>JARQOC010000006.1:140837182-141437182 GCA_033576535.1 Allobates femoralis
ACATGTAAACCACATTTACCTTGGCTGGCTAACAAACAAAAGGGGGGACCCCCACGTTATTTATTTTGGGGGCAAATAATTGTAAAATCTATTCTAGTTGAGCATCAATTACACATAAAAAAAATCATTTCAGTATCATGCGTTTTTTTCTGGTATGTGTCACACAGATATCATATGGATCACATCTGTGTGCGCATCTGTGCTGACGGTAAAAAAAACAGACTTGTCTCTGAGGATCACATGAACACGTGAGTGGTTCACATGGACACATGGTCCTTGTGAGAGCACTGAAGTGTGAAGATCCCTATGGTAATAATTAACATGTCTTCAGTACGTGTGATAGGTCGGTTTTAGACCACGGTTTTCTGGATTCGGGGCTGTCCGGTGTGAACCGGATCCGGTTTCGACCCCATAGCATTCCTATGGGGCCGGATGGCAGCTATTTGCCATCCGCTTTCCATCTGTCTGGGAAGATCCGGGACAATTCGGATTTTTCTCCCGGACACAAAAACATTGCAAGCAAAGTTTTTGTGTACAGGTAAAAAAAAAAAAAAAAAATCGGACAAGATTGGATCCTCCCGGATCCGGTGAGATCTGGCACCCCCTAACATGGAGGTCTATGGTGCCAGACTGCCCTGGATCCAACATAAAATCAGATCCAGGAGCTGGATGCCGGGTGCAGGAGTTTAGCAGCGAGCCCTGCTAAACTTCAGCACCATCAGCTGTCCCCTGCTGAGATTTCAGGACCGCGGCTAGCTCTCGGCGTTATAAGGGGACTTATGAGAGACTTATTTGCAGCGACCATTGGCAACAGAGACCGCTTATGACATCGGAGGTACTGCTGACCGAGTGACCAGCTGCCGGGGGAAACCACTCCACTGCCCTGGGGAATGCGCTATGCCTATGGGGAGCGGAACTATCTAAGCTGCCGGTCATCATCCCCAGAGGTTCTGCAGCAGCGATGGCCGCCCTAACATCAACCTCTTTATTAAATGACACCGCCAGGGTCACGGGACGGGGTCTTGGGCCCCCGTCTGTCCCCGTGAAAAGAACCGAGAAGTGAAGACGTGAGAATAACTAGTAACTGCCCAGTACCGAGTCTTCCCAGGCCCTGTAGTGGGAGTGTCACATAGTCACATAGTTACTGCAGATGTAAAAAACACAGAAAAGGGCACAATGTGAAAAGCACCTAATGGTATATGGGCTTTTGTGATAGGGGGCCAAAGGGCCACTCACCTATCCTGGTTGTGCACCTCTGCACAACCGGAGTAAGAGGCACTGGGTTAGAGGATCCATGCAGGGTTGGGAGCATCCCGGAGGTTCCCAGGGCTGGTTCAGAGTTCTCCCTGTGTCACTTCCTGTTTTGGTCACGGCAGGTCTTTGAGTGCTTCTAAGGGGGCCGTCACACGCACAGATATCTTTAGCGATATTGTAAGCGATCACGTGCACGCGCAATCGCTTACAATATCGCTCACATCGCTGGTGAGATGTCACACAGACAGACTCACCAGCGATGCGGAGCCGCGATCTCGCTCGTTACTATGGTACACATCGGGTAACTAGGGCCGCGCGTCGCTTAGTTACCCGACGTGTACCATAGTTACCATCTCCCAGCATAGGCTCTGCCGCTGGGAGATCGTTCATCGTGGTGTTATACACCACGATGAAGCAGATCGTGGCATCGTTCATCGCTAGATCTGAGAACCGGACCTCAGATCAGCGATATCACGATCAAGCGATTTAACATCGTAAATCGCTTGATTACATGCAACGATATCTTGCCCGATATCGCTTAAGCGATCAAAAAGGAGATCGCTTAAACGATATCGGGCAAGAAATCGTTGCGTGTGACGGCCCCCTAAGTATTACCTAGGCAATGCCATGTCCTGCAGTGTGTTTTGGATCTTCTGAAGCTGCTCCTGTCACCAGTCCCTCACAGGGGGAACATAGTAATGTGGAAGAAACAAGTGGCGATCTTTTAGAAGCGCTGGGGCACTTGGGCAAATGTAACATACTCAGAGTGCTTGATTTACAAACCTTTATTGCCCTTTACTTCCCACTACACGTTTTGACAGGGTGCCTGTCTTCCTCAGGTGGAGAAAAGGGTATACATGGGGAAATGACATATAAGGGGTCTGTTACTATGGGATTGGATCATTGTTAACAAGTAATAAACACTTGATTTGTCAGGTCAGTGCAATAGAGATAAAATAGCATAGATGCACCATTATCCCTTAGTTGGCCAAATTTCCATATATATAAAACCTATTAAAACCTATCAACAGTGATGAATGCAAGAAATAATTATTAAAATCCATATACATATATCAATAATTATATAAAAAACTAGAATATTATAAAAACTATATTAGGGTGCTTTCACACTAGCGTTTATTTGAAATCGCGGCAGATGCGGTGAAAAAAACGCATCTGCCGCGATTACCACATACCGGCTGCACTTGCGGCACGGTTGCGGCACAGTTTTTTCGCGGCCGCACCTGCCGCAAGTGCCAAAACCGCACTTGCCGCACCTGCCGCAAGCCCGCCTATACATTGTATGGGGCTTGCCGCAACTGTGCCGCAACCATGCCGCAAGTGCAGCAGGTATGCAGTAATCGCAGCAGATGCGGTTTTTTCACCGCATCTGACGCGATTTCAAATAAACGCTAGCGTGAAAGCACCCTTAGATTAATCTAAACACATATATGCTCGACATGCACATTTTGAGACCTTCCAACAGTTAGCTCTGAAGGAATTGAGTACATTGGTTTATCCCAAAAGAAAGGATAATGTCAGTCCTGGTTAGAGAGAAGCCATTGCTTCACTAAGGGGCAATGAAAATATTATTATAAAACTTGCAGACAAAGGTGGGGGGGGGGGTAGTCGTGATGAACAGAGGATGGTACCAGGAGGAAGGTTTGAGAATATGGGGGGGATCTTGATTACTATGAGAAATTAGCCCAGGATCCATCCATATCTCAATTCCTTAAATATAATGAACTTATTAACCCTTTCCAATCCTTTGACGTTGTGCAACGTCATGAAAGTCGGTGTCTTCACGACCCATGATGTTGCACAACATCATGGCGGTTACCATGTCCACATTGCCGCGGTAACCGCCATCGGGCCCCGGTGGTCTGTGATTCCTAATCTCGGGCTTAGTGCCAGCTGCCAATCAAAAAGCTGGCATTAACCCCTTTATTATCCAGTTTGCCACTGGCACGAGGGCAACTGGAAGAGTCTGGGTACAGCGCCAGAAAATGGCGCTTCAATGAATGCACCATTTTCTGAGGCAGCTGCTGGCTGCCATTCGCAGCATGGGGGGCCCAGAACACTTGGGCCTCTCATGCTGAGGATTCCAGCCCCCAGCTGCCTTGTTGTACCTCGCTGAACCAAAAATATGGCGGAGCCCCACATCATTTATTTTTCTAGAATTAGTTCTAGAAATAAAAAAAAATGGGCTTTGCTGTATTTTTGGTTGCCAGCCAGGTACAATGAGGCAGCTGGGGGTTGGTGGCAATCCGTAGCTGCCAAGTTGTACCTGGCTGGACCAAAAATATGGCGGTGCCCTACGTCATCATTTTTAAAAAATTACTTCTACAAATAAAATGACAGAGATTTGCCGTATTTTTGGTTGCTAGCCAGGTACAACTTGGCAGCTGGGGGGCTAGAATCCTCAGCGTGGAGAGACCCAAAGGTTGTGGACCCCCCACACTGCAAATTGCAACCCACAGCCATCCCAGAAAATAGCGAATTCATTAGAGGCGCCATTTTCTGGTGCTGTACCCCAACTCTTCCAGTTGCCCTTGTGCTGGTGGCACACAGGGGCTCTCCATACGTGACATGGTGTCCGCTAACAAGTTGAATGGAAAATTAGCTTCAATTGTTAGCGGACACCATGTCGTGTATGGAGAGACCCTGTGTGCCTAAACATTGGAGCTCCCCAACAAATGACCCCATTTTGGAAACTACACCCCCCAGGGACCTTATCTAGATGGGTGATGAGCATTTTGAACACACAGATGCTTCACAAATTAATCTGTAATAATGAAAAAAGAATACTTTTTTTTTTTTACACAAAAATTTTCTTTTAGCCTAAATTTTTTCATTTTCACATGGGCAACAGGATAAAATGCATCCTAAAATCTGTTGGGCAATTTCTCCTCAGTACACCTTATATATGGTAATAAACCACTGTTTGGGCGCACAGCAGGGCTCAGAAGTAAAGGAGCGCCATTTCACTTTTTGAATGGAAAATTAGCTCCAAAAGTCAAATTGCACTCCTTCCCTTCTGAGCCCTGCCGTGCGCCCAAACAGTGGTTTATGACCACATATGAGGTATCGGTGTACTCAGAAGAAATTGCCCAACAAATTTTAGGATCCATTTTATCCTGTTGCCCATGTGAAAATGAAAGAATTGAGGCTAAAAGAACATTTTTGTTAGAAAAATTAAAATGTCAATTTTTTCCTTCCACCTTGCTTTAGTTCCTGTGAAGCACTGTTAATCATTTTCTTGAATGTAGTTTTGAGCTTGAGGGGTGCAGTTTTTGGAATGGTGTCACTTTTGGGTGTTTTCTGACATGTACACCCCTCGAATGGACTTCAAATGTGATGTGGTCACTAAAAAAAATGGTTTTGTAAATTTTGCTGGAAAAATGAGAAATTGCTGATGAACTTTGAACCCTTATAACTTCCTACCCCCAAAACTTTTTTTCCCAAAATTATGCTGAGGTAAAGTAGACATGTGGGAAATGTTATTTATTAACTATTTTGTATCACATAACTCTCTGGTTTAGCAGAATAAAAATGAAAAATTTGAAAATTGCGAAATTTTCAAAATTTATGCCACATTTTGATTTTTTCACAAATAAACGCAAAAATTATTAACCTAAATTTAATACTAACATGAAGCCCATTATGTCACGAAAAAAAAACAATCTCCGAATCACTAGGATCCGTTGAAGCGTTCCAGAGTTATTACCTCATAAATGGACACTGGTCAGAATTGACAAAAATGCCAAGGTATTTAGGGTCAAAATAGGCTGGGTTCTGAAGGGGTTAAAGGAGCATATATCAAAGGAATATTGAACAAAAAGGAAATTAAATTCCTAGATATCCCACAATGCAAGGAACCATACTTCTATTTCCCTCAAAACATTCATAAAAACGCAACCAACCCACCTGGCCGTCCCATTATTTCTGGTGTAGAATCGATCACGAGTAATTTGTCCCACTACATAGATTTGTATCTACAAAAATATATCTTGATGTCTGGCTTCCCATTTAAAGGATTCTACACAACTCATCAAGGAATTGAGAGAACTACCCTTTGAGCCTGGACGTTTTATTATCACTCTTGACGTCTCTGGCCTGTACAGTAACATACCGCACAAGCAAGGCATTGATGTCATTGCTGAGTATCCTACTGCTGATGAAAATATGCCTACTGAACAAAAAGAATTTACACTGGCATCTATAAGGTTCTTCCTCCATAATAATGTGATTTCATTTGAAGGAACCATATATCGTCAAATAAAGGGCTGCGCAATGGGGACGAGATTCGCACCAAGTTCTGCTAACCTATACATGGGTGCATACGAGTCTGTCTCCATTGCGCAGTCCCGATCGGCCAAAGATCGGATTGTATATTACCGTCATTACATAGATCACTTGATAATTTTGCGGAAAGGAACAGAGGATGAAGCCCACGAGTTCATCCAGGGACTTACTAATAATGATTGGGGTCTCTTGTTCACAGCATCAATTTCTGCACAGGCCCGCCAGTATTTGGACCTGGTGGTGCATTTGGATGACTCGTGGAGTGTGTTCACTTCAACATTCTTCAAACCAGTTGATGTAAACCGTTATTTAAGCTTTGACAGTGGACACCTCCCCAGATGGGTCACAAATGTACCGTATGGCCAGTACTGGAGGGTCAGAAAAAACTGCACAAGGGGCTCTGACTTTATCCAGGAGTCTAAGATCCTTAAAAAAAGATTCCTGGAGAAGGGTTACCCAAAGAAATTGCTACAGGATGCATTTGGGAGAACAAAAGATCTTACTCAAGATTCTTGTGTAAACAAGATAATAAACAAAGCTGGTGACAAGAAAAACACGTCTGTGTTGACAAGGTCGAGTTTAGTCACCACATATTGCCAATCCAGGGTCATTATCCAGAACCTTATAAAGAAATTTTGGTTTGTCCTGCAGAATGATCCAAAACTTTCCACACACCTCCCCCAAAAACTCATCATTATTTATAAGAGAAACAAAAGTTTACTGAACTTGGTAGCACCAAGCAATACAAGTCTAAATCCAAGAAAACCTTTACCACTCTAGGTAATGGTGAGCCTGATTGCTACCCCTGCAAAATATCGAAGTGCCTATGCTGTCAGGTTATTTCAAATGGGGCTAAATCCATTACGTCCAATTCTTTAAATGTGACTTTCAACATCAAACACAGATTAACATGTCAAACATCATATGTTATCTATGTGCTGGAGTGTCCGTGCGGCCTCCAGTATGTAGGCCGCACAATTCAGGCAATACACTCCTGCCTGAACAAACATAGGCACATTATTAAGATTTGATATTAACTGCATAGTGTTTGTAGACACTATGCATCTTGCCACCAAAAGAATTATAGCTAGGGATGAGCGAGTAGAATCGTTACTATTCGGTACTCGCCGAATAGTAACAATATTCGGGCTACTCGCTACTCTCCGAGTTTCTTGTGAAACTAAGGCTGGCTTCACATAGCGGGTTTGATCCGATCCGTGGCTGTCCGTATAAACCGGACAGCCCCGGACCGGATCAGCACACAGAATCAGAGGGCTAATAATAAACAACAGCGGCATGCAGCCGCAGGTGTCCGATTCCCGGATCCTCCCGGACTGGGGCAATCCGGCCCCATAGGCTCCCATGTTAGGGAGCGCCGGATTGCCCCGGATCTGGGAGGATCCAGGCGAATCCAGGAGTAGGCAATTAGAGGAGATATTCTCCTCTCGGACACAAAAGCGTTGCAAGCAACGTTTTTGTGTCTGTGAGAGAATTCTGAATTCTCCCAGATTGTCCCGGACAGATAGAAACCGGATGGCAGAGAGCTGCCATCCGGCTTCTATCTGGCCCCATAGGATACTATGGGGCCAAAATTCGTTCCGGGGCTGTCTGGTTTACACGAACAGCCACGGATCGGATCAAACTCGCTATGTGAAGCCGACCTAAGCTGTTTTATTCCTATTGCACTGGCCTGACAAATCAAGTGTTTATTGCTTGTTAACAATGATCCAATCCCATAGTACCAGCCCCTTTACATTTCATTTCCCCATGTATACCCTTTACTCTAACTGAGGAAGACAGGCACTCTGTCGAAACACATAGTGGGAAATAAAGGGCAATAAGGGTTTTGTAAATCAAGCACTCTGAGTATGTTATATTTGCGCAGTGCCCCAGTGCTCCTAAAAGATCGCCACTTGTTTCTTCTACATAGTTATTCCAGGGTATTTTCGACAATGGAGGCTAAAGCCAATCCATCAAAAACAGAAATATGCTGCATTCATATACACAACACAAGTAACTGCACTCAAAGTACATTTTGAAGGTCAACTTGTTAAACACAATTTCAATCCTAAGGCCTAGTTCATATCTATGCATTGGTGCATTTACCTGCGTTTGCCTGCCGTGCACTATCGCAAATGCAAGCGCAGGTGCATTTTCAGGCAAACGCAGGCAAGCACAGCAGCGCATAGATGCACTGCTCCTGCGCTCATCTGCGCTTGGTGCCCCCATTACCTTCTTTGGCCGGGCGCAGGAGCCGACATCCCGAAGCGCGAGTGTGACTGTACTGACGTCACCGCGCATGTGCTTCTCCAGACGCACCCGGAAATGCGAAATATTACGTTCTTGGACAGGTCCGGTGTCACAGCGCATTCGCTAGTCCGGACGCACCGGAAACGCGTCATTCGACATTTCCAATGCGTCCGGAATAAGCGCATGCGCTGTGACACAGGACCTGTCACACTTGCGCTTTCGGGATGCGGTCTCCTGTGCTCAGCCATAGAAGGTAATGGCGGCACTAGCGCAATACGCTTCATCTGTGCGCCGATGCGCTTGGCTGCACTGGGCTGTGATAGCACCTGTGCTAGCGCAATGCTGCTGAACGCATCGGCGCATAGATGTGCACTAGACCTAACCACATAATACCTGGTGCCATCAGACCTACGCCTGTCCACTGGTTACCTGTCTTGAACCATATTACACCTGCAAACCTGAGAAGACAAAAGCTCCTACTTAAAGAATACATCAAAGTAGTGAATAATAGAAATCTCCCAATACTTCAAAATATCCAAGATGTTCAAATACAGTAACTGAAATCAAGACATCCACCCATCTGAACTGCTATCACCCTGTATGAACATGATCTCAATTTGGAAGAGATGGAGAGAGGGAGAGAGAGAGATAGACAGAGAGACAGAAAGAAAGAGATAGAGAGACAGAGAGAGAGAGACAGAAAGAAAAAGATAGAGAGAGAGAGAGAGACAGAAAGAGATAGAGAGACAGAGAGAGAGAGACAGAAAGAAAGAGATAGAGAGAGACAGAAAGAGATAGAGAGACAGAGAGAGACAGAAAGAAAGAGATAGAGAGAGACAGAGAGAGACAGAGAGAATGAAAGATATTCAGACCAGACACAGGGCTGTACCTTGCTTCTGAGCATGCTCAGTACAGCAAAGTGGAGGATCCGTTTTTTTCATGGATCCGTCTCCATGGACCCACGTGTTATTTTACGTGGACCACGTCGGATCCGTTTCTTTGTTTGTGTCCGCTTTTTTGAAGACAGCCCAAAATCGGAGCAGTCTACGATTCTGGGCACCGGAAAAAAGCGGAAACAAACGGATCCCTGACACAAAGTACGGATGGACATTAGGGAATAATCCGTGCCCATAGAGATACATGGGAGGCTGAAGCGGATCCCTGGCTATCTGTTTCAAAACGGATACACATGGACCCACAACGTGATGTGAAGGGGGCCTTAGCCTAGCGTCACATTAGCGTCAGCTTTTTTGCTAACGGATCCGTAAAGAAACTTATAATTCTGCAGGCTGAACGTAGCCTTAATTTCTGTAACGCTGCACTAATGCTGGCAATTGATGCCTATGGCTGCCGGACCTACAGCGCAGGCTGCCGCTTGGCACGGCAGTCCCAGGAGGTCCAAACCTCGCATTGTTTGGGAGAGCACAGGAAAAGATGGTTAGCAGCATTTTCCTGTGCACTTCTGAAATAGCGCGAGATTTGGACCTCCGGGACTGCTGTGCCAAGCGGCAGCCTGCGCTGTAGGTCCGGCAGCCATAGGCATCAATTGCCAGCATTAGCGCAGCGTTACAGAACATAGAGCTGTACAGGGGACGCTGCTGCCCTCTAGTGGGGTGACATTCTCATTACTCAGCCTGGAGGTGTGAAGAGCCCCATGGTAATGAATTAGTATGTGTGTGAAAATGGACACCACATATACTGGAATACAGACCTTGAAGGAGGCCATACACTGAGTGAGGAGAGTCAGATTCCCACCGTGATGGAAGGCTTCACAGTCTGGTCACATACAGACATATAGTTACTGCAGGGCTGAGGACAGACCGGCCATTCCCTATACAGAACATAGAGCTGCACAGGGGACGCTGCTGCCCTCTAGTGCTGGGATGCTCTCACTACTCAGCCTGGAGGTGTGAATATGGGGCGACATTAGTCCGATCAGTCCCTGTACAGATTGCAGGATGGAGTCACTCACCGATCACAGAGCTGCTCCTGACACTGAACACCCTGACAATCCGGCCAGGCAGAGCTGTGCACTCAGGGCCGTCCTGCTCAATGACTCAGCACCTACAGCCAGTGTCACATGCTGCCATCTACTGACGCTTTTATGCATTGCACCCTTTTTTTTTTGCACATAATATGTTCATGTATGAAGGAAATAAGAACTCATATTTCATGTTTCATAAAAGATAAATTGCAAAGTTTTGGAAAAAAAATGTAAGCTATTACTAATCAAATCCAACACCAGAAAGGAAAAGTGGTGGATGTGTTGAAATCACAGAAAGGAGAGATATGATACTATACAAATGATGAGACAAGGGAAAGAAAATGATCAACACATCCCAGTTTATTGAGGATCATCTCCATATGCAGAATCCCCGCACTAACAGCCTTGGTTATCACTGAGAAAATTAACCCCTTCACCACCCAGCGATTTTCCATTTTCCGTTTTTTCCCTCCCCTTCTTCCAAGAGCCATAATGTTTTTATTCCTCCGTCTATAGAGACATAGGAGGGCTTGCTCTTTGCCGGATGAGTTGTAATTTTGAATTAAACAATTTCTTTTACCTTATAGTGTACTGAAAATCACAAAAAAAGTTCCATGTGTGGTCAAATTGCAAACAAAGTGCAATTACACATTCGTTTTTTAGGTTTTTTAGTCCCCATGTTCACTATATGGTAAAACAGACATGTCGGTGTGATGCCTCGGGTCGGTACGAGTTCGTAGATACCAAACATGTATACCTTTACTGGTATCTAAGTGATGAAAAAAAATTCAGAAGTTTTTAATGAGCAAGAATTGCACTTTTGCGCCATTTCCACGACCCGTAGCGCCTCATTTTTCGGGATCTGGGGCTCTGTGATGGCTTATTTTTTTGCGTCTTGAGCTGATGTTTCTAATGATATAATTGTAGAGTAGATGCGATGTTTTCATCCCCCGTTATTGATTTTATTGCAATGTTGTGGAGACCAAAAAAAATGTAATTTTGGCATCTGGACTTTTTATCCATAACGCAGCTTATAGATCTGATTAATTTATTTTATATTTTGATAGAGCAGGCATTTCTGAATGCGGTGATACCAGATATGTGCATTTTAAAAATTTTTTTCAATAGTTTTATTTTCAATAGGCAATAGGGGGGCTGATTTGACCTTTTGGTTTTTTTTTCGTTGCCCACTAGGGGGCCTCAGTGTTCACTGTCTGATTACTTCTCTTGACTTCACATGAGCTGATGCTCATCTGAAGACAGGGGAAATGATCACTCTGCTGCTGATCTCATGGGGACATCGCAGGCAGGAAGTGATTCAGGACAGCTTACAGGGTCATTACAGGACCCCAGGCTGTCTAAGTAAGGCATGGAGGTCCCGTGATCGCACCACAAGACCTCTGGTCATAGCGGGGAACGGCACAATCCCCATTGTGGGGCCTTGGATTGCGCTGTCAGTAACTGACCGTGCGATTCAAGGGTTAACACCACCAATCAAATCACGGATCCAATTGGTAGTGTTAGCTACACATCTCAGCTGATGAGATTAGCCGAGTTATGGGGGAAATGATGTGATCTCAGGACGTGAGCTCACATAAGGGGGTGGGACACAGACAAAGATGAACCATTATGTTCTTAGTCTTAAAAGAGTTAATGGCTGTCTGAGCGATGTTCTGCCATACTGAATGCACTTTGGCAAATCATAAAGATCTGCTGTTGGAAGCTCCCTTTGTCATTGTTAACCAATGACAGGGCCGTATCCAGGGGGGCTGGGGGTCATCTGCCCCGAGAGCAGCAGGCAGGGGGGAGCACTCAGCCTCCTCCTGCTGCACCCTAGGTCTCTCCCCGATGCCCGCATGTTTCACCCTCCCCCCAAAGTGGGAGCCGGCTTTCTTCTCCATTGCACAGCTGCACACTCTGTGCTGACAGGACCTGTGATGATGTCAATGGAGGGGAGGAGTCAAGGATCACATGATCAGCTCCTCGGTGTATGCAGGACTCTGCCGTGCTGGCCATCATGATGCTGGATGAGGTGAAGTTTATGTGTGGGGTCAGGATGGATTTACAGTGTGGAAGGTAGAGTGTGTACTAGGTGTATGGAGTGGAGCCGAGTGTGTACTAGGTATATGGAGTGGAGACGAGTGTGTACTAGGTGTATGGAGCAGAGCCGAGTGTGTGCTAGGTGTATAGAGCGGAGCCGAGTGTGTACTATGTTTACGGCGCAGAGCCATGTGTGTACTAGGTGTACGGCGCACCTGATCCCATGTCCTGGGGGACTATTCTTTTTTAAAAAAGGGGTTGATATTTACAAGGGATTATATACAGTTTGCTGTCGTGATGCCACCTATAGTTTCTGGTGATTTGCACCAGCGCCGCCACAGTCCGCCGGAGATGGATGGGATCGCAGCTAGGATGGTATAGTCCTCCACAGGTAGGACTGATCCTCGGGGCAGCGTTCCTGTAAGGAAACAAGTACATGCAAAGAAAGCAAGCTGAGTCCAAAGTCACTGTTCCTCCGGGTACTTTACTGGCAATTGTATTAGTTGCATACAAAAGTTACAGTATAGTATTCCTGATGGTGTGAGGACAGGTAGCTGAACGAGTGGCTGCAGGCATATCTTAGGTGGTATGGGAGACCCTTGGTGTGTGCCTTCTTTTCAATCTGTTCCTTTCCTGCTTCCCAGTGAAGGTAAAGTCTGGTTCCAAAAAGCTAACCTGACCTCCTGTCTTCTCTCTCTCTTTCGCTCCCGTTGGGTTACCCTCTGCTGGCTGACCGTCGAACCATCAAGCGGTGCCTGGAACCCTCTTCTGGTCGCTTAAGAGCCTGGGAGCAGTATATACTCCACAGGTCTCTAGATTTTCTGTGGTCCTTAGAGGATCCCACAGCTGCGGGCTTCGGTGCCCGGTAACTTTCTGTGCCTGGGAGCCCTTTCTCCTACTTCCTCTCCTCGGTCAAAGACCTCCTTGTTCCCTCTGGAGGTGGTTTTATTCCCTCCCGGGTATCCTCCCACCGTGTGATCTAATGTTGGAGTGCTAGTTTGTGGGTTCCACCTACCCTCCTATGATCCACCTGCAGCTGGTGTATCTGCACCTCTTTTACGGGTGCAGTACCCCTCTATGATGCCTGCATAGCGGGCGCCACATTAATTGTTCTGATCCTGTACACATCTAACAATCCATAACTTGTAAGCTTTCCTTATACATGGCTATGTTAACAAAAGTGTTGTGCATTCTAACAAGTTAAGGGTTCTATGTATTTATTTGTTAGAAGCATTAAAGGGGTTGTCCCAAGCTTGTAATGAGTCTGCAATCACTCTATAGGCCCCGTTAGATGGCATGACATCGTTAACGACATCGCTGATACGTCACGGGTTTGGAGGCGTACCAGCGACGTTGTTGCGACCTCATTGCGTGTGACTCTGGCAAGTTGCTACGTTAAATCTTTGGATCGGAGTTGACAGTGATACCAACATGTTGGAAAACCTGACGATATCAATTCAAGCAACCTGCTGCATTGTTCTGTGTGACACTGCGATAACGATATCGTGGACGACTTTCTCATTCATAGCAATGAGCAGGGATCGTTCACGGGGTTTGCAAAAGATACCTGCTCACAACATCGTTGGTGAGTTGTCCACAATATCTAGACCTGTGACATCTCACCAGCGATGTTGAAATGATGTCAAAAACGACCGCGCGCCCCTGAGATCGTTGCCGAGATCGTTTCAACGTCGTGCCGTCTGACGGTACCTTTTGTGTCTCCATACGACTGCATACTTCTGAATTCTTTAAGAGTGCACACTGCCTGCTGTCAGGATTGTCTGGTGCCGGCAGTGAGAGTGGAAGGTCACGTAACCATAGGTATGCAATTTACATACATGCAGTCACGTGCTGACTAGACATGTGAGGCTTCGATCGAGGCGGACACGTCTAGTCAGAATGTGTCCACAATCGCATACTTGTGTTCACATGACCATCCAATCTTACCATTAACATGGGAGAATCTTGAAAGTGTGCAGTGCACGCGCCATGATAATTCGGAGGCCTGCAGTCACCTAGACTTTCATCTCAAACTTGAACAAGTCCTTTAATTATAACATTAAACACCTTAGCCCACTCCTAACAACGTGTAATATACATACTGTCAGAAACAGCTCTAGCTGGTTCTAGCAGTCACTGTACCTATAAGTAAAAAGTCGCATATGGATGATTGAAAGAAAAAACTTGCTAAAAACTTGGCTAAAAACTAGTCAAAGAAACTTGTCAAACTTGTCAAAAAATGTCAAAAAAGTTGTCAAAAAACTCGTCAGCGAAAACAAGAGAAATTTCCTTGGTTTAATGTGGACAGTGAAACCAGATATAGTAGTATAGGTGCCAAAAGATTAGGTACATGATCTCCTATGATTTCATTTTTATGGTTTTATTATGACTGTTTTTTATATATATTGTATTACATGCCATTGTAATAAGTTTTTATCAGGCTCTCGATTGCGATTTTTATATGTTTTGGATTATTATGTGTTTTTATATATAGATATATAATGGGCAGCAGTGAAACAGTTACTAGTAACAAGCTTTTGTAATCTGTCACAACCATTATCCAATCTGGGGTGGGGGGTAGGTTTATAAGAAAGAGGTAATCAGGGATCCCTCATCCACTTGAGAAAGACGCATCTGTGCGTCGAAACGCGTTGTGGCATACTGGACCCCTGCTGTTCGTGCAATAAATTATCGGTAATCTAATCACCAACCCGTGGTTTCTTTAGCGCTCCAAACCTCTGACACCGCTTGTTTTTCTATTTGCATATGGATGATTGGTCACATCACATCTTCTGAGACCACTGGGGGGGAGGAGGGGGGGGCGGCAAACTGAACTCTTGCTCGGGTGCCGGAAAACCTATATACACCTCTGACCAATGATATCTCAGATGTGCTTGATGGAAGATAAGTCTGGAGACTCTGCAGGTCATGGTAGCACAGAAGAATGGAGCAATTGAGGCTAGAATGAAGGTCTGTCCTCCTCAGAGATGAGTCTTGCTTTTTGCTTTCTCTTGGATGCAATGATAATGGAAGATTGATCTAGAAACAATGTCAGCAACATCATATAGAGTCCTTCACAAGGAACATCACAGGTTATGTTTTTTAATGCCAGCATTTTGGAGGTCATTTCATGTCTTACATTATTTTATTTTGGAGGAAAGGTAGTGATGGGCGAATCCTAAACTACTCGGAATCGCTAAACTCCGAAGAGTCTGAGTCCAAGACTTGCTACTCGTTGCGAGTCTAGCGATTCCAATGTTAATGAATGGGGAACGAGTATTGCAGCGATTCCTCTGCTGCCGGACCCTATAAGGGGTCTGGCAGCAGAGGAAAAACCTGTAAATCCCCATGTTATTCTTTTAAAGCCAGCGGCAAAAAGCCGCTGGCTTTTAAAGAATAGTAAAAAAAAAAATAAAGGATTGAACTGGGGGAGGGGTAGGGGGGGGAGGGTGGAAAGGGTGGGGGGTGCACCGGCCGGCTACTTACCGCTGCCTCCACCGGCGCCGGCTGCAGCCTCGCTCCCCGTCTCTCTGCTGCTCTTTCCGGAGATTCCCGAACACTGACAGAAGCAGTGAATAAATTAACTTCCGTCACTGCTCAGGAATCTCCAGAGCAGAGCGAGTCTGGCTGACAGCAGAGTTCAGCTCAGGTCATAATGACCTGAGCTGAACCCTGACTGTTTAGTCAGTTCTCAGCTCTGCTACATCCCTGTCTGTCTAAGCACAGACAGGGATGTAGTAGAGCTGAGATTGCGTTTTGGACTACGTCGGACGGAAGAGGATTTTTTTAATTAAAGATGGAGTCCCTAATGGCTTTTTTTTTTTATTTCTAATAAAAATTTTTCTCTGTGTTGTGTTTTTTTTAAAACAATTTAATAGAAATTCATGGCGGTCATGTCTAATATTGGCGTGACCGCCATAAATTTCGGGCTTAGGGCCAGCTGATAAGAGGTTAGGGCCAGCTTTGTATTTATTACGCAGTGAGCCACCGTCACCAGGGCCACTGGAAGAGCGGGGTTCAGCGCCAGAGGATGGCGCTTCAATGAACGCGCCATATTCTGGGGCAGCTGCGGGCTGCAATTTGCAGAGGGGGGTGCCCAGAAAGCTTGGGCCTCCCTGCTCTGCGGATTCAAGCCCCCATACGGCGAAGCCCACGTCAAATTTTTTTCTGACAAATCCATAAAACAATATAAATAAAAGGGACTGCATCTTTATTAACCCCTGGACCATGGGCGAGGGGTTAATAAAGATGCAGTCCCTTTTTTAGGATTGTTTTATTGATTTTTCAGAAAAAAAATGACGTGGGCTTCGCCGTATTTCTGGAACCAGCCGGATTCAGCAGGCAGCGACGGGCTGCCTCCAACCCCCAGGTGCCTATTTGTACCTGGCCGGACACAAGAATATAGGGGAGCCCTTTTTTTTTATTATTTCATGAATTTCATGAAATAATAAAAAATAAATGCGTGGGGCTCCGCGCAATTTCTATGTCTAGCCAGGTACAGCTAAGCAGCTGGGGGCTGGAATCCGCAGCGCAGGGAGGCCTAAGCTTTCTGGGCACCCCCCGCTGCAAATTGCAGCGCGCAGCCGCCCCAGAAGATGGCGCGTTCATTGAAGTGCCATCCTCTGGCGCTGAACCCCGCTCTTCCAGTGGCCCTGGTGGCGGTGGCTCACTGGGTAATAAAGAGGTTAGGGCCAGCTTTGTATTATCAGCTGGCCCTGAGCCCGAAATTTATGGCGGTCACGCCAATATTAGACATGACCGCCATGAATTTTATTAAATTGTTTTAAAAAAAACAAACACAGAGAAAAATTTTTATTAGAAATAAAAAAAAAAAGCCATTAGGGACTCCATCTTTATTTTAAAAAATCCTCTTCCGTCCGACGTAGTCCAAAACGCGATGTCCTCTCTGCTACATCCCTGTGCATAGATATAGATGTCTATGCACAGGGAGTGAGCAGAATGAGAACAATCTCAGCTCTGCTACATCATCTCTGTGCACAGACATTCATGTCTGTACACAGGGAGAGCAGGTGGGCTCTAGGACCCTGGAGCTGCGGCAGCCCGCAGGACCCGAGCCCGGCACAGAGCAGACAGCCAGACTCGTTACTGTGCGAGTTTCCCTGCGATTACTTGCACAGTAACGAGTCCAATGCAAGTCAATGGCAATCCTAGTTTTGTCAGAGTCTCTGACAAAACTAGGATTGCCATTGATTTGCATTGGACTCGTTACTGTGCGAGTAATCGCTGGGAAACTCGCAGAGTACCGAGTCCTGCGAGTCCCTTACTACTCGCAGAGTAACGAGTCCTAGCGAGTAGACTCGCCCATCCCTAAGGAAAGGATCATGTTGTGTTGGGTGGCACAATGATTCTAGGCTAGAATCCCTCCTGTCACTCCACCTAGGTGAAGAAGCCAAGCTTTATACTCATGAAACTGTAGGCTGTGATCTTGGATATAAGAGTAGAGTGATGGCAATCTAAAGTCTCATTCAGACATCTGATTTTTGCATATGAGTTCTATCCATGGCTTTTACAATAGGATAGATAATACCTGTGATAGTCTATGGCAGAGGTCCCCAACTCCAGGCCTCAAGGCCCACCAACAGTGCATGTTTTCAGGATTTCCTTGGCATTTGACAATTGGAATCACCACATGTGCAGGAGTTTGAATTACCAACTGTAAAATTTCTAAGGAAATAATGAAAACCTGGACTGTTGGTGGGCCTTGAGGACTGGAGTTGGGGACCTCTGGTCTATGGGACTATTGAAATATCCATGATTATTCTCAGACAGTGCGGTCTGCAAAAAAACACAAATACATGTCTGATTTTGATCCAGGGTTAGATTAAAATTGACAATGCAAGTCTAAAGGCCACTTTACACACACCAACTTATCTGTCCAACTTCTGACCAACTTACTGGTTGCAGTGAAATCATGGAGACATTGCTCCATTTGTACACAGCCAGAAAATGGAACAATGTGTCCATGATTTCACTGCAACCAGAGATCTGTTCAGAAGTTGGACACAGATATCTGTGTGTGTAAAGTGGCCTTAAAGGGATCCTGTCACCCCCAAAACACCTCCTAAGCTATTAAAGATGTCCCTAGAGCATATTAACACTTACCCTACACTCCTTTTAGCTCCTAAATGCATATAGTCAAACTGAATATAAACGTTTTATAAGTACCTCATTACTGATGATAATGAGTGACTATGGTATTCATAGTCACTCAGCCAGGCTGCCCCTCTTCATCATATCACGCCTGTATAGGCGTGATCTTCATCATAGATTCAAATCGCCGCCTCCCTGCGCTCCTCACCACTCTCCCATTCCGTCCGGGCTTCAGTGTTGGGGCTGTATGACGCGATTCGCGTCATTTCCGGCGCCGGGTGACGTAGTTACACCCGCGCCGCTGTTAGCTTCAAGTCCCACACTGCGCATGCGCATGCGCAGTACGGGGCTTGAAGCTCTAACAGCGGCGCGGATGTACATACGTCACCCGGCGCCGGAAATGATGCGAATCGCGTCATACAGCCCCAACACTGAAGCCCGGACGGAATGGGAGAGTGGGGAGGCGCGCAGGGAGGCGGCGAATTTGAATCTATGATGAAGATCACGCCTATACAGGCGTGATATGACGAAGAGGGGCAGCCTGGCTGAGTGACCATGAATACCATAGTCACTCATTATCATCAGTAATGAGGTACTTATAAAACGTTTATATTCAGTTTGACTATATGCATTTAGGAGCTAAAAGGAGTGTAGGGTAAGTGTTAATATGCTCTAGGGACAGCTTTTAATAGCTTAGGAGGTGTTTTGGGGGTGACAGGATCCCTTTAAAGGTACCTTTACACGCAGCAACTTTTCTAGGAATTTCACTGGCAACTTACTGGTTGCAGTGAAATCATGGACACATTGTTCTATCTTGTTGCTGTTTACAAATGGAACAATGTCTCCATGATTTCACTGCAACCAGTAATGGCCACTTTACACTTCCCAACGTCGGTCTGATATTGGAACCAACGCCACGGGAGCGCGCTTTTTCTGGGCAGAATTCCAAGATCGCATAGGAGATGTTACACAGCGCGATATCGGCTGGCAACGCTCCAACGATGTGTACGCCCCCTTGTACGGCCGACCCAGGAACGACCATTTAACATGGGAGAGAATAGGGGACGTTGTACTTCACATCGTTGTTGGGCTTTTACACAGCCCGATCCGGCCACAACATCCAACCAATATCGGGCAGTTGGAGAGCAGGCTCATTTGATCCCCGATATCGTTTTGGCATCGTTCGTGCATCGTATTGGACGTTTAAACCATACAACACATGAACGATATCGGGGCCAACGCACGAACCACGTGACTTTTGGTCGGCGTTGGACGCCGATATCGGGACGTGTAAAGTGGCCATAAGTTGCCAGTGAAATTCCTAGAAAAGTTGCGGCGTGTAAAGGTACCTTAAGGGTACCTTTACACGTCGCAACATTGCATGCAATTTCACTTGCAACTTACTGGTTGCAGTGAAATCATGGACACATTGTTACATTTGTACACGGCAACAAAATGGAACAATGTGTCCATGATTTCACTGCAGCCATTAAGTTGCAAGTGAAATTGCATGCAATGTTGCGACGTGTAAAGGTACCCTAATAGTTAATTAAAAAAATGGTATCACACTATGATGACATTCGAGTTACAAAAACTGCCAGAACAGAGAAGGTAGAGAAATATTTAATTTTTTTCTCCACATACGAGGAAAACTGCAGACACTCTGATCAAACTCTTGATACACTCCCAGGGCTGTGGGGTATTTGGAACCGGGCTTTGATACTTCTGAGCAGTCACAGGGGTCGAGACCCGGCTTCGTGGCCCTGGACATCAACTTAAAGTTCGGGGATTTTGATTTGGGGGATGGTTGTCATGACGCCACTCGTGATGTTTGGCTATTGATGGCCGACGCTACAGTACAGGACCTCTGGGGATGATAGCATCACAGATTAGGTGGTATTGCTCCCCACGGGTGGAGCGTTTTCCTAGGGCAACCAGTAAAGTCTATAACAGTGGTAGGCCGTTGGGGTGCCGGACTGAGCGTCGTCTTCACAGTCCTCCTAGGAACTGAACTGACTAACCCCGCCCCCAGGCCAGAATTTATAGGGGAGCTTCCCTGTACTTGGGTTTCATAGCTCCCCCTTCTGGTCTGGAGTCTGCAAAAGTATTGTCTGCTGCGGGCTTACCTGGTGTGGATACCCCTCCTTGCTTCCTAGCATTACATCACCCCCTGAGGGGGCCAATGGCATTGTGGAAACTGGCCTCTGGGGTGCCACACTCTAATCCTAAAAATTTCTACATTTTTTCTTCTATTTAAAAAAATCATAAGTCTGAATGAGGCGCTGTCTGCATTTGAAGCCTATTAGCCCACAAAATGATCAGGATGAACTATTACATCATTTTGTGGAAATAATGGTATAATGCCCATGACATAATGAAAACCCGCTGCAAACCTGAAAATAAAGACATACTTTAAAGCCCAATTCTGATATTTGTCTGTTTGTTAGTTATCATGTGTGTAAGGGCTCGCTCCGACTGGCATACAAAAAATCAGTCTGATATTCACACACTTATGGTGGGTTTACACGCTGCAATATCGTTTCGATATCGCAACTCAATGGCGCGGGAGCGCGCAATTAGTGCACGTTCCTCCCGCATCGCATTGAATGTTTAAACGCTGCAATATCGGAATACAACGTCCGTGCGATGTCTCCGCCTCCCAACCCAGGATCGCATTGTTAACATGGGAGTGAATGGGTGACGTATGAAATCGCATCGTAATTGGGCGTTTACACAGCACGATCCGGCTTCAATCGCTATGCAATATCGGGGCATTGAATAGCACGCTCATTCAATCCCCGATATCGCATTGACATCGTTCCTGCATCGTATTGGACGTTCACACCATACAACGCAGGAACGATTTCGCCTCCGACGATTGAACCACGTGACTTTTGATTGAAATTGTACTACGATATCGCGACGTGTAAACCCGCCATAAAGTTGGACGAGTATCATGAGTATGCCAAACCATATGTCATGCGAGTGCTTCAACATCCGTATGACATGTGTATGCTTTTTTTTTTTCACAGCAACTAATATTTAATTGTCATTTACAGGACCATTTAGAGTGTTCTATGCAACTAAATTGTAATGTATCCGTAAAAAACAGATGATACTAGAATAGTCCATGCGTCATTAGTTTTTTTTTTTTCGCTTCCTTAGATTTGCATTGGTGAGACTTGTCCAATTTCCGAGGCCAATAACAGTATGTAGCAATTTTTTTCATCTGGCAGAATACAGCAGATCTGCACCGCCTCTGGAAAAGGGTAAGAGTAATCCATAAAGGTACCTTTACATGCCGCTACAACAAGGTGGAAACAACCGGGTGCTTCACGTGCACGAGCACGCACCAACGGTTACAAACGGTACCCGATACCGCCTTTACACGCTGCTGCAAGGTGCTTTAAAGAAGGTTGAATCTATCTCTGGATGCACCGCCGGGTGCCTAAAGTTACCTTCTGTAGAGCACCTTACCTCATTTACACGCTGCTACAACAAGGTAATATGGGAGGACCTGGTGTAGCAGGGACAACACATAGGCGTGCCAGAGTTGTGGATTACATTTCAAAAGAGTAATAGGTATTTGTGTGAGCGCTGGGGAATCAACCGGCACCAAGGCTATTATGAATAGTTACCTCTCGGCTTTATTTGTACAATAAAAAGGCAGGGTCCTTTAGGCCACAACGCGTTTCTACGCTCTCCAAGCGTCTTCCTCAAGTTGTGGATTACGAGACGCTCGTACGCTGATAGGACAAAGCAATAGCATCATGATTGGGCAGCCAGCGCAGGAGGCTGATTAATACATGACGCTCGAGCAATTGTGTAGTGTGACTGGTCAGCTCCATATGCCGCCCTATGCAGCGCGAACCAATCACAACGCAGGAGCTTCCACCAATGATCGCTGAAGGGGGGTGGTTTCACGGAGGCTGTGTCATGCCCCAGGGAGTTATCTAGGTAGCCAAACAACCTTATCTTAGCTTGTTTAGACGCCGTTACCACCGGGTTGAAATCAACCTGTTTTAGAGCACTGCTCTGAAACAGGTGCCGCAAGTGACGGGTGGCAACAACCGCCTTTACACGCCACTACCTCGGGTAGATTTGACGGTGCAAGATACATTTGTCTCATAAACCCGGCTGTTTCCACCCGGCTGTAGCGGCGTGTAAAGGTACCTTTAGCCTTATCCACTGTGAACTGCTGCAAAACTGAAGTGATGCCAAGGTTCATTGGGTTGGTGGTTTCCATAGGCTAGTGCTGTGAATGGTCCACCCTGACATTCTACATTAGACTGAAAGTCCGTGGTGTGTGGGGTAATGATGATCCAATCACACTCTTCACTGAGTCCGTTAGTACTAGGCTACTGTGCCTCCCCTCTTAGAGCACATCCCACCTCCTAATGGTTACTGGCAATGGCAAAATGCTTATGGACTTTTTATTTAGCTAGGTAGTTGAATTAGACTCACTTCTCTTAAGTACACAACCATGGACAGTAATCTCTTGCAGGAGGACACTTACAATGGCCCTCTCCTCCCTGCATGCTCCAGTTGGGCAGCACCCTGTCTTCTTTCAGGTCTCCCAAGCCTTACGACCTTGCTGGGACTCATTTCCCTTTCTCTCTGTCTGTGTCACAGTGATGAAGCCAGGGCTGTGGGGGGTAATCGGTCACCGGGTCTGCTGAATAGGGAGTCACAGGTGGACGGTATCCCGGTGCCGTGCCCTGGGGATCATTTGAAGGGGGATGAAGGAATTATTTACAGGGGAAACGTGACGCCACCTGTAGTGTCCGGTAATTTGGTACCGGCGCTGAAAGCCGGCTACTGAGGTGATGGAGGGGGCAGCAAAGTGTGGTACAGCTCCCCACAGGTGGAGCTTTACCTCAGGGTAGCAATAAAGGAAGATGGTGAGGGAGAGCAGTGAAGGAGGATGGTGGTGAATTTAGCTGTTAAACAGGCACACAGACACACAGAGATGATTGTTCCGGTACCTTTTTACTGATGGTCTCACAACAGGTACGATCCAAAGTATAACCAGGTCCCTGGTGCAATTTAGGATGAACTCCTTGGAAGGATATGAGGCCTCCTTTATCTCTTTGCTCTGCCTTGAGGGATGAGTCCTGCCTGAGTCTGAACCTTCCTCTTCTCTATTATCTTAAACTAACAGTGAGGTCCTTCTGTGGGGTCCCGATTCCTCCTGTGGCCCCTGGTCCTATGTTTGGTTAGTTTAAAGTCTCTTGTCACTATCCTCAGGGCTAAACTCCTCCTGAGACTGCTGGGCTTTTCACTGTGGCTCTGTAGGCCCGCAGCATCGGACTCCAGTGTCCGGTTGTGCTAAAGGGGAATATATTGAGATCTCTTTTCTTGTTCCCTATCTCCTCTACTTGCCTCCGGCCCCTTCCCTGGGGTATGAACAGCCGACAATTGTCCCCTTTTGGTCCTGGCCTATATCCTTTACCAGAGACCAGCAGCTCAGCCTCCTCCTTTCTTCCTCTCCTCTCACAAACTGCTAACTGTCTCCTGGGACTAACTGTCTCCTCCTCTCAGCCTGGATCTTCTTAAAGGGGAACTGACTTAATGCAGCCAGTAGAGCTCCCCCTTCAGGTCTGGAGTAGTAGATGTTGTGTGCTGAGCAAACCAAGGTGTCAGTCCTTCCTTGCACCAGTGTAACCTGTGGCAATCCCCTGCAGAGGTGCCACATTCCCCCTAGTTAAACACAGTCCTCCGGGACTGAAACATTTTTCATAAACACTATAGGTTATAACTATTTACATTTGTTAACTGAACAGAGTCTTAAAAATGAAAAATTTGCAAAAACCAGGTAAAAATGGAAAAAGAGGTTACCAGTCCATACAGCGCTAGTACATCCGCTGCAGGCTGTTTAGGGGGTGTTGAAACAGGGGTTTGCCACTACCAGTCCTGTGGCTATGGTCCATTTTAAAAAAATAAGCAAAAGGGAAAGTTCAAAAGTTCAGCAGGTCAAGTTTCTTAAAATTGAAAGAAAAAGAATATATACAATACGGGTGTATCTGCTTAGGAGGCCTGGCTTCACTTATACCACCCCCAGGCACTTTCTTTTCCTAACTTAATATACATGGGGGCTAGTCCAGTTCCTCCACTACCATTAATAACATATTTACATTTTAAACATTTTTACATTTTCCCACATTTTATGGCCTATTCTCTGTATCTAAGTGGGGGCTGACCAAAGTTATTACGGGTTGACCTGCGTAGCACTGGTGTGTTACTAATGTCTGTTCCTGATGCGGTGTATGCTCTGTCTCTCAATCTATCAGATCTACGTGTTGCTGTAATACTGTAGTATTGGCGTAGTCTCTCTAGTGGACTGGCAGATTCACCGATTGCAGGGATCTCTGGTTCCGGTACAACGGGTGGTTCTTGTATTCTCGGCACTTCTACTGCTGATGGAAATGTTAAAGTTGGGATTAGATATGTACCTTCTATTTGAGGCCAATCTGCTGGTAACTCTCCAATGATTGTCTGGACTGTCTTTGGCTTCTCTTGCTCTTCTGGCTTTGAACAAGGCACATCTTCTTCTGGTTGAAGCTGTTGAGGGCACTTTTTCAAATGGCCTCTGGACACTGTTGCTGTGGTTTCACCATGATCTTTACTGATTAAACAGGTTTTCTGATTATCAAAATTGGATGGTAATACAGTGTATGGTTATTTTTCCCATTGATCATCTAGTTTGTGCATTCTTCTTTTTCTTCTCAAAACCAATTCACCTGGTGTTAAGGGCGTTCCTTGCGCACTTTTGTTGAAGTTGGTTTCTTGTATTCCTCTAGATCTTTCCAGACTTCTCTCAACGCATTCTTGGATTCTCTGGTATTGTTCTTTCCTTCTAGTATCCCAATCTGTATCTGTAATATCTGCTTCAGGAACTACTATGCCTATCTCAAAGTCTGCTGGCAATTTTCCTGGTCTTGCTCTCATGAGGTATGCAGGGGTGCAATTTGTTGAACTTACTGGAATGTTGTTGTAGATGTCAACTAGATCTGGTAACTTCTCTGGCCACTGGTTGCGTTCTTCTAAGGGCAGAGTTTTTAGCATTTCAATTACCATGTGATTCATCTTTTCGCACATTCCATTTGTTTGAGGATGGTAAGACGTGGTGCGTATGTTCTTGCATCCGTATAGACGACAGAACTCTTGAAATATTTCAGCTTCAAAGGCAGGTCCTTGGTCTGTCAATACCTGGTCTGGACAACCATGAGGTCTGCAGAAATAAGCTTGAAATGTTCTTGCTGTTGTCTCAGCTGTTAAGTCTTTTACTGGAGCTACCACAAGAAATCTAGACTAATGGTCTACCATGGTAAGAGCATAGGTGTAGCCTGATTTGCTGGGTGCGAGTTTGACATGATCTATGGCTACCAGTTCTAATGGTTCTTTGGTGATGATAGGTTTGAGAGGTGCTTTCTGGCTGTTACAGTCTTTTCTTCTTAATGAGCACGGTCCACAATTTTTACACCATCTCTCTATGGAGGCTCTCATGCTGATCCAATAGAATCTTTCACGTAACAATATTTCCAATTTTCTCCATCCAAAGTGTCCCGATCCATCATGATACGCTTGTAATACCATTTGGACATCTCTCTTTGGAACCACAACTTTCCATACCATTTCATGCGTTCTTGGGATGATATACCGCCTGCACAATTGACCTTGATAGATGAATAATCGGCTTCTTTCTTTCCACAAGTATTGAGCTTCCAGTGGAGCATTCTTTTCAAGTTTGGAATCTGGTTGGGTTATCAACTTCTTTACAAGACTTACTGCTGGATCACTGTCTTGAGTCTCTTTCCATCCATAGTGAGGCAATGGGTTTAGTTCAGCAGTCTGACGGTTTTGGTAGACGCAATTTTCAGCAATTTGCCACTTTCTACTTTTATGGAAAGCTGGGAGTTCTATTTCCTCTAAGTCATCTTCTTCTTCTTCACTTCCTTGTGGATGTACTTGAGGGTTTCTAGAAAGGGCATCAGCATTTGCGTTGTTGCGACCTGCTCGATATTTGATAGTAAAGTCATAATTTGACAGTCGAGCCATCCAACGTTGCTCCAATGCTCCAAGTCTTGCGGTATCCAGATGTGTTAACGGGTTATTATCTTTGAAGACGGTGAACTTTGAAGCTGCGAGGCAATGCTTGAACCTTTCTGTTACGGCCCAGACCAAGGCCAGGAACTCCAACTTAAAGGAACTATAGTTTTCCGGGTTCCTCTCGGTGGGTCGAAGTTTTCTGCTAGCATAGGCAATTACTCGTTCTCTACCATCTTGCATCTGAGAAAGGACTGCTCCCAAGCCTACATTGCTTGCGTCGGTGAAAAAGGACGAATGGTAGGTTATAATCGGGGTAAGCCAGGATTTCCTCACCGGTTAGAGCCTGCTTCATCTGTTGGAAGAACTTTTCTCGTTCCTCTCCCCATTCTAAGGGTGACTCGGGGAATCTTCTCTTCTTAGATTGGCCTATCAGAAGATCTTGTAGGGGCGCAGCCATCCTTGTGTAGCCCTTAATGAATCTTCTATAGTATCCAACCAAACCTAAGAACTGACGTACCTCGGTGATGGTGGTTGGTCTCTGCCAATCCTGGATTGCTGTTACCTTTTCCGGGTCTGGTACTACTCCATCTGCGCTGACCACGTGTCCCAGGTATTGGACTTTAGGTTTCAGCAGGTGACATTTAGATGGTTTGAGCTTCATCCCGTACTTTGCAAAAGCCTTAAATACCTCTGCCGGGTGTTTCAGGTGTTCTTCGTAGGTTCTAGAGAACACGATGATGTCATCCAGGTATAAGAGCACAGTTTCGAAGTTTCGGTGTCCCAGGCAACTTTCCATGATTCTCTGAAACGTTCCTGGTGCATTGCATAACCCGAATGGCATGCTATTGAATTCGCATAGACCCTTTGGTGTTGTGAATGGAGTCTTCTCCCGATCTTCTTCTGCAACGGAGACCTGCCAATACCCACTAGTGAGATCTAATGTGGGAAAAATAATTAGCAGTCTTTAATGCAGCAAGAGACTCCTCTATTCGGGGTAACGGGTAAGCATCTTTGTGAGTGATTTTATTGACCTCCCTGTAATCCACACACATCCTCATTGTGCCATCCTTCTTCCTGACTAAGACTAAAGGGGCTGCCCAGGGACTACTGCTATCTCTTATAACCCCGGCCTCCTTCATGTCCCTCAGCATCTCTTTGGCATGTTGATAGTGACCTGGTGGAATGGGTCTGTGTCTCAACTTGATTGGTGGATGATCTCCTGTAGGTATGCGATGCTGTACCCCTTTAATCCTCCCAAAATCTAATGGATGCTTACTAAATATCTGCTCGAACTCCTGCACCACCCGGTACACTCCATGCTTCTGATGATAAGGGGTGGCATCAGTTCCTACATGCAACTGCTGACACCACTCCTCCAGCTGTCCTTTAGAGTTGCTATCCTCCGCCGGACTAGGCGAGGAAACAGGTTCCACTGCCTGTATGTTGTTGTTACAAACAGTATACAGCTTTGCTACAGTAGCATACCGGGGTAACTTTGCTTCCTCTGCCCCACAATTCAACACACGGATTGGTACTCGTCCCTTGCGTACATCCACCACCCCTCTGGCTGTCAGTAGTGTAGGTCTGTGTTCCGAAAATACTGGCTCTACAACCGCCTGGAATTCCTGTCCTCTACAACCTATCGCTGCTCGACACCATATCATCATTTCGCTTTTTGGTGGTAGTACAATGGAAACCAAGTTGACTACCTGCACACTGCCAATTTCTCCCCCAGACAGATTTACCTGTTGCTTGTGGATGAGGATTCGGATCTCACGTTGGATGACTCTTGTCGCCCATAACTAGCAGTCTGAGAAATCTGTCGGAGTAAAAACAACACTTCTCCAAAGCAGTTTTCAATAACATTTGTACCAATAACCATGTAAGGGCATTTTTCATTAGGATTATCTTCAACCACAAATAACCCTTGGCCTTTCAACTGCTCCCTCCCCAACTTTATTGTAGCTGCTCTGTATCCCACCTGTTTCTGTGGTTGGCCATTAGCTGCAATAATATAAAAATTGGGGTTTGGGGGTTCAAGATCATCATCAGACCAATACTGTTTGTAAAGGATATGTGGGATCGTAGTGACCTGCGACCCGGTGTCCAGTAAGGCCGACATGGGGATTCCTTCTAGTGTAATATTGAGGTACGGACGTTCTCCCACGTACCGCTTACACCAGTCCTTTGGGCCCAGCTGCTCTACTCCTGGGGGTTGGCCCTCGGACCCCGGAATCTCGTGTTTAAAGGGCATCCTCTTGCAAAGTTTCCTGGTTTGTTGCATCGCAGGCAAATGGGTTGTCCTGAAGCATCTGTGTAGTCCCTGGCTCTGCGTTGGAATGGTGCGTTGGTCCCCTGCGCGGGCAACATGGGTCTACGTTGGAATGGTGCATTGGTCCCTTGCCCGGGCGACTTGGCTTTTCTCTGCATCCATGGGACATCCTCAGGGCTATCAGCTAATTGGATTTTGCTTGATGGTGATGCCCCAGCTTTAATACATAATCCATGTTTTTAGTTAACTGCAGCACCTGGTTTTGCATGTTATCATTTGCTACAGCTTGACTTTCTGCTTTTGCAGGTTCTGCAGAAATAGGTTTAAAGTCTATGGAAGAAGCATTAACCTGCCAGGATTGGTTTGCAGGTTCTGCAGGCGCTGGATCTCTTAGCACAGTTATAGCGTGATCTTTTAGGTCACTAAAGTTCACTGCCGGGTGATCCAATACCCACATATGCACTTGTTGGCGGTGATAGTCTGACCTTAATCCCTCTGTAAACTGCTCAGCAAGCATTTTATCCTCTTCCAGTACACTTGCCGGGTCTACCTGTTTTAAGGACCGGAGTGCCCCTTGTAAACGGAGGGCATAGTCTCTGATGGTATCCTGCAGTCTCTGCTTACACTGATAAAACAGCATCCTCAATTCAGACTGTGTGCGCTTTTCAAACACCAATTTTAGTTTTCAAACACCTTAGCAGCAGAGTCCCTGTCAGCATCACTCCAGGACTCAGCCTCCAGCTCCGCTGCGCATGTTAATTGTCCCAGCACAACGGTGGCCTGCTGCTTCTGTGTCATAGCATGCATGTCCAGCATTGCACACATCTTATGCTTAAAGGTTGCTAACGTACCAGGTTTACCTTCATATGTTGGTGACCATTTGGCACCTGGTACATACGGCATGGTTATGGGCATTATTTGGGCTTCTGCTCCGGGTACTGCATTCTGGCCATCTCTTCTGTCAGGGAACCGCACATCATCCGTATCACTCATGGTGAGGCCCCCCTAGTTAATGGCTGCCAACCTGTAAGATGAAACTGGTTTCTCTAGCCGTCGGCGGCTCTGCAGATGAAGCGGGCACCTCGGGTCTCTCTGAAGCAGGGAGCTGCGCTCTGTCAATTCCGAGCCGAGTGGAAGGGGCGGGGCTTATCTTCCCGCTCTTTCTCCTGCTGTGACGCAGCTGTAATTTCTGAGGCGGTGTAATGGCGGCCGCACAAACAGTCAATTAAATAAAGTCTTAAGGCGCACTTCACCTGGTAAATACCAGGCTGGTTCGGATCCTGTTCGTGATGCCAGAAAATGATGAAGCCAGGGCTGTGGGGGGTACTCGGTCACCGGGTCTGCTGAATAGGGAGCCACAGGTGGACGGTATCCCAGTGCCGTGCCCTGGGGATCATTTGAATGGGGATGAAGGAATTATTCACAGGGGAAACGTGACGCCACCTGTAGTGTCCGGTAATTTGGTACCGGCGCTGCCAGCCGGCCACTGAAGTGATGGAGGGGGCAGCAAAGTGTGGTACAGCTCCCCTGCCTGAGTCTGAACCCACCTCTTCTCTATTATCTTAAACTAACAGTGAGGTCCTTCTGCGGGGTCCCGATTCCTCCTGTGGCCCCTGGTCCTATGTTTGGTTAGTTTAAAGTCTCTTGTCACTATCCTCAGGGCTAAACTCCTTCTGAGACTGCTGGGCTTTTCACTGTGGCTCTGCAGGCCCACAGCATCGGACTCCAGTGTCCGGTTGTGCTAAAGGGGAATATATTCAGATCCCTTTTCTTGTTCCCTATCTCCTCTACTTGCCTCCGGCCCCTTCCCTGGGGTATGAACAGCCGACAATTGTCCCCTTTCGGTCCTGGCCTATATCCTTTACCAGAGACCAGCAGCTCAGCCTCCTCCTTTCTTCCTCTCCTCTCACGAACTAACTGCTAACTGTCTCCTGGGACTAACTGTCTCCTCCTCTCAGCCTGGATCTTCTTAAAGGGGAACTGAATTAATGCAGCCAGTAGAGCTCCCCCTTCAGGTCTGGAGTAGTAGATGTTGTGTGCTGAGCAAACCAAGGTGTCAGTCCTTCCTTGCACAAGTGTAACCTGTGGCAATCCCCTGCAGGGGTGCCACAACAGTCCTTCTCCAGCTTCCCAGCACCAGAGTTCCTGTCACCCCACATGTTGCTTACTTGGTCCTTGCTGTTTCTGTTCTTCAGCTTCTTCACACAACACTAGTCCTGGACTCAATCTTCAGCCCTGTGCTCTTACCTCTACATAGCTCCTTCTTAGCTGGCAGACTCCTGACTTAAAGTGAAACTAAATGGCCTCATACTCTAGCTCTTTGCACCTGCTATAGAGGCCTAACAGATACTTAACCCATAGTAGCCCTGGGCTACACACCAAGCATCCTACTTAACAATTCTATATTATAGCATATTATAATGAGTTTACCGACAAAGATAACATAGTAGACTGCCCCTACAGAGCCTGTTTTCTCAGTTAAACCACAGAGCAACCAGAACCCCTTTAAAGTAAGCAGGATTAAACAAAAATATAATGACTTATATCATATAAACAAGTGGTTGAGGTCCAAATAGGACTAGGTGGACGTGGCAGTATAGGTGAAAGAGGCAGAGGATGAGGTAGTCACGGTTTATTTTTTAAATTAATTTCATGTTTTTTAGTTTTATTTTGGGGTTAAGCCAAAAGAACATTTAGAATTGCAAAGCCAGTATAGCAATGACTGGGTGCAGCTGGTATAGTTGTCCAGTCAGTCAAAGTTATGGACAAGTACTGTGTTGTGCACAGCTGGTTCATTGTAATGAATGTGAATTTTCCCACACAGCCAGGATTGCCAAAGTTCCCCCACAGGCACTGAAATTTCAAAAAGGCCCCTAAACACCATCTTCACCTGGTTGAGCCTCACAACCAAGATTGGTTGAGATCCACCACATAGCACCAATCTTCCATTTTTAATTTCATGGGCCACGGAACCCCAGCCAGCAGAGTGCTCAAGAAGCTGAAAGGAGGACTGGTGCCTTACTTGTTGAGGCTCACTATACTTGGCTGATTTGCAAGGGGGTGATATTGAAGAAAGGTGCCCATGGTCCTCAGGTGCCAACTCTGCGCTTTCAGTAGAACATTGATTGTTATACTGTTTGTTTTATCAGTTCCCCACAGGACCGAAATCTCAGAATTTGTGAACAAAATGGCCGTCCACCACAAGTCAGCAGCGCTAGTCATGTTCTTGGAGTACTGTAAGCAGCAAAATAGAGCACACACGTCCCCACGGCCTAGATTAAGAAGTCCCATACAAAATAACAATTTTCAAAAAGGCACTTCCAGAGCCTCTTTAGTGAGTTGACTCAGACAGACAAGATTGTCTGAGTTTACCAACACAGTACCAATTTTCAAACAATTTCAACAATTTTTATTGAACCCCAATGCCATGCAAAACACATATTCTGAAGAGAGGCCAGCAACTACAAGGTGTAAAGGGCAAGCTCAGCCCATTTTACATTTTACAGATAGATAATAAAAAAAAAAAATTAAGTTCACAAATCCTGGTGCACAGTGGCTAGAAGTTGCATTTGTTTGGCAGAATAGACCGACAAAAACTGGTGCACAGTGATGAAATAGAGCTTGTTGTAACAGCTTAGGCCGATTTCGCATCACGGCCTGATCAGGACAGCCTGATCAGCCTGTAAACCGGACAGCCCCGGACCCAGTTTGCAAATATTCCCTCCGTTCCGGTTTGCAGCCGGATCCAGCTGATAGCAGCCGCAGCTGCTGAAATTTCAAGATCGCAGCTAGTGGGGAGCTAGCCGCAGTCCTTAAATCTCTGCAGGGGACAGCTCGTGGTGCTGAAGTTTAGCAGCGCTAGCTGCTAAACTCCAGCACTCGGCGTCCGGTTCCCGGATCCAATTTTAAGTCGGATCCGGGGCGATCCGGCGCCATAGATCCCCATGTTAAGGGGCGCTGGATCGCACCGGATACGGGAGGATCTGATTTTGTCAGATTTTTCCCCTGGACACAAAAACGTTGCTTGCAACGTTTTGTATCTGGGAGAAAAATCTGAATTGTCCCAGATCCTCCCGGACAGATGGAAACCGGATGACAGATAGCTGCCATACAGCTCCATCCGGCCCCATAGGGCTGCATTACAGTAAAATCGGGTCCGGGGCTGTCAGGTTCACACCGGACAGCCCCGGACCTGATCTTACCATGGTGTGAAGCCGGCCTTAGCCATACAGGGGCTGCTGCAGTGCAGTAACAGGTTTGGGAGAGATTAAGTCCACAAAACCTGGCAAACAGTGGCTGCAGCTTCAATTTTTTTTTAAAACAGAAGGCACAAACCAAGCTGCACAGTGGCTACATATGTTTTTTTCACGCTTCAAAAGTTTGGCAATTTCAAGACTGCTGCATCCCTCTGCAAGACATCTCACAATTTTGGACTTTTTAGAGCCCATCAAATCTCTTCTTACCCATTTTGCCTAAGGAAAGGCATTTGCCTAATGATTAAGCACAGCTTACATAGGGTGTTGATGTCATTACACCACGCCCCTCCTCATTACAGAGATGTACATCACCTGATTTACTTAATTGGTAGTTGCTCTCAAGCCTATAAAGCTTGGAGTAGGACAACATGTATAAAAAGTATTATGTGATCAAAATACTCATTTGCCTAATAAATCTACACACAGTGTATAACAGTCATGATAAAATATGTCTAAGGCTGGTTTCACACTACGGATTTTGCAAATCCGATGCTGTCCGATAAAAATCGGACAACATCGGACCGATTTTGGCCCCCATGCAGCCCTATGGGCATCGGACCGAATCAGATGTGCACTAAATGGCATCCAATTTGGTCCGATCTGATTCTGCCCGATTTTTTTATCGGTGCAAAAATCGGAGCATGTGATTTTTATCAGACAGCATCAGATTTGCAAAATGGAGCAGGGTCCGAGGAAACATCTGATGTCTCCTCGGACCCGATTTTAGTGTACTGAGCATGCTCAGAGGCCAAGAGGGGAGGAGGGGGAGCACATTGGAGGACCGGGGGCTAAAAGGGGAGGAGGGGGAGCACATTGGTGGACCGGGGGCCAAGAGGGGAGGAGAGGGAGCACATTGGAGGACCGGGGGCCAAGAGGGGAGGAGGGGGAGCACATTGGAGGACCGGGGGCCAAGAGGGGAGGACCGGGGGTGCAGAGAGGAGACACAGGGGAGAAGAGGAGAGGACCGGGGGAGAGACAGTGACAGCTCAGGGAGCGAGGTGACAGGAGGGCGGGCATCAGATAAAATGTCGGAATCGGATGCCTATTTGGCATCCAATTCCAGGCATCAGAAGAATCCGATGCTGTCCGATATTTATATCGGATAGCATCGGATTTTACAAAAATCGTAGTGTGAAAAAAGCCTTAGACCTTTACATAGACGTTTTTTTTTTTTTAAATGCGGCAGATCCGGTAGATTTACCACATCTGCTGCATCTTCTGCCTAACGGCCACACTTGCGGCACACTTGTGGCAAGCCCTATGCTTTGTATATGGGGCTTGCGGCAAGTGCGGTTTTGCCGGCTGCAGCAGATACGTTTTTTATTTTTGCAGCCGCATCTGCCGCAACCGGCAAAACCACACTTGCCGCAAGCCCTATACACAATGCATGTTATTATTACCAGGTATGATATATACCACATACGTTACCTATATCTATTTGATATAATTTATGATATATACATCATGGTTCTTAGCACTATTTTTACACCCTTTTAGTAGACCGCTTTTGTTTTTTTTCCAACAACATTATATCACCGTTTTTCTTAAAATTTAGATATTATACCGGTTTGATCAGTAGTTCCTCGATGAGTATTTGCTTGTACTCTTTGTTTTCTCTACTGTTTCAGTGATCATCTATCACTACTTCATCCAAGGGATACATTAAGTTCAACTATTTATGGTCAATTGATCATAGTGTGACCTTACTAAGGGTGCATTTGGTAAGGAACAGTTATTCCTCTTTTAATGCTACACACTTGCCAATCTTCCTTTTTTCTGATAGTCCCTGTGGTCTTAATTTTCTTTTTTCATTGTAGCATTCAATATCTCATGTTGATTCATACTGTTTGGCATACATACAGTGTTGAAACTTTTTTTCTTTACTTTAGATCCCATCACAGATGTGTGACCTTTTTTGTTGCTCCTGCTAATGTGGCGCCCCACTACGTAGGTGCCACAAAAGGGGTACTGCACCCATAAAAGTGGTGTAGTCACCCCACTGCAATTGGAACTATGGTCACTAGGTGGAACCCTAGATTAACACCCATACACTAGAATAGTAGGTGGGAGGGACCCTGGGAGGGTGTATAGTGGCCTCTACAAGGAACTAGTTAGTCGGACGGAGTGCAGCTGACGAGAGAGAGATGGAGTAAGAGCTGGAGAAAGGAGGGGCCCAGAACAGAACAGATCCCAGAGAGAGAAGGGAAGGAACTGAAGCTCAGCGGCAAGCTAATTCAAGGAAGGAAAACGGGTACCGGAGCCCATAACTGTGAGATCCTACACGGCTCACAGAGAATCCGAAGAACGGGGATATTACAAATACAGCCCCAGTCTCTTGAGCGAGTCAAGAAGAGGGAGCCAGAAGCTAGGAACAGCGGCCACTGCATAGCTTTGAGAAGGTTGTCCTGGAGACTGTGGTTTATATAAGTAATGAGGGATGTTTAATAAAGAATTGCATTGCATATCATCATATTTCTGCGATTTGTGGGAGTTACCTTATATTTGGGCTGGTGCAGTTTGTTTGTTAGGGCCTGCCTTGGTGTGATGGTAATATTAGAAGGTATTAGATGGTAAGGTATCCAAGATTTTAAGGAATAGGAACAGATGCAGGAAAAAAATAAAGGATGAGGCAGAAGCATGGTCAGAAACAGAGAGGTACCGGTGCAAAGTGCAGAACTTAACCCAATAATACCAGTCTGATGGCTGAAAACTGAGTCTAGACAGAAAGCTATAGGAAGATAAAACTAAGGATGCCTAATAACTGGCACAGACTGCAGTACACTGATTACTTACAGACAGCTGTGCATTCAGTTTGATGAAGCAACCCCATATTATATGCTCTTGCCGTCTAATCAAGACATACAGTGAGCATGGGCATGTAGAGGAAACGGTGGAGAGCAGCAAGGTGAATTGGATTCCATACTGGAAATTCTCCAGAAATAATAATATGAAATGTGAGTGATATTTTAGAAATGCACATAGTACTGAGAGCCTACTATGAGAGTCCCATAGGCTATGGGACCCTAAACACATCAATTCTGCTGTCAATTGCATAACATGAAATCTACTACAAATCCTTATGGCCACTTTACACAACCAACATCGGGCCGATATTGGATACAACGCCGCGGGAGCGCGCTTTTTCTGGGCAGAATTCCAAGATTGCATAGGAGATGTTACACAGCGCGATATCAGCAGGCAACGTAACAGCGATGTGTACGCCCCCTTGTACGGCCGACCCAGGAACCACCATTTAACATAAATAGGGGAAGTTGTACTCCACATCGTAGTTGGGTTTTCACACAGCACGATCTGGCCACAATGTCCATCCAATATCGGGCCGTTGGAGAGCCTGCTCATTTCTTCCCTGATATCGTTTTGGCATCGTTCGTGCATCGTATTGGACACTTACACCATACAACGCATGAACGATATCGGGGCCAACGCACGAACCACGTGACTTTTTATCGGAGTTGGATGCCGATATCGGGATGTGTTGGCCATTACCTAAAAATTCAAATGTAACACAAATGCAAATAAAGTCAAATAGATAATGGCTTTTTTAAATAAAAATTGTCCTGGAATATCCATCACCTCGGTTAGTGAAATAGTGAATCCTATAAAAATGCTCAAGACAAATCAGGAGTAGAAATGTTCTTTATTTAAAATTTGACAATTAGTAGACGCATTATATTGTAGGCTTTCCTAAATAAACCTAATTATGTCATATAACTTAAAATGATTACATTACATCCTAAATAAACCTATTTATGTCATATAACTTAAAATGATTACATTGAGCCACATCTCTAACTAATATATAAGTATTTATCCAAACTAACTATCCCTAAATAATTCTTTGTAGAGCAGAAATTGAAGTTAGAATTGTGAAAAATGTTTCATGTAATATTTTAGATAAAACACTAGAGGGCCCCATTCTCTCATTCTCTGGTGAAAATAAGTTCCACATACATTTGCAGGTCATGTGTGGATTCAGACAGCAAATACTTATTATACAGATCAATGAATCAAGTAAAATTCTAATTCTCCTGTTACCACAGTTTTTCCCGGGAAATTCAATTTCCAGATATGTTATTCTGCACAAATGTAATGACCCTTACTAAACTCAGGGGTCTCTCCAGACCACAGTGCATAATAAATGTAGTATGTTAAAAGTAACAGAACTCCTTATACTCAACTCACCGCTCACCTCTCTGGTCCATCGAATCTTCACTACCATCCATCTGGTCCTTATCATATCTTCATATTGGCATTAGCAGTGCTGAAATCCATGGGCCTCGGTCACAGGACCTCTGGATTCGGTAGGATTCGGAAGGCCTGGGAGGGATTACGTGTGACGTCACTGCTGGCCTCTGATTGGCCGGCGGCTGCATTTGAGGTTTTAGCTCAGCTAGAGAACTTGTCATTACATGCCACCGACAGGAATACATATCAAGCGTGGAGCGCGGCAGCCCCTGGAGCGGTCCGAAATCGTCAATGCGTCCACGGTGCTGCGGGCCTCAGAAAGGATGATGCCAAGTGAACAGAAGACAGGTGAGAAAAATCTGTGTGTGTGTGTGTGTGTGTGGCAACCTTGCTAAAAGAAGGGGATCAGGATCCAGACACTACTGCAAGGACAGAATCAGAATGGGGGCTTTATTATAATATGGGGTTATCACTGCTACAAGGGGATCAGGTTGGGGGCATTACTACAAGATGGAGTAATTACTGCTACAAGGGAATCAGAATGGGGGCATTACTATAATATGGGGTTATCACTGCTATAAGGGGATAAGGTTGGAGGCATTACTACAATATGGGGCCATTACTTCTACAAGGGGATCAGAATAGGGGCATTACTACAAGATAGGGCCATTACTACTACAAGTGGATCATAATGGGGGCATTACTACATTATGGGGCCATTACTGCTACAAGGGGATCAGAATGGGGGCATTACTACAAGATGGGGCAATTACTGCTACAAGGGGATCAGAATGGGAGCATTACTGCATGATGGGGCCGTTACTGCTACAAGAGGATATTAAAGAAATGGGGACATTACTACAATATAGGGCCATTACTGCTCCAAGGGGATCAGGATAGGGGTATTACTACAAGATGGAGTCATTATTGCTACAAGGGCATCAGCATGGGGACATTACTACAATATGGAGCCATTACTGCTACAAGGGGATCAGGATGGGAGCATTACTACAATATGGGGCCATTATGTCTACAAGGTGATCAGAATGGGGGCATTACTAAAAGATTGGGCTATTACTGCTTCAAGGGGATCAGAATGGGGCATTACTACAAAATTGGGCCATTATTGCTACAAGGGGATCAGGATGGAGATATTACTACAATATGGGGCCATTGCTGCTACTAGGGGATCAGGTTTGGGTCATTACAACAATATGGAGCCATTACTACTACAAGGGGATCAGGATGGCGGCATTACTACAATATGGCTTTGTTACTGCTACAATGATATCAGAATGGGGGCACTACTACGAGAGGACGAGGATGGGGTCATTACTACAAGAAAGGAAATGGGATGGGGACAATTCTACAAGAAGGGGAACAGGGTGGGGACATTACTGCAAGAAAGGGATCGGGATGGGGACATTACTACAAGAAGGGGACCAGGATGGGAAGATTATATAGGGTATTATGTATGGCATTACTACAAATGTCACTAAGTCCTACAAAGAATGAGACCTCCAAATTCAACATATTTCTATCTGCAACCCACCTGCCCAGCCAAGTTTGAGACCCCTGCTTTAGGGTGGTTGTGTTGATTTGATTCTGTGAGTGTGCTCAGGGCCAACTAACTGAGAGAGTGTAAACCATCACTGACAGGCAATGTTTTTACTAAGAGTACTTTCTTCCAGTGGACAACCTTTACTGAGTGTAGCTCCTGCCATTTCTAGTTATTGGCCATATTGATTACACCTATACCCTTTACTAAATTATTAGGGGGCATGGATGTTTGCTGTTTGTATGTCTATCAATTTTAAAGTATTGCTTTTAGTTTTTTCCCTTCCACATGACAGCACCGAACATCAGAGAGTGTATCCTCCCCCAGGAACAGAAAAATAAAAGCGGACAGTACCTCTCCCCGCTCATTGTGGTTTCCTGTTCCTATGGATGGGTACCTGCAGAGTGTACCTGCCTGAGGGAATTTCCTCAGGTGACTTTCCAGTCCAGGGAGAAGTCGAGGTCTGTGGTGTAGTGCAGCAAGCTGGGTGCAGTGGAGTGCACCTGTAATCCCTGCAGTATTGGGGCTGATCAGCGTCCAGATGATGCTTGTGTGGCACCCCTGCGGGTAAGTTGCCCAGGAACACCTGGTGCAGGGAGGGATTTCCACATCAGGTACACTTATACATGCAACACCTTTCACCCCAGACCTGAAGGGGGAGCTCTACTTGCTGACTTCAGGCAAGGTCCCCTATCAAATCCAGGCTTGGGGGAGGAGTTAGGCAATGCAGTTCCAGGGAGGACTGTGAAAACATCCTGGTGAGTGGTGCCGTGCTAGGCCCGCACCAGAGGGAAGCCTAGCCAGTATAAGGAATCCTAGGGTGAGGGTCGGAGGCAAAGCGAGTAAGAGAGTGGGGCAGAGGAACCATACTGGTTCACCCCAGCAACAGACAGAAGCAAACCAGACGCCGGAGTCCAAGTCTGCATGGGTCCAGTTAGCCCACTAGAGAGTACCAGAGGACCAGGGAGACTTAAGGCTTCTGGCAGCACTTGTGGCACAACTACTACACAGAATCAGGGCCCGCAGAGAAGTTAGTGGTGCCCAGCAGAAGGTTCATCTTGCCTGCCATACAAGTGAGGAACACAGGAGAGGACAGGGCCAGGATTCAGTCAGGCCGGAACTTAAACACACACAGTACAGAGGAGTCCTCACAACTCATCAGATTTGGAAATCTTGAACTGCCACTCAACCACCCGGACTGTACCCTGGATATTACCTTGAACTGGCAACATCAGTTAAGGTAAAGAAGCAACTCCAGTGTGTGTGTGTCCTTCTTTGTAGCCCCTGATCCTGCCCTGCACATAGACTGTACCAGCATCTCCATCTGCAGAGCCGCCTCCCTGTGTAGAAATCCCCTATTCATCATCCATCTCTGCCCCGGGGACTCCGCTCCACCTACGGGGAGCGTTACCACCTAGCAGCCCCATCCATTATCCCCAAAGGTCTGCAGCTGCGCCGATGCCAGTGCCATCACTGGACACCATAGGTGGCGCTATGAAGACTCTTTATTTTTATTTAACCCCTTTTTCAGCGACCACCAGGGCCACAGGCCCGGGCACAGGCCACCCGTGACTACCCCTTTGATTAACGCCCGGGACCGGGTACCCCAAGGCCCTGGGGTGAGTCACTTGGTGAGGGCGCCTGCTCCACCTTAAGCTTGCTGTCTGGGTTCCCAGTTTGGCGCTCCTGCCTGGATGTCCGGGCCGGGGGGCGTGTCCCACCAACAGCAATTGCCTGTGTGCTGGGAGCACTTCTGAGTGGACCCGGATGTGAAGTCACATACCAAAGTCGCGGTGTGCTGGGCACTTCCGGGTCAGAGACTGCTTCAAGAGGCACACATAGCGCACCTCAGGGATCATATATAAAGGGCTGGAAGCCCAGGGCATGGTGGTGAAGCAGCTCACAGCAGCATGGCAGACCCCACATTGCCTCCAGAAGTGATGGAGGAGCCAAAATTCCAGCTTTCTGTGGTACCTCAGGGGTTTATGGATGGGTGAGTGCCTTTTTAAGGCAGATGATTTATTCTAATGTGATGCTTTTTCTCTTTGTTAATTTCAGGGGAAAGAAGCAAACTCTAAACAATAGAACAAAATTTGTGCCCTTTGTGAAAAGCGCCGCCAAACAGTATGACAAGTGAATCTGCTGCTCATGTATTGAAAAAACTGTGGCAGAAGAAACCCCCTCCTTTTTTCAAAGCATCAAATCCACTCATCAGGGATGAGGTTAAATCTACTGGTAAAAGGGAGATTTCACAATTCGGGGTTGTAGCACCTAGTGCAGATAGACACAGCCTTCAGATATCAGCTTTGAAGATGAGTTGGGTGACCCAGCCCCTTCGGAGCATTCAGATTCAGATTCCTCAGATGAGGAATATGGCCTCCTGTATTTCTCATTTGAAGACACTAATAAGTTGTTTAAATTGCTTAGATCAACTATGAGGGTGGAAACCACTAAAGAGCAGTGATCTATCCAGGATTCTATGTTCAGCAACCTGGAAGAGTAAAAACATTATTTCCACTCCATAATAACCTACTAACACTTATTAAAAAAGAGTGGAAAAAAACTGTTAAAAAAATGTCGGTTCCTCAAAACCTAAAATGAAAATATCAATTCAGTGACGAGGTCTATAAGGCTAGGGTCTGACATGCATCTGCCCTGAGTCTGCTGGATCCGTTTAAAACTTAGAATCTGGCAGGCTTAGCGCATAGCGTTACCAGCAGGTAACGCTATTGTGGCGCCCCACTGGTCAGTGCGCCACAGTAAGGGTACTGCACCCATAACTGAGTGTGCGGTATTCCTGTCATTGGGGAGTGTAACATGAACCTGAGGCTCTTCTCCCAGCATTCCTATACCTAGCATAGGGGACATATTGGCAACCATTTACCAGGGTCCCGGTGGGAGGAGTGTTAGGGCAGAAGGAGCAGGAATCACAGAGAGAGTTAGTTAGTGTGAGTTGGAACGTCTGTGAAGAGAGACAGAGAAGGACCCTTCAGGGGATACCTCAGGGAGGGTGCCCAGAAAGAGTGGCGACCCAGACAGAAGGAGGAGACCCAGTGCTGGACCTGCTACAGTCCGGGGGAATCCTAGTCCACAGCGGAGAACCAGCTCTGAGTCGCGGTACAGGAGTTTATCCCTAAGCCGTCAACACCGGTAGGTCGTGGGACTATCTAATAGCCCCGACTCCCCCGTCCAGAACGTGCAGGATCACTAAACAGGGTTGAGCCACTTAGAAGAGAAGAAAGGGTACGTCATAGCACTCGACGGGCCTGGTAGACAAGTGGAATGTGCAGGGCAGCACAAGGAAGTAAGGAGGTGCCAGAAAGAGAACGGGACAGTGAAAGAAAGCAGAAGGTACTCTCTGGGAGCCTCAAAGAGACGTTATTCTCCTCAGTGACTACCCGTCCAGCTACCCGCTAATGAACTGTGCAACTGTGAAGCTGATCCGTGCACTTTTACAAGTAAACACCTGTGCAAAGTCCATAAGCCTCTAGTGTCTTATTCCAGCAAGTTACCTCACAGAGCTGCTACTATGACAACCAGCACAATAGCTACACTGCCCTGGGGATCCCGCTCCGCCTGCAGGGAGCTGAACCATCTAGCTGCATTACTATCATCCCCGGCGGTCTGACAGTGGCGCTGGTGAGCATCACCAAAACTTCAGGTGGCATCACGAGACATTTATCCCTTTTTATTCCCTTTTTGTTTTTATTTACAATTGACTACCAGGGCTACGGGTCCGGGCAGGCCACCAGTGACATCCCCCCACCTCCACACCCAGGTACCAAGTTCCTATAGAATCCTGGGCGAATCAATTTGCACCGCCTGCCTATGGATTGCTATAGCAACCCGATGCTTACCGCACCTGCTGGCTTCACAGTGAATCTCCGGATATGCGCTATTGCACAGCACACAGGAAAATGCTGCAAACCGCATTTCCTGTGCCCTCTGCAATAGTGTATATCCGGGTATTCGCTGTGGAGTCGGCAGGTGAGGTAAGCATCGGGTTGCTATAGCAATCCATATCCAAATCCAGGGATGGTGTATCTACAGTCCGCGCTGCTTGAAATGATCACTCCAAAGTCTTGAGTAAAAGACCCCCCTTCTTTATTTTCCACCTACGTGTTTCGATGCTACTCCAAGCACCGTCATCAGGGTCAATGACTACGACTCCTCTCATCCACCCTGCTGCCCAGAGGTAAAAGCTCCACCTGTGGGGAGCTGTACTACCAAAGCTGCTTCACCATCACCTCAGCGGCCGGCTGCAGTGCTGGTAACCACATTACTAGGTACCACAGTTGGCGCACCTTTCCCTATCCCCAAGTTCCCCCTCATCCCCATCAGCCAATTGAGTGCCCAGGGCATGGAACCGGGACCCGACCAGCCGTGATCCCCACCGAAGCCACCGTCCCAGTATCCGAGTAACCCCTTCCCTGCCGGCCCGACTCACATGGTCCTTTAAACCAGGAATAGCAGTCACCTGTACTGCAAGGTCCATGATTAAATGGCTAGAGGAATGGCTAGATTAGAGGTAAGTGGTCGAGAGAAAAACTGCTAGAAGTAATTCACACAATGCAGAAAGAGGCTGGATTCCTGGTGGATGCCTCTGTAGAAGCATATGTTTTGCCACATGTGCATGTGTTTTGTCAAATTCAGGTCGCAGGGCATTATGGCTAAAAAATTGTACAGCGGATTTTCAGTCAAAAACAAATCTCTGTGCTGTCCCGTGTGAAGGCACTTATTTGTTCGGCTTCGGACTAGATGATATTCTAGAAAAAATGGCTGATAAAAAGAAAAAATGTCCCCCCTCTTCCCTTTTCTAGATCCCGGCAGTCTTTTCGGGGGTCAGGTTGTAGAGGCGGATGAGGTCGAACAGATGACAGAGCCAAACGAAGTCATCCTTGGGGGAAAGCGAGGATAGACAAGGGCTTGCTCTTTAATAAAACCCCTTTTAAAGGTCACCCCAAGCAGCAATGACACCAAACTGCAAGTGGGGGGAAGATCTCCAGCTGAACTTTTCCACTACTCCATCTCAGCGAATGGTAATGAACCGAGTTGCAAAGACCAACCAGAACTCTTTGTAAAAAGAAGTTTTACTTCTTATAAAAAAGGAGTTCTAGTCAAAGTCGTTGAGCAGGAAACAGGAAGTAGGTTTTACAGCACCCTATTTCTTACGCCAATACCAGATGGATTGCTGAGGACAATATTAAATTTAAAAGCTTTGAATTGTTATATAAGGATAGAAAAGTTCAAAATGGAAATGCTAAAGTCAACAGTAAGGCTCCTTTACCCACACTGCTACATGGCTGTGGTAGACCTAAAAGATGCCTATTACCACATACCAATTTATGGGGCATCAGAAATTTCTCAGAGTAGCAGTAAATATCGGAGGAGCTCCTACCCAATTGCAATACCAGTGCCTTCCTTTCGGGGTGTTGCTGGCACCAATAATTTTTACAAAGATCGTAGCCGAGATAACATCTTTCATGAGGAAGGAAGACATACTAATAATACCATATTTGGACAATTTCCTCATTGTAGCACCCAACAAAGAAGACTGTGTGAAATCCCTCGACAATGTACTTGAATTTCTAGCCCACCAGAGGCAAGAAATGTATTCATGCTGACAGTAGGCAGTCTACAGGCCCTTTTGGGTAGACATCTAAAATGAGTAGGCAACGTAGTGACAGATTTCCTGAGCTGTCACATGTTACATCAAGGGGAATGGTCCCTGAGTCACAAAATCTTTGGCCAACTTTGTGCCACATGGGGAGTGCCAGACATAGACCTGTTCTCCACCCATCAAAATTGACAGATAGGCAGATTTTACTCTATAAACCCAAGAGAAGCTATGGAAAGAGTAGACACGCTCCCACATCATTGGGTGTTTCATCTAGCCTATGCGTTTGCCCCCATTCCCATTAATCCCAACAGTACTGAAAATAATTTGGGAGGAGAAGGCATGGGTAATTCTAATTGCCCCCTTTTGGCCAAAAAGAGCATGGTTGACATGGCTCAAGTGTATGTCCATCTCGGACTCATGGATTCTGACAGATGTTCCCGATCTTCTATACCACGGCCCGATTCTACTTCCCCAGGTTCAAAGACTGCATCTGACTGCCTGGAACTTGAAAGGGGACTCCTATTGGCAAAAGGATTCCCCAGGGCCTTAGTCACCACCATGCTCTCTGGCAGAAAAAATGTGAAATGGGTTAAAGGGATCCAACTAGCAAGATTTAGGGCTATAAAGTGAAGCCAGTGCCTTACAGACTCTTGAATGCTGAGTGAAATCATGCTTCACTCAATGATTCACTTACTTCAATGATTACATGTATGATTGCAGAGAAAAGTGTTATCAAACACCTGGAAAAGAGTGCAGCAAATTAGCATATGTACAACACAGTGTCACTATAAGGGGCTGCGTTTATTTGTATTACTCCCCTGTGTTCTCTAAGCCAAACCTTCCCCCCTCCCTGTCTCCCTCTCTCTCTGGCTCCTATCTCACTCTCTTATATATTATATCACTATATCCCAGGGACAGAACAACTGACATCGTGCCTGGTGATAGCGCATATATGCCCGAGTTCACCACTCCTTCCCTCCCGCTTTCATCTCCGGCTTCTCACTGCTTCTTCTCCTGTCTGTGATAGTCCAATCACAGGAGAAGACCCTGCCCCCTCCAATTTTTGTATGTCCCCGGTCTCGTCACAGACATAGATCGCAGGAACATCCAGGAGAGGAGACCGGGACAGATCGCCGCGTACGGCACCATAACAGGATCTCTTCGAAGCAGAGCGAGCCAGGCTAAAGAGCGCACTTTGGGAAGGCAACATCAGGCCCATCGGGGCGTCATAAACAATGAAGGAGGCGGCAAGAGGGACACAGAGAGGATGCCCAAGGGGGCTAGCAACAATAGCCCCCTGGATCATTAACATACTAATGAGTGAGTATCAAAACCGTTTTTTAACACAGTCATAGGGCACATTTAGTACAGAGAGGGATAGTTAGAGTAGTAATAGGAAGGTGCAGGGACAGGTAGTGATAGCCTGGAGGGCTTTAGGTAGGTGACAGGTTCCCTTTAATTTCAACATGTATTGTGCGATTTTTGATGATCTGGCCTACACCATGCTTGATGAAGGCCAGAACGGACATTGTTAAATAAAGTCCAACATTTCAGGCATGTTGTGTTTTTTTTTATTAAAATTTCTTCTTTGCCCTTTGCTCAAGTCATCTTTAGTACAGCTAATATGTGTTGAATGTTGGGTTGGATGTTGATCATTTCTTATTTTATTATGTCTGCCTTTGTATACTGTAAATTGATGTCCCATTTTTTAGTGATTATTGCTTTGCTATTCGTGTTTCCATGTGTGCATATATATATATATATATACACTAGATGGTGGCCCAATTCTAGTGTTACGGCTATTTCAGTATATGTATGTAGTTTATTTATGAAGATTTAAGAATAATGCAATGCGAAGCTGGGTTTAAATCTCGCGCTAATTCGCGGCCGGGCTGCACTCGTCGTTGATTGGTCGCGGGTGGCTGGCGCGACCAATCAGCGACGCGTTATTTCCATTACAGACAAACAGACAGAATTACATGATTATATAATGGATACCTACAGGAGTGCCGGTTTTCAGAAGTGTCGGTGTTCAGCGGTGTCATAGTTCAGTGGTGTAGGTGTTCAGTGGTGTCAGGGCCCCTTTACACGCGGCTACATTTCTTGGGTGGCTACAGGTAACTTACTGGTTGCAGTGAAATCATGGAGAGATTATTCCATTTGTACACAGCAACAAGATAGAACCTTGTCTCCATGATTTCACTGCAACCAGTAAGTTACCTGTAGCCACCCAAGAAATGTAGCCGCGTGTAAAGGGGCCCTCAGTGTTCAGTGGTGTCAGTGTTCAGAGGTGTCGGTGTTCAGTGGTGTTGGTGTTCAGTAGTGTCAGTGTTCAGTGGTGTCAGTGTTCAGTGGTGTCGAAGTTCAGTGGTGTCAGTGTTCAGTGGTGTCGGTGTTCGGCGGTGTTTGTGTGCGGCGATGTCTGTGTGTGGTGGTGCCTGTGTGCGGCGGTGTCTGTGTGTGGCAGTGTCAGTGTGTGGCAGTGTCAGTGTGCGGCGGTGTCTGTGTGTGGAGGTGTCAGTGTGCGGCAGTGTCAGTGTGCGGCGGTGTCTGTGTGTGGCGGTGTCTGTGTGTGGCGGTGTCTGTGTGCAGCGGTGTCTGGGTGCAGCAGCCGGCTGCGACCAATCAGCGAAGCGGGGTTCAAATCCTGCGCCAATTTGCAGCTGGATTGTGCCCGTCACTAATTGGTCACGGGCGCAACCAATCAGCAATGCGTGATTTCCATTACAGGCAGAATTAGACAATTATATAGTAGATACCTACAGCAGTGCCAGTGTTCAGTGGTGTCGGTGTTCAGCAGTGTCGGTGTACAGTGGTGTCGGTGTACGGTGGTGTTGGTGTACAGAAGTGTCGTTGTACAGCAGTGTTGGTGTTCAGTGGTGTCAGTGTGCAGCAGTGTCAGTGTACAGCAGTGTCGGTGTGCAGCAGTTTCATTGTGCGGCGGTGCCTGTGTTCAGCAGTGTTTGTGTGTGGCGGTGTCTGTGTGCAGCGGTGTCTCTGTGTGCAGTGGCCAGCTGCGACCAATCAGCAAAGCGGGGTTCAAATCCCATGCCAATTCGCAGCCGGACTGCACCTGACGCTGATTGGTTGCGGGCGTGACCAATCAGCGACGCGGGGATTTCCATTACAGACAGACAGAATTAGACAATTATATAGTAGATAGATAGATATAAATATTTTGTTATATTTTTATTAACACATATACTGTACATATGTTATAAAATATATGTATTTATTGATGTATGTATTTATCATGTTATGATTGCACTTTTCAGGTTGAGAAGAATCCATCTATATGGAATCCCGCCCATCCTTTATCAGAGGGCACAGAAAACGTTGTCTTCAGCGTTTTCCTGTGTGCTGTGATAAAGTGCATTTCCTGCAGCTTTGTGTGTGACTGCTGCTAAGGAAAAACAGCGGGTTTCTATGGGGCAGCATTGCACTGGCAGCGCATTGCGTTAACGCTATGCACTGTGGCTGATTTGCAAAGATTTTAGCGCTTGCGGCAGCCTTAAGAGTGACCCTAGCCTTAGGCAACCTGTTGTTCATAATGAGATATTTATTCTTTTTGCATTACAGACAAGGATGTGCGAAAGTGGTGGAGATAGGTGAGGGATGATTTAAGGAAATGAACCACATTGATAAATGCAACCATAGTGGCAGTTCACCAACCTTGATGAAGTGTCCACATTACGACGAGTTGCTGTTTATTCTTACAAGCAGGACTCTAATGTCGTAAGATTTTTGAAGAAAAAAAGGCAAATGTCTTTTAAGCAATTAAACATTGTGAATATGAAATCAGGGCAATGTAGTTGTTATGCAAAATGTTGAAGGATGCTCATCGATATTGCAGAATGCTACTCTAATGATTCAACTCCCGGATCTCTCCTTTACTCCCCACATCCGGTCTCTTGTTCGCTCATGTCACCTACACCTCAAAAACATCTCTAGAATTCGACCTTTTCTTACTGTTGACTCTGCAAAAACTCTAACCGTTGCTCTTATTTATTCTCGCCTAGATTATTGCAGTTCTCTATTAATCAGTCTCCCTCTTACTAAACTCTCTCCAATCCATCCTCAACGCAGTAGCCAGGAGCACATTCCTCTCCACCGATGCCTCTATCCTGGGGCAGTCATTGCACTGGTTGCCAATCCGCTATAAAGTACAATATAAAATTATCACTGTCACCCACAAAGCCCTCCACAGTTCTGCACCGCCCTACATCTCCTCCCTCATCTCTGTCTATTGCCCTACATGTGCCCTCCGCTCCGCAAGTGACCTAAGACTGACATCAGCTACAATCCGAATCTCCCACTCCTGTCTCCAAGACTTCTCATGACTGCACCAATTCTCTGGAACGGGTTACCAAAAACAATTCAATCCCAATACCAATAGTTTTAAGCGAGCCTTAAAAACACATCTCTTTAGACTGGCCTATCACCTTACCTCACTTGTCTAACTATTCCTATCTTCCCTTTTCCAAATCTGGCCTCTCCTGTCATCTGTCTGCACCTGCAGACTGTCTGTCTGTCCTCCATGCATAATAAAGCACTTTATCTGTACTTGTACAGATCTTGACCGATGACCGATTCATGCAGCGTTACATGAATCCCCTAATTATTATATCGATGACTGGACCATGTATGACATCATTTGTTACTGTTACCTTTTGTGCCTCCCCTATTTCCTCTAGATTGTAAGCTTGCGAGCACGGACCTCACTCCTCATGGTTTTTGAATTTTTGTTACTCTGTATTGTCTCATATTGTCTGTACATGTCCCCTCCGAATTGTAAAGTGCTGTGTAATATGTTGGCGCTACATCAATAAAATTATTATTATTATTAACTCTCACTCCATCACACATATTCCTGATACGTGAAAACATTTAGAACATGCTGTATTCAACTACTGCACCTAAAATGTTTACGTCATTGTTCTAGGGCACAATGACTATGTCTGGAAAATAACCTAAATGGTCCATCAATTCAGCGAATATGACTCCACAACACTATTTGTTTCTAAAAAGTAAGGCTTTTTTGTTTTCTCATTTGACAGCACGGAAGGAAATATCAAAAGGCCAGTGGTGGAGATGGAAGGTGATCTTGATAAATGTGAAAATGACTAATAATGAGCGAATGTTATCATTACTATTCGCTACTCGCACAGATAGTACGATATTCACGATACTCATCACGAGTATCGCTGGTGCTCATGAGTGATGTGTCAATCGTTATCCATCTGTCACAAATTGACAGCTCCCTTCAGTGCACAAAGCGAGCTGGCACCTCAGGGAGAGCCTCTTGAATGTTAGGGTCTCTCTGGGGGTCACAGCAAGGTGTTAATGGCATTGAAATCATAAAAAAGCCCACCCTCTTGCCTTGTCCTGGAAAGAGTCGTTTTATAGCCAGAAGTGTGTGGGCGGAGCCTATCACTAATTGACAAACATTAGACTCGCTATTTGGACAAATATGTGAGTAATAAAAACTACTCGTTACTCACATATTTCGCTATTCGCTCATCACTAACAATGACCAATTTATTGCTACTGACTTTGGAAAGGCTACTGACGCCTGTGGTGCTTTGGCGAACGTTGGTGGAGGTCAGCGTGGGTCAAGAGATTCTGATTCTGAAGAGCTAACAACTCAGTCTGATTAATAAGGTGTACAAAGAGGATGACAATGTAAAATTCATGTCCAGTTTTGGTTTTTGGCTTAAAGCATTTCCTCCATCCTAAAGAGCCACAGTAATGAACTCTGCTTGCGCTCTTTTTGAACATTTTGAAGCACCTGTGCCAAATCTGCCTTTGCTTGAGATTGTTAAGGGTCTTTTCAAAATATGGGCCAGAGAACCAGTTGGCGTACCCATGCCATTACACACCTATCTGGCACCAGAACAAATGACTAGACCAGCCCCCAGAATGGTGACCCAGCTTGAAGACCAGCCAACATCTTCCCAAAGCCAAATATCGCAAAGGTATGACCAGGGCGCCAATCAGCCCTATGACCATCAGCCACATCAGCTGTGTGTCCAATTTTTATGGCAAATAATATTTCCTTGTGTTTAGTTTTTTAATTGCACAGCTTTAGTTTAAATTGGTTTGTCCTATGTTCTTTTGTCCCCCAAAATATATGGGATATGGCTATGTGTTGGCGAATTAATTTGTAAGTTAATAGTAAGTGACACAATAAATTGCTGTTTTAATGATTTGGATATTTGTCTTCTTTGTTATTGTATGTACAGCTTTCTGTGTTAAAATGGAGGACATAGTGTTAAAGGGGGGATGAAGCAGGTTTATTACGTATCATTTTTTTCCCCCCAAAGTTTCTAATCTTTATTTAATCAGTCACAACAGTGTTCATTTGTTTCAAACTGCGCCACAAACGCATCACCAAATCCACACAAAAAATGCCGCAAATACACACCAAACACGCACCACGCAGATAGGAATGGTATTGGTGTGTATTTCTGAAACTACATGCAGATTTTGGGAGTCAAAGATCTGCATCACCAACTCAGAGTGAAAACGCACCCTTAACCCCTTCATCCCCAGGCGATTTTCTGTTTTCCATTTTTTGTTTTTCCCTCTCCTTCTACCAGAAGCCATAACTTTTATATTTTTCCGTCAATATAGACATATGAGGGCTTGTTTTTTGCAGGACAAATTGTACTTTTTAATAAAATTATTTACTTTACCATATAGTGTACAGGAACATAATTTCATGTGTGGTTAAATTGCAGAAAAAGTGCAATTACATGTTTGATTTTTGAGATTTTTATTCACCATGCTCACTGTATGATAAACTGATGTGTCAGTATGATGCCTCGGGTCAATGAGAGTTTGTAGATACCAAACATGCATACTTTTACAGTTCTATAAGCGGTGAAAAAAAAGATTTTAAAGAAAAAGAACTGCGCTTTTGTCCCCATTTTCTACGCCCTGTAGTGTCCTCATTTTCTGGTATCTGGGGCTGTGTGATGGCTTATTTGTTGTGTCTTGAGCTGTCGTTTCTAATGATACCAACTTTGGGTAGATGCACTGTTTGTATCGCCCATTATTGCATTTTATTGCAATGTTGCATCGACCAAAACAATCTTAATTTTGGCGTTTGGTCTTTTGTTTGTTACGCAGCTTACAGATCTGATTAGTTGATTTTTTATTTTGATAGATGGGGCATTTTTGAATGCGACAATACTAAATGTGTGTATGTTTTATTTTTTTAATAGTGATATTTTCAATGGAGAAAAAGGGAGGTGATAAGAACTTTTTATGGGGTTTTTGTTATATTTTTAAAAACGTGTTTTGTTCTTTATTTTACTGGGCCCACTAGAGGGCCTCAGTGCTGCACACACTGATTGCTTCTCCTGTCTAGAGACATGCTGCTGCATCTCTTTTAGAGAAATTATCACTTTCTGCAGGTGATCTGGTTAGATCGCCAGCAGGAAGTGACCCCGGGCTGTCCAGGTAACAGACAGAAGTCCTGTATCCATATTTGGCCATCCGGTTTTGTGTATTTAGTACAGGATTCGTTACTGTCCTGTTTTTCACCGGTCCCAAAAATGAAGTCTGCATCATTTTTGGGCTCCTGTGACAAAATTGAACAGAAACTAATCCGGTCCGGTCCGGCACACTTATCATGGAGGTCTACGGAGTCGGAATTGGTAAAAAAATGAATTTTTTCCCGAATTCGGTTCCATGGTACAGAGCATGCTCAGAACAAGAGCATGTGTGTAATATCACTTTAGCAGTGTATTTATATACATTGCTAAAGTGATATTAAATAAAGGGATGGATAAAAATAAAAAAATAACACATTCTTACATGACCGCCGACTCAGAGTGTCCCACGATTAATTAATCTCCTGGCAGTTTGAGGACCTTGCGTCAGCTGACCGGTAGGGGCGGGGCAACCTGATCACCTGATAGGTCACATGACCGCATCAGCGCGCGGGGTTTAAAACATGCTGATGCGGTCTTGTGACCTATCAGCTGATTGGGTTGCCCCACCCCTTCCCAGTCAGCTGATGCAAGGTCCTCAAACTGCTGGGGAATTAATTCATCGCCGGACACTCGGAGTCGGCGGTCAGGTGAAAATCTGTTTTTTTATTTTTAACTATCCTTTGACTGAATTTCACTTTAAAGCTAAAGTGAAAGTGGACAGCGCCGACACCAGTTGTTAGGCTCTGCTGCTCTTTCTGTGTCCGTATACTGGACCCGGACAGAGAAATGGCATCCGGCGTTGCGAATCCGGTGCTGTTTGTTGCTGTTTGTTCGATCCTGCAATAAACAGGATCCCACAAACAGAAACTAAAATGTAGTGAGAAGCCAGTCTTACTCTTCTTGATTAAAAGATTCTTGATTTGTGTTTTATTTTTGTTTTAAGTTGAGATTCATAGTTGCCATGTCTAACATTGACATGACACTATGAATCTTGGGCTTGGTGCCAGCTGCCTATTCAAGCTGACACCAACTCCTTATTACCCAGTAGACCAACCCCACCAGGGCCACTGGAAGAGACGGATAAAGTGCCTGGAAATGGCGTTATGGATGATTGTGCCATTTTCAAGGGCGGCTGCGGGCTGCGATTTTCAGAGTGGAGGGCCCAGAAGGATTGGGACCTACCACACTGAGAATTTCAGCTCCTAGATGCCAAGTTTTTACCATGGCTGGCAATCAAAAATAGGGCAATGCCCATGTCATTTTTTTTTTTTTTAAATTTGGAAAAATATTTTTTAAAAAAAGACTCCCCTGGAATTTTGTATCTGTCTGCTTTATCTGTGCTGGCTAACAAAATTTCTGTGAAGGCCACACAGGGAAAAAAAAAAACATTAATAAGTTTTACCAGTTCAATCAGCTTGGAAACATCAATTCGCATACGATGGTACTATGCCATTTTTTATTCTGGAGGGTCAATTCACTGGTGACAATTTGTCACTAATCCACTGTAGTAAGTGCAAATGGTGGGTTTATATGGTTCATGTGTTCATTCACATCACTTCCTGCGATTCTTGTATGCTAATTAACCCCAAAATTAGCAACACATACGCATCTTGCGAACACTGCTGTGTATCTGCTGCATATTTTGAGCTAACATGGGGACTATGGTTGAAATATGCACTAAAATCCACAACAAGAATTGACATGCTGCAGATTTTTCTGCAAATAAATACACAGCAGGTCTGCTGCGGAAAAAAAATGCACTAAGGGGGCAGGACTTCACAAATCCCATAGACTTTGCTGGAAAAACACGCTGCTGCAAACGTATTGCAGATCTGCACCAAATATACTATAAAATATGCTTTGTGTGAACGGGCTCTAAAGCACCACTCCAGTAGTGCAATAAACAAAAAAAAATACTTCGGTGGAGCTTTAACATAAAAGTAAATACTAAAAGCTTCTGGTAAAGAATCCAGTACACTCTATAAGCCTCAGTTAGGCTAGGGTCACATTAACGTTAGAAGGGGTTGTGTTAAAAATATAGGTAGCGCCGCCTTAACGCTGCCAATGCTTACCTATGGTGATGCGGCCCATAGCGCGGCTCAAACACCGACATCTGAGTGAAATCTCACGCTTTTTCCTAACGCGAGAAATTACGCTTTCCACAACGTCTTTTCTCGGGTTAGGAAAAAGCGTGAGATTTCACTCAGATGCCGGGGTTTTAGCCACGTCATCATAGGTAAGCATTGGCAGCGTTAACGCGGCGCTACCATGGTGGTAACACTACGTTAAGGCTGCCAGAACCTATGTTTTTAACGCAACCCACCTTTAACGTTAATGTGACCCTAGCCTTACAGTGATGTTTCAAAGTTTACTAAATATGCCCGATGTCACACAGTGGACCTAAATGTGTTCAATCTCCTACAGAGGACAAGCAGTCTTCATTACACTGCACAGAACACACTTGGATTTGCATCTTTTCTGAACATAAGGTGTCTGTTCTGGGTCCTCTATATGAAGCCTACTCCACATTGCTGGCATTTCTGCACAGAGTGTCCATTCACTGACTCTACAGAACACCTAATGCAGTTGCATGCAGTGAATCAATGTTGCAAAACCAAACATCCCTGTTCTGGACAGGGAATATTAGCTGGCTGTGGGAATACACAGAAGGAAACAGTTTATGTAGGTAGTATCAAGTTTTAGAAGTCATTAAAATATACACAGTAGCAAACGAATAAATGTCAAGTGGCCCCTGCAGGCAATTATTTATAGTAAAGTGTCAGGCACTACAGAAAGTGTCGCTCAATAGAAAGGTACTTAGTGAGCAAATGTAAATCCACAAAGCACAAAGCTTTTTTTTTTCTTTGAAATGTGATATGGATGTCTTTAAAATTTATATTGATTTTAAAAATGTACGAATGTAACTTTTTGCTTTGTTTTTTCACAAATTCAATGAAAAGAAAAACTGCGTAGCATTTCTTAGTATGATCTTAATTATTAATTATGCATCACTATATAGCACCACTATTTTCCACAGCACTTTAGAGACGTCATCCTTGTCTCGATTGGACTCTCAATCTAAATATCCTACCAGCATTTCTTTGGGAGGAAACCCACACAACATGTTAAGAATATACAAACTGCTTCCAGATTTTGTCCTAGGTGGGATTTGAACCCAGGATCCCAGTGACACAAGGCAACAGCACTAAGCAATCTATAGTTACCTTAAAGGAATCATGTTGAACCTTGTGTCTGGTTTGTATGTCATTGTGGGAGAGAGCAGTAAAAAACTGATAATTATATTGATTAAATTCATAGTTTTGTATGAAAAGAATCAGTAAAAGATGTCTCGATTTTTTTTGCACAGTCTCTATCCAGGCTTTTTATGGATAGAATGGAGTTCCATTTTCAAAGGGGACTATTAACATGACCATATGACCATGTTTTTTTAACTGACTATGCGTCCATGAAAAAACATGCTTATGAAAGAAAGCAGCATGGCTAGGTTCTGGGTGCAAATCAGTCACAGTTCCTCTCCCATCTACTGTATCCAATATCAAACAAATCGACTGCAGCACTCCTTTTCTTTTTCAATCTGCCTTTATTGGGCCATCAGGTGTATAGTAATGTTTCGGGAACACTCTAGAGGAAGAGAGAGTGTTCCCGAAACATTGCTATACACCTGATGGCCCAATGAAGGTGGCATGAAAAAACATGGAGATGTCCGATTTTGATTAGAGTCACAGATTAAAATAACCTATTCATGGTAGAATCGAAGAGTTGGAAGGGACCTTCTGGGTCATCTGGTCCAACCCCCTGCTCAAAGCAGGATTTACAAAAACATTCCAGACAGAAGTCTGTCCAACCTCTGTTTGAAGACTTCTATTGAAGTCTTTACGTCCATGAAAATAAGCAAAAGCACACAGATGTCATTCAGTTGTCATACATGTGTTGTCCATTTTTAAAGAGAACATGACGAATTATACATACTTCCCCATCCACAGGAAACATGTTCGACATTGGCTGCATGATTTAGATTAGTTTTAATTGACTGTGAAACACTGTGACATTCCAGAGAAAAAACAGTTTAAAAGCCGCCAGGGACCAAGCTGATTAGTTGGACAGTTGGGTCCCTAGCAAGAGTGGCATAACTAGTTGTCCTCTCCCCATTATGTAGCAATTTCCATCATCCTGGGCCTTGTCCATGTACATTTGTCTCGCATTATGGGCCCCTTTGAGGTATATATGTCCCTCATCTTTGGATATATGTCTTCTATCTTGGGCCCTTCCAAGTACTTATGCTAACCATCCTATGTTCCATCTGCTTTGTTTGTCCACCATCCTGGTTTATATGTCTCCCATCTTGTGCCAATATAAGTCAAATGGTCACAGCACCTGGGAGGTAAAGCTGAGATATGTATTCCTCCAGTCAGCTTCCTGGACGCAAGTCCAACCCGGAGAGTCCGATCCGGGATATGCACACGTACTTACATGAGAAAGGACAGCGCCACAGACATAGATGGTTCAAATAAACTTCTGGTCTTTATTCCAGGGTCATAATGGCCCATCTTGTGCCAATCCTGATATATATGTCCCAAATCCTGGTATACATGTCCTTCATCCTGGTCCCCTTCCTGGTATAAATGACCCCCATCCTAATAAACATGTCCTCTGTACTGAGCCTCTTCCTGGTATATGTCCCAAATCCTGGTACAGTATGTCCCCCATTCTGAGACCCTTTTTGGTATATATGCCCCCTTCCTGGTGTATATGTGCTGGTATATATAACTTGCATCTTGGGTCCTAACCTGGTATATCTCTGCACCATTTTCCTGATGTTCTTTAATGCATTACAAAAATACAACAAAACATCCTACTTACCATCCATTCCCCCACCACATGGCGTCCTCCTCTACAGCTGTTGCTGGAGAAATCAGCTTATATCACAGTATGTAAGTACTGAGGTGCACATGAGACTAGTTAGACAGGCAGATCCCTGAAAGCTTCTATACCCACTGCCAGGGACTGTCAGGTCTTTCACTGTATCCATGTAAAATATGTTTTTTCTAAAAACATGGCAGCATTTCAGAGTCAAATATAGAGTTCTCATGTCTGTGATTCCAGTATGTGTGGTGTCCATTTTTACACATACTGGAGACATACTAGCGACATGCTGGGCACAACCAACCAACCAACAGCTGCCTGCTTTACCTTTACTGGTTATCAAAAATGGGGGATGGACACCAAATTGTTTTTTTTTTTTTATTTATTTAAGTGGTTATTAGCTGTAAAATCTATCTATCATCTAAGTATCTTTCTAGCTAGCTATCTTTGCACATCTTTAACACATAAAAAATGTTAATTTCAGTGTCATGTTTTTTTTTCTCCTGTATGTATCAAATGGATATAACACAGATGACACACATGTAGAAATAGATGGTCACACGGATGGACAAAATGTAACGTGCCAAACATGTGTTTTTTTCAATGGATGTGTGAGAGGGCCTAAATGAATACACTAAGAGCAGACATATCATTGGTGCAACCTGTGCAGCCACATAGAAGACCAGGAGGAAAAGGGGCCCACTTACGCCACCAAGATTGGTGGAATTGTGCATTATTGTGCTCTATTGGACTGAAAAAAGTCACATATACTGTTCTTGCAGAGCGACCCAATTCTGTCTTTGCTGCCATAAAAAGTAAAAGTTGAATCTGTATCCCAATGAATTCAAGAACAATTCAAAACTTTGGCAAGACTGAGATTCATAGAACATTTTTTTAAACCATGACATGAAAGTAAAGTTAATAATATTATAACTTTACATAAAAAATATGCAGATTTACTCAAATTACAAAAAACGTCTTCAGATGTTGCTTCAGTATTGCCACATAATCTTCTTTCCTTATTATGCCATCTATTTTGTGAAGTGCACCAGTCCCTCCTGCAGAAAAACAACCGCACAAGATGATGCTGCCACCCCCATGTCTTACAGTTGGGATGGTGTTCTTAGGCTTCTAAGCTTCTCTTTTTTTCCTCCAAACATTACAATGGTCATTATGGCCAGCAGTTCAATTTTGGTTTCGTCAGACCACAGGACATGTCTCCATAAATGTAGGTTTTGTTCCTGTGTGCATTTGCAAACATTAATTTTGCTTTTTTATGATTCTTTTGGTTTGCTCTTGGGTTGATATGCACATGTTAGACGGTAGATATCCTACGGGAAGGTCACCGGGGCAGGTGCACACCTGCATGTGTTCAGGCACATACATGACGATCACAAGCCAGACGTGGACTGAGAATGAAATAGGCTCTGGGCAAAAAGGGTCATGGCTCCTGGTAATCCTGTGCAAAATGTTAAACACCTACAGCTGCCACTAAATTTCAGGAAAACAAATGAATAAAAATAAATAAATATATATTTTATATATATAATATAATATATGTGTACATATATATTCTACTATTTTTAAATACACAGTGCTTTGCAAATCAATTGGGACAAAGCATTTTTTAAATAAAATCGTAAGTTGGGGTTACCAGTCAGTGATTCAAACCAGTTTTAACTGCTTTGAACAGGTGTGAGTGTACAACCTTGAGTAACAAAATGTGGTTTGACTGGTTTTAGTCAGAAGATAACAGCTAGCTGCCCCCTCAGCTTCAGTTGAGATCTTGTTTCTGTGAGGAGTGGTTTAGTGTACTTTTTCTCTCAGTGTGATTCGTGCCTGTAAAAATGGATGATATTCCATGGAAGAGGTCTAGAATTATTACTCTTAATGAACATACAAGTCTGACTTGAAGAGAAATCGCTTCCACCGTTGGTATTGGGAAATCTACCGTTTCAAGAATAATTCGCACACTCAATGAAACTGGATTGTTTTCTCCAAAACAAAAAGGGAAATGTGGAAGATAAAGGAAAATGACACCAAGAACTGATAAAACACTTATCAGAAATAGTAAAACTAATGCAAGAAAAACTTGCTTTGTCCCAATTAATTTGCACAGCACTGTATATGAATAAAAAAGTGCATTTCTTACAATTTCTTGCGAATCTACATATATATGTATATATTTTGTGTGTATATATGTATTATATATATATATATATATATATGACTAGAAAAAAGTACTCTGCAGCACTCAGCTACTACCAATGATGTACAAATTTTTTTTTTCTCTTTTGTATCTTGTGGAGTTGCTGGCTCCATGCTGCACTTTGCACCCTCATCACCTACAGGTGATCTAGAGTCGAGATGGAGTCTGCCCACTTAGCAGTGGGGGGTTGGACAAGGAGGATAGGGATATCAGCGTTAGGACTCATCAGACCTGAAGTCACTTTGTCGCAGTTGATGAGCAAACAGACATTGGCCAATGTATGTACCAAGAACTTCAGAAATAAAAAAATAAGATTTTGAGTTTTTTGGAAAAAAACGTAAGTTTTTAAATTTTTTTCTCAAATATATATAGCTTGTTAGCATATGTACATCATTGGTAGTAGCTGAGTGCTGCAGAGTACTTTTTTCTAGTTATGTGACCCAGCGTCCCTGCTGGCACCAGTTCACATTTTGTCTGTGAGTGCTGTGCAGTTTTTTTTTCTGTTATATATATATATATATATATATATATATATATGTAGTGAGATATACCGGCAATATATGTGGCCAGTGTGTATCGCACTGACAGAGGTCTGCTGCGATCTAGATCCGGCATGGCTTGCTGGCACTTGTTGTTCCACAGACCTTATGTGAGATGTGACACACCCATGGGGAGGTACGTGGCTGACAACGCCGCCCAACAAGACTCTCTTGGCCATCCTCTACATCACAAAGGTCTGTGGAACAAGTGCCAGCAAGTCATGCCGGATCTAGTTCGTAGCAGACCTCTCTCTGTGCCATACACACTGGCCACATACATTGCTGGTACATCTCACACTATATATATATATATATATACACAGTATATGGGCAGTACCTGACTTACATACGGACCCATTACCTCATTACTGACCTCTCTTGACACCATCTGGTCCTCTTCTTTCTATCGTTGCGCCCCACATTTTCATGCCTCCTGGCTGTGTCCAGGCCCCGGAGGTCAGTGCATGTCATCATGTTGCATATGACGTGGATGCGGCCATAAGTACACTCCCTGACAGAAGTTATGTCGCTTATCCATGTTATGTAAATAAAAGCTTATAACCTGACGTTAAATTCATCCATTGGTTGTATAAATTACTCTTTTGAAAGCTGAAACCCTCCGAAATGTGATTTAGGTTAAGAAAATAAATTGGCTTCAATGCTGAAATATTGATCATTTAATGAACACAGAATGGTCAGATTTTGGCAAGACAAAAGTTTTGTCGCCCACAGAAAGTAATGTGATTTTCAAACAAATAATTAACTTAAAATACAGATATATGTTGCATAACATTGGTGAATGAAGTTGTGGTGCTATTAGAGTCATATTTAATATTTTGTGTGACTTCCATGAGCTTGAAGGACTGCATCCATGCGGTTCAACAATGATTCATACAATTTATTAACAAAGTCATCAGGAATAGCAAAGAATGCAGTCTTACATGCCTCCCAGAGTTCATCTAGATTCTTTGTTTTTGTCTTTGAAGCTTCCTCTTTCATCCTACCCCAAACATGCTCAATGATGTTCATGTCTGGTGACTGGGTTGGCCAGTCCTTGAGCACCTTGATCTTTTTTGCCTGGAGGAACTTTGTTGTAGAGATGGATGTATGAGATGGAGCACCATCCTGCTGCAGAATTTGACCCCTTTATGATTTGGAATATAAGAGGTAGTTAATACTTCTTGATATTTTAGGCTATAGATATTGCCTTCCACCTTGCAAATGTTTCGCACACCCCCATACTGAATGTAACCCCAGACCATGAGCTTTCCACCACCAAATATAACTGTTTTCTGGGTTTATTATGAATCCATACAGGCTCAAGTAGGTCTCCTGCAGTATTTGTGGCGGCTGTGGTGTAATTCTATTGAAGATTCATCAGAGAAATCCACCTTCTGCCACTTTTCCAGCGTCCATCTGTTTAGCAGGCTGTGGGACATTGCAAATGGCAAACGTTTTTTGTTTGCCTTTTGTTTAGTGCTGGCTTCTGGGCACTGATTCAAACTGCTCTAGTTGACACAGGGACTTGAGGTGACCAGGCCTGTTGGAGCTCTGCTGCAGTGGAATAGGGGCTTGCTTTGGATTTTCTAACCAACAAGCGTTCTTCCTGAGCAGTTGTCTTGCGGGGTCTGCCGGACCTGGGCTTGTCAAACACATCTCCAGTCTCTTCAAATCTTTTTTTAATTCTTTGTACTTGATGCTGAGACACATTAAAGGTGCCAGCCACCTCTGCAGTGGATCTGGTCTTCAGCCTCTTGATAATCAAGGCTTTGGTTGCAGGGTGGATTTTTGGCATGTTGTCAGAGCTCAAGTTGCAGTTCAAGTGAAGGTCTAGGGTGCTGGGTTTCATTTAAGACACACCCACTAATCAACCAATCATTTAATGAGCACAGGTGAGGATGGAAACTAGGATTGGGTGGATTATATGACCAGTTGACAAAAGTTTTGTCTTGCAAAAATCTGACCATTCTGTGTTCATTAAATGATCAATATTTCAGCATTGATGCCAATTTACTTTCTTAACCTAAACCACATTTCGGAGGGTTTCAGTTTTGAAAAGAGTAATTTATACAACCAATGGATGAATTTAAGGTCAGGTTATAAGCTTTTATTTACATAACATGGATAAGCGACATAACTCCTGTCAGGGAGTGTATGTGTCATATACAGTAGATGCTTTCTCATCTTGGTATATATATAGTTGTAAAAATGAAGAAGACATGGTTAAGCAGAGGACTTTAATATATTTGGGGTGAGAGAGTGCTGGAGAAATGCAGTCAAGCTTATGTAATGCATACTACCAGAAATTCTCATACACTGTTTTGAAAAATTATTGCTATTCCATGAACTTCTCCCCATTTTTCACTTTACATCCAGAAAGTTACATACCGTATATACTCGCGTATAAGCCGAGTTTTTCAGCCCAAAATTTGGGCTGAAAAGTCCCCCCTCGGCTTATACGCGAGTATATACCGCCCGCCCGCCACCCGCATCAGTATACAGGTTCCCCCATCAAGATCCAGGGCCCCCCCTTGCTCGGCAAACCTGTAAAGTAAAATCCTTATAATTATCACTGTCCTCTTGCCGCCGTCCCACAGACACCGCGATCCTCCATCTGCATTCAGCGTCTTCCGGCTTCCTGTGGTCGCAGGCAATGACGTCATTGTCAGCGCCGACCACAGGAAGCCGGAAGACGCTGAATGAAGATGGAGGATCGCGGTGTCTGCAGCGGCGGGACGGCGGCGAGAGGACAGTGATAAGTATAAGGATTTTACTTTACAAATTTGCCGAGCAAGGGGGGGGGCCCTGGATCTTGATGGGGGGGGGGGCCTGTATACCCCTGGGGCTGGTGTTGTATATACCCCTGGGGCTGGTGCTGTATATACCCCTGGGGCTGCTGCTGTATATACCCCTGGGGCTGCTGCTGTATATACCCCTGGGGCTGCTGCTGTATATACCCCTGGGGCTGGTGCTGTATATACCCCTGGGGCTGCTGCTGTATATACCCCTGGGGCTGCTGCTGTATATACCTCTGGGGCTGCTGCTGTATATACCTCTGGGGCTGCTGCTATATATACCCCTGGGGCTGGTGCTGTATATACCCCTGGGGCTGCTGCTGTATATACCCCTGGGGCTGGTGCTGTATATACCACTGGGAAGGCTGCTGTAACACTGCTGGGGCCTGTATGTACCACTGGGGAGGCTGCTGTATACCACACTGCTGGGGGCTGTATACTACCACTGGGGAGGCCTGTACACCACTGGGGGGGCCTTTATACCACACTGCTGGGGGCTGTATACCTGTGCTGGGGTCCACCCTCGGCTTATACACGAGTCAATAGGTTTTCCCAGATTTTGGGGGCAAAAGTAGGGGGGTCGGCTTATATACGGGTCGGCTTATACACGAGTATATACGGTATATATTTTTTAAATTTATTGTTATATACCAACATTAAGTAGCAAGTCATGAACGATATCGCTCAAACGTCACGGGTTTGGAGTCTCAAGCGACATCGTTACTACTTCATTGCGTGTGACACCAAGATTCAATTACGATAAATCGTTGGATCGTTGATCGCAGATTTGAGAACATGTTCTCAAATCAAACAATGTAACAAATGTAAACAAATTGTGCTTTATTCACACTCTGTGTCCAGCACTGTTTCTCCATCATCACTCCCAGTGTCTGTTAGGCCCTTTTGATATCTATGCTGCCTCTGCGCTTGTCTGCCCTGCGCTAGCGCAAATGCAAGCGCAGGTGCATTTAGAGGCAAGTGTAGGCAAGCACTTAGGCGCATGGATACACTGCTCTTGCATTTGCCTGTGCTCGGTGCCCCCATTAACTGCTATGGCCGAGTGCAAGAGACGAAATCCTGGAAGCACGAGTGAGAATAAGCTGACGTTACCGCGCATGCGCTTCTCCTGACGCACCCGGAAACATCACAATTCGCGATTCCGGGTGCGTCTGGCCAAGCACATGCAATGTGAGGTCAGCTTATTCTCACTTGCGCTTGCAGGATTTCAGCTCCTGCGCTCGGCTGAGTAAGAGCAGTGTATCCATGCGCTTGCCTGCACTTGTCTCTAAATACACTTGTGCTTGCATTTCTGCTAGTGCAGGGCAGGCAGGTCGGGCAAGTGCAGAGGAAGCATAGATGTGAACTAGGCCTTACTGTCTATAGTGCTAATGTCACCTTGACAGCAGCCTATCGCTGAGTTCGGTGGCTCTGAGCAGCTTGTGCTGTCAACTCAGGCAGAGCCGCTGCTCTAAGGCTACTTTTGCATCTGTGTTTGATGTCCATCTGGAAATGCATGCCAAAATGCAGACAAAATTCTGAGAACGCAGCGTGATTTGTCTGCATGCGTTCACAGAATTTTCTCCATAGGAATGCATTGCCGCCCATTAGAAATCCTTATGAAGCGGGGAGAGAGAGAGTGAAAGAGAGAGAGACCCCAGAATGGGATACAGGCTGGGAGAAGCTGTGAATTACGTCACCATGTGCTGCGTTCCTTGTGCTCGACTGCAGATGACAATGCGCACGGATTCATTCCATTCATTGTTTGTGCGTGTCTGGCTGCTTGCGTATAAACTAAGCAGCCAGAGACTCACAAAAAATGCAAAATGTTGCGTTTACCAGCCACTGCGAAACCACAAACACAGACGCATATGCACCCAAACTCACCCAAACGCATGTCCCTGCGTACACCTGCGCACGCTAAATTAAAAAGTGGTGCGCAATACACTTGCATTTTACAAAATAAGTATGCAGCCCATGCAGCATTCAAAAACACCAATGTGAAACCAGCCCAAGTGTCTGTTATTGTATGCAATGCTGATATAATATTATCAGCGCTGCAACCAATCAATGAGCTCAGCAGCTCTAAAGGTACCATTACACGGCACGACATTGGAATGATGTCTGCAACGATATTGTGGGTGCGCGGTCGTTTTTGACATCATTTCAACATCACTGGTGAGCTGTCACACGTCTAGATATCGTGGACAACTCACCAACAATGTTGTGAGCAGGTATCGTTCTCCAACCCCACGAACGATCCCTGCTCATTTCTGTGAATGGGCGAAGTCGTCCATGACATCGTTATCGCGGTATCACACACAACGATGCAGCAGGTTGCTGGAGTTGAGATCGTCAGGTGTACCAAGATGTTGGTAAACCTGTGATCTCCTAACCAACGAATTTTCGTTGCAACTTGCCAGAGTCACACGCAACGAGGTCGCAACAACATCACTGGTAGGCCTCCAAACCCGTGATAAATCAGCGATGTTGTTCACGATGTCACGCCGTGTAATGGGGCCTATAGTGGCACATGGTTTGAACTCCTGCAGAGCTGCTCAGCTCCATCATAAGCTGCAAATAAAACTATTAAAAACAATTTAAAAGAATACACACGTTTGGTATCGCTGCATTCAGAAATGCCTGATCTATCAAAATATAAAATCAATCTGATCTGTAAACTATGTAACGAAAAATAAAGTCTAAACATCAAAATTAAGTTTTTTTGGTCACAACAACATTACAATAAATGAAAAGATTGTTTAGGTTTTGCTTATGCCAGATTGTTCTAGACTATACTGTATACCATTAAGGTGTGTTTATCCCTAGTAGCTCTGAGGGTACCGTCACATGGGGAGATATCGACGGCGATGTCGCCGGGAACACAGGGGCGTGGCCTAATTGTGGCGACATCGCCGGTCAATTGCCGCGTGTGACAGGACGATAATCAGGCGATGAATCGCTTGAGCAACATCGCCAGGTTTCCCAACAATGTTGGGAAACCTGGCGATGTTGCTGAGGCGATCATCCCTGATCGCCCTGTGTAACGCGGCAACCTGCAATGTTGCGGGCGACACCGCCTATCTCCAACATTGCGTGTTACCGCTCGCTGGGTTGCTGGGCAACCCAGCGAGCGATAGCCGCGGCAACTAGCCGGCGACATCGCCGGTAAGTTGCTCCGTCTGACATCTCCCCGGCGATGTTGCCAGGGATGCGCGCTCCCACGCATCGCCGGCAACATCGCCACAACCGTTGCCCAGTGTGACGGTACCCTGAGTGTTTTCTGGCAACCACACATAAAGGTGTTGTTATTGCAATAAAATGCAATAACAGGTGATCAAAACAATGTATCTACCCAAAACTGGCATCATTAGAAATGTCATCTCAAGACATAAAAAATAATCTGTCACACAGCCCCAGATCTCGAAAGATGAGAACGATGCAGGTCATGGAGAATGGCGCAAAAAGTGCAATTCTTTTTCTTTAAAAGCTTGTGATTTTTTTTTTCACAACTTAAATAACAGTAAAAGTATACATGTTTGATATCTCCAAACCCGTACCGACCCAAGGCATAATACTAACATGTCAGTTTTACCATATAGTGAACATGGTGAATAAAAAGCAAAAAAACAAATATGTAATTGCACTTTTTTTTGCAATTTCACTGCTCTTCGAATTTTTTTTCCATTTTCCTGTATTCTATATGGTAAATAAATTATTTAATTCAAAAGTACAACTCACCCCACAAAAAAGAAGCCCTCATATGTCTGTATTGACAGAAAAGTAATAAAGTTATGGCTCTTGGAAAAAGGGAAGGAAAAAACTGAAAACCGGAAAACAGAATATTGCTCGGGGGTCAAGGGGTTAAGGACCAAATATACTACAAAATATAAAGGGAGACAAACGAGGCGCAAATAGTGCCCTATCACCGATGTTTAGTGAAAGGTGCGTGTGAAAATACAGGTGCACTAACCTGTACCAGTTGTGATCCCCACAACTGGTTAGTAGGCGTTTTGCATATTACAGCTGCCACTGGACCTCCACCACCACTTCACACGTGGGAAGAGAATCAGGTATCAGGATATAGGTGTCCACGGTCCGCGCTGCTATCACTGGAGAATTATCCCTGGATGCTTCAGTTGGTCCCCCAAAAAAGACAGGAGTCTTAGGGGTGATGTGACGGTTCCTTTATTCCACTTCCACCAACGCGTTTCGGCGCCCCTCTTGACACCTTCCTCAGGGAACCCTGAGGAAGGTGCCAAGAGGGGCGCCGAAACGCGTTGGTGGAAGGGGAATAAAGGAACCGTCACATCACCCCTAGGACTCCTGTCTATTTTGGGGGACCAACTGAAGCATCCAAGGACCAAATATAATTATTCGATTGATGATAACAAAGATTGATAACAATTTGAAGATAACAAACATATTGTTTTATTTCCATTCTATTACTTTTCTACTCTTCTGTAATAAACACCCTATTGCGTGACACCATACACTAAGAGAAATTTTGCTGAATCTGTGTGGAAATGAATGACAAAAATTCTATATTTTAGAAAATATGAAATTTTTAAAAATGTAAGTAGAATTCAATTTAACTTGAATCTATTGCCCATCTCTAGCCATTATTTTAACATCTTTTGAATCAACTGCTATCTGTAATGGCCACTTTACACGCGGCAACAGGAAGATAGAAAACGGCAGGTGTCGGAGACAATTGTACCTTTTACCTTCAAAACACCTTGCAGATACCTGATTTACATGCAGCCACTTCAAGGTGTTTTGAAGGTAAAAGGTACAATTGTCTCCGACACCTGCCGTTTTCTATCTTCCTGTTGCCGCGTGTAAAGTGGCCATAAGGGTTTTTCTTTTTTCACTTACAAGTAGAGATGAGCGAGCACTAAAATGCTCGGGTGCTCGATGCTCTGGACGAGCATCCCAAGATACTCGTGTACTCGGCCAGAGCACCGAGCCCAATGTAAGTCAATTAGTGACAGGCTCCGCCCACAGACTTCCGGTTATAAAACGAGTATTTCTGGGAAAGGGCAGGAGGGGGGCTTTTTCAAATCGCCGCAGCATACAACAACTTGCTGTGCCCCCCAGAGGGATCCTAACAATCAATCTGCTCTCTGTGAGGTGCCAGCTCACTCTGTGCACTGAAGGGAGCTGTGTACGTGTGTCAGTCTGCTAATTATTAAAGAGGAGTCTGAGCATCTCGGCGGTGCTCCCGAGTACCGGGACACTCGTGCGAGTAACGAGTAGCACCGAGCATACTCGCTCATCCCTACTTACAAGGTGTAATTTTCAGTTGTGTCAGTTTTTTCAATGTGGGATTCATCCATTTTTTTAATCATTTACTGGTTAATTTTTTTGTGAGATGGGAACAACAAAAACAGCAATTCTGGCATTCTCTTTTTTCTTTTTGTTTGGTGGCGCTCATCATGCAAAATAACTATTGAAACTATCTAAGTGAATTTTTAAACTATGGCCTCGCTCCCACTTGCATAGAAATAATAGCTACAATTATCATCCAGAAAAGTGGTACAAGTGTCATGTGTATGTAATTTCGCATGACATGTCAGTGCAATGTGAGTGTGAAATTTTTTTCTCACCTAGCATCCTTTTCACATGTATGCAATGCGTTTTTTAATATTATCTTTAACATACTATAAAACACTATATGTAAATTAAAGGTAGGTGTAATAAATAATAAAACAATCCTATCTAAATAAATAAAAAAATATATATACAGTGCCTTGTGAAAGTATTTGGCCCCCTTGAACTTTTCAACCTTTTGCCACATTTCAGGCTTCAAACATAAAGTTATAAATTCTAATTTTTTTGTGAAGAATCAACAACAAGTGGGACACAATCGTGGAATGAAATTTATTGGATATTTTAAATTTTTTAACAAATAAAAAACTGAAAAGTGGGGCGTGCAATATTGTTCTGCCCCTTGAGTTAATACTCTGTAGCGCCACCTTTTGCTGCGATTACAGCTGCATGTCGCTTGGGGTATGTCTCTATTAGTTTTGCACATCGAGAGACTGAATTTCTTGCCCATTCTTACTTGCAAAACAGCTGGAGCTCAGAGAGTTTAGATGGAGAGCGTTTGTGAACAGCAGTTTTCAGCTCTTTCCACAGATTCTCGATTGGATTCAGGTCTGGACTTTGACTTGGCCAATCTAACACCTGGATACATTTATTTTTGAACCATTCCATTGTAGATTTATGTTTGGGATCATTGTCTTGTTGTAAGATAAATCTCCGTCCCAGTCTCAGGTCTTTTGCAGACTCCAACAGGTTTTCTTCCAGAATGGTCCTGTATTTGGCTCCGTCCATCTTCCCATCAATTTTAACCCTCTTCCCTGTCCCTGCTGAAGAAAAGCAGACCCAAACCATGATGCTGCCACCACCATGTTTGACAGTGAGGATGGTGTTTTGAGGATGATGAGCTGTGTTAATTTTTCACCAAACATATTGTTTTGCAATGTGGCCAAAAAGTTTGATTTTGGTTTCATCTGACCAGAGCACTTTATTCCACATGTTTCGTGTGTCTCCCAGGTGGCTTGTGGCAAACTTTAAACAAGACTTTTTATGGATATCTTTGAGAAATGGCTTTCTTCTTGCCACTCTTCCATAAATGCCAGATTTGTGCAGTGTACGACTGATTGTTGTCCTATGAACAGACTCTCCCACCTCAGCTGTAGATCTCTGCAGTAGATCCAGAGTGATCATTGGCCTTTTGGCTGCATCTCTGATCAGTCTTCTCCTTGTTCGAGATGAGAGTTTACAGAGACGGCTGGGTCTTGGTAGATTTGCAGTGGTCTGATACTCCTTCCATTTCAATATGATCACTTGCACAGTGCTCCTTGAGATGTTTAAAACTTGGGAAATATTTTTATAATCCAAATCCGGCTTTAAACTTTGCCAAAACAGTATCTCGGACCTGCCTGGTGTGTTCCTTGGTCTTCATGATGCTCTCTGCACTTGAAATAGTACCCTGAGACTATCACAGAGCAGGTGCATTTATATGGAGACTTAATTACACACAGGTGGATTCTATTTATCATTACCAGTCACTTAGGACAACATTGGATCATTCAGAGATCCTCACTGAACTTCTGGAGTGAGTTTGCTTCACTGAAAGTAAAGGGGCCGAATAATATTGCACACCCCACTTTTCAGTTTTTTATTTGTTAAAAAAGTTTAAAATATCCAATAAATTTCGTTCCACTTCACGATTGTGTCCCACTTGAATCTTCACAAAAAAATTAGAATTTATATCTTCATGTTTGAAGCCCAAAATGTGGCAAAAGGTTGAAACGTTCAAGGGTACCAAATATTTTCACAAGGCACTGTGTATATAAATATAATATATATATATATATATATATATATATATATATATACAGTTAGGGCCAGAAATATTTGGACAGTGACACAATTTTCGCGAGTTGGGCTCTGCATGCCACCACATTGGATTTGAAATGAAACCTCTACAACAGAATTCAAGTGCAGATTGTAACGTTTAATTTGAAGGGTTGAACAAAAATATCTGATAGAAAATGTAGGAATTGTACACATTTCTTTACAAACACTCCACATTTTAGGAGGTCAAAAGTAATTGGACAAATAAACATAACCCAAACAAAATATTTTTATTTTCAATATTTTGTTGCGAATCCTTTGGAGACAATCACTGCCTTAAGTCTGGAACCCATGGACATCACCAAACGCTGGGTTTCCTCCTTCTTAATGCTTTGCCAGGCCTTTACAGCCGCAGCCTTCAGGTCTTGCTTGTTTGTGGGTCTTTCCGTCTTAAGTCTGGATTTCAGCAAGTGAAATGCATGCTCAATTGGGTTAAGATCTGGTGATGGACTTGGCCATTGCAGAATGTTCTACTTTTTTGCACTCATGAACTCCTGGGTAGCTTTGGCTGTATGCTTGGGGTCATTGTCCATCTGTACTGTGAAGCGCCGTCCAATCAACTTTGCAGCATTTGGCTGAATCTGGGCTGAAAGTATATCCCGGTACACTTCAGAATTCATCCGGCTACTCTTGTCTGCTGTTATGTCATCAATAAACACAAGTGACCCAGTGCCATTGAAAGCCATGCATGCCCATGCCATCACGTTGCCTCCACCATGTTTTACAGAGGATGTGGTGTGCCTTGGATCATGTGCCGTTCCCTTTCTTCTCCAAACTTTTTTCTTCCCATCATTCTGGTACAGGTTGATCTTTGTCTCATCTGTCCATAGAATACTTTTCCAGAACTGAGCTGGCTTCTTGAGGTGTTTTTCAGCAAATTTAGCTCTGGCCTGTCTATTTTTGGAATTGATGAATGGTTTGCATCTAGATGTGAACCCTTTGTATTTACTGTCATGGAGTCTTCTCTTTACTGTTGACTTAGAGACAGATACACCTACTTCACTGAGAGTGTTCTGGACTTCAGTTGATGTTGTGAACGGGTTCTTCTTCACCAAATAAAGTATGCGGCAATCATCCACCACTGTTGTCATCCGTGGACGCCCAGGCCTTTTAGAGTTCCCAAGCTCAACAGTCAATTACTTTTTTCTCAGAATGTACCCAACTGTTGATTTTGCTACTCCAAGCATGTCTGCTATCTCTCTGATGGATTTTTTCTTTTTTTTCAGCCTCAGGATGTTCTGCTTCACCTCAATTGAGAGTTCCTTTGACCGCATGTTGTCTGGTCACAGCAACAGCTTCCAAATGCAAAACCACACACCTGGAATCCACCCCTGACCTTTTAACTACTTCATTGATTACAGGTTAACGAGGGAGACGCCTTCAGAGTTAATTGCAGCCCTTAGAGTCCATTGTCCAATTACTTTTGGTCCCTTGAAAAAGAGGAGGCTATGCATTACAGAGCTATGATTCCTAAACCCTTTCTCTGATTTGGATGTGGAAACTCTCATATTGCAGCTGGGAGTGTGCACTTTCAGCCCATATTATATATATAATTGTATTTCTGAACATGTTTTTGTAAACAGTTAAAATAACAAAACTTGTGTCACTGTCCAAATATTTCTGGCCCTAACTGTATATATACATAAATATATTAGGTACCGTATATACTCGTGTATAAGCTGACCCGTGTATAAGCCGACCCCCTACTTTTGCCCCCAAAACCTGGGAAAACGTATTGACTCGCGTATAAGCCGAGGGTGGACCCCAGCACAGGTATACAGCCCCCAGCAGTGTGGTATACAGCAGGTCCTCAGCACAGTATACAGCCCCAGCAGTGTGGTATACAACAGGTCCCCAGCACAGTATACTGCCCCAGCAGTGTGGTATACAGCAGGTCCCCAGCACAGTATACAGCCCCAGCAGTGTGGTATACAGGTCCCCAGCACAGTATACAGCCCCAGCAGTGTGGTATACAGCAGGTCCCCAGCACAGTATACAGCCCCAGCAGTGTGGTATACAGCAGGTCCCCAGCACAGTATACAGCCCCAGCAGTGTGGTATACAGGTCCCCAGCACAGTATACAGCCCCAGCAGTGTGGTATACAGCAGGTCCCCAGCACAGTATACAGCCCCAGCAGTGTGGTATACAGCAGGTCCCCAGCACAGTATACAGCCCCAGCAGTGTGATATACAGGTCCCCAGCACAGTATACAGCCCCAGCAGTGTGGTATACAGCAGGTCCCCAGCACAGTATACAGCCCCAGCAGTGTGAAATACAGGTCCCCAGCACAGTATACAGCCCCAGCAGTGTGGTATACAGGTCCCCAGCACAGTATACAGCCCCATCAGTGTGGTATACAGGTCTCCAGCACAGTGTACAGCCCCAGCAGTGTGGTATACAGGTCCCCTGCACAATATACAGCCCCAGCAGTGTGGTATACAGGTCCCCTGCACAATATACAGCCCCAGCAGTGTGCCATTACACACGCCCCCCTCACAGTATGGTGCCGCCCCCCTCACAGGATGGCCCCCGCATGCAGCGCTGCGCACATGCATTACCTGGCTATCAGCTGTCACCCTCCGGTGGCGATTCGCTGCTCCTGGTTCCAGCTTCATCTCTGTCTTCCTGCTTGTCACGTGACCGGCCGGCGTCGCGATGACGTCATCGTGATGAGCTCCGGCCACAAAGCAGGAAGACAGAGAGGAAGATGCAGCCCGGGGCTAGGAGCAGCGAATCGCCACCGGAGGGTGACAGCTGATAGCCAGGTAATGTATGTGCGCAGCGCTGCATGCGGGGGCCATCCTGTGAGGGGGGGGGGTGCCATACTGTGAGGGGGGCCTGTATGACTCGCGTATAAGCCGAGGGGGGGACTTTTCAGCCCAATTTTTGGGCTGAAAAACTCGGCTTATACGCGAGTATATACGGTATTTACTAGACAGATATTAATTACATAAATACCCTGCAGACACTATATACACCATATTCCAAATTATTATGCAAATGTTCTTTTTCTCTGATTTTTCTAAATGGTTGGTGCAAATGACAGTCAGTGTAATAAAAGTCATTACCCGTTAGAGTATACATCAAATTTTATTGAAGAAATCTCCCTATGATAACAGTATAATTTTCAAAATTAAAAAAACTCGAAAAGCACTGTTCCAAATTATTACACACAGTAGAGTTTGTAAACATTTGATATGTTTGAAAGAACTGAAAATGCTCATTTGTTGAATTTGCAGTATTAGGAGGTCGCATTCACTGAAATAAAAAGCTAATTAACTCCAAAACATCCTAACAGGCCAAGTTACATGTTAACATAGGAACCCTACTTTGATATCACTTTCACAATTCTAGCATCCATTGATATTGTGAGTTTCTGGAGAGTTTCTGCTTGTATTTCTTTGGATGATGTCAGAATAGCCTCCCAGAGCTGCAGTTTTGATGTGAACTGCCTCCCACCCTCATAGATCTTTTGCTTGATTATACTCCTAAGGTTCTCTTTAGGGTTGAGGTCAGGGGAAGATGGTGGCACACTATGAGTTTATCTCCTTTTATGCCCACAGCAGCCAATTGACAGGCATGAGGATGATTTTGCTCCTAAAGGCACGTTTTTGCTTTTTGTACCATGGAAGAAAGTTCTCAGTTGGAAACTCTATATATGTTTCAGAGGTCATTTTCACACCTTCAGGAACCTTAAAGGGGCCTACCAGCTGTTTCCCAATGATTCCATCCCAAAATATGACTTCTCCACCTCCTTGCTGACGTCGCAGACTTGTTGGGACATGGTGGCATCCACCAACCATCCACTACTCTATTCATCTGGACCATCCAGGGTTGCTCGGCACTCTTCAGTAAACAAGTCTGTTTGAAAATTAGTCTTCATGTATATCTGGACCCACTGCAACTGTTTCTGCTTGTGAGCACTGTTTAGGGGTGGCCGAATAGTAGATTTATGCACCACAGCAAGCCTTTGAAGGATCCTACACCTTGAGGTTCGAGGGACTCCAGAGGCACCAGCAGCTTCAAATATCTGTTTGTTGATTTGTAAGGCCTTTTTATCAACTGCTCTCTTAATCTGATAAACTTGCCTGGCAGAAACCTTCCTCATTCTGCCTTCATCTGCACGAACACATCTGTGCTCAGAATCAGCCACAAATCTCTTCACAAAACGATGATCACGCTTATGTTTTCGTGCAATGTCAAATGTTTTCATCCCTTTTCCAAGTCACTGCACTATTTGTTGCTTTTCGGCAGCAGAGACATCCTTTTTCTTTCCCATGTTACTTGAAAATTGTGGCCTGCGTAATATTGTGGAACACCCAGTTTTCCTTTTATTGGGCTCACCTGCCAAACTAATTATCACAGATATCTGAGATTGATTTCAATGATCTAAAGAACCCATAGACACAATACCATCAATGGGTTTCACTGAAAAAAAAAAAATAATAATAACCCTATGACACTTAAAACCAATTTGCATAATAATTTGGAACACAGTGTATTTCATAAATTTAATCCCCGGGGTATTCTAAACTTGCACCCTTTAGTGACTTTCATGTTGAGCTTATTCTACTGCATTTTATGCATGATTAAGGCTGCTTTCACATCTGGGTTTTTTGAAAAATGTGGCAGTTGCAGTCAAAAAACCGCATCTGGCGCATTTACCGCATAACGGCCGCACTTGCGGCAAACTTGCGGCAAGCCCCATGATTGTCTATGGGGCTTGCGGTAAGTGTGTGGCAAGTGCGGCAAATGTGGTTTCGGTAGTTGCAGCAGTTGCAGCCGTGAAAAACCCCACCGCTGACAGCATTTTTTTTCGCGGCCGCAGCTGCCGCATCTACCAGAACCGCACTTGCCGCACTTGCCACACACTTACCGCAAGCCCCATAGACGATGCATGGGGCTTGCCGCAAGTGCGTCCATTATGCGATAAATGCGGCAGATGCTGTTTTTTTTACCGCAACTGCCGCATTTTTCAAAAAATCCACGTGTGAAAGCAGCCTTAGGCCCTTTTCACATCAGCGGTTTTCGCCGATCGCGGCAGTTGCGGTGAAAAAACTGCAACTGCCTCGATTACCACATAACCGCTGCACTTGCGGCACAGTTGCGGCAAGCCCCATTCAATGTCTATGGGGCTTGCGGTAAGTGTGCGGCAGATGCGGCAAGTGCAGTTTCAGCACTTGCGGCAGGTGCGGCCGCGAAAAAAAAACGCGGTCAGCCACGGTTTTTTCGCGTCCGCACCTGCCACAAGTGCCGATACCGCACTTGCCGCACCTGCCGCAAGCCCGCATAGACATTGTATGGGGCTTGCCGCAACTGTGCCGAAAGTGCAGCGGTTATGCGGTTAATTGCGGCAGTTGCTTTTTTTTTTACCGCAACTGCCGCGATCGGCGAAAACCGCTGATGTGAAAGCACCCTAACTTAGTAAATAAATGAATAAAAAATAAATGATTTATAAAACCAACATGGGGTCCCCTCAATTTTTGATAACCAGCAAAAGTAAAGCTGACAGCTGTGAGCTGATATTATTAGGCATGGAAAGTCCATGATTACTGGACCCTTCACATCCTATAAATAACAGCCATCAACTGCCCCAGAAGTGGAGCATCACATGAGGTTTTCCCATTCTGGTGCTTCGCCTTTGCTGTTCCCGATGACCCAGTGCATTGACAATCGGGGTCATGGGGTTGATGTCAGCTGTGTAATGTCCAAAAACACAGCTGACATCAAGCTCTAGTGCTAGTAATGGAAAGGTGTCTATTAGACACCCGAAATACTAAACCAGTAATTAAAAAGAAAAAAAACACACATAAATACTTTATTTAAAAAAAAAAACATTTCCTTGACACTCTCCCCGGTTTACCAATCTATGTAAAAAAAGAAAAATTCATGTAGGCCTGATTTAATCCAGGGAATCTGACGAATGGAAACCTGAAAACATCAATTGAGATAAATAAAAATAAGATACTGTCCCTGTACCAACTTATTAGATAGCAAAGTTTCCAGGTGGGTCCAATATAGTCCAATGCTTCCCACGATAGTTCCCAACTTCATCGATCAAAATCTATGGAGCATTGTTTTGCACTCCATAGGCTTTGAGCAGCAATCACTCCTATCTTACGCTGCATGACCTAGCAACTGTGAAAAGCAGTAATGTTACTAATGTCACCCCCTAATCACAATTGCCAGGTCTTGATTAGTGCCATGTATGCTGAGAGTGGCTGCTGCTCAAATCTTATGGAATGTCAGAACAATGCTCCATAGATTTTGATTGATCAAGTATATAAATAATTAACAAAAAACCATGTGAAGTCCCCCTGTTTTGATTACCAGCAAAAGTAAAGCAGACATCAGGTTGCTGATATTACTAGGCTAGGAAATATCATGGTTATTAGACCCTTCCCAGGGTAAAAATACCAGCCATCAGCTTCTCCAGAAGTGGAGCATAACATGAGATTCTTCAATTCTGGTGTTTCGCTTGGCTCTTCCCGATGACCTGGTGCATAGACAATCGGGGTCATAGTGCTTGGGGTGTATGTCAGCTGTGTAATGTCCAGAAACACTGTCTAATGTCCAAGCCCTAGTGCTAATAATAGAGAGGTGCTTATTAGATACCCAAAATACTAACCCATTAATGAAAAAGAATAACAAAATACAAACTACTTAATTTAAAAAAAACATGCCCATGATCCTGACTCTGATGTATTCCTGGGAATCTGACAAATGGAAACATGAAAACCATAAATTGAGATAAATATAAATAAAATAGATAGTCCCTGACTCCACCGATCAAAGTCTATGGAGTATCGTTTTGCACTCCATAGGCTTTGAGCAGCATCCACTCCCATCTCACAATCATGACCTAGCAACTATCAAAAGTAGTAATGTTACCAACATCACCCCTCATCACAGTTGCCGGGTCTCGCTGAGTGCAGCATACACTAAGGCTGCTTTCACACTTTTCACACTGCAGTTAATTCCCTGATCAGGTTGAATCAGGTTTGTGTGCCAACACCAGGAGAGGAACTTGCAGAGAACTATAATTGAAAGATTGACACCTGTTCTGAGGTTTGGAGACAGTCCTGGTTTTGACACACAAACCTGATTGAACCTGATCAGGTAAAAAACTGCAGTGTGAAACCAGCCTAAGGGTATGGACACACATGCGGGTGTAAAAACGGTCCAACTCACTTATCCAAGAGTTGGACGAGTATCATCTGTTTTTTGCTCCGTTTTGCATCCAACTGCTATGCGACTGTCCAACATTTTCTTGGATCACACCTGAGGGCCGTCAGTGTGTTGTCCGTATGTAATGCGATTTTAAAATGAATTTTTCATGCTTTATAAAGTGAGAAAAGAGTTGACAGAATAGATGGTAGAATAGCTAGATAGGGTCTCCTGCTACTACTTCCGGGGCCGCCTATTAGGCTAATTACATATTCACTGCACTGTCAGACAAACAGCCAATCAGAGAAGCTCACACTGTTTGAGAGCTTCTGTGATTGGCTGTTGTAGTCAGAGTGCTTTTCCTTAATCTGGACAGTGATTCTGCTTTGTTGCCATACACATTAGTGTAGGTCAACCAACCTGGTGTTATAGGGTGTTTAACACCTTCAGGACCCAGCCTATTTTGACCCTAAAGACCTTGGCATTTTTTGCTATTCTCACCACTGTCTCTTTATGAGGTTATATCTCTGGAACGCTTCAACCGATCCTAGCGATTCTGAGATTGTTTTTTCATGACATATTGGACTTCATGCTAGTATTAAATTTAGGTCGATAATTTTTGCGTTTATTAGTGAAAAAATCAAAAATATGGCAAAAATTTTGAAAATTTCACAATTTTCACATTTTGAATTTTTTTTTCTGATAAACCAGAGAGATATGTGACACAAAAAAGTTATTAAATAATATTTCCCACATGTCTACTTCACATCAGCACAATTTTGGAAAAAAAAGAAAATTTTGGTAGGACGTTATAAGGGTTCAAAGTTCATGAGCAATTTTTCATTTTTCAACCAAAATTTACAAAACCATTTTTTTTAGTGACCACATCACATTTGAAGTCCTTTTGCGGGGTGTACATGACAGAAAACACCCAAAAGTGACACCATTCCAAAAACTGCACCCCTCAAGCTACTCAAAAATACATTCAAGAAGATTATTAACCCTTCAGGTGCTTCACAGGAACTAAAGCAAAGTGGAAACAAAAAATGGATATTTTAATTTTTTTTATCAAAAATGTTCTTTAAGCCTCAATTCTTTCATTTTCACATGGGCAACAGGATAAAATGGATCGTAAAATGTGTTGTGCAATTTCTCCCGAGTATATCGATACCTCATATGTGGTCATAAACCACTGTTTGGGCGCACGAAGGGAAGGAGCGCAATTTGAATTTTGGAGCTAATTTTACATTCAAAAAGGGAAATGGCGCTATTTCACTTCTGAGCCCTGCCGTGCGCCCAAACAGTGGTTTATGACCACATATGAGGTATCGGTGTACTCAGGAGAAATTGGCCAACAAATTTTAGGATGAATTTTATCCTGGTGCCATGTGAAAACGAAAATCTTTAGGCTAAAAGAAAATTTTTGTGAAAAATAAAAAGTACTTTTTCATTTTCACAGATCAATTTGTAAAGCACCTGGGGGTTCGAAATGCTCACTACCCATCTAGACAAGGTCCCTGGGGGGCCTAGTTTCCAAAATGGGGTCACTTGTGGGGGAGCTCCAATGTTTAGGCACACAGGGGCTCTCCAAACGCGACATAGTGTCCGCTAACAATTTGATTGGAAATCAGCTCAAATTGTTAGCTGACATCATGTTGCATTTGGTGAGCCCCTGTGTACCTAAACATTGGGGCTCCCCCACAAGTGACCCCATTTTGGAAACTAGACCCCAAATTAATCCGTAAAAATTAAAAAGTACTTTTTAATCCACAAAAATTTTCTTTTTTCATTTTTACGGATTCATTTGTGAAGCACCTGTGGGTTCAAAGTGCTCACTATGCATCTAAATATGTTCCCTGGGGGGACTAGTTTCCAAAATGGGGTCACTTGTGGGGAGCTCCAATATTTAGGCACACAGGGGCTCTCCAAACACGACATGTTGTCCGCTTACAATTTGAGCTGATTTTCCATTCAAATTGTTAGCGGACATCATGTTGTGATTGGAGAGCTGCTGTGTGCCTTAACATTGGAGCTCCCCCACAAGTGACCCCATTTTGGAAACTAGACCCCCGAGGGAACGTATCTAGATGCATAATGAGCACTTTGATTCCCAAGGTGCTTCATAATTTGATCCGTAAAAATTAAAAAGTACTTTTTATTCCACAAAAATTTTCTTTTTTCATTTTTACGGATTAATTTGTGAAGCACCTGGGGGTTCAAAGTGCTCACTATGCATCTAGATATGTTCCCTGGGGGTCTAGTTTCCAAAATGGGGTCACTTGTGGTGGAGCTCCAATGTTTAGGCACACAGGGGCTCTCCAAATGTGACATGGTGTCAGCAATAATTCCAATTGTGAGCGGACACCATGTCGCATATGGAGAGCCGCTGTGTGCCTAAACATTAAAGCTGCCCCACAAGTGACCCCATTTTGGAAACTATACCCCCCAATGAACGTATCTAGATGCATAGTGAGCACTTTGAACCCCCAAATGCTTCACAAATTAATCCGTAAAAATTAAAAAGAATGTTTTTTTCCACAAAAATTTTCTTTTTTCATTTTTACGGATTAATTTGTGACGCATCTGTGGGTTCAAAATGCTCACTATGCATCTAGATACGTTCCTTGGGGTCTAGTTTCCAAAATGGGGTCATTTGTGGGGGAGCTCCAATGTTTAGGCACACAGGGGCTCTCCATATGAGACATGGTGTCCGCTCACAATTGGAATTGTTTGTGGACACCATGTCGCGTTTGGAGAGCCCTGTGTGCCTAAACATTAGAGCTCCCCCACAAGTGACCCAATTTTGGAAACTAGACCCCCCAGGGAACATATCTAGATGCACAGTGAGCACTTTGAACCCCCATGTGCTTCACAAATTGAGCCGTGTAAATGAATAAAGAGACTTTTTGTGAAAAAACATACTAGTGTAGTAGTTGCAATTCGCAGCACAGGGGGCCCAAAATTTGGGTCTCTCCATGCTGAGGATTCCAGCCCCCTAGCTGCCAAGTTGTACCTGGCTGGCAACCAAAAATACGGCAAAGCTCCATGTAATTTTATTTGTAGAATTTTTTAAAAAAATGACATCGGGCTCTGCCATATTTTTGGTCCAGCCAGGTACAACTTGGCAGCTACTGACTGCCACCAGCCCCCAGCTGCCTCATTGTACCTGGCTGGCAACCTGAAATACAGTGAAGCCTATTTTTTTCTTATTTCTAGAATTATTTCTAGAAAAAAAATGACATAGGGCTCCGCCATATTTTTGGTCCAGCCAGGTACAACTTGGCAGCTACGGACTGCCACCCACCCCCAGCTGCCTCGTCATACCTGTCTGGCAAACAAAAATACAGCGAAGCCCATTTTTTTTAAATTTCTAGAACGAATTCTAGAAAAAAAATTACTTGGGCTCCGCCATATTTTTGGTCCAGCCAGGTACAACTAAGCAGCTGGGGGCTGGAATCCTCAGCATAGAGAGGCCCAAGCGTTCTGGGCCCCCCATGCTGCGAATTGCAGCCCGCAGCCGCCCCAGAAAATGGCGCATTCATTGAAGCGCCATTTCTCGGCGCTGTACCCACGCTCTTCCAGTTGCCCTGGTGCCGGTGGCTAACTGGGTAATAAAGGGGTTAATGCCAGCTTTTTATTGGCAGCTGGCACTAAGCCCGAGATTCATAATATTGAGCCAATTTTAGACCCGCCGTTAGGAATCTCTAGTATGGTAAATAGTCAATAAATACACACAGAGAAAAATCTTTTTATTTGAAAAAAAAACACAGACAAAATTCGGACTCCATCTTTATTATAAAAAGATCCGACGTGGTCCACAACGAAGGTCCCACGATGCTCGATCACTCCGACGTAGTCCATAACGAAGGTTCCACGACGTTCAATTGTCTCCGACGTAGTCCACAACGAAGGTCCCATGACGCTCGATCGCCTTTGCTGTCAGATTGCTACTCTGGAGCTCGATCCGCCAGCATGGGGATCGAGCTGCAGAAAGTGATCTGACACCCCGGGCGCAGTGACCCTCTATGTGCATCACTGCGCCTGGGCTGACAGATCGCTTTCCGCAGCTCGATCCCCATGCAGGGGGATCGGGCTGCAGAGAAGTGATCTCACTGCCTGGGCACATTGACCCACTATGTGCATCACTGCGTCCGGGCTGTCAGATCGCTTTCTGCAGCTCGATACCCATGCAGGGAGATCGGGCTGCAGAGCAGCAATCTAAGAGCTCGGGTGCAGTGACCCATTATGTGCATCACTGCGCCCGGGCTGTCAGATTGCTTTCTGCAGCTCGATCCCATGCTTGAGGATCGAGCTGCGGAAAGGGATCTGGCAGCCCAGGCGCAGTGATGCACATAGTGGGTCACTGCGCCCAGGGTGTCAGATCACTTTCTGCAGCTCAATGCCCATGCAGGGAGATTGGGCTGCAGAGCAGCGATCTGACTGCCTGGGCACATTGACCCACTATGTGCATCACTGCGTCCGGGCTGTCAGATCGCTTTCTGCAGCTCGATACCCATGCAGGGAGATCGGGCTGCAGAGCAGCAATCTAAGAGCTCGGGTGCAGTGACCCATTATGTGCATCACTGCGCCCGGGCTGTCAGATTGCTTTCTGCAGCTCGATCCCCATGCATGAGGATCGAGCTGCGGAAAGGGATCTGGCAGCCCAGGCGCAGTGATGCACATAGTGGGTCACTGCGCCCAGGGTGTCAGATCACTTTCTGCAGCTCAATGCCCATGCAGGGAGATTGGGCTGCAGAGCAGCGATCTAAGAGCCTGGGCGCAGTGACCCACTATGTGCATCAGTGCGCCCGGGCTGTCAGATTGCTTTCTGCAGCTTGATCCCCAGGATCCAGCTGCAGAAAGTGATCTGACAGCTCCAGCACAGTGATCCACAGTGATCACATAATGGTCACTGTGGATCACTGTGATGAAGCTGTCAGATCATTTCCTACAGCTAGATCCTCAGGATCCAGCTGTAGAAAGTGATATGAAAGATCCAGCACAGTGATCCACAGTGATCACATAATGGTCACTGTGGATCACTGTGCTGGATCTGTCAGATCACTTTCTACAGCTGGATCCTCAGGATCTAGCTGTAGAAAGTGATCTGGCAGCTCCAGCACAGAGCTGTCAGATCCGCAGGCGGCGAAGAGGAGGAGGAGGAGGAGCGTGACGCAGATGACAGAGTGGCCGCCGGAGGGGTGAGTGGGAGAGGCGACCGCCGCCCCGGTGATCGGGGGGCCAGGAAGGGGGAAGTGGGGGGGGGTGACAGGAGATGTAGGGGGGCACTTAGGAGGAAGCGGGGGCAGGCAGGAGGAGGCAGGCGGCAGGAAGAGGAAGCGGGCGGCAGGGACAGGAAGCGGGCGGCAGGGAGAGGAAGCGGGGGGGTAAGAAAGGTGAAGAGGGGGCAGGAAAGAGAGGTGGGCGACAGGGGGGCAGTTAGAGGATGACAGGGGAGAAGACCGGGGGGTAGGGATAGCAGGAGCAGGCAGGGAAACATGACAGGCGCGGTGATCTTCACCTCACTTTTGAGTGCCAATCACCGCCTGTAGCCGGGGGGGGCAAATCGACCCCCCTAGGGTGTTGTACAACTCCGTATGTACCTGCAGGCCGAGTGACAGGTCAGTGAGACCATGATTTTTGTCAGACCCATAGACTTGCATTGGCAAGTCTCGTCCGACACTCACATGAAATCGCAGCATGTTGCGACTGACTCGTCATCCGAGTGTCAAACGAGAAAATAAACATCCGACACTCGGAGATTTGCTCTAGGACATTGGTTAACATTGGTCCGACTGCAATGCGATTTTAACTCGCACTACAGTCATCCGAGTTTCACGGATGTGTGTCCCAACCCTAAGAGTTGCTGCTGCTTAAATCCTATGAAGTGTCAGAACGATGCTCCACAGATTTTGATCAACGAAGTTGATAATTAGCAAAAAATTATGTGGAGTCCCTCCTGTTTTTGATTACCAACAAAGGTAAAGCAGACATCTGTTTGCTGATATTATAAGGCTGGGAAATATCAAGGTTATTGGGCTCATCCCTGTGTAAAAATAGCAGCCATCAGCCACCCCAGAAGTGGAGTATCACATGAAATGCTTCAGTTCTGGTGCTTTGCCTTGGCTCTTCACGATGCCCTGATGCATTGGTAATCGGGGTCATGGTGCTTGGGATTGATGTCAGCTGTGTATTGTCCAAAAACACAGCCAACATTAGGCCCTGGTGCTACTAATGGAGAGGTGTCTATCGGCCCGAATACAGCTGAGGAAAATCTCCCAGATGAACACTGCCTCACTGAATAACATTAGTGCGAGTGTAATGTGATTTTTTTTTTATCGCATTGCACTCAGAGTATTCAGACACAAGTGTTAGCAAAGCCTAAAGATAAGACTCTTTTTAATGCAACGATTCCGCAATCAACTTACATTGATGCAAGTTTCGGATGTTGACAGGCTCCTTTTAATGCTATGTATGAAAACACTGTGTGTAATGGGGTACATTGCAGTGAGAAAGCTGTGGCTTTGTGGTCCCTATGAGGGTATTCTGTGGCAGTCTTGTGTGTAGGGACTCTCTCTGTGGCAGCCCTTGTACATTGAGGTCACGCTGCCTGACTTGCCTTATTTATGGGGATCATAAATTATATTTTTTATGGGGGCCCTATTATTGTGTACTACTGTTGGAATTTCAATGGGTCACCAGGGCATTTAAAACTTACCACTAATGAGTTATTTCCAATAGAAGATAAATCTGCCCTAGCTGTGTGTCACATTTACATGGCACCTAAGTGTGTTAATCAATGTGTTCTTATGGAATGTGACTGTCATGTGGGAAAGATTGCTTTTTGGCCTCAAGCTAATAGAAAACCCAGCTAACAGCCAAAATTAATTGAACCAGACTGACTCTCCCTCTCTGAAGCCATACACAATATTTTTTCTTTTAAATAAACGTCATAAACTCTGATTTCACTGTGTACCTTTCCGTCAATACCTTTAATTTCTTATTTCCAGCTCATGGTGACATCACCGGAATCACCGGACACTGGAGTTTTCCAGTTTTTCTTTCTTTCAGCTTATTTTAACCCATAACATCCTATAAAGTAGCATTTACTACAGAATTAGTAGAAAACATACATTGTGTAAATATTTAAGAAATGGGAATGGAAAAATATTAATCGAAATGCAATGAAAAACGGTGACATTTGTAAAAAAGAAAGAAAAAAATGTATTAGGCTTATGCCAAGAAAGGTTGGGTCTGCTTCTACTTTTGCTAAAAGAGTATTCTCCTTGTTCTGGGTATGAAATAGGCTTTGTAAGACGAAAGCAAGAGCTCAGTGAGGCTCTGTCGCTGCCTTACATTCGAAGAGACAGACGTACATTTTAAAGGCCCTTTGCAGAACTTCCCCCGCATACATAAACATACACGTACACACTTCCTGACAATTACTTTAAGCTTACTAAATCTGATTTTTCCCAAATGCATATATATAATATTTACACCAATAATCTCTTCTTACCTCTCTTTATTCAAGTGAATTGAAATGGGGAAATGAATGACACGTTTGCAGCAATTTTAATTCATTCTTACCTTTTTGGTTTAGCCAAAGCTAAGAGTGAGTCCTAATCTCAGGAAATGTAAAGTAGAGTCTCATACCGCTCCTCTTCCTTGTATCTGCTCCTTGTTATGACTGCAAGAAAACATTTTTTATCTCCTTAAGGACCAAGTCATTTTTTAGTTTTGCACTTTGGTTGTTCCCTCCCCTTCTTTCAAAACCATAAAATTTTTATTTTTCCATCAACATAGCCATATTGGGGCTTCTGTTTCCAGGATGAAGTAAGACTGTCAATGACATTATTTATTTTATTATATATTGTGCTGGAAAATGTGAAAAATTTAAGTGTAGTGAATTGTTTACAATAAAAGCATTTTTGTCGCTGTTTTTTGGGTTACCTTGATTGGCATTCCTTGCTTAATGACAACTAAACACATGCAAATGACCCTGATCAAAAGTTCACATACCCTGGTGATAACATGCACAAAAGTTGACACAAATGGGTTTGAATGGCTAATAAAGGTTATATCCTCACCTGTGACCTGTTTGTTTGTAATCAGTGTGTGTCACGCGGGACTAAAGTTCCCGTCACACACAACAGGGATCGTTGGTGCGTCGTTACCTGGTCACTGGGAAGCTGTTAAACAGGCAGATCTCCTCAGCGACCAGGGACCAGGGAGCCACCTCCACATCGCTGGAAGCGGGAGGACATTGGTAACTATGATAAACAGGGGGTATGTTGGCAGTGCGCGCTGCCTATATACCCAGTGTTTATCATAGTTACCAGCGTTCTCCCTGCTTACAGGCTGCGCTAAGCAGGGAGGACGCTGGTAACTATGATAAACAGCAGGTATGTTGGCAGTGCGCGCTGCCTATATATCCGGTGTTTATCATAGTTACTAGCGTTCTCCCTGCTTACAGGCAGCGCTAAGCAGGGAGGACTCTGGTAACTATGATAAACAGCGGGTATCTAGGCAGTGTGCGCTGCCTAGATACCCGCTGTTTATCATAGTTACCAGTGTTCTCCCTGCTTAGCGCTGGGAACCATGATAAACACTGGGTATCTAGGCCGCACGCACTGCCTAGATACCCGCTGTTTACCATGGTTACCAGCCTGTGAGGTCGCTGATCGTTGGTCTTTCGTTGTCACACGCAGCAATTCATGCTGACCAGCGGGAGCACAATGATCAAAAAAATTACCCAGAGCACTTTGTAACGATCAGCGATCTCACAGCAGGGGCCTGATCGCTGCTAAGTGTCACACACAACGAGATCATTAGCGAGATCGCTGTTACGTCACAAAACCTGTGACCAGGGCCGGCTCCAGGTTTTTGTGGGCCCGGGGCGAAACAGTCTCAGTGGGCCTCTTTAACACATACTATGATTCATGATTATAATATAGAAGTTGCAGGCTGTGTATATGTAATGTAGATGCTCCTGGATGGGTTGTATATATAATATAGAGGCTGTTTAGGGTTGTATATATAATATGGAGACTGCCAGGCTGTATATATGTCATATAGAGACTGCGGGCTGTATATATTATTTGGAAGCTGTCCTGGGCTATATATACTATTTAAAAGCCGTGCTGGGCTGTATATATAATATGGAATCTGTGCTTGAGTATATATTATTTGGAGGCTGTGTCGGGCAGTATATATTATTTGGAAGCTGTGGCAGCCCAGCAGCAGCCTCCAAATAATATATACAGCCCAGCACAGCCTCCAAATAGTATATATAGCCCAGCACAGCTTCCATATTATATATAGAGCACAACAGCAGTCTCCATGTACCTCAGCAGCAGCCTCTGTATACCCCAGTACAGCCTCTATATGCAGTCAGCACAGCCTCTATATACAGTCAGAACAGCCTCTATATACAGTCAGCACAGTCTCTATATACAGTCAGAACAGTCTCTATATACCCCAGCACAGCCTTATATACAGTCAGCACAGACTCTATATACAGTCAGCACAGCCTCTATATAGTCAGCACAGCCTTTATGTACAGTCACCACAGCCTCTATGTACAGTCACCACAGCCTCTATATACAGTCAGCACAGCCTCTCTATACCCCAGCACAGCCTCTATATACAGTTAGCACAGCCTCTATATACAGTCAGCACAGCCTCTATATACTGTCAGCACAGCCTCTACATACCCCAGCACAGCCTCTATATACAGTCAGCACAGCTTCTATATACAGTCAGCACAGCCTCTATATAGTCAGCACAGCCTTTATGTACAGTCAACACAGCCTCTATGTACAGTCACCACAGCCTCTATATACAGTCAGCACAGCCTCTATATACAGTCAGCACAGCCTCTATATACAGTCAGCACAGCCTCTATATAGTCAGCACAGCCTCTATGTACAGTCAACACAGCCTCTATGTACAGTCACCACAGCCTTTATATACAGTCAGCACAGCCTCTATATACAGTCAGCACAACCTCTATATACAGTCAGTACAGCCTCTATATAGTCAGCACAGCCTCTATGTACAGTCAACACAGCCTCTATGTACAGTCACCACAGCCTTTATATACAGTCAGCACAGCCTCTATATACAGTCAGCACAACCTCTATATACAGTCAGTACAGCCTCTATATACAGTCAGCACAGCCTCTATATACAGTCAGAACAGCCTCTATATACAGTCAGCACAGTCTCTATATACAGTCAGAACAGTCTCTATATACCCCAGCACAGCCTCTATATACAGTCAGCACAGACTCTATATACAGTCAGCACAGCCTCTATATAGTCAGCACAGCCTTTATGTACAGTCACCACAGCCTCTATGTACAGTCACCACAGCCTCTATATACAGTCAGCACAGCCTCTCTATACCCCAGCACAGCCTCTATATACAGTTAGCACAGCCTCTATATACAGTCAGCACAGCCTCTATATACTGTCAGCACAGCCTCTACATACCCCAGCACAGCCTCTATATACAGTCAGCACAGCTTCTATATACAGTCAGCACAGCCTCTATATAGTCAGCACAGCCTTTATGTACAGTCAACACAGCCTCTATGTACAGTCACCACAGCCTCTATATACAGTCAGCACAGCCTCTATATACAGTCAGCACAGCCTCTATATACAGTCAGCACAGCCTCTATATAGTCAGCACAGCCTCTATGTACAGTCAACACAGCCTCTATGTACAGTCACCACAGCCTTTATATACAGTCAGCACAGCCTCTATATACAGTCAGCACAACCTCTATATACAGTCAGTACAGCCTCTATATAGTCAGCACAGCCTCTATGTACAGTCAACACAGCCTCTATGTACAGTCACCACAGCCTTTATATACAGTCAGCACAGCCTCTATATACAGTCAGCACAACCTCTATATACAGTCAGTACAGCCTCTATATACAGTCAGCATAGCCTCTATATACAGTCAGCACAGACTCTATATACAGTCAGATCAGTCTCTATATACCCCAGCACAGCCTCTATATACAGTCAGCACAGCCTCTATATACCCCAGCGCAGCCTCTATATACAGTCACCACAGCCTCTATACACAGTCAGCACAGCCTGTATATACAGTCAGCACAGCCTCCATACACAGTAAGCACAGCCTCTATACACAGTCAGCACAGCATCTATATACAGTCAGCACAGCCTGTATATACAGTCCGCACAGCCTCTATGTACAATGACCACAGCCTCTATATACAGTCCGCACAGCCTCTATGTACAGTGACCACAGCCTCTATATACAGTCCACACAGCCTCTATGTACAGTGACCACAGCCTTTATATACAGTCCGCACAGCCTCTATGTACAGTGACTACAGCCTCTATATACAGTCCGCACAGCCTCTATGTACAGTGACCACAGCCTCTATATACAGTCAGCACAGACTCCATCCTGCTGCACACAGTTAAAAAAACAAACAAACTGATCATACACACCTTCCATCCTCTCCCCCAGGGCTGTGTCCTCCTCAGATGCTTCTCCATCACATCCTTATAGCAGAAGGCTCCCAGGACTGTGGAGCTTCCTCCTTCCTGCATCATGTGATGAGGTGCAGGGTGATGACTCATCACTCTGCTACAGTAGGCAAAGGAGGAAGCTCCAGTGCTCCCTGGAGCCAGCACATGGCTAATCTGCATCGCATGCAAATTAGCCATGTGCACTGGGAGCTCAGCGGCCGCACTCAGATCCTTGCTGCATCTGCCTGATGTGCCCCTTGTTCACAGGGCTGTCTGTCCCTAATGGGCCCCTGGCTGTCAGGGCTGCCTGTCCCTGATGACCAGTGGGCCCCCCAGCTGTTCAGGGCCCCGGCACTTGCCCGGGTATGCCGGGTGCTGACGCCGGCCCTGCCTGTGACGTTACAACGATCTCGCTAACTATCTCGTTATGTGTGAAGGGGGCTTGAGGCCGGTTTCACACTTGCTTTTGTAACACAGCGTATGGAAGCGCATCCAAACGCATGCGTACTGCGTCCCTGTGTTTAACATGGGGACGTATGATACCTGCGTTTGGCTGCTTGTGTGTTGCGTTCGGATGCGCAAATTCTCAGCGCTCTCCAAGCGCAACATCTTGCATTCTCTCTGTGTCTCAGGAGGCTTGGTTTTAACGCAAGCGTACTGAAGTGCAGAAGCAATGCATAGCAGTGGATGTAGATGCCCTGCCATCTGCAAGCAATCGCATTAGATGCAGCGTTTGTGTTTTCTTTATTACAAATGATGAAATCCAGCTCCTCCCCTGCCGTCTCCTATTCTGGACAGTGTTTCTCTCTCTCTCTCTTTATTTCTTACTCTTTCTCTTTCTCGCTCTCGTTCTCTCTTTTTCTCTCTTTTTCTCTCTTTCTCTCTCTTTCTCTCTCCTGACAGAAGACACACAGATCAACCTTGTGTACACACTACACAAAACAGCAGACGGGGAAATACCAGGCAGGAAAAATACAGCGGAGGGCCCTGCTCATATGAAATGGAAAAGAGGTAACTTCGTTACTCACCTATGGCTGTGACCTGATTTCCCTACTGTCCCTAAATGAGTTCTTTCAACCTGTCGCCGAGCAGGATACCTAGTCCCTCACCGCTGTCACTGATGTTAGCTCTTATTAAGGTACCTTTACACGCCACAAACTCGGCTGGCAATATTAGGCGATCTAACGTGCGCATGCACGTTTTTCATGCTCGCCTCAGATCGCCAATGGCGCTATTACACACCATAATCTCCCCTGAAAGAAATGCAATGTGTCGCACTAGAAATCGCCTCACCCACAGCATAACCAATCCGGTCGACTTCCCTCGCCGCTTCACACGCCGCAATCCCAAAGGCAATATGGGCATACATGTTCAGTGCGGCGAGGACATAGGCGTGCCACAGTGGTTTACACCGCGCCCCAAACACGCTCATTGGACAAAGCAACAGCGTTACGATTGGCCAGCCTGCTCTGAATGGCTGGCTAATACATGACGCCATTGCCATTGTGTGGTGCTGAACAGACATTTCTTCAAATATGGGGCGGTGTCAAGTGACATCCAATGGGATCACAGTAGCCACCACCAATAATCGCACACGGGGCGCGGACTCCAGCACGCTGTGGCAAGCATACGGGAAATCAATAGGCAATGCAGATTCCATCACTATCGCCCTATCACACGCCAAAACCCGGAAATCTCACCTTCATGATTGCATCTGATTTCAGAGCACTGCTCAGTAATCAGGCGACAGGTGAGAGGCGATTTATCGCCGCGAAATTCCCCAATCAAACGCCGCAACTGCAACTGTGAGGCAATTTTATGGCCATTATTTCGGGGCGACGTATCGCCTATCAGATTACCTGGCGAGATTGCAGCGTGTAAAGGTACCTATAGGGAGATGGCTGGCAGGATCCCTAGTCTCAACTGCTGCACTAAAATACACAAGAAGGGATACAGACAGGGCAACAACAAACAACGTTATTCCTGCTGCCACATTCCTTGGCAGCAGATGGCTTGACAGTAGTCAGCTCTTCAGAGAACCTCATTCACCTCAGGAAGATTGGCAAGGAATAAATTCAATCACCAGAAAAGGAGGCTGGAACCATGTGACCATACAAAGGATATTAGAGTGATCACAGAGTATCCACACCTGGACAAGAACTAGCTAAATTGCTAGCAACAGAAACTGACATTAACTCCTCAACTGCCAAATGAAAGAAACACATTTAATATGAAGTTCCAATAAAGGAGTGAGACACAGGTCCCAAAACTGTCACAAGTCTCCTAAGTAAGAGAGACCAATGTGACAGCATGTGCATAAAAGCTGAGTGAATTTCTGGGACAGACTCTTGCATCTTTCATCAAGCCACTGACGTTTCTGGATTGTGAGTCATGGGGAAAGCAATGAATTGTCAACGGAGCTACTAGAAAAGATAATGAACTGTATAAAACAGGAAAGGGATACAAAAAGATTTCAAAGGAATTGATAATGCCAGTCATTAGTGTTCAAACTGTGACTAACAAATGGAATATTGGGGGCTGTGTAAAAAGCAAACCACGATCAGGTAGACCAACCAAAATTTTGGCCACAACTGCCAGGAAAATTGTTCTGGATGCAAAAGAATGCCCACAAATAACATCAGATGAAATACAGGACTCACTGAAAACTAGTAGTGTGACTGTTTCAAGAATTACAATAAAGAGGGGCTTGAAGAAAAATGGGTTGCATGGTTGAGTCACCAGAAGAAAGCCATTACTGCGCAAATGCCACAAAGAATCTCGCCTTCAATCCACCAAACAGCGCAAAGACAAGCCTTCCAGAATAAGGTAATTTGATGTGATGATGCTAAAATCAAATTTTTTGGCCACAACCATAAACGTTACATTTGGATAGGTGTCAACAAGGCCTATGATGAAAGGAACTCCATTCCTACTTTAAAGCATGGAGGTGGATTGCTGATGACATGGTGATGTGTGATCTACAAAGCACAGGACTTGGTCAAAGTTGAAGGAAAGATGAATGCAGCACGTTATCAGCAAACACTGGAGGCAAATTTGCACTTATCAGACCGAAAGCTGTGCATGGGATGTACTTGGACGTTCCAACTCACAATGCCAAGTCAACCTGTCATTGGCTAAAGCAGAACAAAGTGAAGGTTCTTGGGTGGCCACCTCAGTCTCCTGACAGCAATAGCATTGAGCCACTATGGAGAGAACTCAAGCACGCAGTTCATGCAAGAAAGACCAAACATTTACGGGAACTGGAAGAAGAATGGGTAGCTTTACCATCTGAGAAAATAGAGCCGCATCAACAACTACCACAAATGACTTCAAGCTGTCATGGATGTTATCGGGGGCAATACACGGCATTAAGAACTGGGGTATGTGAACTTTTGATCAGGGTCATTTGGATGTTTTTGGTTGTTATTATAATTTACAAAGAAAAAACAAAGTAGTTGGACAATAAATGGCTTCACTCAACCACTAACCATGGATGGAAAAAAAGTTTTTGTGTTCTCATTCATACTTCAATATCCCCATTGACACCACCCACCCAACCGCCTCTCAACTTCTTTCCCTCACCTCCTCCTTTGGGCTCTCCCACTGGTCCTCCTCTGCCACCCACAAAGGTGGCCACATGCTGGACCTCATCTTTTCCCGTCTTTGCTCCCTTATTAACCTCACAAACTCATCCCTTCCCCTGTCTGACCACAATCTATTGACCTTCTCGTCACTCACCTCCCTACTATGCCACCCCCTCCCCGCAAACACTATCACCCCCGCAGAAGCCTAAAACACATCAATCTACACTCACTCTCAAAATCCCTTGCCACCACCCTCTACAACACCACATTAACCAAGGCCATCAACCTAGCCACCCCCCTCACACACCATGCTCCACACACTAACAGGCAACCCTGGCACACCACCCTCACTAAAGGCCTGAGAATGGCATCTAGGGTCGCCGAGAGGAGATGGAAAAAATCACACTCCACTGAACACTTTGCGCTGTTCAAACAGTCCCTAATCGCCTTCAAGGCTGCACTTTCTGCTGCCAAACAAATCTTCTTCTCATCCCTAATAACATCCCTGTCCAAAAACCCCAAATAGCTTTTCAAAAGCTTCAATTCCTTACTCCGCCCACCCGCTCCCCCTCCCTTTCCCCTTATCTCTGCTGAAGACTTTGCCTCCTTCTTCAAAGAAAAGATCGACAGAATCAGAGACAGCTTTGACCCACTGTCCTCAAAGCCTCCCCTCTCATCTATACTGTCCTCTCCTTCCATCCGCTGCTTCCTACATAACCGAAGATCATCTCTCCTTCTTCCTGTTGAAATCACACCTCACCACAAGTGCCCATGACCTGCTCCCATCCCACCTCATTCCCAACCTCACCCCTGTCATCATCCCAGCCCTAACTCATCTTGTCAACCTATCACAGACCATTGGCACCTTCCCTTCAGCCTACAAACACGCCTTGATCACCCCCATCCTCAAAAAACCCTCCCTTGACCCCACATCTGTCTCCAACTATCGTCCCATATTTCTCCTTCCTTTCGCCTCTAAACTACTTGAGCAGCACATCCACTCTGAGCTGTCATTTCACCTCTCTTCCTGCTCCCTCTTTGACCGCCTACAATCCGGTTTCCGACCCCTCCACTCCACAGAAACAGCCCTGACCAAAGTCACCAACAACCTATTGACTGCCAAAAGCAAACGTCATGTCTCTGTCCTCCTCCTCCTTGACCTATCCGCCGCCTTCGACACTGTTGACCATTCCCTTCTACTTCAGATCCTGGAATATCTTGGCATCACGGAACTTGCTCTCTCTTGGATCTCCTCATACTTAACGGACCCGACATTCAGCGTCACCCACTCCCACACCTCCTCGCCCTACCCTCTATCTGTCGGGGTCCCCCAGGGCTCGGTTCTGGGACCGCTACTCTTCTCAATCTACACTCTCAGCCTAGGGCAACTCATTGAGTCCCATGGCCTCCAGTACCACCTCTACGCTGACGACACCCAAATCTACCTGTCTGGACCTGACATTACCTTCCTACTATTCAAAATTTCACAATGCCTGTCCGCCATCTCATCTTTCTTCTCTGCCCGCATCCTTAAGCTAAACATGGACAAAACTGAGCTCATCGTCTTCCCCCCAAGCTGCTCACCCTCACTCCCGCCCTATCCATCATCGTAAATGACTGCTCTCTCTCCCCAGACCCCCACACGCCAAGTTCCTCGGTGTTATCCTTGACTCTTCCCTCTCCTTTAAGCCCCACATCCAGGCCCTCACCACCTCCTGCTGACTCCAGCTCAAAAACATCTCTCGGATCCGCACTTTTCTTGACCAAGACACTGCCAAAACCCTTATTCATGCTTGCACTGGACTGCTTGACCGTGGTGCATGGCATTATGAAGTCTGAGGACTACCAACAAATTTTGCAGCATAATGTAGGGCCCAGTGTGAGAAAACTGTGTATCCCTCAGAGGTCATGGGTCTTGCAGCAGGACAATGACCCAAAACACACTTCAAAAAGCACTAGAAAATGGTTTGAGAGAAAGCATTGGAGACTTCTAAGGTGGCCAGCAATGAGTCCAGACCTTAATCCCATAGAACATCTGTGGAGAGATCTAAAAATGGCAGTTTGGAGAAGGCACCCTTCAAATATCAGGGACCTGTAGCAGTTTGCCAAAGAAGAATGGTCTAAAATTCCAGCAGAGCATTGTCAGAAACTCACTGATGGTTACCGGAAGCAGTTGATCGCAGTTATTTTGGCTAAAGGTTGTGCAACCAAGTATTAGGCCAGGGGTCTCAAACTCGGCTGGGCTGGTGGGCCGCACATAGAAAAAAATTTATATAGGAGGGCCGCATTCATTGTAGGACTAAGGCTGCCTTTAGACTTGCAGATGCCTCCCCAGCGTTTCGCGGAGGCATCTGCAAGCATCTGCATACAGACGGCAGCCCCTATGTTTATAATGGAGCGCACGGCGGTCTGCAGATGCTTGCAGATCGCCGTGCGCACCCATTCACTCCTATATGTGATCTGTGCGCAAGCGGATGCCTGCGTACAGATCACACACTCTTGTCCGCACCAGGGACGCGACATGCTGCATCCCGGGTGCGGACGCGGGACACCGGAAGGAGCAGATATGGTCCGCATCCGCACCCGAACGCAGCAAACGCTGCCAAACGCAGGCACTATGCGTTCCTATGTTAAACATAGGAACGCAGTGCGCATGCGTTTGAATGCGTATGGGAACGCAGCATAAGCTGCGTTCACATACGCAAATGTGAAGGCAGCCTAAGTGACATTTTAGCAACACCAGAATTTTTTGCTCAATGTAGTAATGCCCACATGCTGATCTTCTTGTAGGAATGTCCCCACCCTAATCTCCTTTATGTAGAAATGTCCCCATCCTGGTCCCCTTCTTGGAGGACTGTCCCCATCGAATATTAATGTCATCCATCCTGGTCCTCTTCTTGTAGTAATGTCCCCATACTGGTCCCCATCGTATATTAATGTCAACCATTCTGACCCTCATCTTGTAGGAATGTCCCCATCCTGGTCCTCATCTTGTACTAATGTCCCCATCATGGTCCCTTTTTTGTAGTAATGTCCCCATCCTGGTCCTCATCTTGTAGTAATGTCCCCATCCTGGTCCTCATCTTGTAGTAATGTCCCCATCATGGTCCCTTTTTTGTAGTAATGTCCCCATCCTGGTCCTCATCTTGTAGTAATGTCCCCATCCTGGTCCTCATCTTGTAGTAATGTCCCCATCCTGGTCCTCTTCTTGTAGTAATTCCCCCATCCTGGTCACAGAGCCCATGGGACTGTGAACACAGAGCCCACAGCGCACACAGAGCCCACATCGCACACAGAACCCAGTGCACACCCTCAGTGCCTGGACCCTGCCTCATTGTCTGTGCTGCTGTGCCCCCTCTGGACCCGCTAATCGCCACTTAAATTACAGTACCATACCGGCGCCAGCGATGAGCTGCCTGGTCCTCCGCCGCGGGATCTTCCCCCGATGACATCTGGTAGCAACTCTTCACTGCTCTCAGGGCCTCGCTTGCCCTCCACAGCAGTGACAGGGCGGGATTTTGAGACCCCCTCAGGCCACCCGCAGCAGTTGGAAGACTGAGGTCGGTGGGCGAGAGATGCTGAGGTGGGTGGGAGGAAGGTGCTGAGGTGGGTGGGCGAAAGAGTCTGTCTTTCAGTCACCATCATCATCAAAATCATTTTCATCATCATCATCATCACACACACACAGGCACCATCATCATACAAGCACACACAGCCACCATCATCATACACACACACACACACACACACAGCCAGCACCATCATCATACACACACAGCTACCACCGCCGTCATCATCAGTCACACACAGTCACCACCGCCATCATCATAATCACCGCCATCACCGCCCCCAATTATCATCATCACTCACACACAGCCACCACTGGCATCACCATCACCAGTCACAGACATGCACAGCCATCATCATCAGTCACACACACACAGCCATCATCATCATTCACACAAACGCACACACACAGCCATGATCATCATCAGTCACACGCATACATACACAGCCATGATCCTCAGTCAAACACACACACAGCCATGATCATCATCAGTCACATGCACGCATACACAGCCATGATCATCATCTGTCACACGCACACATAGGCTAGGGTCACATCAGCGTTTTTAATTTAGAATCCTGATCCGGTTTTGAACTTTAAAAAAGCTCAAAACCGGACCAGGAAACGCTCCTCATAGGAGCCTATGCAAAACACCGGATGGCTTCACAAGCCATCCGGTGGCCGGATCCGGCACTGCTGCCTGCGTTTAAAATCATGCAGGCAGCAGTTTTCGCAGCGTTTGCCGTGACCGCACTGCGGTCACCGGATGGCTCAGGATGTGTAATCCTGAGCCATCCGGTAACTGCAGAGTTTGCGGTTCCCGGCTCAGCAAACCTAGGAAAGAGTTAAATTGATTAGTACAGTACTGTTTGAGGTCTGTAGGGGGGCTTAGACCCCCCTACAGACCGGCCGCCCACTTCGGTGGGCTCCTAATACAATATTCCCGATGCCACGGTCTCCTCCGAGCCCGTGCAAGACCCCACACACCCCCAGCCCCCCGAATGACTATACAGGGGTGCCTGCACCCCTCTGTTATCCTTATTCCTGTTTTGGGGGCAAATGATATATTAAAGACATGGTTAAAGGACATATTTACGTGTGTTCTCCTCCAATGTTGTGACGAATCCATGGGCGGGGCTGTATGCGGCAGCCTCCGCCCCCTCATTTGTTATGGCCGCCCCCTCTGTGCCTCAGCCATTGATAAGAGGCCGGCCGCGTCATGAAGGGGCGGGGCGAACCACGTCACACCGTGCGCCCCGCCCCTTCATGACGCGGCCGGCCTCTTATCAATGGCTGAGGCACAGAGGGGGCGGCCATAACAAATGAGGGGGCGGAGGCTGCCGCATACAGCCCCGCCCATGGATTCGTCACAACATTGGAGGAGAACACACGTAAATATGTCCTTTAACCATGTCTTTAATATATCATTTGCCCCCAAAACAGGAATAAGGATAACAGAGGGGTGCAGGCACCCCTGTATAGTCATTCGGGGGGCTGGGGGTGTGTGGGGTCTTGCACGGGCTCGGAGGAGACCGTGGCATCGGGAATATTGTATTAGGAGCCCACCGAAGTGGGCGGCCGGTCTGTAGGGGGGTCTAAGCCCCCTACAGACCTCAAACAGTACTGTACTAATCAATTTAACTCTTTCCTAGGTTTGCTGAGCCGGGAACCGCAAACTCTGCAGTTACCGGATGGCTCAGGATTACACATCCTGAGCCATCCGGTGACCGCAGTGCGGTATTCTGCACACAGTTTTGACAAAAACTGTGTGTGCCCGGCATTGCGTTCACCGCATCCGGATCCGGATGCGGTGAATGCAATTTAGCTTTCCAATGTGACCCTACCCTTACACAGCCATGATCCTCAGTCAAACACACACACAGCCATGATCATCCTCAGTCACACGCACGCATACACAGCCATTATCATCATCTGTCACACGCACACATACACAGCCATGATCATCCTCAGTCACATGCACGCATACACAGCCATGATCATCCTCAGTCACATGCACACATACACAGCCATGATCATCCTGTCACACGCACACATACAGAGCCATGATCATCATCAGTCACACGCACACATACAGAGCCATGATCATCATCAGTCACACGCACACATACACAGCCATGATCATCATCAGTCAAACGCACACATACACAGCCATGATCATCCTGTCACATGCACGCATACACAGCCATGATCATCCTCAGTCACACGCACACATACACAGCCATGATCATCCTCAGTCACACGCATGCATACACAGCCATGATCATCTGTCACACGCACGCATACACAGCCATGATCATCTGTCACACGCACACATACACAGCCATGATCATCCTCAGTCACATGCACGCATACACAGCCATGATCATCATCTGTCACATGCACACATACACAGCCATGATCATCATCAGTCAAACACACACATACACAGCCATGATCATCCTCAGTCACACGCACGCATACACAGCCATGATCATCCTGTCACATGCACGCATACACAGCCATGATCATCCTCAGTCACACGCACACATACACAGCCATGATCATCCTCAGTCACACGCACGCATACACAGCCATGATCATCTGTCACACGCACGCATACACAGCCATGATCATCTGTCACACGCACACATACACAGCCATGATCATCCTCAGTCACATGCACGCATACACAGCCATGATCATCATCTGTCACACGCACACATACACAGCCATGATCATCCTCAGTCACATGCACGCATACACAGCCATGATCATCCTGTCACACGCACACATACACAGCCATGATCATCCTCAGTCACATGCACGCATACACAGCCATGATCATCCTCAGTCACATGCACGCATACAGAGCCATGATCATCATCAGTCACACGCACACATACAGAGCCATGATCATCAGTCACACGCACACATACACAGCCATGATCAGCATCAGTCACACACACACATACACAGCCATGATCATCATCAGTCACACGCACACAGCCATGATCAGCATCAGTCACACACACACATACACAGCCATGATCATCATCAGCCACACACACACATACACAGCCATGATCATCATCAGTCATACACACACATACACAGCCATGTTCATCAGTCATACACACACAGCCATCATCATCATGTCACACACATACACAGCCATGATAATCAGTCACACACACAGGCATCATCATCAGTCACACACACATACACATCCATGAACATCATCAGTCACACACACACATGCACAGCCATCATCACACACACACACACACACACGTTCTGACCTGACCTATGCTCCTTCTTGTGCCCTCGGCTTCACCCGCAATGCAGCTGACGTCACCGCTGCTGTGTTGAACGCGGACGTCGATTGCTTTGCCCTGACCGCTGATCTCCAAGGCGGAAGTGCGGCAGGCAAAAGAAATGTTACTGGAGGAGGCGGGGGGCAAAGTGATGGGGCAGTGCTAAAGTGCGGCCGCCAGCGGGGGGCAGTGTTCAAGTGCGGCCGCCGGCGGGGGGGGCAGTGTTCAAGTGCGGCCGCCGGCGGGGGGGCAGTGTTAAAGTGCGGCTGCCGGCGGGGGGCAGTGTTGAAGTGCGGCCGCCGGCGGGGGGCAATGTATAAATGCGGCCGCCGGCGGGAGCACGGTAAAAGTGCGGCCGCTAATACAGGGCAAGTATGTTCTGCCCAGTGTGTCCCCGGGCCGCATCAATCAGCCAGGCGGGCCGCATGCGGCCCGGGGGCCGCGTGTTTGAGACCCCTGTATTAGGCTGAGGGTGCCAATACTTTTGTCTGGCCCATTTTTGGAGTTTTGTGTGAAATGATTAATGTTTTGCTTTTTGCTTCATTCCCTTTTGTGTTTTTTTCATTGAAGACAAATTAAATGAAGATAATAATACCAAAGAATTTGTGATTGCAATCATTTTCAGGAAGAAACTGAGTATTATCTGACAGAATTGCAGGGGTGTCAATACTTTTGGCCAACACTGTATATGGATATGATATAAGGATCAGGTAGTTGGAATTTCAACAGCTCATTCTTTTATTTAGTGCGGAAATAAGCTGCTGCTCATGGAGTCCATCAGCGGTTCTCATAGAGAACAAGGAGCACTAGTTGAGTCAAGTATTTATATGGGTGAATAGTGAGAGACAGTTCATCTGACGGCTAACGAAGGTGTGTTGGTGTGGCACCCCTGCGGGGGATTGCCACAGGACCCACCGGTGCAGGGAGGGATGTACACCTTCGCACACACAGCATCCAACACCTTCCACCACAGGCCTGAAGGGGGAGCCCCACTGGTTGTCCTTAAGCCAGATCCACTATAAATATCCAGGCCTGAGGGGAGGAGTCAGTTAGTTCCAGGCAGTTAGCCAGTAGTCATTTTGCAGTCTGCAGAGAAGAGAACAGTTAGTGAAGGAGCTGGTTGCTGGGACCAAGCTAGGCCCAGAACCTAGAAGCTTGACCCAGCTGTGCAGCGCCCTAGGGAGAGGGACGGAGGCCAGTCGAAGAAGTAAGAAGAAAGAAGAAGGGAATATACCTGGTATCCCTTTAGCTACCCCGAACACCGGAGTCCGAAATCGCTATTCATTTAAAGGTAGCAGAGAAAGGCCGGACAGACCAGGAGGATCTAGACCCCTGAAGCTAAAGAACAAAAGTCACCAAACCTGACCAAGCACAGGACCAGGGACCTAAGCAGAGAATAGCGATCCCACAGAAAGGTTCTCATTGTCGGTTGTGGAACAGCACCCTGAGAGGGAGAAAGAGTGGCAGGTTCAGTTACAGGCAGAACTTACCCCAATTACCATACACACTAACAGAGGAGGCCTCACAACTTTCCAAGGTGAACATCCCAAGCTGCACCCAAACCTGGTTACCCTCCTGGACCATGCCTGTTACCAGACATCAGTAAAAAGGTACCAAAACAGAGACTATTGTGTGTGTGTGTGTGTGTGCCTGCTTCACCGCCGCCACCTGCAGCGTTCACAGCAGAACCGCTACTACTATTCCCCTCATCCATCCTGCTGCCCTGAGATAATGCTCCATCTGTGGGGAGCTGTACCACAAAAGCTGCATTCCCATCACCTCAGCGGCCAGCCGCAGCGCTGGTAACCATGTTACCAGGTACCACAGGTGGCATCACGTTACAATTCCTCATCACCCCCACCCCAGCCACTGAGGGTCCAGTGGCTGGGGTGGGGAACCGACCAGCCGTGATACCCACCGAAGTGAACCCCCTGTCCCGGTATCTGAGTATACCCTAACCTGTCGACCGACTCATTGGTTTATTTTCCCCTATAGAGAAGGTTCCTTTTGCCCTATGCTTCAATAACCATAGCCATAAAATGTTATTACATTTATAAACATGACGCGCCGCATCCAGGGCTGTGGTACTCGGCTCTCTCTCTCTCTCAGTCTGGGAAGTCATGGGTGGCCATCCCGAGGCTGTGGCCCTGGGGGTCAACTGAAAAGGGGCTATTACTTACAGGGGACTATTTACAAGTTGTCTTGTCGTGACGCCACCTGCTGAGTCTGGTGATGTTCACCAGCGCCGCCACAGTCCTCCGGTGGTCGTTGATATTGTGGCTTGGATGGAATAGTCCCCGTAGGCAGGACTGGACCACCGGGGCAGTAATGCTGTAATAAAACAGTTTATGATTGAAAGGATGCAGCAGAGTTAAGGCTTCACTTCACCGGGTAACTTTACTTGAACAGTTCTTTCTTTCAGCTTACAGTTCAACAGTTCATTAGATGGTAAATGGCGAATGCTCTGGGCTGCAATTGGGATTTCTGGCCGCTGATGGAACCCTCCTTTATGTTCCTTTCTCTTCCTTCTATTCTCTTCTCAGTGTGAAGCCTAATCTCTTGTAGATGATCTGGCCTCCTGCTGCTTCTAGCTTCTGTCTCCTCTCCCTTTTGTACCAGTCAGGTTAACCTTCTATTGAATGCCACAGCTGCCACTGCACTTCTGGCTTACCTCTTGTGGGATCTTTGGAGTCATGGCCGTATTTATAATATCCCTGTTTAGCGGATTTTCTGTGAGACTTGGAGTACTCACAGGTGCGGGCTCCGGTACCCGAGTTTCTTCCTATGGGGCAAACTCTATTCGTTACTCACTTCCCCACTCAAGTTAACTCTGCAATTCTGAGCTTCCTTGCTTTCTTTTCTCTTGTTTGGGATCTGTGCTCTTTCAGGGCCTCTCAGCCGAGATGGCCCTCTTGGTTTCCTGCAGGCTTTCTGCCTGCTCCTTCCACCTCCTCCTCGACTCTCCGTCCGACTTCACTCCCTCCGACTCACTGTCTTACTGACTGACTGACTGACTGAGTGTGGCGCCCCTGCGTCCAGGAGGCCACAAAGGGAACTGCAGCCAGGCAGGTAGGACACTTGTTGCATACCAACACCCTCACAGCCCACATAACCCACGTGTAAGAGGAGGTAGCATCCAGCCCTGAGATTAGAGACTCTATGAGATTGAGGGGTGGTGGATTTAGAGGAGTGGGTTGGGCACACCCGAAGTCAGGTGACTTGACAGTATTAAGGAAGGGGGAGGAGTGAAGGTGTTCAGTAGGCCCAGGGTGCCGAGCTGTACAGACCAAGAGTAGGCCACAGTGAGCTGAGATGCAAAGGCCAGAGAACAGCAGCAGGTTGAGCTGAAGCTGAGCAGACAGAAAGCCACACGTCCTGGAAGAGTGAGGGCAGAAGGAACGCAGAATCTGTACTAAGCCAGTGCCAGCCAGAGGAGAGAGAAAGCCTATCCAGAGCCGGATTCCCAGGAGTGTGAGAGGACAGAGAGGGACGGTGTAACCCAGGCCCTAGAAACGCAGCTAAAGCAACCTACTGCAGGCGGAGTAGCCCTCCTATGATACTAAGAGGCACAGAAGGAATGGAGCCTGGTAGAGCCTCGTGCTGGAGGACTACTGGAGGCTGGGCTGGAGTAGAGTGTCGGCTCTAGAGGGGACCGTAGTTTACCCGGCATCCCCAAACAACACGACGGGGGGTCTGAGTTTCAGATTGAGATCCCTACCCTAAGGACAGGCAGCTCAGTGACACACGTAGGACTCACAGGAGCCCGAGTCACCACCATACTGTCCAGTGTCGCAAAACACGAAGTAAAGAGAGAACGTAACAGCCTGGGAAGGATATAGCAGATTGTGTGAGGGGTCACAGAGAGAGAGACCTGGCTGCAGAGCAAAGGGAACCCGGAGAGGGAGAATGTGCCCGTGTACTTGAACTGTGTAAGAACTGTACTTGAACTGTAAAGTGACTTGAAGAACTGAGAGTAAAGCTTTGGAAAACCCTGGAACTGCTTCCCTTGTGTTTCTGCATGAAGTGATTCTCTCCATACAGGATACAGCCTGTCAGCACCAGCCAGGAGGAGAGATCCCTGCAGCGTCTGCAAAGTAAGTGTGCCGCACACTCCACAATAGACTTAACCCTTACTGCCCCGGGGAACACAGTTCTACCCACTGGAACTACACCTCCTAAGCTGCCACTACATCGTCCCCGGAGGTTCTGCAGCAGCGGTGGCCCCCATCACTGGCCGCATCAAGTGGGTGGCGTCACGACTGACAATCCCCTGTAAATATTCCCCTTTATTTGCCAGGGCCCGGGACACGGTCCGGACCAGGACCACCCGTGACTTCCCCAGTAAAGACCCGGTCCGGTACCGAGTACCCTCGTCCCAGTGGGCTCAACAACCTGGCATCACGAACAGGATCTACCTGGTCCAAAAGAATTGGACCCCGTGCGCCAAAAGAACGTGTTCTGGACTTTCTCGCCAAAATCTGACCTTAATGGCGGCCAGGGGAGACTAACGCCATGTGCAGAGGAGGCGTTCCCGAAACTCCCATCGTGGGCCGGCCCGGTTCAAGGCGCGAAAAGAAGGACCCGCCCTGGCTCCCCTTAACTCCGGGAGAGCCAGCTGTCACTCTGAAAGAAGAGCCTCCACCCCTAGACCCTCCTCCTAGCAAGCTGGCGGGAACGAAGAAGGAAATCGTCATCAGGAGGGGGCGGAACGAAGAACCAGAAGAGAAGCAGTCGCCATTCCAGTACACGAGGACGGAAGCGGAGGACGCCGAAGAGAGCGCTGCACCCGGAAGACCGCAAGTGATCCCAGAGGGCCCACGGAGTGATCCGGTGGAGGAACCCAGCAGAGGAAAGAACTTGTGTGACCGTGGAGAGATGGCGGAAGGCGGAGAGCGTCCCTATGTCCGAGACACCCGGCGGGGTGTGATGCGACTGTTGCCCCAGCAGATGACCCGTGTTCAGGAGCAGTGTACCCGGATCCAGATCAGCGTGGATCATTACCAGCAGACCTACCAGTCAGTATCTATGCAACCCGGCTGGGTTGAGGACACCCGTGACTGCATGAAGAGCGAGGGTGGATGCTGTACTGCAACGTTAGTGGATCTGACCGTGCCAAGTACTGCACCGTGTGCTGCCAAGAGAGATACCGACCCACTCGGAGCCTTACCAGAAGGATACCTGGCATTACCGCAGCCCCTGATACCAGCGCCTAAGATGAAAGAGAGAGGACCGCCAACACTCCCGTGGAAGGTAAAACTGGAAGAAAAGAAGGAGTGAGACCCGTGTCCTGTAACCAGAAGAAGAAGGAAGACTTGTAAGTGTGAATGAAGTGTTTTCCTTAGTGATCCCATCCCTTACCTGAATGAATGCTAGCATTCCCCTGTATGTCTTATATGTTTGAACTGAACATTTGCTACCATGAACAATGAGCTGGTACGAACTTTGAACTGTATATAGTTGAGCACCTTAGTATGCTCCCCTTTGGTTTTAAGACCAGCTGCACATGCGACGTAGTGCATGAGACTCTGAATCGTGAACTTTGCACTCTGAACTGTTTTTGAGAATTTTGCACTTTTTCAGAAGAGAAGAATGTTTTTATACTTTTTGAAAGAAAGTAATGTTTTATAATGTGTGTTTTAAGGAAGTAAATGCGTTGTAGCATTGGACCCGGCAAAGGTCTAGAAGGGTGGAGGAACTGGATTAACCCCCATGCATATTAAGTTAGGGAAAGCAAGTGCCTGGGGGTGGTGTAGCGAAAATCCAGGCCTCCTAAGCCGATACACCCACGAGCCAATGTATATAGTTAACTTATGTAACGTTTAAGAAGACTCGAACCTCCCGGATGGGAAGAAACCAAGAATGCTTATTGTTATTGTTGTTATAAAATAAAATGTTTTCAGGGGGATCCATGACGGGCAGCGCGGGGACGCGCTAGTTAACTCCAGGAGAGTGTGGCGCCCCTGCGTCCAGGAGGCCACAAAGGGAACTTCAGTCAGGCAGGTAGGACACTTGTTGCACACCAACACCCTCACAGCCCATATAACCCACGTGTAAGAGGAGGTAGCATCCAGCCCTGAGATTAGAGACTCTATGAGATTGAGGGGTGGTGGATTTAGAGGAGTGGGTTGGGCACACCCGAAGTCAGGTGACTTGACAGTATTAAGGAAGGGGGAGGAGTGAAGGTGTTCAGTAGGCCCAGGGTGCCGAGCTGTACAGACCAAGAGTAGGCCACAGTGAGCTGAGATGCAAAGGCCAGAGAACAGCAGCAGGTTGAGCTGAAGCTGAGCAGACAGAAAGCCACACGTCCTGGAAGATTGAGGGCAGAAGGAACGCAGAATCTGTACTGAGCCAGTGCGAGCCAGAGGAGAGAGATAGCCTATCCAGAGCCGGATCCCCAGGAGTGTGAGAGGACAGAGAGGGACGGTGCAACCCGGGCCCTAGAAACGCAGCTAAAGCAACCTACTGCAGGCGGAGTAGAGCCTCGTGCTGGAGGACTGCTGGAGGCTGGGCTAAAGTAGAGTGTCGGCTCTAGAGGGGACCGTAGTTTACCCGGCATCCCCAAACAACACGACGGGGGGTCTGAGTTTCAGATTGAGTTCCCTACCCAAAGGACAGGCAGCTTAGTGACAAACTTAGGACTCACAGAAGCCCGAGTCACCACCATACTGTCCAGCGTTTCACACACACCCGTGGAGACGGAGACCGTTATAGCCCGGAAAGGACACTGCAGACTGTGTGAGGTGTCACAGAAAGAGAGAGGCCTGGCTGCAGGGAGCAAAGGGAACCCGCAGAGGGAGAATGTGCCCGTGTACTAAGAACTGAACTTGAACTGTGTAAGAACTGTAACCGTGCTGTAAAGTAACTTGAAGAGCTGAGAGTAAAGCTTTGGAAAACCCTGGAACTGCTTCCCTTGTGTCTCTGCGTGAAAGCTATTCCCTCCTTACAGGATACAGCCTGTCAGCACCAGACAGGAGGAGAGATCCCTGCAGCGTCTGCAAAGTAAGTGTGTTACACACTCGACAATAGACTTAACCCTTACTGCCCCGGGGAACACAGTTCTACCCACTGGAACTATACCACCTAAGCTGCCATTACATCATCCCCGGAGGTTCTGCAGCAGCGGCGGCCCCCATCACTGGCCGCATCAAGTGGGTGGCGTCACGACTGACAATCCCCTGTAAATATTCCCCTTTATTTGCCAGGGCCCAAGACACGGTCCGGACCAGGACCTCCCGTGACTTCCCCAGTAAAGACCCGGTCCGGTACCGAGTACCCTCGTCCCAGTGGGCTCGACATATACAGCAGCCCCAGAGGTATATACAGCTGCCCCAGTGGTAGTGTACAGCAGCAGCAGCCCCATTGGTAGTATACAGCAGCAGCCCCAGTGGTATATACAGGCCTCCCCCCATCAGTATACAGGCACCCCCCCTTACTGCCGCAATCCTGTAAAAGAATACATTAGTATACTTATCCCTGCCGCTGTCCCGCTGCCGCTGTCCCGCCACCGCCATCGCGCTCCTCCGGCTTCATCCAGCGTCTTCCGGCTTCCTCCTCTGGCGCGCAGACAATGACGTCATTGCCTGCGCCCACCGGAGGAAGCCGGAAGAAGCCGGATGAAGCCGGAGGAGCACGATGGCGGCGGCGGGACAGCGGCAGCGGGACAGCGGCAGGGATAAGTATACTAATGTATTCTTTTACAGAATTGCGGCAGTAAAGGGGGGGGCCTGTATACTGATGGGGGCGGGCGGCCTGTATACTGTATACAGTATACAGTGACTCGCGTATAAGCCGAGGGGGGGACTTTTTAGCCCAATTTTTGGGCTGAAAAACTCGGCTTATACGCGAGTATATACGGTATACTGTATATAAGTTAAGTATTCTTGTATTATGGTTTGATGTTGTATTTACAGTAATTATGAGTCACTGTTTGTGTTTTTAATTGCACTATTTATTTGTGGGCGTTGACATTTAACAACATTTCCTTATGTAAGATTGAAATGATGTCAGATGTCAACTGGACCCATTGAAGCTATAATCACAGCGAAACGGCTTGCCGTCGTCCGCCGTCCTCCACACCCTCTCCCCGCACATCGTCATGGATGAATTTTGTCCATTGACACTTTGAAATAAAGGAGACATCACTGCTCAAATGGTGAGTGCCGCCTGCTTTTTTCTTCATATGAACTGTTTATACTCTTATAAGGCGTGAACCCCAGCAGCATAAAGGGTACTTAGTGGTGATTAGAGCAGAAACTGCTGTCCCAGGAATTGAAGCAGTGCCCGGTATATTTTCTCTTACACAAATGTATGCCCGCATACACGGTGCGTCACGTCATACAGCAGGTCCACATATACATATACACACATATACACACACACGACAGACCCACACACACACATATACACACACACATGTGGCAGGTCAAGCACATATATACACACGCATGTGTGTACATATATATATATATATATATATATATATATACACACACACATATATACACATGTGGCAGGTCATGTCATATGACCCACCCGAGGGCCATGGAGTACACGGTGCCGGGCTGTAGTTCACGGGGATATCACGGGCGGCCTGTGCCCAGACCTGTGGCCCTGGTGGTCGCTGAAAAGGGGAAAAATAAAAGGTAAAAATATTTGTGACGCCACCCACGGTATCCAGTAATGGTACTGGCGCTGCTGCAGACCTCCAGGGATGATGATGAGACAGCTAGTTGGTAATGCTCCCTGTAGGTGGAGCGGGATCTCCGGGGAAGTAATGGAAAAATGGAGAACTCACACAGAGAGGCGGCTCTGCAGGTAGAGGTGCTGGCACACAGTCTATATGAGGGCAGGATATGGGCCGCAATGATGGACACACACACACTGAAAGATGTTTCTTTACCTTTTACTGATGTGATGAGCAAGGTTATATCCAGGGTACAGTCTAGTTGGTCAGGTGGCAGTTCAGGATTTCCACACCCGATGAGTTATGAGGCCTCCTATGTGCTCTGTGTATGTACCTTAAGTCCTGGCTTGTCTGAATTCTGACCGGACATCCATTGTGTTCCTCACTTGTATAGCAGGCAAGGTGAACCTTCACTTGGGCACTGCTGTCTGCTCTGCGGTCCCTGGTTCTGTATGATGCTGTTCTGTGGCGCCCCGCAACGAGTGCGTCACAAGGGAGTATTGCAGCCGCAATATTCTCTAGACAAAGCAGTGAAATAGTTAACTCAGAGATCCAACCCAACATACAACACCTAGAACAGGGGACCAATCATAGGTCCTGGTGGGTGGAGTGTTAGGGTAGTGAAGAGAACACAATAATCTAGACAGTCAGTTAGAACAGAGTGAGAACGTAGTCTAGAACTTGAAGAGAGCAGACTAGAACTTGGAGTGGAGCGGGGGCTCCGCACTCCGTGCGGGCCCCTGGGCCGTCACCGGTCGGGTGTCCGCACCTGAGGCCTTAACTACCGGGAATGGGCATTTCTACACGGGTTCCCAAAAGACTCCCGTGCCCACAACTTACAGCCGGTTCACTGGTACCGAAGCTGGCAGCAGTTCACCTCTGTCACGCGAACCAGCCCCGTGGAGGAGCAGCTTTATAGGAGCACCCCACCACCAGCCAGTTTCCAGTCGTCTAACCAGCGGTGTACCCACCGAGGGACCCAAGGCTCCCCAAAGAATCCAGAACGTACATCATGGATAGGGCATTGAAGCAGCCTCCCCGTACCCGACCTGGTATTCCTGGGCGACGCTGGCAAGAGAAGCTAAGGAGGTAGAGAGGAGGTACACTGCGGATCTCTGAGGAGCACTATCACTGCTAAGTCCACCCGGTCTTCTACTCAACCACTGTAAGCCATGTACTGCCTGCTGGTTACAGTAAAGAACCGTTGCAGAGACTATCTGTGTCCGTGTCTCCTTATGAACTGTCCGTCATGAACTTAAGGTAACCGCAGCTGCCGCACAACATCTTGAGCAGCTCCAGCCCCCGGGGATCACCGCTCAGCCTGTGGGGAGCGTAACATCTTGCTGCTGTCCATCACCCCGGGAGGTTCCGCAGCGTCGGTAGCCCTTACCGAATCTACTCATAGGTGGCGTCACGAAGAAAACAAATTAAAACCCCTTTTTAATCTGTTCCCGTAAGACGACCTCAATTTTGATCTGCACTACACCGGGCCCCACTACCGGCAGGCGCGGTCCACCCGTGACAAGGAAGGAGAAGAATCGCCTGTCTAAACCGGGAGTAACCCTGGCCCCTGGTGTGCGTCAGAAAATGGCGTCACGAACAGGATACGAGCAGGCCCGTTACCAACGGGTATGTTGTGCTTAAACTGGACTTTATTGTCTACAATTGGACTTTGTTCGTCCTAAAAAGAACTTTCCCGCCTTTACACCATTGGGTCAAGATGGCGCCCAAGATGGCGTTCCCGCCACAAGAAGCCGCCACGTGAAGCCCAAGAGTGAGTCAACCCCCCCCCTCACTGTGGGAGGGCCAACGACAAAAGGCGCCAAACTCTTTGTCCGCCCTGATTGCTCGAATCAACCATGGGGGCGGATCCCAAAGACTTTTCCCACGATTGGACTACAAAAGCCCAGAGGAGATGGGAGTGTCATACCTAGACACACCGACAGAGAGAGAAGACATCTTCACCAGCTCAACCAGAACGTCTTACCGGTTGAACGGGTGTGGTTTCCCTCCAAAGAAGAATGGCCAGCATGAGACTCCAAGACCTGATGCGGGAGGTCGAGGCGGAGGCCAGAGCAGCCATAAGCCAACCGGGTCCGGATCCTGCCCTTACCATAGACGGCAGCCCCGACTTCTGGCTAGAGGCTCTACAAGACCTCCGGGTGCGGTTACTAGAGACAGTGGAATGGACGATCCGTAGCTGGAGCGCGACCCTAGGCAGACGACTACACCATGCGATGCAGCAGAGCCGACCGGGTGCAGCTTCTCCAAGCCCAGACGACGTCACCAGCTTCTCGACCGCCTCACCCTCGCCTACCACCTGTCCTGCTCCGTCACCTGTGCCAATAGACTGTGTCATTCCGGTGGAGGCCGCAACTCGACCCGTTCCAGCGACCAACATCGCAACCGATTCCGTTCTTGAGCAGGAGCTCATAACACGCTCCATGGAAGAACTCGATCTCTACCAGGTTCCACCTGCGGAACCCGCGACTAGTTTCCACACTACCGAGACTGTCGCTTGTTTCTCCCTTGAACCGGAGGCTTCCCTTGCAACCACAGAGGCCTACCTGGTAACCGGGATTGAAACACCTTTACCTGCGGAAACAGATGAAGAGGCAGGCAGCCTGGAAGCCCTACAGGACGTCCCTACGGAAGGATCCGCAGCACCACCGCTCTGTTGTACAACGGAACAAGCTTTAACGTCTTTCATCAACGAGCAGCCTGATGTGATCATCGAGGAAGAGGTCGGAGAGGATGACGACGAGACCCACAGCACCGCTGAGGATTTCGACACCGGGTTCGCTTGGGGAGACAACAAAGAACTTCCTTCCGGGCACACAGCTCGGGTACACTGGTCGGGTGCACTGCCGACACCTTCCCCTGTGCCGTTCCACCGGGTTCCGATACAGACAGCCCGCCAAGTTCAAGCTTCCCGCCAAACCACCAGCTCCATTACTCATCTTTACACCCCGAGCCGTAACGACGGAGATATACGCCAGAGACGACGAGAGGAGTGGCAAGCCCGAGAACGCGCCAACATGGAGGCCCGTGCCGAGGCTCGCCGCCAGCCGCCGCTGCCTGATGAACTCCGCCGTGAAGGTAGAATTTCCACCTTTAACTTAAATACCGGGTGGGGGTTCGCTTGGGAGGTGGGTTTGAATGAGGAGGTGTTTGTGGGGCGCCGGGACGTTGAGTCAAACTTGCCAAGAGGACATCCCGATCGCGACCTATACCGGGGCGATATAATCACCTACGAGCGCTATGCTTGTGCAGATGGGTGGTTCGCTATCCGGGTGCGCCATCACCCTCAGAGCCAGTGACTTTAAAACTTGAACTTCATCAATGACTCTGTTACCGTTAATCATTGACTGTGTGATCTCGCGGCTACAGCCTGGACTCTAGTTAAAGTACAGCCGACCGCCCGCCGGGTCCGCACAAAGTGATTACCTGTTTCTTTGCTTATAACATCAAAGCATTTCTTTACCTGTTTTTCTATTTTAATAAAAGTGTGTCATATATGTATAAAAATGTAAAAACCTCTGTAATGTGAGTAGTTTGACGCTTGGGGACAAGCTGATTTAACCAAGGGGGAGTGTGGCGCCCCGCAACGAGTGCGTCACAAGGGAGTATTGCAGCCGCAATATTCTCTAGACAAAGCAGTGAAATAGTTAACTCAGAGATCCAACCCAACATACAACACCTAGAACAGGGGACCAATCATAGGTCCTGGTGGGTGGAGTGTTAGGGTAGTGAAGAGAACACAATAATCTAGACAGTCAGTTAGAACAGAGTGAGAACGTAGTCTAGAACTTGAAGAGAGCAGACTAGAACTTGGAGTGGAGCGGGGGCTCCGCACTCCGTGCGGGCCCCTGGGCCGTCACCGGTCGGGTGTCCGCACCTGAGGCCTTAACTACCGGGAATGGGCATTTCTACACGGGTTCCCAAAAGACTCCCGTGCCCACAACTTACAGCCGGTTCACTGGTACCGAAGCTGGCAGCAGTTCACCTCTGTCACGCGAACCAGCCCCGTGGAGGAGCAGCTTTATAGGAGCACCCCACCACCAGCCAGTTTCCAGTCGTCTAACCAGCGGTGTACCCACCGAGGGACCCAAGGCTCCCCAAAGAATCCAGAACGTACATCATGGATAGGGCATTGAAGCAGCCTCCCCGTACCCGACCTGGTATTCCTGGGCGACGCTGGCAAGAGAAGCTAAGGAGGTAGAGAGGAGGTACACTGCGGATCTCTGAGGAGCACTATCACTGCTAAGTCCACCCGGTCTTCTACTCAACCACTGTAAGCCATGTACTGCCTGCTGGTTACAGTAAAGAACCGTTGCAGAGACTATCTGTGTCCGTGTCTCCTTATGAACTGTCCGTCATGAACTTAAGGTAACCGCAGCTGCCACACAACATCTTGAGCAGCTCCAGCCCCCGGGGATCACCGCTCAGCCTGTGGGGAGCGTAACATCTTGCTGCTGTCCATCACCCCGGGAGGTTCCGCAGCGTCGGTAGCCCTTACCGAATCTACTCATAGGTGGCGTCACGAAGAAAACAAATTAAAACCCCTTTTTAATCTGTTCCCGTAAGACGACCTCAATTTTGATCTGCACTACACCGGGCCCCACTACCGGCAGGCGCGGTCCACCCGTGACAAGGAAGGAGAAGAATCGCCTGTCTAAACCGGGAGTAACCCTGGCCCCTGGTGTGCGTCAGTTCTACAAGTGCTGCCAGGGGACTGAAGTCTCCCTGGTCCTCCGGTGTTCTCTGCTGGGCTAACTGGACCCATGCAGATTCGGACTCTGGTGTCCAGGTTGCTTTGGTGATTTCCTGGGGTGAACTGGTATGGTTCCTCTGCCCCCACTTTCTGTTTCTCGCGTTGCCTCCGACCCTCACTCTTGGGTCCCTTACACTGGCTAGGCTTCCCTCTGGTACGGGCCTAGCATTGCTCCGTTCATCAGGTGTCTTCCTCAGTACTGCTCTGTACTGAACTGCCTAACTCCTCTCCCGGGCCTGAATTTAGTTAGGGGACCTTGCCTGAAGTCAGCAAGTAGAGCTTCCCCTTCAGGTCTGGGGTGGAAGGTGTTGTGTGTAAGTTTCCTGATGTGGAAATCCCTCCCTGCACCAGGTGTTCCTGTGGCAACCATCCTGTTGGGGTGCCACACATACACTTAGCCACACAAAACACACATATACATATATACATGCGGTGGGTCATGCCATACACATATATACACACATACATATGCTGCGGGTCACATCACACACATACACACATATATACACACTAATGTACACACAGCGGGTGACATGATGCAGTGGGGACAAACAAGTATACGCACACATACAGACGCACACACATCATGTGATGCAGCAGGTGCCCCTACAGTTTACATGGATGTTTTGTTGTTATTACCCCCTGTCTCGACCCCTTGGGTCTCCCTCTTCCTGTCCTGGACTTTTCCCTTGTGAGATTCGAGACTTTCTGGGCTCCCCCTACAATCCACCATGAGCCTTAAACTATTTTCAATGAACGTGAACGGTCTGAACTCTCCTGTGAAACGTTCTCTCTTCTGGTCTGAAGCCCGCAGGAGCGGAGCGGACGTTATATGTGTTCAAAAAACTCACCTGCTACAGGCAGATAACTTTAGAGTCCACCACCGCCTCTACGGCAAATCCTACTTTGCTAACAGCGATGGGAAGAAGGCAGGGGTGGGGATCTTTATTAGATCATCCATTCCTTTTCAGCTTCTGGAGTCTGTGGCAGATCCTGCTGGAAGGTTTCTAATCCTCGTATGTAAAATGTATGACATGCTGTTTACTCTAGTGACCCTATACGCGCCAAATGCTTTTCAGATCAAGTTTTTCCGCTCTCTTATGAAACTGGTAGAGAAACATTCTAGGGGTATGCTGGTAATGGCTGGGGATTTTAATGCTGTAATGTCCCGCCACTCAGATTCCTCGGCGGGTCGGGCTGTTGCCAGGGGGGAATTGGGTCGCCTATGCAGGTCTCTACACCTGCATGACATCTGGAGGTACCTGCACGCCGGTGAGCGGGACTATACGTTCTACTTTAACAGGCATAGGTCCTCGTGCATCGATTTTTTCTTGGTGGATAGTGGGACCCTGCCTGTCTGTACCAAAGCGGATGTGGGAGTCATTATGTGGTCCGACCACGCTCCTACCTCCCTGTCCCTCTTCCTGGCGGGCAGACCTCAGGCACACTACTCCTGGAGGCTCAACCCAGACCTCTTATCATGTCAGCAGATGGTTACAGATATACAATGTGCGCTCTCTGACTATTTTCTCCATAATGATAGCGGGGAGGTCTCTGACGAGACGATGTGGCTGGCCCATAAGGCGTATGTTAGAGGACTGTTTATCCAACAGGCCTCCCGTCTCAAAAGGGAAAGAGAAAGGCGCAGAGAGGAACTCTTGGCCCGCCTCCAAGACCTGGAGGAGATCCACAAAACGACCCCCTCTCCCAGAGTGAGTCAGCAGTTGTATGCTGTTAGGACACAGTTGCGGGCATTTCTGCTGTCGCAGCATGAGAAATGCCTCCGCAGGTCCAAGCTGTCCTTCTACTCGTCAGGAGATCGGGCAGGGGCCCTTCTGGCCAAGCGTATTAAGAAAAGGGAGCTTATATCCTCTATCTCAGCCTTGAAAGACCACTCCGGTGTGCTTCACTCTAACCCCATCGAGATCGCATATGCTTTCGCACACTACTACTCTCAACTCTATAACATTAAAGATGACCCTTCGGCACTGGCCCCGACCCCGGAGGACTTCCAGAGGTTCCTGGACGACTTGCGGCTTCCCCGCTTGTCGTCGGAGCAACTGGACGACCTGAACTCCCCTATAACGGATGCTGAAATCTTATGGGTTATCTCTTCCACTAAACGCCACTCCGCCCCGGGCCCGGACGGTCTCCCCAACGATTATTACCGTACATTTGCCCGCTTGTTGGCTCCCTTCCTCACGAGGGCATGCAAATTTTGGCAGGGAGCGGGTACCATCTCCCCCTGTGCCCTCGCGGTGACTATTGTCACTATTCCAAAGCAGGGGAAACCCCCGGATGACCCTGGTAGCTACCGTCCAATTTCACTGCTCAACTGCGACGTGAAGGTGGTCTCAAAACTCCTGGCATGCCGACTCCAGAGAGTCACCCCGTCGCTGCTGCATGTGGATCAGGTGGGCTTTGTGAGCGGGAGGCAGACGAAGGACGGCACGAGGCGCTTTATTGATTTGATTAGTGTGGCTGAAAGGGCTGGGATCCCCAGTGCCCTCCTGTCACTTGACGCTGAAAAGGTGTTTGATAGGGTGCACTGGGGTTACCTGGCCTCTGTCCTAGAGAAATTTGGGTTTCGGGGCCCTGTTCTCTCGGCCATTTTGGCCTTGTACTCCAACCCGAATGCCAGAGTGCTCTCCTCCGGATTTCTCACCTTTTCTCTGACCAACGGTACCCGCCAGGGTTGGCCCCTGTCTCCTATTATCTTCTCCTTGATAATCGAACCGCTGGCGGAATCTATTAGATCAAACCCGGCTATGACTGGGTTTTCCGTTGGTGAGATATCCCATAAAATTGGGCTCTATGCCGATGATATTATTATAGCTTGCACTGACTTAGAGACCTCCCTGTCGGCGGTGATGGACACCCTGGCCCTGCTCACCAAATTATCATATTATAAATTGAACGCGACTAAATCGTTGATTTTCCCCATCGGTGTCCCGGGCCCGCTTGCTGCCAGACTGCGTCAGAAGTTTCCCTTCGTTTGGAGGGAGGAGGGTGTTCCGTACCTCGGGATCACCCTAACAAACACTCACCGGATAGTGTCAGTTAATGTGGATGCTCTCCTTGCCTCCCTGCGCAGAGAAACAAATACTCACCCCCTGCCAGCCCTGTCGTGGGTGGCGCGCATTCATGCTTTTAAAATGTTCCTCCTCCCGAAAGTTCTATATCTCTTTCGCAATCTGCCTCTGTCTATTCCCTCCAACCTACTAACGCGCTTGCAACGAGCCGTGCATGCATACATCTGGGCAGGCCGAAGAGCCAGAGTATCGGGGAATATCATGTATCTGCCTTACAGTCAAGGGGGAATGGGAGTTCCTAATTTGTCGGCGTACTACAGAGCTACACTGCTTCAAGAGGCCAAGCTTTGGTGGATGGCGAGGGGCACTGGGGGCTGGGTGGGTCTCGAGTCTGCTCTCCTTGGGACTGGTTCTCTGCGCCATCTTTTGGAGGCGGAGTGCTTGGCCCTTACGAGAGTGTCCCTGCAGCTCCCCATGATGGTCTCACTCTTCCGAACCTGGAGGGAAGAGGTGGGGAAGCAGATCTCATTATCCCCTAAGGATATAGACATTAGGGCTTTGCCTTTTCATATCCCCTTCCTGAACATTGGTCCTTGGACGCGGGCGGGGATCCGCAACTGTGTGGACCTCCTTGAGTCGGGTTGTCTCAGCCCCTTTTCGAACCTCTGTGCGAGATTTCCGGGTATTGAGAGCACTTTCTACCAATATGCGCAGATCTCACATTTCTTTAGCTCTCTTGGGGGGATGTGGGGGGCCCGCCCTCCCCCTGAGGTCTCCCATTTTCAAAAGTTCCTTTTTCCCCCCACTAAACAAAAAGCTTTGTCGGGAGTGTATAGACATTTGACTGCGGCCTTGTTCCCCAATAAACCAAGCTACATGAGGAGATGGGAGGAAGACCTGGGGTTCACGGCCCCAGAGGAAGACTGGTATAGGGGACTGAGGGTCTTACAGGCAGCTTCCAGGTGTGTTAATTACCTGGAAATCCTGAAGAAAATTCATATGAGGTGGTATTACCCTCCGGTGACCCTGGCGCGCTTCTCCCAGGATCGATCCCCTCTATGCTGGAGGTCCTGCCCCAGACTGGCCCCCTTTTGGGCAGTCATCTCTGGCTTGATGGGGTCGGTAACGGGCATGCGTGTCCAGGTGTCGCCTCAGCTGGCAATCTTACATGTAGGGATCGGTCTCTTTCCCAGGGACTCCAGAACGCTGATTTCTAATGTTTTAACTGCTGCAAGGTTGAGCATCGCAGCTAAATGGAGGGCGGACGCCCCCCCTTCTATTGCAGAGGTCACTGATCGTCTGAATGTGATATTCCACAATGAATACCACCTAGCTTTAGATAATGCCACCAGAAACAGGGTGATAGACGATTGGGCACGATGGGCGGCCCACCCGTCTGCAGTTCCAATTGTGTGAGACTTAGACTTTTGATGCTGGCCGTTCACGGAGTTATTCATGTTGCTATTTCTGCCTTTGTTCACAATGTATGTGGTATCTGCGTTTAGGTCCCTGGTGGTCCTTGTCTCATCCAAACCCCCACCCCTCCCCCTCTACTTCCCTTGGCTGTTTTGTTTTCTTGTTTATGTATTCTTGTCTATGTTTATGTCATTGTATTTGCTTTGCATAACCTCAATAAAAATTATTGGAACAAAAAAAAAAAAAGAAGGTCACAGACACAGGTTGCAGTCTTTAGATGTTTACTCACAGTCACTGTCCAACAGCCCGCTGAGCACTGGGTTCTCGGAGGCAGGGATCCAGCTACTCCCAGGTAGTGGGATGACACTCAACCGGTACCCCTTCTTTCTGTCCTTTCTTGGTCATCTCACACTGCGCTTGCTTCGCCCTCCTGCCATGCACCTTGCTCACACAGAGCCCCAAGCCAGTGACCGTGGGTCCCTCCTAGGGTTACTTGAAGTCTTTCCCTGGACCCTTTATGACCACCTTTTCAGTGGATGTGCATGCTATCAGCTCCGGCACTGTGGAAATACCGCAGCCTCCGGGTTGATAGCTGAGCCTGGTCATTCTCCACCAGTCTAGGAGTCCCGGTACCCCTGTTCTGCGGCCTGGTCCCTCCGCTGCCTACGACCAGCAATGGATGCGAACCCCACGGGTGGATTGCTCACTACCTGTGCCTCTGGGACCCCCTCTTCCTCCTGAAGCACCCTGGTTCTCTCCTTCTGCTCCTCAGTCAAACCTCAGGATGAGCTCCCACTGGCTCCAGTCCTCTAGACACTTCTCTCAAGTTCTTACTCCTCTTCTGACAGGCTTCTTTCCACTAGCTTCCCGCCAACTCAACTGACTTCTAGATCTTTCCTTGCTCTATTTATGCCCTTTGTCACGTGTCCCACGTCATCTAAGTGTGTTCTTCCTGACTTCACTCCTTCCCTGGTGCTCCCCTTACTACTTTGTCTCCACCCATCCCCACTACCCTGGTTCCTCCTTCCAGACAGGATCAGGAACTGTACTCTCCTGTAGTAGGTGTACTCTCGCCCTAACCCCTAGTGTAGTGTGTGGCCTGGGTGTCCCGATACCGATCCATGCCCCCTTTACCTGAGAGTGGGGTACTACACTTCAACAGGATACTACACCTCAACAGACAACTGCATCTGCAGGGGTGCCATATAATAAGTTAGCGATAGCATCATGCCTTTATTTGTTTTTCTAATAATGACAACCTTGAAGTATCTGTACAGATAATTATGTTAGAAGGCAAGAAGAAACTGTGTGACAAGACCATAGGTCTTTGACTCTGTGGGATATTGGAAGTCACGCATAGTGGGTAATTATTTTTATTATTGTTTATTTATAGTGGGTTAGAGACTATTGTAGTACTTGTATCCTCTCCCCTACCTCCACCTGCCAGGGTCGGAGAGTTGGGTTTAGGGAGGATATAAGAGGGAAATTATTTGGAAAAGAAAAACATTTTGAGCAGAAGAGAAAAGAGGCAAAATGTTAGTATCCATAGGGGAGGGGTCAGTAAAAGGGGCACAATGCTGAAAACCATGGGACTCATTTGGATAACACATTTTCACCTCTCCACTGACATCATGTTGTACATCGGGCAGGAGAGCAAGGCAGATGGGAAGTCAGGCAGAGATGGGTGCCGGTTGCAGAGATGGGAACTACATTTATTAGATGTTTTTGATATGTTGTGTGGATAGACAATAACTGTGTAAGATGACAGTAGCCATTTAACTCTATCCTAAAGTGTGATGTACACATATGTTACATGGAGTGGGCTCAGGAACTGTGTTGTACAGCAGGCATCATCTCTAAGGGTACGTCACACTGTGCAATGGCACCGGAGATATCGGCGGCGACGGGCGGGAGTGCGCACGTTTTTGCCACCCCCACCAGCGTCACCGTTCCCCATTTACATGGGGCGACACCTCCGGCGACGTCCCGGCGATCTGATAGGCGGCAAACCCCAGCGGCGATGCCTTAACATGGGAACCTATGGCTCCCATCGCCTGGCAGATCGCCGTCGGCTGTTTACATGGAGCGATGTGAACACATCGCCCCATATCGGCCGCCTCGTTTCAGAGCACTGCTCTGAAACCAGTTGACCACTAAAAGGCGTCGCCATCGCCTAATTACATTAGACGATGCAGGGGCGATTAGGTGCCGATAGGCCACGCCTCTGCATCGCCTAAGAAATCGGCGGTGCCGTCGCACAGTTTGACGGTACCCTAACAGCAATGACTGCAGCTAGTGCCTCCCATTGTTGCCATCAGACCACCACACAAATAACAAGTCATCTAGCTCCATCGATGAAAAATATAAAAAGTATGGGTCCCAAAATATGAGGACACAAACTAATTTTGCAGGGTCATAAAAAATCTAAATACATCTGTGAAGGAAATTGGTTAGTGCACATCACTATTTTTCTGCTATAGATGCACACAGGGAACAGCATGTAATAAGATGTAGGATTACTCAGGGATCTATTAGCAATGGGAGGACAGACTACACACAGAAACCAAAGTCTTAAGGTGAACAGGTTTATGTTTAACACACGCGGCAGTTATAATGAGATGTGCAGCAAATGAGAAAGTTCATTAAACAGGTAATACAGAAAGTCTCTGGAAATAGTTCTAGCAAGATAACATAACACAAAAGTCTCTGGAAATAATTCTCACTGGGAGAAACCAATGGAGAAAAACACAGTCCAATAATAATAAACCCCGAGAGTCCTGGAAAGGGAATCCCCAGAAATACAAGTCCAATAGTTATTGGTGCAGTACAGCTTTTAAAGAGTCCCGATGTCAATAGAAATGTAACTGCACTATAATTAATAATTCATTTAGTGCTAGCAGGGCACACAATGCTTATGTTAGGCTAGGGTCACACTTAAAATCTGAATTGCGTTCACCGCATCCAGATCCAGATGCGGTGAACGCAATTGTCTTAAGACATTCAGCAATCCGGGAGCCGGATTGCTGAAGCCGCAATCCGGTGACCAGATTGCTCAGGAAGTGTAATCCTGAGCAATCCGGTTACCGGATAGTTTGCTCATCCCTGCTGCATCAGGGATGAGCAAACTGTTCTGTTCTTAGTAAGGTTGTACAATGTTTCTAGGGGGTGCCCAGTCCCCCTAGAGACCTCACACCCACTCACATAGGGCTTGTGAAGCTGGAGCAAAATCAGGAGACAAAACACATACAGCTGGAAATAGCTAGGACTGGCGAGATTGCTGAAGCCCAAGGCAGTAGCTGGAAAAGCAAGAACAGATCAGCAGGAGGTAGAGCACACGTGGAAAGCACAGAAAGCTTGGAATGCAAACTGAATACTCGAGGGCAATTGGATGTTGGCAGAGGGGACAATCACATGATCAGGGATGCCATTTTGAAAGGGATCAAAATGCACAGAAAGTCAATCGAGATCCAAAGTCCTAACAGGGTGTATTATATGTGTCTGGTGGACCCTGTGTTCCAGCGCTGCATTTTAATCCCAGTTGGGTCCCGAACCGACTTAGAATAACGTAATTGTAATATTTTTATATATGAGCTTTGGTCAGTCCTCAAGAGAAAGGCAATGTTTGTGGCGTCATCTGCCAAAATTAATTATTCCCTAGAAATACACGTCTTATACATAGGGATCAAAAATAGGAATATCCAACTGATTCAGGGATTTTGCTTTTCTTTTGATTACATATCATGGTAATTTTGCCTAAAAAAGCTCTAAAACAATGGCACAGATCTGTGTCAAAATGCCACATGTGAACAAGTACACCTAGGATGGTCTGATATAATTATTACCGATTTGCTATTTGTTGGGGTTAGACACCATTTCCAGATTATATGAGCTGGATATTATGTCAAGCATTACAGTCAACACTTGTTGAAAAGTGAAGTCAATATTTTTTCGGCTCAGTTTTGAGTGAAAGTTATATGTAAGGAAGTAAGAAAAAAGATGTCAAATATTGAAGTGTTTTTACAAGTTTGGGTTCTGCCTATTTTAAGTCCAGTGAAATATCAGAACGTGTCTGTTTAGCTTTCTATTAAAATAAAGGGGATGGTGTTTGTATGGATGTTTAAACTACCATTATTGCCTGAAAATAAGGTGAGCTCTTTTCTCTGGTGAACATGGTTCACCCAGTTATTTTCCTAATGAGCCAAAATAAAGTTGTTTAATTGATGTGGCTTTTGGAAAATTTTGCAGAAATAATCTTGGCATAGACAGACTAAATATGTGCCATCCGGCTTCTGGGAAGCAGAACTGACTGGCCAGTTTAAGAACAGAGCATAAGTGTCTTCACGGGGCAGGAAAACAGACTAGACCAGTAGGTCACAAAGATAAAGGTTATCTTCCAGTGATTAATACTTTATTGAATCTTCTTTATCTATCATTGTTTTATACCTTTAAATTTTATCACTGACATAATGCCCACAGACTGTCAGGAGCTGTAGTATGATTAGACCATGTCCCTGTACGGTCAGACACAGCCATTACACAGTACATAGTAGGGACAAATATATAAGATTATCTCAGCAAAGGAGATGTGGTATGATCAGAGCAAAGACCCGTGGAAGTGGCAATTGCACGAAACGGCAAGCCGTCGTCTGATGTCCTCCACCCCTCCCCCCCCCAAGCATGTTCATGGATCCTTTGCATTTGGACCTTGAATAAAAGAAACGTCACAAGCTGGTGAGTGCTGCCATTTTATCTTTTCTCGCTATATTGCTATACATTGCTGCTATACAGACTGTGCACCACCAACGTGATTACTGCCGCTGGATTAACCCTGCATACACCTGATTAAGCTGCTAGCACTTGGATAGTGCCCAGTGTTTATCTTTTGTCAACAAATATATAAGATTATCTCAGCAAAGGAGATGTGTATGATCAGATCATGTCCTGTACGGTCAGACATAGCCATTACACAGTACACAGCAGGGACATATATATAGGATTATCTCAGCACAGGACATGTGGTATGATCAGACCATGTTCCTGTATGGTCAGACACAACTCTGTACGGTCAGACACAGCCATTACTCAGTACATACCAGGGACACATATATAAGACTATTTCAGCACAGGAATGTGGTATGATCAGACCATGTCCCTGTATGGTCATGACACATTCATTACACAGTACATAGTAGGGACACATATAGAAGATTATCTCAGCACAGTAGATGTGGTATGATCAGACCATGTCTCTGCACAGTCAGACACAGTCCCTTACACAGTACATAGCAGGGACACATATATAAGATTTCTCAGCACAGGAATGTGTATGATCAACCATGTCTCTGCACAGTCAGACACATCATTACAAAGTACATAGCATGGGCACATACCGTATATACTTGTGTATAAGTCGAGTTTTTCAGCCCAAAATTTGGGCTGAAAAGTCCCCCTCGGCTTATACACGGGTCAATACGGTACCTTGGCTGTGAGGCGGGGAGGCTGCTGTATGAGCGGCCCGTCACGTGGGACGCTCATTATATATGCACTGCTTCCCCCTGTCAATCAGCGCAGGGAAGAGTCTATAGCCCCCCAAACTGCCTGTCCCCTTGTAGGCCCCCCCGTGCTTTTACATTACCATCCGGTGGTTCTGATCGGCGCCAGCTCCTCGTGCTTCAATCCTCCCGTCCTCGCTGTCCATCCGTGATCTCCGGCTGTCTGCAGCGATGTGAGTTCATCGCGCCCCCGCCGAGAACCCGATGCAGTAGCGTGGAGATGGAAAACGCAGCACGGAGGAGCGGCGCCGATCAGAACACTGGATGGTAATGTATAAGTAGCGGGGGGGGGCACTTACAAGGGGGGACAGTGCCAGCTTGTGGGGGCTGTTGGTACCCCCTGGGGGCTGTTGGTACCCCCAGGGGGCTGCTGGGTACCCCCTGGGGGCTGCTGGGTACCCCCTGGGGGCTGTTGGTACCCCCAGGGGGATGTTGGTACCCCCAGGGGGCTGCTGGGTACCCCTGGGGGCTGCTGGGTACCCCCTGGGGGCTGTTGGTACCCCCAGGGGGCTGTTGGTACCCCCAGGGGGCTGTTGGTACCCCCAGGGGGCTGCTGGGTACCCCAGGGGGCTGTTGGTACCCCCAGGGGGCTGTTGGTACCCCCTGGGGGCTGCTGGGTACCCCAGGAGGCTGCTGGGTACCCTCTGGGGGCTGCTGGTACCCCCTGGGGGATGTTGGTACCCCCAGGGGGTTGCTGGGTACCCCCTGGGGGCTGTTGGTACCCCCAGGGGGCTGTTGGTACCCCCTGGAGGCTGTTGGTATCCCCAGGGGGCTGTTGGTACCCCCAGGGGGCTGCTGGGTACCCCCAGGGGGCTGCTGGGTACCCCCAGGGGGCCGATGTATAACCCCTGGGGGTGCTGTATAACCCCTGGGGGCTGCTGTATATACTGCTGAGGCCTGTATACCACTGGGGCTGCTGTATATACCACTGGGGCTGCTGTATATACCACTGGGGCTGCTGGGGCTCCTGTATACTACCACTGGGGCTGCTGTATACTACCACTGGGGCTGCTGGGGCTCCTGTATACTACCACTGGGGCTGCTGTATACTACCACTGGGCTGCTGGGGCTGCTATATACTACCACTGGGGCTGCTATATACTACCACTGGGGCTGCTATATACTACCACTGGGGCTGCTGGGGCTGCTATATACTACCACTGGGGCTGCTATATACTACCACTGGGGCTGCTATATACTACCACTGGGGCTGCTGTATACTACCACTGGGGCTGCTGGGGCTGCTATATACTACCACTGGGGCTGCTGTATACTACCACTGGGGCTGCTGGGGATGCTATATACTACCACTGGGGCTGCTATATACAACCACTGGGGCTGCTGGGGCTGCTATATACTACCACTGGGGCTGCTATATACTACCACTGCGGCTGCTGTATACTACCACTGGGGCTGCTATATACTACCACTGGGGCTGCTGTATACTACCACTGGGCTGCTGTATACTACCACTGGGGCTGCTGGGATGCTATATACTACCACTGGGGCTGCTATATACTACCACTGGGGCTGCTATATACTACCACTGGGGCTGCTATATACTACCACTGTGGTGCTGCCGTTTATATGCTGTGGCTCGCTATATGACTATACTGGCTGCTATACTGTACCACCAACTGACTGCGCTGTTCTGCTATACACCATTGTGCTAGCTTGGTGGCATGTTATCTTTGTAACTACATTGTGCTCAGCACATGTCATACTACACAGCTAGGGCTAGTTAGTTATCTACCAGGACTGGGTATGAGGCCTGTATGACCACCTGGGGGGGCCTTACTCAGTACTCCACACTGACTGAGGGTGGTATGATCAGACCATGTCCTGTGGTCCACACATCCTTTACACGAGTCATAGTGGGGTATTTCAGATTATTTGGGGCACAAGTAGGGTGATCAGGCTTCTAGCACAGGTCAGACACATCCATTACAAGTACATACAGGGTAATATATAAGATTTTCTCAGCACAGGGACATTTGTTTTAAACATATCCAATTGTGGAATTTATTATTATTCCAAGATCTATTGATTACAATAAAATTTGAAATTAAATTTATTTGTGGGAAAACCCTTTTAAACACTGTAGTCCATTATCTACGAGAAAAGATTTCTTAGGCCCTGTGCCCACACTGTGTATTTGGTCGTTAATTGGCACAGAAAATTCTGCATCAAATACGCATGTGTATCCTGAAGCCAGCAAAGTCTATGAGATTTCAGAAGTGCTGTGCCCCCGCTGCATTTTTTTACCTTGCGATTTGGTGCAGAATACTGATGCCGAAAAATCTGCTGCATATCAATTATTGATCCAGTTTTTTACAGTGTTTTTCAGCCCTCCTGTCATTGACTTCATTATAATATATGCGACTCTCAAAAATGGACCAACAATTCCCTTAATAATAGTAATAATAATAGCCTTACACTTACCATTCGCATCAGTGCCGTCCTGTCCGCTACATTACTATATCATGGCTAGTTTTTTTTTTTAATTTTACATAGGGGCCATTTAAGAAGGGATTATCCAAATATTTATTAAGTTATTTAGCACCAAAAATTCCACAGTGCTTTACTGAAATCATCACTGTCCCAACTGTTGTTCACAATCTGGTTCTTTATCAGCATGTCTTTGGAGTGCGGGATTTCAGAAAACCTTGAAGAAACCCATGTCAACACAGAGAGCATACAAACTCCTTGTAGATATTGTCCTTTATTAGATATGAACCCCGGACACTCAAGTGCTGGCAGAGCGAGAGTGCCAAACACTGAGCCACAGCTCTACCATAGCAGTGGCAACCCCTTAATATAACACGTAGCTATTATTGTAGCTCTCAAAAACAGCCATGTATTTACTGCTGGTGCAATATTTTTTTAATTCATAGCAGTTGTCCTAAAATTTATCTTAAGCTTCACAAGCTTTAGGAAAACTACAAGTTAGACGAATAAATTTATATTGGCTGCAAAATGACCTCAAGATGACATAGTAGATGTATTTATAGAGCGCAGGCAGTTTGCGGAGCAGCTGTTCATGTCGAAACAAAACCATCCAGTGTGCCGAATTATATTTTTAGACTACTGTATTATTACTTTTCTTCATTCTGGGTAGACCACTTGTTTACTGCATCCCCAAATGACTGGGTATAAGCTGTACACTCAAGACGTTTATTCTGCACAGGAAAATGGATTTCCTTATGTTGAAAAGACTGATGTTTGTTGAGTCTAGTGTGGTTTGATCATTTTCTCATTTTTTAAAGCTTATCGTCAGTAAATCATTTTAATTTGAAAATAAAAATAACAATACATTTTGTCATGATTCCTGTTTTTACAGCTGAAACCGCTAAACACTTTCCTGAACTAATGTTTAGGGTTTGCCATAAAATATACTTCACTGAGTAGGTGAATGTGACTACTTCAACCTCTGGGCAGCATTGTCTTGAAGGATCATATAACCGGAGACACACAGAGGCCATTCCGGTAAAAAAGGCAAATGCCTACTGTAAAACTCCTAGGCGGTTTAGTTTCTATTATTTGCAAATTGTTGCAAAATGGCTGGCTACACGCTGTGTGTGGAGTAAGATTGCTGGCTTACAAATTACATTTAATAAATATCATTCAGTGCTTTTGTGGGGGTACGTGGTGGCCGTACCGAATATGCGAGGGACGACTTGGGATTGCGTCACTGCAGCTAATCTCGCTAAGGAACCCACCACCCTTCTAATTACCTCATTACAGCGCAGCGCTGTTAGCATATGACCCGCCCTGCCACCCTAGTACAACCCCATTAAGCGCCTGTAGCTTGATGTCCTAAGTGGCAAATGTACAAAAGTGCATATGATTTGCACTCTGCATTGGTACTCTGATGGCGAACCCTGCGTGCAAGGGACACTATTTTGCTTGTGGTTTTCAGTCATCTCTCCCCCTACACTTTGAGCAACGCACCTTTTTTGCATAATGGCCTGCTAATATAGTGATGTTATGCGATTTCATGTCATAAATGTTGGCCCTACAATCTAATCTATAGTGATTTAATCCCCTTCTTTTAGTGCGCCCAATCCTGCAGTCTCAACAGATCTATAGCAGTCTCAACCATGTGTATATAAGGGTGGGGGACAAAGAGGCGCAATGCCCACACTCATACACACAGGACGCTCAAGGGGGCTGTAACCACTCATGTACATCATGTATCCACACTGTTTGACAGCATAGCACTCACAACTGCTGTAAGACTCTCACCAACCTGCAGGGGCATATACCAGTGTATGAGGGAATCAAAGGTGTGGTCCACAGATCTCCGCAATCCAAGCCTCAAAAACTCACGCAATGAGTCAGCAACAATTTCATCCACACCTTCGCCAAGTGCGGGCACATTGCGGCACTACCGTGCGGATATGCGAGATCGCGTGACAATCTTTTTCCATCACGCATTCTCAACGCAGTAAGGTCCCTAATGCCTGACTGTGGTGTTAACGGAAAGTGTTTTGAGTGGATTGTTGATCCACCAGTCACACGTAATAAGCTAGACAGGTTTAAAACTATAGAGAGTTTTATTTCCATCGATTTATCTCAAATCAATAAGCTTAGCAAAATTTTCAAAATAGGAACACAGGCAGAACTTGATAGACAGTGAAGTAGTACAAAACCATGTCAAATGATATTCAATTAACATTACGTTGCACTCAAAAAGGATTATGATAAATATTTCCATTAAATGGATATAAATAGAAAGGTCTCAATAACTGATGTACACAGACGTGTGGCTAATCTAATGCCTTAGGAAGCCAATAAATGCAGAAATCATCTCAAAATTGTGTGCTGCAGCCTTTTTTCACAAATATTGTCTGAATTTGGTGGTTGATTGCCACCTCAAGGACTGCTAAGCACTGAGCATATGCTATACAAAGAACCGCTGCTCACCATTTTTTCTTATGTATATATATATATATATATATATATATATATATTCAGTGCTTTTTTTGTGGGGGTACGTGGTGGTACGGCGTACCAGAAAATATGCAGAGGGGCGGAGCTATATGGGGATTGCCGTCCACTGCATGCTGCCCACAGGATCTCCCAGCTGAAAGACACCCCCCCCGATTCTTAATTACTTAATTACAGCCGCAGGCGCTTGATAGCTCCATAACCCCCCCGCTCCTCGCCAGCGCCTGACAGCACCCCCCTCCTCAAGTCGCCTCCGCCTGATAGCACCTTCCGCACCTCCCGCTCCTCACCTCAGTACTGGCAAATATTATTTTACAAAAAAGCACTGTATATATTGCCCTCTGCATTTTGTGTTCACTCCTGCTATTGGCGAACACTGACGAGGGTAACACTATTTTGAACTTTTGATTTTCAGGCTCCATATCTCTCCATCCACCACAGCTTTGAGCGAGAGGCTACCTTTATTTTATAGACAATAATTTTGGCAATCTAACACATAAATTTGACTAGCATATGACTAGTTATGCAGATTCTTAATATGTCACTGCAATTTTACTGTTTTGCTCCTACAAATCTAAATTCTTATAGTAATTTGTAAATCCACCTTTGGCTTTTAGTGCTGCCTTAATCCTTCTGGGCATATGCTCAATCAGATCTAAGCATGTCTCAACCCAAATAAGTGTAAAAATATAAAAGGGTGGGGGACAAGAGGCGCAATAGTGCCCTATCACTAGTGACACTGCAGGATGTCAAGGTGGTGCTGTGGAACCACTCACCTGGTACAGATGTTATCCCCACAACTGGTTTGAAGGCGTATAGTACTCCAAGCTGCTGCAAGACCTCCACCAACCACTGACTAGTGGTGATATCCAGAATGATGATGGGAATAAAGGTGTGTCACAGTCCGCGCTGCTCCAAGCTCAAAAACTCACCAATGAGTCAGAATTTTATCAAACAGATTTTCATCCTTTTATTCACCTTCCTCCAACGTGTTTCGGCGCTCCACTTGGCGCCTTCCTGAGGGATATTCCGCGGACCGTGACACACCTTTATTCCCATCATCATTCTCAACCCAAATAAGGTCTCTTCTATATGTTCACGATGTTGGTGCTTACTGGTGAAAAGTGTTTTGAGTGGCCCAGTTGTGTGATCCACCAGTCACACGTAATAGAGCAAACATGTATTAAGAACAAGAGAATGTGTATGTATTGTCCGGGATCAAGGATTCATCTCAAATAGCGAATAAGCTTAGTCAAAACTTTATTCAAAAAAAGGAACACAAGGCATGAACATTGAAAACAAAAATGTGTACAAAACTCGCTAGATACAAAATGCCCATGTCCACAACTGTATATATCAAAAGGGTATATGAAAGTACCACATTACGGTATGCACTCAAAAAGGATGTATAGGAGATAGAATATACCACTGAAATGGATTAAATAGCAAAGGTCTCAATCAATTCTCTTGAAAATTGTACACAGACTGTGTGGCTATAAGGCGGTAACCAAATATCATGTACAGTTGATGTTGTTATCAGAGGCATAAATATAAATATATAAATATACATCAGTCAATGGGGAGCCAAGTGATTAATCCAGACTATATACCGCTTATTGGAAAATTCCTCTATGAAAATTACACTGGAGGTTTCTGGAACAAACAAGTGCCTGGTTGAAAATTTAGCCCGTAATAAACACAGCCATAATATATGCACAATCAAATTTCAACAAATAGGCTGGTGGAAAAAGCTACTGGTTAGATGGAAAGTCATGTATTTACCGAATAGTGCGGAGCAACAAACTCTCACACCAAGGAGCAATGTCTAAACACTGTGAAATTTAGTCATAAACAGGTTATTTAGAAGAAGAGAAGCAGCTCTGTGTAATAACAAAGGTAGAAAATTAGTCTGCAAGCTGTGAAATCCAGAATCCAAGTGGTCCCTGAAAACGCAACATCAAAAACAGTACATGTAAGTATAAAGTGCCTGGACAATAAGCCGAGCTGTAAGAGAGAAGAGAGCTCTGGAGTAGGCACAGTTCCTATGATAGGGAACCAAGAACGTTAGTGGTACTGTCACCTGTAAGATGAGTGCTGAGCCACGGCATGGGCAGAAGAGACCCCCCCGACACCCTACGCATGTCATTGCCGCTAAGGACAACTTCCTCTGGGGTAAGGTGCATACTGGTCAACTCTTTGGGTATGGGTATGCATACAGCTTTTTCTTCAACTCTACCCTAGAGTGTGATTGGATTGAGGTGTGGGGACTGTGTGGGCCAATCCATCACTTTTACTTCATTATCATTGAATCAATTCTTCGCCAATCTCAGCGCATACTTCAAGTTCAGTGTCATCCTTTTCATACCCGTAGTATTCGAGTGTACAAAATAACTTGCTTTGTAGGATAGTCACAAATAGCTTAACAATGACAACACCATCAATCTTGGTCAAGTATCCAATACCTTAGGCTGTGAAATAACCCAATATCATCAGAATTTCTTGACAGTTCCTTCAATTTCTCAATCTGTTAGATCCTTGTTTCTTCCAAACCCATTTGCACCCATCAAATACTAGTCTATTGAATTTTGTCTCATTAATATAAATCACCCTTTTCTACTCTTCAACTGCCCACTTTTCATACTTGTTAGCAAACTCGAGCCGTTGCTTCTTATGACGATATTGAAGTTGACCTTCTTCACCTTTTTTCGGGCCACTATTCTAAACCTGTGTAACCTATGTCGCATGGTGTTTGCAAGGACATCTGTGATCTCACTTACGAGCTTCATGTCTAGAGATGAGCGAACATTCATCGAACATGTTTGCCAAATTTCAAATTCGCTATACCACCTGAGGAAGATAGCGGTTGGCTATTGGAACAAGTCGTGGCCTATACTGAGCCTTTAATAAAGGTTTGCGCTTAATCACTCTAATCTTTGCCGCTTGTGTGCCTTAGCGCTCCAACAAACATCGCACAATTTTTTACTTTTTTCACATTAGCAATTTTTCAGGCATTTTTTGTAGTGGAACTGAATTTGAGAAAAAAATGCATTTCTATAACTAAATTTCTAATACGGGTCCATTGCTTTACATACTATAGCAAAAAGTCATTTATCCTCAATTTCAGTGCCAGAAAGGAATCTAGTATTACTGCCTAAACATGGAGACCTTCACTTGATTTAGTAGAAATGAAAAACACCATGAAATGATGACATGTCATTTTTAGGAAACATTATGTATTTTTTTTAGTATTTATTAGCTGCATTCAGTGTGTATCTTTTCTTTCCCAGGCTGCATGCTCATTGTACATGAGCTCATAAAGAACAACCTGTAATTAATACATTGTCCTGAAATATTAAAAAATAATTTTGGCAATGGAATGACAAATTCTCAGTGGAACGGCAATGGTGTTAACAGATTCCTTCGAGTCACTGAGCAGGAATTACATTGGGTCACTGCTCAACGCTAACCTGTTATGATGAAGTACAATTTGGCAATCAGCACGTCTTCTGTTGCACGTTTGAAAAGCTTGTGATGAAAGACTTTTTTCTTTTACAATCTCTGTAGCAGAATATACAAAACTTTGAATAAAGTGTACCAAGCCTATACTGAATAAGGGTATGTCCCCAAAATAAAGAATCCCTGGATGACCTGTAAACATGAGAAATCTGGGAATGTGTTCCGAGGAGCTTTGATGGGATGAAATTTAGGTAAATGTAGTTTTAGGTGGCAAAAGCAATAATTCCTCATGGTTGTGCCACTTTAAGATCCAGCTTCTTGAAAGGTTAGGGACACACATCCAATCATGAGCCACTCACCAATTGGGCAAATTAAGCTAATAAGACCTAGACAGTGACTGCAATGACCTGACTTCATGTTTTATATACTGTGTTTACGGAACATTCCTGACAGGTATTTGGCAACAGCAGCGTCTGTGATTGGCTGAAAGTTGTCTTCTGCAGTAAATTAGGTGTAACTGGAGGTGATGTGTTGGCAAGGTTGGCACGTTGGTGCACTTAGTTTGAAATTATTTGAGCTTGTCTATGAAAGGTTAAATTTATATATAAATAAATGAATATTATAAGAAAAACATTGCTTTTGTAAAAAAAAAAGTCAGAGTACTTAATACCCTGCTTTCCCAAAAATAAAACAGTGTCTTATATAAATGTTTGCTTCTGCTGTGTCTTATTCTCAGGGAATGTCTTATTTTTCCATGATCCCCATCATTCCCATGCAGACCCTAATATCCCCTTCATCACCAGGCAGCCCCCAATATCCCCATCATTCCCTTGCAGCCCCAATACCTACATGCAGCCCCAAATATCCCCATCATCCCCTTGAAGCCCCCATTATTCCCATACAGCCACCAATTTCCCCATGCAGCCCCAAATATCCCCATCATCCCTTTGCAGCCCCTAATATTCTCACACACGTACACTCTCACACACTCATACACTCACACACTCACACTGTCACACACACTCTCATCGATCTGTTATTGTCCGCCACGGCATGAACTATTCCGGGCCGCCGGGCGCCGCACTGAGCTCTCTCAGCCGCCATACAATTACAAGAAGTGGCCGGCCAATTAGAAGTTGGTGGCTGCTGTCGTCTGATTGGCCAGCAGTTTCTTGTACATGTACGGCAGCTGAGAGAGTTCATCAATAGAATAAATACAGCAGCAGTGGGTGGACAGTAGCGTCAGTGGACAGCAGCGAGCAGTGGCTGACAGTGCTGGGGCAGGGGGTGGACGTCAGCCAGCAGCGGGGCGAGGGGGCAGTCAGCAGCCAGCAGTGGGGTGGAGGGGTGGACAGCAGCAGTGGGGGGGGCAGACAGCAGCACTGGCAGGCAGACAGAGGTGATGGACAGGCGGCCAGTAAGTATATAGAATTATAGCTGCATTCCCTGTTAGGCGGGCATGCTTAAAAAAAATAAAGTTTGGCATTTCTTATTTTTGGGGGATGCCTTATATTTAGCAGTTCTGCAAACCCCCCCTAGTACGTCTTATTTTCGGGGTATATCTTATTTTCGGGGAAACATGGTAGGTGTTTGCATTTCTGCATTTGACAGAAAAATATTTATTGTGGGTAAGGAATAATGCAACAAGCTGCTGAAATAATGGAAGTATGAGTAAGTGACCATTGAGGTCACCCACTTAAATCAACTTACAATGTTTTACCATACCGCAAGTTAAAAGGCTGAAAATATGTCTTACTATTCATGGCCATCATATTTAAAGTACATTACTTGTTTTTGAATTTCATCCAGGTATGCTATTCCAGTCAAGAGACCATTGTTACAGTATTGGTCCACATAACTGTTTTCTTGGGGGAAGGGTGTTTCCTACCTAATCATCATGGCAAAGAGAAGCAAACCTTAGCTCTTTAATTCCATGTAGATAGGTTTGTATTATCTATAGAATCAGTACAGGATGGTGAAATACATTTGAGATGGCTCTAATCCCAGAAAATACAAACTGCATAGGTGCTATGGTTACAAATGCATTGGCACTTTCTAATCATGGTGATTATAAGCACCTATAGAGTAAGACCGCAGATGGCAATTCTTTTATTTAAAAAAAAAAAAAAAACATTAGACCAAGACCTATATTTCCACTATTCAGATCAGAGAGTGATTTGCCATGATCCTATAGAATGCTCTCAATGGCAGTAGACCAGTGGCAACTGCTATAGGGTTTGTAAGCTAGAGGTGTCAATTTAGGGCTGTTCATGCATCTTCAACCATAGAGTCTTAATTTTAATGGTATCTGCATTCTCAGGACACAGATAAAATTGAATACAATGGTGAAGCACGGTGCTGTAAGCTCCTTGACCCACCGTTCAGCTATCTGAACCTCTAGACTTCATTGCTTGTACCTTCCACGTGGAGCTGCACTGATCATAGACTGAAACCGCTCTACATGAGAATTGGCTAGGTGACTTGTGTCTTTTGCTTCGTTTTGTCAGTGCAGTAGTCTTTTCTATATGAAGAATATCATACTGTGTTGGAAGGCACTGTTTGGGGCATCATACTGTGCAAGGGGGAACTGGTTGGGGTATTGTGAGGGCATCATACTATGTTTGCAGTAACTACTACCCAGTAATGTAAAAAATATGGTAAATCCAAAAAGTGCCCATAAAAATCTGTACAATTAACAAAAGATTTATAGAACAGGATGCAATTTTGAAAAAAAAATTCTTTAAAGAAAATATTATTAAAGAGAACCTGTCACCCCCTGGTGCTTTCAAAAGTGAAAGCACCACTGAATGGAGCAAGTATGCTGCATTCAGGGAAAATGGGTAATATGGCTCTGCTCCCCTTGTACCCTGAAAAAAACAGTTTGCAAACTTTACAGTTAAGAGGTCCAGTGGGTTGGATCTGATTAAGAGGTTCTCACCGCTGGCAGGGTCCTCCCCACCTTTTCCTTGTGTGTTCTTTCCTGCTCTGTGTAACGTCATGCACATGCGTCTTACAGCCTCCGGGCCCCGCTCACCCAGCTAACCTTATACCCATTTTCATTTTAATTTGCCAAGCAGTGGTTTTCCGTCACATATGGGGTAGAAATGTACTCAGGAGAAGTTGAACAACAAATTTTGGGGTCCACTCTTCTACTGTTGTTGAGCAAATAAAAACATTGGTACTAAAAGAACATTTTTGTGGAACAAATTTACTTTTAGTATTTTACAACTAAGTGTTATAAAATTTGGCGAGGCATCTGGGAGTTCAAAGCGCTCAGCACAGGTTTAGATACATTTCTGGGCGGGGGGGTCTACTGTCAAAAATGGCCTCACTTGTAGGGGATTTCCAGTGTTTAGGCACATCAGGGGCTAACCAAACGCAACATGGCATCCGCAAACGATTCCAGGCAAGTTTCCATTTAAAACATCAAATAGCGCTTCTTGCTTTTAGAGCCCTTCCATGTACCCATACAGTGGTTTCCCACCACATAACATAGTCAGGAGAAGTTGCACAGGAAAGTTTAGGGTCCTTTATCCAGAAAAGGAAATTGCGGCAGACGTTACCATAAATCACAGGCTTTATTCCATACTTATTAAAAGTGTAATTTCAGTAAGACGAGTCACATCTAGACAGAAGAGGTTAATCCAATGAAGGGCACCTGGAAACACACAACGGACAGTTTCGCACTACTTGCGCTTCAACTTTTTTGCCGTGCAAGTTACTAGCAGAGGTAGGTAATAAATATCCTCAAATCTACAGAAAGTTTGAAAACAGCTTAACTGCAGTCATTGAGTCTCACAAAAATACTGCTTTATTGAATTTATCGTTTATCCCCAGAGGTCCAAGTGTTTTGTGTCAAAATCCACCGTGACTCGTTTCTGAAGAATGCCTAACCACGGTCACCTCCTCTGAACAGTGGTTTTTGATTTAGTAGACCACAAAAGGACAGGACTTTAGGCTTTGATTCATACTTGTCTCGACTATGCTGTATGAAGTGCTGTGACTAGTGATGGGCGAATCCTAAATTACTCGGAATCGCTTGACTCTAGCGAGTCCGAGCCCGCGACTCGCTACTCGTTGCGAGTCTAGCGAGTCCAATGTTAATGAATGGGGAAGCGAATAATAGCGAGTAATGTGTGATTTAAAAATCGCAGATGTGTCTCGGAAAGCGCTCGCATTGCCGTGTCGGAAGCCCCACTCGCAACTGTATTTTGCTGCTGTCTCCGAGGCCAAACTCGCATGTGTTTGTCTTATTTGGCACCGATGAGGCGAGGCAAGCGATTTTCTGCAGCAAACCCCATGCTTTTAGCAAACAGGAAATAAGGCGACTCGAGCTGCCCAGCTGGACGCGCACAAACACACAGAGCAAGCATGGCCCCTGTCAACACCCTGCAATTAATTGCTCTGGTGGAGGCTCGGCCCCTGCTTTGGCTGCCCACTGACCCTGCCTATGGGGATAACGTCCAGCGGACTACAGCCTGGAGGGAGATCGCTCAGGTCATGTTCCCTACGTTTCATCACTGTGGCCATGATGCACAGAGCAATATGGGTGAGTTAAATGTTTTCACATGTTATATTGCATTTACCGTATATAGTCGTGTATAGGCCGACCCGTGTATAAGCCGACCCCCCTACTTTAGCCCCAAAAAACTGGGAAACCATATTGACCGCCATCCTTGTATACAGCGGATATCACTGTTAGACAGCCTCCCAGCAGAGTATACAGCTCCACCTGCAGAGTATACAGGCCCCCCAGTGTGTATACATGCCCCCGATATTAGGGTATACAGTCCCCCCGTGGGTACACAGGCCCCCCAGCAGTGGGTATACAGGGACCCCAGTGGTTATACAGGGCCCTCATAGTAGGGTCTACAGCCCCCCCGTGGGTATACAGGCCCCCAGCAGTGGGTATACAGGGCCCCCATAGTAGGGTATACAGCCCCCCCAGTGGGTATACAGGGCCCCCATAGTAGGGTCTACAGCCCCCCGTGGGTATACAGGCCCCCAGCAGTGGGTATACAGGGCCCCCGTGGGTATACAGGGCCCTCAATGTGTTATCATGCGCCGTCGCATGGTTGCCTATATTTGGATGGGGTCACAATAGTACACTTAGTTTAAGGGCCGGTCCTCCTGGCTCTGAAGGCCAGGGGGTTGGGTGTATATAAATAACCACTAATGAGCGGAGTCTGGTGCCCGCACTATTACATTCTCTATGCGTTGACATGTGCCCTGCCCCATTTGTGATTGTGGCCACGTGAGCTCAATGTCCGTAATGCTGTTGATGATGTTCCACACTGTCGTGTCCATGTGCCTTGTATACACATTACACACACAACATGAATAAAATGTTATTGTTGATTTGTACACATACTTTTAGTGTTTCAAATGTTACAGAGGTCTAAACCCAGTTTGAAATCATTTCACAGTTGACCTCATTATCAAATGGTGGAGGAGCTGCCGGGATCAACATAGGCGGCAACACCGCAAGATCATGGAGGGGGGACCGGAAGCTGATCCAGGGCCGATCTATTGCCACTACGACCGGTTGTCCTTCCTTGAACCGGTGGCCCGTATGCCAAGGTATGTGTCTGCTGCACTGTTGTTTACTATTATTGTTATTATTATTTATTTATATACCGTGTTTCCCCGAATATAAGCCATTGTCTTATATTCTTTTTACCCCCAAAAGTCCCACTATGGCTTATTTTCGGGGTATGGCTTATATTAGAGAAAAAAAAATGACGATTTTTTTTTTAACCAAAAAATGAACATTTATTAACATGCTGAACAGTACAGTAGTCACCACAAAACACAGCAGCCTGTTCAGGGGGTGACAGCCCATACAGCACCCCACAGTAGCCTGTGCAGGGGGTGACAGCCCATACAGCACCCCACAGTAGCCTGTGCAGGGGGTTACAGCCCATACAGCACCCCACAGCAGCCTGTGCAGGGGGTTACAGCCCATACAGCACCCCACAGTAGCCTGTGCAGGGGGTGACAGCCCATACAGCACCCCACAGTAGCCTGTGCAGGGGGTTACAGCCCATACAGCACCCCACAGCAGCCTGTGCAGGGGGTTACAGCCCATACAGCACCCCACAGCAGCCTCCCATAGGGTACAGTAACAGCCCCCAGCAGACTTGCGTCCCCATGCAATGTACGGTATAGGGCACTTGCACGGCAAACCGCACCTCGCCGCAAGTGCCCCATACCGCTGGCCAATCAGAGCTCCTGCTGGGGCGAAAAGCGGCGAGCGGGGCACACATTGGGGAGACAGCCTGGGGAGACGCTGGCCAATCAGAGCGCCGGCTGCTGCGAGCAGCGGCGGGCGGGGCACACATTGGGGGCACAGCCTGGGCCAATCACAGCGCCGGCTGCTGCGAGCAGCAGCGGGCGGGGCACACATTAGGGGGCACAGCCTGGGCCAATCAGAGCAGCGGCGGGGGAAGCCCACATTGAGGAGAGAGCCTGAGGAGCTGCTGGGCCAATCAAAGGGGCAGCGTGACGTCAGGCTGAGAAGGGGCACACAGAGTTAACCCTCTACACTCGGAGCCACCACAGAGGAGGACAATGCAGACAGCGAAGGACAATACAGACAGTGGGACAGAGGGGACCGAGGCAGCGGCATATACAGTAAAAAGGTACCATGGCTTATATTTTCCCCACGGACGGTTACTATGGCTTATTTTCGGGGTATGGCTTATATTAGCCGCCCCCCCTCTACCCCCCACTATGGCTTATTATCGGGGATGGCTTATTATCGGGGAAACACGGTAGCACCATTAGGTTCCATGGCACTTTACGTAAGGATAAGGGTTAACGACAAAAAACAGTACATGAAGACAATCAGGTCATACAGGTACAAGAGGAGAGGACCCTGTCCACGAGGGCACACAGTCTACGTATGAAGCTCTATAATGAGTGTGGTGGTTTACATACCCACACTGGGGTTTGTTTCTGCCATGGTGCAACACAATTCTATTACCTTTGGCAATGATCCAGGACATACACATTTATAGTCACATTGTGACGTTGGGACAAATAAGCAATGTTCTGCTTGGTGGTCGGAAACAATGTTCCGTGACCTCACAATTAGCTATTATTGTTGGCATGTTTGTGGAACAAAGCCATGTTCTTCCCTGCAATGGCCTCTAAGGTGTGTGGCCTTGTCTGGTTTGCCTGTCATAAGCCTCATTTGTATCAGTTCCTAATGGCCTCGACTTGCATAAGGGCCACATACATCCCTACACGTTTAGTTGTTGGTGTTTTTTTCGGCTAAATAACGTTGCAAGGATATACCCCTTTTGCACTAAACTGTTTGAACACCATCCCAGATTGTTGACACAGTCACACACATTTCAGGACATACCCTGTATCACTACAAATACGTGTGGTTCAGTTTTCCCATGGGTATATTTGGGGCTGCAAGGTGATGGTGTAGATATTAGGGCCCACATGTGAATTTAAGTTTTTTTGTCGTTAACTCATGGGCACATTACGAATCCTCCGGAAAACATAGTGTATTAATGCTGTATAAAATCAAACTAAAGAGGGCCATATTTTAAGTCCAACAGGCTTTTATGTCCAAGGTCCTTTAGGAAACCCGAGGTTTGCCTTTGCTGCTCCCGGTTTTTTGTTCGGCCCCGTTGGAATAACTGTAAAACTGTCCATCTGTGCATACCACCTTGTTTGGCACCAACGATGTGTGACCTGCTGCTCAAAAACAACCCCATACTCTATGTCCATTACAGTCGTTTCAAAACCCAAGCCATCTGTTTGGTGTGCTTTTTTTACCAAGACATTCCTGATTAGCATACATGGCAGCAAAAAGGAGTGTAGGCCACTAACGCCGAATGCTCATGTGTCACCTATGCTGCATGACTCCATTTCCTGTCTTGCTCACCTGCCCTATAGATCTGGGTTATGTGCATTGAGACCAAGGCCGCCCACACTGTGTCTTTTTGTGTCCATCTGATGGCAAACAACCCTGAAGAATGTGTTTGCCTCACAGTGTCAGGCTATAGCTTTGTCCACATAAAGTTTCCACAAAAAGTCTAAGCAATAGTTGTGGCCACTAATATGTCTTCAAGTGCCTAAATAGCTGTCCTGCCTAAGGCAGGGCACAGTGTAATAGTGCAGACAAATTTTTAAATTTCTAATGTAATGGCAAAAAATCGTGGACCAACACTACCCACACATAGAATATTGGTTGAGGCATGAGCCAAAATGTCCTTAATTTATTTGCTGTAATTCCATCTTAAGGGCAACAATGAAAAGACATAGAATACACAGATACACTGAGTCAAAAAAGCGTGCACATGTTATGTTTGGCCTATGGTTTTGTTTCCAAACGCAACCCATTCACCAAATGTTTTTTATATTTACCCACAGAGCTGCTCACTATCTGAGGCGGCGTCGTAACCCACCAGCACAGCTGCCTGAGGAGGCAAGGGAGGCCCCTGAACCACCACCAGAGGAGGAGGGAGGTACCACCACCTCCGCCACCACCACCACCACCACCTTTGGGGCCACAGGAAGAAGAGGAGGATGAAGGGCCACACCAGCGGTCTCCCCAACCAAACCAAGCTGTGGCCATCCAGCTTCCTCCACTGCCGACTGCCAGCAGTGTGGGGAGTCACCTGAACCCCAGCAGCCATGCTCAGATCCCGGGGGCACCAAAAGACTACCGAGGACAATGTAATGCTGACTTTGCCTGGTCAGCAATACACATTGTAATTGATGCCTGTCGGCCCCCAAACCACCCTGGCCAGGTCTTTTTGTATTTGGAGGGGTGGCAGCAGTCTACCTCCAACAGACTGGACAGGCTCACACCCCGGGACAGCTACGTGGCGACCCAGAGGTGGTGTCCACCTAACAGGGGCCTACCAACCCAAGGCCAACCGGCCCAGATGACCCACCCTACAGGGTTACAGTCATTGGGTGAGGTAATACATGGGGCCCTGGACCTCCTCCACGACCAGGGTGATGGTGTCCCAGTAGAGGCAACCCCACAGAATGCGCCAACCTACCACCAGCTGTAGGGCACATTTTTTTTGTGTTTATTTGTTTGTATTGTGCATTGCACAATTTATTTTTTATTTTATTATGTTTTATGTATTACTTTTTACAAAGTTAAAAAAAAAAAAAAAAAAAAGAAAAAAAAAAAATCTGACATCTTTGCCATTAAGGCGTAATAATACACAGTTTACAAAAACTGCTTTGTGTCTGTCTTTTTTCAGGGAATGGATGTGTAGGTTTTTTTGCGGGTGGGCTTAAAGTCATCATCATTAGCAAGTACTTTACGGCCCGCATGGCGCATGAAGGCACCTTGGTTATTATGTGTAAAATCATGACTGCACATAGAAATGTTGCTGACAAATAAATAGTGCCTGTGTTTGGGGGGGAGTTACTTAATGACTCGGTATGGCAACAACACTAGGAACACAGATGCGATAGGCTGGGACGTCTACTTGCAACACAGCGCGTCTACGCGTTATCTCCGTAGCGTACAGTGGGACCCTTCGCCAGGCTCCAGCAGGATCTTAGTACAAGCCACGTCTTCGATGCAGGCATAGGCTTGTTGCCTCAAAAAATTAGCCCAAGGGGCGGGATCAACTCTTTTTAGAAATAGAGGAGGGCGCGTGGCCCATACTATATTCTTGCTTGTCCTGAGAGCATAGGAGCAGCAACGTCTTCGATGCAGGCATAGACTTGTTGCCTCAAAAAATTAGCCCAAGGGGCGAGATCAACTCTTTTTAGAAATAGAGGAGGGCGCGTGGCCCATACTATATTCTTGCTTGTCCTGAGAGCATAGGAGAAGCAACGTCTTCGATGCAGGCATAAGCTTGTTGCCTCAAAAAATTAGCCCAAGGGGCTGCATTGTCTTTTTAAAAAAAAATAAAAATGATAAATGCTCACAAACGGATGCACTTGTAAAGTAAAAATATGTTTACTTATTGCGTATTTTTGTTATCATGCCGCAAATGTTTCAGGAACATGACTTATCACATCGTCTCAGCTGAGGGAGATGCCGATACTTCCTGTCTTAAAAGGGCATAAAGTTAAAAGCGCAATATTCCAATCCTATTAATTATGATTAGGTTACACTACATTTGGGTACTGTCGTCTGGGGGGCTTACGAACTCCGATGATATCCAGTCCTTGTTGAACTTTATGAGAGTCAGCCTGTTGGCATTTTCAGTAGTAAGCCGTGACCTTCTATCAGTGACTATACCCCCAGCGGCACTGAAAACACGCTCTGATGTCACACTAGCAGCTGGGCAGGCCAGCACCTCCAAGGCATACAGAGCGAGCTCTGTCCAAGTGTAAAGCTTGGAAACCCAGTAATTAAAGGGTACTGAAGGGTCGGTTAGGAAGCTGGTACTATCACTGACATACTCGTTCACCATGTTGGAAAATTGTTGTCTCCTAGTCAAGGTGACCGTAGGCATGATCCGTTGTTGATTGGAAGGTCTGTTGAACATCGCCCAGTTGGTGGACATCTTACCCCCACCTCTTCTTGACATTGATGACGTTTGTATCCCAACCAAAGGCTGCTGTTGCAAAGAGCTGATTCTTCGGGGTACAGCGGAGTCAGACGGTGATATGGACATCAAATTGTCAACAACAACAGTCTTGAAAAAATCCATCGTTAAGCCCCTGGGTGACTGCAACAGCAGCGACGGAAATTTGTCTTTGTATCTGGGGTCCAAAAAGGTTGACAACCAATAGAGGTTGCTGCCATATATGTGAATGACGCGTGGATCTTGGGAGAGACATTGAGACATTACGTCAGCCATGTGTGCTAAGCTGCAAAGACTCATCTCCTCGGTTGTAACAGAATGAGGATCCCTACGCATCATGGCCTCTAAATCGGTCTCCGCCTCCTCCTCTTAAGCCCACCCATGCTGTACCGACATAAACGTAGGGTTGGGAGTACCATCAGGGTTCACATCATTACCACAGAAAAATGAATCTTCATCATCATCACCCTCATCACCTTCTTCTTCCAGACCCAATGTAGCCTGCTGATATTGGCTTGGCTGGCTAGGATCAGCGATGTTAAATTCTGGCTCCATAGCCATCCGCTAGGTCCTCAAAGCTTCTGTTTTCAGATTCAGGAGCGATTCTTTAAGCAAACAGAGCATGGGGATGGTGAGACTGATAATGGACTGATCACCGCTGACAAGTTTGGTGCAGTATTCAATGTTGTCCAGCAACTCGCAAAGATCAGCGATCCAGACCCACTCTAAAGTAGTAATGTGTCTGGTCTGACTTCCGTGGTGACGGGCATGTTGCAGCTGATATTCCGCTATTGCCCTCTGCTGCTCATTAAACCTTGCCAACATATGGAATGTTGAGTTCCATCTCGTGGGCATATCGCAAATTAGCCGGTGTTTAGGCAAATTAAATTTGTTTTGAAGGGCTGAAAGACTGCCAACTGCTGTGGACGAATGTCTAAAATGGGCGCAAATTCGCCTCACCTTCTCGAGTAGGTCAGATAACTCGGGATAAATTTTAAGGAATTTCTGAACTATTAGGTTCAGCACGTGAGCCAGGCAAGGCACGTGAACAAGGTTACCGTGCTTCAGTGCCGCCACAAGGTTTCGTCCATTATCGCTCACAACAAGACCTGGTTGTAGTTGCAGTGGGGCCAGCCACTCATCAGTCTGTTGCTTAAGACCCTTCCACAGCTCAGATGCAGTGTGAAGTGTGTCACCTAGACAGATAAGCTTCAGAAGAGCCTGTTGTCGCCTTGCTGAAGCACTACTGCAAAGCTCCAAACTTGGACGTGATGGTGCGGGCAGCTGAGCAGTGGACAAGGAATTTGCAGAAGCAGATTGCGTACTGGACATATATGATGAGGCAGCCACCCGGAATGATGTTGTGCCTGCTATTCGTGGAGTTGGCAGTATTTCAGATGGTCCACTTTGCAAAGTTGGGACACTGTCCACCAGGTTGATCCAGTGAGCCGTTACTGAGATGTATCTGCCCTGTCCCCAACTACTTGTCCATGTGTCCGTTGTTAGGTGGACTTTGGCGGTTACAGCATTTGTTAGTGCACGCTTTAAGTTGTTAACAACGTGCTGGTGTAAAGCGGGGACGGCACTACGTGAGAAAATGTAGCGGCTGGGTACAGAGTATCGTGGTGCCGCCACAGCCAACAACTCCCGAAAAGACTCTGTACCTACAAGCCTAAATGCAGCATTTCCAGAGCTAACAACTTTGCAATTTTCGCAGTCACTTTTTGGGAAAATGGGTGTGTCGATTGGTACTTCCTTTGCCTTCATACAGCTGTGGCACAGACAACTGGACGTTTGCCGCACACACACCAGTGGCTTGACTACTGTCAAGTCTCTCTTGTAGCGCAGCTTGGGAGGAGTATGTTTGAGCAGGAGCTGATGCCTGAACACTAGCTTGTGAAGGATGGATCTGAGGTGGCCTGGAAGTGTTGGGATCAGAAGGCACTGATTCAGAATCCTGATGGGCCGACCACTGAATTGGGTGCTTAACAGACATATGCTTACGCATACTGCTGGTGCTCAGGTTTTTTTTTTCCCAGGCCTCTGCTTAGCCTTGCATGGCAGATGTTACAGATAACCACATTTGGTACAGATGTGGCATCCTTAAAAAATTGCCACACAATGGCTTTTCGGCCTTTATGTTGAATTGGAGGCAAAGGAGGATGACTCTGTATCACACCAACTGTTGACACAGTTTGGGCAACTGTGTTTACAGTTTGTGCAACAGTTGGTACACTTTGTGCAACAGTTGACACAATTTGGCCAACTGTTGTCACAGTTTGTGTTCTGGAGAAAGGAGTAAGCCTTGGTGCTTTTGGCGGTGGTACATAGCCACTTTCCTCCTCCTCCTAGCTGCTCTGTTGGCTATGCATGCCAAGAGTCCAGGTAGGATCTGTGGTGTCATCATCCACGCCTTCCTCCTCAAAGTCTTCTGGATAACGTGACTGAGCAGGCTGGCCAGATGAGATGTGTGTCTCATCATCGTCATCATCATCTACCTCCTGAGATGCTGTATGCCTTTGGTGAAAGTGGCTTTCTTCAGTACGAGGTGCTTCCAAACTTTGGGCATGAATAGACATTACGTCTTCTTCAAGTATCTCGTCAGGCAGTGCTAAAGAAAGGCCAGATGGAATCGAGTGCTGATACGAACCAAATAAATCATCGGAGTGACCAAGGTCGCACTCCAAGTTTTCCTCTGGCTGCCGATGGCTTGAGGAAATAGGAAGCCTTTGAGGACTGGATGGCCCTGAGATGTCTGTAGCGACACTAGAATGTGTTGGCATGGACGATTGTGTACTGAAAGAACCAGTGGTGGAGGTGTTATCAGCCATCCAAGATGTTATCTGGTCATGCTCTTCCGGCCTCAAGACACGTTTTTGTTGAGTACTGGTAATTTTAGACCGGAGAAAGAGAGATCTATCAATCCTCGTCTGTCTACCTGTACCAGTGCCTTCTTGGGCACGACTGCTACGGCCACGACCTCGTCCCCGTCCCTTTGCAACATCTTTTTTCGGAAATTGTGGTTTTTGTGACATTGTTGACAAACGTACAGCCACCAAGATGGAGTTAGGTGTTGCTGTAGGCGTCACTTGCTGGCGGGTTAAGTGCGTGCTAACACTTCTCAGTGAAGCAGCACACTAGTCCCTGAAAAAATTAGTAAGTGCGCACAGCCACCGAGATGGAGTTAGGTGTTGCTGTAGGCGTCACTTGCTGGCGGGTTAAGTGCGTGCTAACACTTCTCAGTGAAGCAGCACACTAGTCCCTGAAAAAATTAGTAAGTGCGCACAGCCACCGAGATGGAGTTAGGTGTTGCTGTAGGCGTCACTTGCTAGCGGGTTAAGTGCGTGCTAACACTTCTCAGTGAAGCAGCACACTAGTCCCTGAAAAAATTAGTAAGTGCGCACAGCCACCGAGATGAAGTTAGGTGTTGCTGTAGGCGTCACTTGCTGGCGGGTTAAGTGCGTGCTAACACTTCTCAGTGAAGCAGCACACTAGTCCCTGAAAAAATTAGTAAGTGCGCACAGCCACCGAGATGGAGTTAGGTGTTGCTGTAGGCGTCACTTGCTGGCGGGTTAAGTGCGTGCTACCACTTGGCAGTGAAGCAGCACACTAGTCTCTGAAAAAATTATTAAGTGCGCACAAGTAGTCGCACAAGTAGGTGGCGTACGTGCTATTTGCAGCTAGGAGAGCAGCAACGCACTGATCTGCCACAGACAAAATAAAGCTGAAGGGGTTTTTAGGACCCAAAATCTATCAGCTGCAAAAAAATTGTAAATAGTACCTCAGCTAAGCCTCTGACTTCAGCTATTAGGACAGCTGAGTGAGTAAGCTCAGCTATGAGGTTGCTCCTGTGAGCACTGTAAGGCTGCAGCTCCCTGCTTCCCTGCCTGCCTACAGTCCTCTACACAGTACTCCTCTGTCCTCCTGCTAGCTCTCACAAGAGCTGTTTGGGGATAATATAAGGAATTTTTTTAAGGTTCCCTACACTGACTGACAATCCCTATGATCTGCTCTAGAATCTACCTCACCCTGCTCTAGCTCAGATCTTCAGAGAAGTGTGCCCAAAATGGCAGTGGCAAGGCTTATATACAGACTTGCCTGTCATACATGACATAGGCATCACGATGGACAGCAGCCAATCATAGTCCTGCCACAACCAACATGGCTGTGGCATTACTGAATATGATTGGCTAACATGCTTGTCCATCTTCACAAGTTTTCTGACCTAACACGCTAGGCTGTCTCGGAAGCTTTGTCGGAACATAACAGATTCTGTATTCGCGAGTCCCGAATACAGAATACAGGACTCGGATTCGTGGACTCGCTCAGAATCTCTAAGACTCGCTCAGACTCGCTGCTGACAGCGGGTATCCGTGAAGCGGTGCGATTCTTTAAGCGATATTGGGGAGATTCAAGCTACATAGCGATGTGATATAGCAAGTCTAGCGAGTGAGAAAAAGTAAACTCTGACAAAACTAGGATTGCCATTGACTTGCATTGGACTCGTTACTTTGTGAGTAATCGCTGAGAAACTCGCCGAGTACCGAGTCCTGCGAGTCCCTTACTACTCGCCGAGTAACGAGTCCTAGCGAGTAGATTCGCCCATCACTAAATAATACCAAAGAATTTGTGATTCCAATCATTTTCTTGAAGAAACTGAGTATTATCTGACATAATTGCAGGGATGTCAATACTTTTGGCCACAACTGTATGTGTTAGCAAAAGATGGAAGCTGTCAGTCATTACCACAAAAACAAAGCTATGAACTTTTGACAACAAAGATTAGAGTCAAACTGTGCAAATTAACAAGAGAGGTCATTTCCAATTTTGATATAACCAACTTACCTGACGTGCTATGGAATAGGCGGCAAAACCAATTTAAATCACTGGGCACAGATAAAAGGAAGTCTGAGGCATTATGGACAAATATAAAGACTATCATTACTGAAGAAGCTAGAAAGACAATAAACAAGAGGCAGAGGAGACCCCCACAGCCATAGTTAACAGAAGAAACCCTAAAGATCATAGAAGAAGGAAGAATGTCAAACGCAAAGGGTAACAAGCAGGATGCAGACAACATCAGAAAAAGACTAAAGAGAACCATTTGAGCTAACAAATAACTTTATTGCCAGAAGATATGTTACAGAAATAGAAAACGAACATCTGAAGGGCAAGGTCAAAAAGGCATACCAAAAGATCAAAGAGAAATGAAGAATGTTTCAACCAAGAGTGGGAATGCTGAAAGATACCAATGGGAACAAACTACCGTATATACTCGTGTATAAGCCGACCCGTGTATAAGCCGACCCCCCTACTTTTGCCCCCAAAACCTGGGAAAACCTATTGACTCGTGTATAAGCCGAGGGTGGACCCCAGCACAGGTATACAGCCCCCAGCAGTGTGGTATACAGCAGCCTCCCCAGTGGTAGTATACAGCAGCCTCCCCAGTGGTAGTATACAGCAGCCTCCCCTGTGGTAGTATACAGCAGCGCCTCCCCAGTGGTAGTATACAGCAGCCTCCCCAGTGGTAGTATACAGCAGCCTCCCCAGTGGTAGTATACAGCAGCCTCCCCAGTGGTAGTATACAGCAGCCTCCCCAGTGGTATATACAGCAGCCTCCCCAGTGGTATATACAGCAGCCTCCCCAGTGGTACATACAGCAGCCTCCCCAGAGGTATATACAGCAGCCTCCCCAGAGGTATATACAGCAGCCTCCCCAGAGGTATATACAGCAGTCCCATAGGTATACAGCAGCCCCAGAGGTATACAGGAGCCCCAGAGGGGTATACAGCAGCCCCAGAGGGGTATACAGCAGCCCCAGAGCGGTATACAGCAGCCCCACAGGTATATACAGGCCCCAACAGTGAGTTATATGTGCCCCCAAATGCTGGCACTCGTCCCCTTCCGTTATAAGCATCCCCCCCCCGGCTGCTTAAGTTACCATCCTTGCTCTTCTGATCCGCGCCGGTCTTCCACGGTCCCGTCCTCTGCTGCATCCGGGGTCCCCGGCCAGTAGCGATGACGTCATGCGACAAGCCGGTCACATGACCCCGGATGCTGCCGAGGACGGAGCATGGAGCCCGGCGCGGAGCAGAAGAACAAGGATGGTAACTTAAGCAGCCAGGGGGGAAGCCTTACAAGGAGGGGGGCGAGTGCCAGCATTTGGGGGCCATATATGAACTGCTTCCCCCTGCCGCTGATTGACAGGGGGAAGCAGTGCATATATAATGAGCGGCCCCACGTGATGGGGGTGCTCATACAGCAGCCTTCCCCCGCCTCCTCCAGCCTGAGTTACCGTATTGACCCGTGTATAAGCCGAGGGGGGGACTTTTCAGCCCAATTTTTGGCTGAAAAACTCGGCTTATACACGAGTATATATGGTAATATAAACAAAATAAAAGGCGGTCTAATGGAGCGCTAAGAAGGAGAGGATTACTAATCTTATATTAAAGCAGCCAAACCTTTATTAAGATGTCCCCTATACGCCACAACATGTTTCGACAGTCTACAGCAGTCTTCCTCAGGTGATATAATAGGAACAAACTAACTGAGCCAGAACAGATCAAGGAAAGATGAAAAGAATACATGCAGCATCTCTACAAAAATGAGTCATTGATACAGGAAGAAACTGTGACTGGACACGATAGCTAACGGAACATCTTGAAAGAAGAAGTCTTTGCTGAAATAAAGCTTCTGTCAAAAAACAAAGCACCTGAATGGGATTATATTCCAATAAAGCTAATAACGTTTTCTGAAGCAGCATTAGAAGTTATCACATACCTTTGTATACTAATATGGACTACTGAATTGGACAAAATCAGTGTTTATTCTTATCTCAAAGAAGGTGGATGCAACTAATTGTGGAAACTGAGACTTTTGTGCTCATACCTCATGCGAGCAAAGTACTGCTAAAGATCCTACAAAGATAGCTACAGCCTAATGCCCCCGTCACACATAGCGAGATCGCTGTTGCATCACAGGTTTTGTGACGCAACAGCGACCTCACCAGTGATCTTTCTATGTTTGACACGTAGCAGCGACATCGCCGTTCGTGTCGGAATGGCCTGGATCATTTTTTGATCATCAGGTTCTCGCTGGGCAGCATGCATCAGTCTGTTTGACGCCTTAACAACGACCTCATTGGCGACTCAGAACTCAGCCACGTAGGTCTGAGTCGTCAGACTAGCTGCTATGTGACAGGGTCCCAACGACCGCCGAGGTCGTTATACGGGTTGCTGTATCGTTGCTGCGTCATTAAGTAGATCTGACTGTTTGATATCTCACCAGCGACCACGTAGCGACATTATAGCTATCCTTATCAGGTCATATCATTGTCGGGATCGCTGGAATGTCGCCAAGTGTGACGGGACCCTTACTTTGACTAAGAGTTGGCAGAGGAGCAAGCAGGATTCAGAAAAGGCAGAGGAACATGAGATGTAATTGCTAACATTAGATTGTCTAGGAAAACACCAAAGAATACAATATAAGGCTCTATTTTGCCTTGTCAACTACAGCAAAGCCTTCGACTGTTAATCGCCAGAAACTTTGCAGTACTATGAAGGCTATAGGTGTACTTATCTGTCCAGTCTCAATAGGAACCTTTACATTTACCAAGAAGAAAGAGTTGGAATTGAATACGGTGACACAGCATGTTTCAAAGTACAGTGAGGCATCAGATAAGGCTGCATCCTTTCACCATTTCTCTTCAAATTATATGCAAAAGCTATTTTCATGAAGGCTGGTCTTGCTAAAAAAGATGGAATGAAAATTGGTGGCATAATCATCAATATTCTAAGATACGCACATAATACAACACTGAAAACAACAAGCGTAGATGGAATGAAGGACTTAATACGGAGTGTCAAGATGGAAAGCTCGATCATGGGACTGTTACTCAACACAAAGAAGACAAAGATTTTGACTACTGTCAGGTACGAGAATGATACGTTTGAGAAGGGTGGCAACAAACTAGAAGTGATAAAGGACTTCAACCTATTCGGATTAATGATCATTCAAGATACAGTGACAACACCGGAAGTCAACAGAATAGCTATGGGAAAATCAATAAAAAAAATCAAAAACAAAGCCACTGGACAAGGTCTTCAAATCAAGGAATATTTCACTGGCAATGAAGACACGGTTCATACAGGGGCGTAACTAGAACTGGCAGGGCCCCATAGCAAACTTTTAAACGGGGCCCCCTCCAAGACACGCCCCCAATGACACGCCCCCTTCAAGACACACCCCCTTACCGAATCAGTGTTAACAGTCTGACGCCACCCAGTTTACCGTATATACTCGTGTATAAGCCGACCCCCTTACTTTTGCCCCCAAAACCTGGGAAAACCTATTGACTCGTGTATAAGCCGAGGGTGGACCCCAGCATAGGTATACAGCCCCCAGCAGTGTGGTATACAGGCCTCCCCAGTGGTAGTATACAGCAGCCTCCCCAGTGGTATATACAGGCCCCAGCAGTATATACAGTAGCCCCAGTGGTATACAGCAGCCTCCCCAGTGGTATATACAGGCCCCAGCAGTATATACAGTAGCCCCAGTGGTATACAGCAGCCTCCCCAGTGGTATATACAGCAGCCCCAGTGGTATACAGCAACCTCCCCAGTGGTATATACAGCAGCCCCAGTGGTATACAGCAACCTCCCCAGTGGTATATACAGGCCCCAGCAGTATATACAGTAGCCCCAGTGGTATACAGCAGCCTTCCCAGTGGTATATACAGGACCCAGCAGTATATACAGCAGCCCCAGTGGTATACAGCAGCCTCCCCAGTGGTATATACAGGACCCAGCAGTATATACAGCAGGCCCAGTGGTATACAGCAGCCTCCCCAGTGGGTATATACAGGGCCCCAGTGGGTATATACAGGCCCCCAGTGGGTATATACAGTCAGGGCCCCAGTGGGTATATACAGTCAGGCCCCAGTGGGTATATACAGTCAGGGCCCCAGTGGGTATATACAGGCCCCCAGTGGGTATATACAGGCCCCCAGTGGGTATATACAGTCAGGGCCCCAGTGGGTATATACAGGGCCCCAGTGGGTATATTCAGGGCCCCAGTGGGTATATGCAGGCCCCCAGTGGGTATATACAGGCCCCCAGTGGGTATATACAGTCAGGGCCCCAGTGGGTATATACAGTCAGGGCCCCAGTGGGTATATACAGTCAGGGCCCCAGTGGGTATATACAGGCCCCCAGTGGGTATATACAGTCAGGGCCCCAGTGGGTATATACAGGGCCCCAGTGAGTATATACAGGGCCCCAGTGAGTATATACAGGCCCCCAGTGGGTATACACAGGCCCCCAGTGGGTATATACAGGCCCCCAGTGGGTATATACAGTCAGGGCCCCAGTGGGTATATACAGGGCCCCAGTGAGTATATACAGGGCCCCAGTGAGTATATACAGGCCCCCAGTGGGTATATACAGGCCCCCAGTGGGTATATACAGGCCCCCAGTGGGTATATACAGGCCCCCAGTGGGTATATACAGCCCCCAGTGGGAATATACAGGCCCCCAGTGGGAATATACAGGCCCCCAGTGGGAAAATACAGGCCCCCAGTGGGAATATACAGGCCCCCAGTGGGAATATACAGGCCCCCAGTGGGAAAATACAGGCCCCCAGTGGGAATATACAGGCCCCCAATGTGTATATACAGGTCCCCCACTCCTCCTCTGCTGCACACGTCACCTGTAAAGGAATACATCATACTTACTTATCTCTGCTGGCTGCCGCTGTCGCCGCTCTGCACCGCGCTCCGTCTTCATCCAGCTTCTTCCTGGTTGTGACCGCCGGGCGCAGGCAATGACGTCACAACCAGGAAGAAGCTGGATGAAGACGGAGCGCGGTGCAGAGCGGCGGCAGCAGCCGGCAGAGATAAGTAAGTATGATGTATTCCTTTACAGGTGACGTGTGCAGCAGAGGAGTGGGGGCCTGTATATACCTACTGGGGGGGGGCCTGTAGCTGACCGGATAGCAGCGTAGCGGCGCTGGGTCCGGGCCCCCCAAAAGGGCCGGGCCCCAAAGCGACCGCTACGTCTGCTATGCCGGTAGTTACGCCCCTGGGTTCATACATAGTCTGGTCTATTCTGTAGTAACATACGAAAGTGATATACAGAAGATAAAGAAACAAGATAGAAGAAAAATTAACGTCTTCAAATTGTGGTAATGGAGAAGGATGTTGCGACTTGTCTACTTTGAACACATCAGATGCTGAAAAAAAATCACTAGAGAAGGACATTATGGTAGGAAGAATAGAAGGTACAAGGTGAAGAGCAAGACCAGCAACCCAATGGCTTGATACTGTCAAGATAACGGCGGAGAAGACCTGGGTTGACCTATCTAGGCTTGCACAAGATTTAAAATCTTACAGACTGTTTATCCAACAAGTTGCCATGGATCAAGATCGAGCTGAAGGCCGATAAATATTAATATTAATTGTAGATTGTATATCTGTATTGCTGAATTTCACATTATACTACAGTATAATCTGCTATTTGCCAATACTTGTGCAATCCCTTGATATTATACTAAAGGCACTATCTTTTCTGGTTGTGTAAAATAACTATCAGTGTTTATGTTACCATGGAATCTTCCTTCTCCATTCTATTGCATTGACCTGCTAACACAAGGAAGTGTCAGAAGTATCTCATGAAAAGGTGCCTTACTAGGATTAAGTGGCAGAAGTATCTATCTCAGGCAAATTTGACCTACAGCAAATGTTATCTATTCAAGGGATTAAGATAACAAGATTAGCGCTTGGATTCTGTGTTTACTTGAAATGCAATATCCTCACAACTCAACCAGTGGAGTTGAATCAAAAAATGATGGATTTTTGAAAAGGGTTTTAAAAAATCCTACCCTATTGTCCTAAATTCCTCCTATAACCCTAACTCACATCATGGGGTCTCTGATGCAGGCGGGGAATGTTGTGATCCCCACAGCAGTGCTTTAGATGCGTTATCAATGATTGACAGCACAATCTAAAGCTAAAGGATTAACAGTGCCGATTGGATCGCTGATCTGCTCGGTCTTGTTAGCTGCTCATGTCAGATCAGCTGACATAAGCAGGGAATGATATGAGCTCACTGTGTAAGGCTGTGTGCTCACGGTCAGTATACGCAGCGTTTTGGACGCAGCATCTTGCCGCTGCGTCCAAAACGCTGCGTAGTACAGTAGAAGCATAGTGGATGGGATTTCAAAACTCCCATCCTCACTATATTTAACCCGACTGCAGTGATCTGTCAGCTGTGGTGCGGGTTGCGGGCATTCTGCTCCTCCGCATGTTTATTTCATGCTGCGGAGTCGGAAGAGGCTCCCATCGGATGATGGCAGAGAGAAGCTGTATCCACCCGCCGCAAATGTTGAGTACAGGGCGGCTGCGGTCTCCCTGCGGTCACCCATGGCTTCACTCAGATCTAGAGGAGCTGCATCCAACACACAGCTCCTCCGGACCATGAGCACACAGCCTAAGCCTACATCAAAGGGAGGCGACCTTGAACGAACTGTTACGTCCAAGGTTATGAAGGGGTTAAACAAATATGAATACGCTGTACTCCAGAAGGGTCTAAATATGCTTCATCAATGAGATTTAATAAGATCCATCCTTTATTGGTGTGAAACAATTAATGTGGATACTAGCAATAACAAAAAAACATTTGATAAAAAATCAGAAAATCAGGACAAAATTTAATCAGAAACTACAAAAAAGGTATTCTATCCTTAGATGTAAATGAACTTTTAATCCACATCCCTAGCCAACAATCCTAAATGACTCTTTGAAGCTTTCCACTCCCTTTTCAATCCAAGAGTATAGACCCCAACCACAAACTTCAGCACTGGCCCACTATTTAAAAAAAAATTACCACATATGACCTCCCTCCTGCATTTCATCCAATTCACTTTCAATCACTTTCAATCTCCGATCCGATCACAGAGGAAGGGGTTACTTGGCTCCTTGCATCTCCTCGTCCTACTATCTGCACCAGTGGCCCTTTTCCCACAAATCTCCTTTAATCCCTTTCCCTGGCTGTTAATTCTAACCTAACTAAAATATTTAATCTTTCCATCTCATCTGGTGTTTTCCCCTCCATTTTTAAATATGCCAGCATACATCCATTACTAAAACAAAATCCCTTGACCAGAACTTCACTGCTAACTACTGACCTCCCTCTAATCCCCTTCATCTCTAAATATTTGAAACGCTTGTTCCACTCCGCTATCTCTCAGATAATTATCTTCTTCACCCTCTACAATCCGGTTTCCGCTGCTTACATTCTACTGAAACTGCCTCTACTAAAGTTTGTAATGATCTACTGAAAGCTAAATCTAATGGTTATTACTTCCTGCTGATTCTCCTGGATCTCTCCATTGCATTCGATACTGTTGATTAGGGATGAGCGAGTCTACTCGCTAGGACTCGTTACTCGGCGATTCTTAAGGGACTCGCTGGACTCGGGAATCGGCGAGTCTTTTAGCGAATACTCGCTCAGTAACGAGTCCAAATCGGGCGTCGCTTTGCGGCAGGCGGGCTGCTTCGCGGCTGGAGGAGGTAAGGTCAGCTTTGATAGCCCCCCCCGCTTTTCAAGGCCGGGCCCGACAGCACCCCCCCCCCCCGTTCTCAAGGCTGCCTGGACCCGACAGCACCCCCCCCCCCCCCCGGTTCTCAAGGCTGCCTGGACCCGACAGCACCCCCCCCCCCCCGGTTCTCAAGGCTGCCTGGACCCGACAGCACCCCCCCCCCCCCCCGGTTCTCAAGGCTGCCTGGACCCGACAGCACCCCCCCCCCCCCCCGGTTCTCAAGGCTGCCTGGACCCGACAGCACCCCCCCCCCCCCCCCCCGCTTCTCAACCAGGGCCGGGGATACCTAACTGCCACCCAGGGGAAGAGGCTCCAGCCAGCCCCTGAGTCCAATGCTCCGAATCCTAGTCTGCGATTCCGAGTCCTGTATTATCTATTCGGGACTCGCGGATCCATATTCCCCATTCTTTAACATTGGACTCGCTAGACTCGCCACGAGTACCGAGTCCTGGGCTCGGACTCGTGCGGGTCTAGCGATTCCGAGTAATTTAGGACTCGCTCATCCCTACTGTTGATCATCAGCTCCTCCTTGCAATCTCTGCTCTATTGGTTTCAAGGACATAGGTATCTCCTTGTTCTTTCAATACCTCACATTATTATCAATTTTTATTGTAATTTTTATGCAGGATGCAGCCGAGCCCATTGGGGTGTTTGTTGTTATGATCCGGTGACCTTGGAGCCGCATGAATATCTTTAACAGGAGTAATTGGTACCTATACTGACCGCAGTTCCTGATCTAACACCGCAACTAGAAGTAGCCATGGGATGTGACTAACCATACCCTAGACACCTCAACACGGCCGGAGAACTAGCAACCCCTAAAGATGGAAACAGGAATTCTATCTTGCCTCAGAGCAGAACCCCAAAAGGATAGAAAGCCCCCTACAAATATTGACTGTTAGTAAGAGAGGAAAAGACACAATCAGGCAGAAAACAGAATTTAGCAAATGAGGCCATTCTAGCTAGATAGGTAAAGACAGGACAGAATACTTTTGCAGTCAGTATAAAAATCCTTTCAAAAATATCCACAGCAGATTATACAAAAATACCCCTGAGTCTACTCAAGACTCGGTGCCCTCTATATCTGCGGAACTCCTGTGAACCCATTTAGGCTAAATATATGCTGACACAATCAAAAGCTGAACAAGCCAACAACAAATAGCACATGAATCCTATGAAGAAAATTTCCTAACAGAGCAGGTTAAGACAGACATGCAGACTAAATATCAATCCACAACTTTGAGCAGAAATAGACAATTCCAAAACAAGCACACAGCATGTGTGCCACAAGAAAACAAAACCATTCACTTAGCTTGGAAGTGTGCAGCAAGGCAGGAAAGACCAGGCAGAGGTGAAACACCTCCAGGAACAATTCAAAACTGGCAAGGACTGAGGGAATCCTGCAAACCTAAATACCCCAAGTCTGAATTCCAATTATCCAATTCACTTGACCAAGACTGCAGAACAGGATCAACTGCATTACCAGCCACAACCACAGGAGGGAGCCCACAAGCAGAATTCACAACAGTACCCCCCTTCCTTGAGGAGGGGACACCGAACCCTCACCAGAACCCCAGGCCTATCAGAATGAGCCAGATGAAAAGCACGAACCAAATCAGGGGCATGGACATCAGAGGCAAAAACCCATGAATTGTCCTCCTGGCCATAACCCTTCCATTTGACAAGGTACTGACGCCTCTGCCTCAAAAGACGAGAATCCAAAATCTTCTCAACCACATACTCCAACTCCCCATCAACCAACACAGGGTCCGGAGGAGCAACAGTGGGAACCACGGGCACAACATACTTCTGCAATAAAGATCTATGGAAGACATTATGGATCGCAAAAGAGGCCGGAAGCGCCAATCGAAAAGACACAGGATTAATAATCTCAGAAATCCTGTAAGGACCAATAAACCGAGGCTTGAATTTATGAGAGGAAACTTTTATAGGAACATGTCTGGAAGACAAGCAGACCAAATCAAAAACCCGAAACAGGGAACCAACACACCGACGACGGTTAGCAAAACGTTGAGCAGTCTCCTGAGACAACACCAAATTGTCCACCACATGAGCCCAAATCTGTTGCAGCCGCTCAACCACCTGATCCACACCTGGACAGGCAGAAGGCTCAACTTGCCCTGAAGAAAAACGAGGATGAAAACCAAAATTACAAAAGAAGGGCGAAACCAAAGTAGCAGAACTAGCCCTATTTTTAAGTGCAAACTCGGCCAAGGGCAAGAAAGCCACTCAATCATCCTGATCAGCAGACACAAATCATCTCAAATAAGTCTCCAAAGTTTGATTAGTCTTCTCGGTCTGACCATTGGACTCTGGATGAAATGCAGACGCAAAGGACAAATCAATGTCCAGCTTAGTACAAAAGGCCCGCCAAAACCTAGAAACAAATTGGGAACCTCTGTCAGACACAATATTCTCCCGAATACCATGCAAACGAACAACATGTTGAAAAAACAACGGAACCAATTCCGAATAGGAAGGCAATTTAGGTAAATGCACCAAATGAACCATCTTAGAGAATCTGTCACAAACAACCCAGATAACCGACATCCTCTGGGAGACCGAAAGATCCGAAATAAAATCCATAGGAATATGCGTCCAAGGCCTCTCAGGTACTGGCAAGGGCAAAATCAACCCACTAGAACGTGAACAACATGGCTTGGCCTGCGCACAAGTCGCACAGGACTGCACAAAAGAACGCACATCACGAGACAAGGAAGGCTACCAAAAAGATCTACTGACCAAATCCATGGTACCAAAAATGCCAGGATGACCGGCCAACACAGAACAGTGAACTTCAGAAGTCACTCTACTAGTCCATCTGTCAGGAACAAACAACTTCCCCACTGGACATCGCTCAGGCCTGTCAGCCTGAAATTCCTGAAGAGCCCGTCGTAAATCAGGTGAAATGACAGAAAGAACCACTCCTTCCTTCAAAATTCCGACCGGCTCCGAGACTTCAAGAGAATCAGTCAAAAAACTCTTAGAGAGAGCATCAGCCTTACCATTCATAGAACCAGGAAGGTACAAGACCACAAAATAAAAATGGGTAAAAAACAAGGACCATCTAGCCTGTCTAGGATTGAGTCTCTTGACAGACTCGAGGTAAACCAGATTCTTGTGATCGGTCAAGACCACAATACGATGCTTAGCCCCCTCAAGCCAATGTCGCCACTCTTCAAAACACCCACTTCATAGCCATCAACTCCCGATTGCCAACATCATAATTGCATTCAGCAGTTGAAAATTTACGGGAAAAGAAGGCACATGGTTTCATGGAGGAACTGACAGGATCCTGCTGAGACAAAACAGCCCCTGCCCCAATCTAAGAAGCATCAATCTCAACCGGAAACGGAAGAGAGACATCCGGTTGGTGCAACACAGGAGCAGAAGTAAACCGTCGTTTACGCTCCTGAAAAGCAGAAACAACCTCAGGGGACCAGTTTTCCACATCAGCGCCTTTCTTCGTCAAATCGGTTAATGGTTTAACAACGCTGGAAAAATTGGCAATGAATCGGCGATAAAAATTTGCAAAACCAATAATTTCTGAAGGCTCTTCACAAACGTGGGCTGAACCCAATTGTGTATGGCCTGAACCTTTACCGGATCCATCTCCATAGACGAGGGAGAAAAAATTAAGCCCAAAAAAGAAACCTTCTGAACCCCAAAGAGATACTTAGACCCCTTAACCTACAAAGCATTGTCGCGAAGGATCCGAAAGACCATTCTGACCTGTTCCACATGAGAATCCCAATCATCGTAAAAAATCTAAATATCATCCAAATAAACAATGAAGAACATATCAATATAATTCCTAAAGATATCATGCATAAAGGACTGAAAAATGGATAGAGCATTAGTGAGCCCGAACGGCATCACAAGATATTCAAAATGGCCTTCAGGCGTGTTGAATGCCATCTTCCATTTGTGACCCTGCTTAATACGCACAAGATTATATGCCCCCCGAAGGTCAATCTTAGTAAACCAACTTGCCCCCTTGATCCTAGAAAACAAGTCGAAAATCAAAGGTAAAGGGTATTGAAACTTGACCGTGATCTTATTCAAGAGGCGATAAACAATACACGGTCTCAATGAGCCATCTTTCTTAGCAACAAAAAAAACCTGCCACCAACGGTGAAGTAGACGGCCGATTATGCCCTTTCTCCAAAGATTCCTTAATATATCTCCGCATGGCAGCATGTTCAGACATAGACAAGTTGAAAAGTCAACCCCTAGGAAACTTACAGCCAGGAATCAAGTCAATCACACAATCGCACTCCCTGTGTGGTGGAAGAAAACTGGACTTGGGCTCATCGAATACATCCAGAAAATCAGACAAAAACTCCAGAATCTCAGAACAGGAAGAGGAGATTGACATCAAAGGAACATCATCATGTACCCCCTGACAAACCCAACTAGTTACAGACATAGACTTCCAATCTAAAACAGGATTATGTACCTGCAACCATGGAAAACCCAGCACGATCGCATCGTGCAAATTATGCAAAACCAAAAATCGACTATCTACCTGATGAGCTGGCGCCATGCGCATGGTCACCTGAGTCCAAAACTGGGGCTAATTTTTAGCCAAGGGTGTAGCATTGATGCCCCTTAAAGGAATAGGGTTCTGCAAAGGCAAGACACAATGCCTGGCGAACTCAAAATCCATTAAGTTCAAGGCGGCACCTGAATCCACAAACACCATAACAGAAAATGATGACAATGAACAAACCAAGGACACAGATAATGAAAATTTAGGTTGTACAGTACTGATGGTAAATGAACTAGCGACCCTTTGTCCACTTAGGGCAGACAGAAATGACATGAGAAGCGTCACCACAATAATAACACAACCTATTCTGACGTCTAAATCCTTGCCTTTCAGTTCTGGATAGAATCCTATCACACTGCATTGGCTCAGGATTCTGCTCTGAGGACAACGCCACAGAGTGCTTAGTTCTGCGCTCCCGCAAACGCCGATCAATCTGAATGGCCAGAGACATAGAATCACTCAGACCGGAAGGTGTGGGAAACCCCACCATCACATCCTTAACTGATTCAGAAAGACCCTTTCTGAAAATTGCCGCCAAAGCATCATCATTCTATTTAGTTAACACAGACTATTTTCTGAATTTTTGACAATATACTTCCGCTGCCTCTTGACCCTGAGACAAGACCAACAACGTCTTTTCAGCTTGATCCACAGAATTAGGTTCATGATATAATAGTCCTAAAACCTGAAAAAAAGAGTCAACATTAAGCAACGCCGGATTCCCAGATTCAAGAGAAAACGCCCAATCCTGCGGATCACCAAGCAGCAGGGAGATGACAATTTTAAATCAATTATTATCTATTTGTGAGACTATGCGCTAGCTCTTAAAATAATAAATAAATAAATAAAACTATTCCTTCCACTTTCTTTACCCTTCCAGGGGATATTTATTAAAAATTATCTGTATAATTACAACTTATGTAATTTAGATGCCTTTATTATTCAATACTAATTCTAGCAAAAATCTAAAATATCTATAAACAATCAAAGTAAAAACTGATATATCAATAATTAATAATTTAAAATTAAAACGTAAAAAAACCTATGATTAGTATTCACAACATTTGTAAATAGTTTATTATTCAGTATCCACTACAACATTAGGGTCTATTAATGGATTGGTTCTTCTTCTCCTATTAGTGATATTCGACAGCTATCTTTATTTCTTCTCCATTATCCTTTTCAGAGGAGTATCATTGGATTTTAATTATAGTTGTGGTGTGTGGCTATTATCCTCCGGTTATCTGTGTTCTAATAAAAATAACAAAGTTTTGTTACTCTCCCTTTAGGAGTATATATCTTTCTACTCTGCTTAATACTATTTTCATTCTTACCTCTAAATATTGAAGTGCTGTTCCTCCTAATGATGATGGTAGTGGGTGGCAGACTTCCAGTTGGGGTATCTATTAACGCAATATAATTAGAAAAATGTAGTCTTTATGGTCTATTATGGGTTCTAGTCCTGTATCCTAATATATATCTTCAAATAGTTCATACTAGCTGTGAGCCCGATGCAAATGCATCGGGATTCTAGAACGTGGCAATATTATTTGCATTAATAGCATTATTATTACCATTAATAGCATAATTATTAGCATTAACAGCATTATTATTAGCATTAATAGCATTATTAACAGCAATAATAGTACTAATAATAGTATTGTTATTAGTATTAATAGCATTATTACCATAAATAGCATTAATAATAGCGTTAATAGCATTATTATGAGGAGTAATAGCATTATTAGCATTAATAAAATTATTAATAGCATTAATAGAATTAAAAATAGCATTAATAGCATTATTAATAGGATTAATAGCATGATTATTAGAATTAATAGCATTAATATTAGCATGAATAGTATTAATAGCATTATTAATAACATTAATACCATTATTAATAGCATTATTAGCCTAAATAATAGAATTAATAGCATAAATAATCGCATTAATAGCATGAGTATTAGCATAAAGAGCATTAATAGCAATATTATTAGCATTAATAGAATTTTGAATAGCATAAATAGCATGATTATTAGCCTTAATAGCATTATTAATAGCGTTAATATGATTATTATTAGCATTATTAGCATTAATTTTAGCATTAATAGCATAATTATTAGCATTAATAGCATTATTATTAGCATTAATAGCATTAATAATACAATTAATAGCATTAATATGAGCATTAATAGCATTAATAGTATTATTAATAGCATGAATAACATTATTAATAGCATTAATAGCATTAATAGCATTATTAATAGCATTAATAGCATAAATAATAGAATTAATAGCATAACTAATCGCATTATTAGCATTACTATTAGCATAAAGAGCATTAATAGCAATATTATTAGCATTAATAGCATTTTGAATAGCATAAATAGCATGATTATTAGCCTTAATAGCATTATTAATAGCGTTAATATGATTATTATTAGCATTATTAGCATTAATATTAGCATTAATAGCATAATTATTAGCATTAATAGCATTATTATTAGCAGTAATAGCATTATTATTAGCATTAATAGTATTATTAATAGCATTAATAGCATTAATAATACAATTAATAGCATTAATATTAGCATTAATAGCATTAATAGTATTATTAATAGCATGAATAACATTATTAATAGCATTAATAGCATTATTAATAGCATTAATAGCATAAATAATAGAATAGCATAAATAATTGCATTAATAGCATTACTATTAGCATAAAGAGCATTAATAGCAATATTATTAGCATTAATAGCATTTGAATAACATAAATAGCATGATTATTAGCCTTAATAGCATTATTAATAGCATTAATATTATTATTATTAGCATAATTAGCATTAATATTAGCATTAATAGCATAATTATTAGCATTAATAGCATTATTAATAGCATTAATAGCAATATTATTTGCATTAATAGCATTATTATTACCATTAATAGCATAATTATTAGCATTAATAGCATAATTATTAACATTAATAGCATTAATAATAGCATTAATAGCAATATTATTTGCATTAATAGCATTATTATTACCATTAATAGCATAATTATTAGCATTAATAGCATAATTATTAGCATTAATAGCATTAATAATAGCATTAATAGCAACATTATTTGCATTAATAGCATTATTATTACCATTAATAGCATAATTATTACCATTAATAGCATAATTATTAGCATTAATAGCATAATTATTAGCATTAATAGAATAATTATTACCATTAATAGCATTAATAATAGCATTAATAGCATTATTATTAGCATTAATAGCATAATTAGTAGCATTAATAGCATTATTATTAGCAGTAATAGCATTAATAATAGTATTAATAGCAATATTATTTGCATTAATACCATTATGATTACCATTAATGGCATAATTATTAGCATTAATAGCATTAATAATAGAATTAATAACAATATTATTTGCATTAATAGCATTATTATTACCATTAATAGCATAAATATGAGCATTAATAGCATAATTATTAGCATTAATAGCATTAATAATAGAATTAATAGCAATATTATTTGCATTAATAGCATTATTATTACCATTATTACCATAATTATTATCATTAATAGCATAATTATTAGCAATAATAACATAAATATTAGCATTAATAGCATAATTATTAGCATTAATAGCATTATTATTAGCATTAATAGCATAATTATTAGCATTAATAGCATTATTATTAGCAGTAATATCATTATTATTAGCATTTTTTTTTGTTTTATTGTTATTTTTTATGTTATTATGTATAATTTTTTATTTATTTTTTAATTATTTTTTTATTATTTTTTTTATTATAAAATTAATTTATTATTTGTTATTTTAAGTGAGCCTGAGCCTGAGACACAGTTCTCCTTCAGGTCCGCTCAAAGGGCTCATATTATTAGCATATATTTTTTTTTTATTATTATTTTTTATTCATTTTTTATTATTTTTTTATTATTTTTTTATTATTTTTTTTATTATTTTTTTATTATTAAATTAATTTATTATTTGTTATTTTAAGTGAGCCTGAGCCTGAGACACAGTTCTCCTTCAGGTCCGCTCAAAGGGCTCATATTCGTAGCATATTATTTTATTTTTTATTATTATTTTTTATTTATTTTTTAATTATTTTTTAATTATTTTTTAATTATTTTTTAAATATTTTTTATAAATTTTTTTATTATTAAATTAATTTATTATTTGTTATTTTAAGTGAGCCTGAGCCTGAGACACAGTTCTCCTTCAGGTCCGCTCAAAGGGCTCATATTATTAGCCTTTTTTTTTTTTTTATTATTATTTTTTATTTAATTATTTATTATTTTTTATTTATTTTTTAATTATTTTTTAATTATTTTTTAATTATTTTTTTTATTATTAAATTTATTAGTGATTTTAAGTGAGCCTGAGGCTGAGACACAGTTCTCCTTCAGGTCCGCTGAAAGGGCTCATATTATTAGCATTTATTTAATTTTTTTTAAATTTTTTATTATTTAATTATTTATTATTATTATTATTATTATTATTTTTTTTTTTTTTAATTATTTTTATTATTTTTTTATTATTAAATTTATTTGTTGACATACATTAGCGGTGTGTCGGCGAATTAACGGCCGGGCCCCTGGTTCTATTTGTCGGCCCCAAAATCGCGGACACACCGCTAATGTATGTCTATGGGCAGTGAGGTCGAATTCTGATTGGTCGGCGTCAGCAGAGAGCGACCAATCAGAAATCGGGCTGACTGCCCATAGACATGCATTAGCGGTGTGTCCGCGATTTTAGGGCCGACAAATAGAACCAGTTGGGCGGCCATAAATCGCCGACACACCGCTAATGTATGTCAATGGGAAATGAGGTGCTCTTCTGATTGGCTGAGGGCAGTAGACAGCGACCAATCAGAAGAGCGCCTCACATCGCATAGAGATAGAATGGCGGATTTTTCGTCCATTCTATGTTAATGAGAAGTGAAGAGGACGTCGGAGCTGGAAGTTGGCGGAAAGAAGACAGAAGACCCCGGGGGCCGGACGAAGAGCCGGAGATGGTGGAAAGAAGAGAGAAGACCGGCGGGGCCGGAGGAAGAGGACGCCTGGCCGGACGGAGGACTTGTGGATCGGACGGACGATCAGATGACTAAGAAGGCATGTAAGTGATCGACGGGGGCGTTAGGTTAGGGGACGGCGGGGGCTTCGGGTGTAGGGCCTTAGGTGTTAGCGACAGCGGCGGGGGAAAGCGGCGGGAGCTTAGGAGGCGGCGGGGCTTAGGGGATAGGGGCTTAGGTGCTGCGGGGCTTAGGTGCGGCGGACTTAGATTTAGGGGGTAGGGGCTTAGATGCGGCGGGGCTTAGAGGGTAGGGGCTTAGGTGCGGCGGGGCTTAGAGGGTAGTGGCTTAGGTGCAGCGGGGCTTAGGGGGTAGGGGCTTAGGTGCGGGGGGTGGCGGCGGAGGGTAGGGGCTTAGGTGCGGCGGGGCTTAGAGGGTAGTGGCTTAGGTGCAGCGGGGCTTAGGGGGTAGGGGCTTAGGTGCGGCGGGACGACGGCGGACGGTAGGGGCTTAGGTGCGGCGGGGCTTAGGGGGTAGGGGCTTAGGTGCGGCTGGGCTTAGGGGGTAGGGGCTTAGGTGTGGCGGGTCGGGGCTTAGGTGCGGCGGGGCTTAGGGGGTAGGAGCTTAGGTGCGGCGGACTTAGACTTAGGGGTTAGGGGCTTAGATGCGGCGGGGCTTATAGGGTAGGAGCTTAGATGCGGCGGGGCTTATAGGGTAGGGGCTTAGGTGCAGCGGGGCTTAGGGGTAGGGGCTTAGGTGCGGCGGGGCGGCGGCGGACAGTAGGGGCTTAGGTGCGGCGGGGCTTAGGGGGTAGGGGCTTAGGTGCGGCGGGGCTTAGGGGGTAGGGGCTTAGGTGCGGCGGGTCGGGGGTTAGGTGCGGCGGGGCTTAGGGGGTAGGGGCTTAGGTGCGGCGGGTCGGGGCTTAGGTGCGGCGGGGCTTAGGGGGTAGAGGCTTAGGTGCGGCGGGGCTTAGGGGTAGGGGCTTAGGTGCGGCAGGTCGTGGCTTAGGTGCGGCGGTGCTTAGGGTGTAGGGGCTTAGGTGCGACGGACTTAGGGGGTAGGAGCTTAGGTGCGGCGGACTTAGACTTAGGGGTTAGGGGCTTAGATGCGGCGGGGCTTATAGGGTAGGAGCTTAGATGCGGCGGGGCTTATAGGGTAGGGGCTTAGGTGCGGCGGGGCTTAGGGGGTAGGGGGGTAGGGGTTAGGTGCGGCGGGGCTTAGAGGGTAGGGGCTTAGGTGCGGCGGGTCTTAGGGGGTAGGGGCTTAGGTGCGGCGGGGCTTAGAGGGTAGGGGGTTAGGTGCGGCGGGGCTTAGGGGGTAGGGGCTTAGGTGCGGCGGGTCTTAGGGGGTAGGGGCTTAGGTGCGGCGGGGCTTAGAGGGTAGGGGCTTAGGTGCGGCGGGGCTTATGGGGTAGGGGCTTAGGTGCGGCGGGGCTTAGGTGTAGTGCGGACATTGGGGGGGAGGGGCTGTGCGGACATTGTGGGGGAGGGGCTGTGCGGACATTGGGGGGGAGGGGCTGTGCGGAAATTGGGGGGGAGGGGCTGTGCGGACATTGGAGGGGAGGGGCTGTGCGGACATTGTGGGGGGGTGCTGTGCGGACATTGTGGGGGGGTGTTGTGCGGACATTGGGGGGGTGCTGTGCGGACATTGCGGGGGGGCTTTGCTAGACTGTGGATGGGGGCTGGCGGCGGAGGTGTGCGGGCAGTAAGGGGGGGGGTGTGCGGTGCTGGAGGTCGGTGCGCGTGTGGGGAGCGTTGCTGGGCTGTGGATCGGGGCTGGGGGGGGAGGCACAGGGGGCAGCTGCATAGTGGGAGGTGGTCTGTGGGTAGCGGGGAGCAGAGGCGGCATTGGCGGCCATTGCGAGTCGGCTTAAAACTGCTCGCAATGGCCGGTGCGGCGGGGCGGCGGCGGACGGTAGGGGCTTAGGTGCGGCGGGGCTTAGGGGGTAGGGGCTTAGGTGCGGCGGGGCTTAGGGGGTAGGGGCATAGGTGCGGCGGGTCGGGGGTTAGGTGCGGCGGGGCTTAGGGGGTAGGGGCTTAGGTGCGGCGGGGCTTAGGGGGTAGGGGCTTAGGTGCGGCGGGTCGGGGCTTAGGTGCGGCGGGGCTTAGGGGGTAGAGGGTTAGGTGCGGCGGGGCTTAGGGGGTAGGGTCTTAGGTGCGGCGGGTCGTGGCTTAGGTGCGGCGGTGCTTAGGGTGTAGGGGCTTAGGTGCGACGGACTTAGGGGGTAGGAGCTTAGGTGCGGCGGACTTAGACTTAGGGGTTAGGGGCTTAGATGCCGCGGGGCTTATAGTGTAGGAGCTTAGATGCGGCGGGGGTAATAGGGTAGGGGCTTAGGTGCAGTGGGGCTTAGGGGTAGGGGGGGCAGGGGGTTAGGTGCGGCGGGGCTTAGAGGGTAGGGGCTTAGGTGCGGCGGGTCTTAGGGGGTAGGGGCTTAGGTGCGGCGGGGCTTAGAGGGTATGGGGTTAGGTGCGGCGGGGCTTAGGGGGTAGGGGCTTAGGTGCGGCGGGTCTTAGGGGGTAGGGGCTTAGGTGCGGCGGGGCTTAGAGGGTAGGGGCTTAGGTGCGGCGGGGCTTATGGGGTAGGGGCTTAGGTGCGGCGGGGCTTAGGTGCAGTGCAGACATTGGGGGGGAGGGGCTGTGCGGACATTGTGGGGGAGGGGCTGTGCGGACATTGGGGGGAGGGGCTGTGCGGAAATTGGGGGGGAGGGGCTGTGTGGACATTGGAGGGGAGGGGCTGTGCGGACATTGTGGGGGGGTGCTGTGCGGACACTGTGGGGGGGTGTTGTGCGGACATTGGGGGGGGTGCTGTGCGGACATTGCGGGGGGGCTGTGCTAGACTGTGGATGGGGGCTGGCGGCGGAGGTGTGCGGGCAGTGAGGGGGGGGTGTGCGGTGCTGGAGGTCGGTGCGGGTGTGGGGAACGTTGCTGGGCTGTGGATCGGGGCTGGGGGGGAGGCACAGGGGGCAGCTGCATAGTGGGAGGTGGTCTGTGGGTAGCGGGGAGCAGAGGCGGCATTGGCGGCCATTGCGAGTCGGCTTAAAACTGCTCGCAATGGCCGCTTCGCGCGTATCCACATGACCACGCCGGAAGTAGCGCCGAGAGGGGCGCTTTTGCGATTCGCGATTATATAATAGATGACTTACTTGTTCCCTTTGGTGTATATAAAAAGGTTGGTTGGTTGTAAAGTATGTATTTCATCCACAGGAAAATGCCTGTCTATTTTGGTATCTGTTGGTGTAATCAACATATATTAGGTAATAAATTGGGGCCCTCAAACTTCATGTTGAAAAAAAAAAAAATGGGAATGAACTATTCACTTACTTATTTCCTTGGAGTATGTTTTAGGTGTCCAGAAGTTAATATATCTTTCAGGGATGTGCAGTCTACTTCCTATTGGCCTTATAATGTACCGTATATACTCGTGTATAAGCCGAGTTTTTCAGCACAAAAATTGTGCTGAAAAGTGCCCCCCTCGGCTTATACACGAGTCACTATACAGCTGAGTGGGGGGGGGGCCGGTGTCCGGGGGCTGGAGGAGGCAGGGGGAGGCTGCACTATGAGCGGCCGGTCACGTGGGGCCGCTCATTAGTGCAATGCAATATGCACGGCATCCCCCTGTCCATCAGCGGCAGGGGGAGCCGTGCATATTACATTGCTCTCCCCCAGTAGTTTATACAGGCCCCCCGATCCCCCCCCCCCCCCCGTAGTTTATACAGGCCCCCCGATCCCCCCCGCCCCGTAGTATATACAGGCCCCCCGTAGTTTATGCAGGCCACCCGATCCCCCCCCCCCCCGTAGTATATACAGGCCCCCCGATTCCCACCCTCTATGTAGTATATACAGGCCCCCCGCGCTCTATATACAGGCCCCCGGTTGCAGCCACAGACCTGTAAGAGAATCGCTTTCATACTTACCCTCCTCGCTGTTACCCGCGCTCCTCCGGTCTCCTTCCCGCTTGTACCCGGCGCGTCCACAATGACGTCATTGTGGATGCGCCGGGAAGAAGCTGGAAGGAGACGAGGACGCGCGATGACAGTGAGGAGGGTAAGTATGAAAGCAATTCTCTTACAGGTCTGTGGCTGCAACCGGGGGCCTGTATATAGAGCGCGGGGGGCCTGTATATACTACATAGAGGGTGGGAATCGGGGGGCCTGTATATACTACGGGGGGGGGGATCGGGTGGCCTGCATAAACTACGGGGGTGGGTAATCGGGGGGCCTGTATATACCACACTGCTGGGGGCTGCTGCCTGTATATACCACACTGCTGGGGGCTGCTGCCTGTATATACCACACTGCTGGGGGCTGCTGCCTGTATATACCACACTGCTGGGGGCTGCTGCCTGTATATACCACACTGCTGGGGGCTGCTGCCTGTATATACCACACTGCTGGGGGCTGCTGCCTGTATATACCACACTGCTGGGGGCTGCTGCCTGTATATACCACACTGCTGGGGGCTGCTGCCTGTATATACCTCACTGCTGGGGGCTGCTGCCTGTATATACCACACTGCTGGGGGCTGCTGCCTGTATATACCACACTGCTGGGGGCTGCTGCCTGTATATACCACACTGCTGGGGGCTGCTGCCTGTATATACCACACTGCTTGGGGGCTGCTGCCTGTATATACCACACTGCTGGGGGCTGCTGCCTGTATATACCACACTGCTGGGGGCTGCTGCCTGTATATACCTCACTGCTGGGGGCTGCTGCCTGTATATACCACACTGCTGGGGGCTGCTGCCTGTATATACCACACTGCTGGGGGCTGCTGCCTGTATATACCACACTGCTGGGGGCTGCTGCCTGTATATACCACACTGCTGGGGGCTGCTGCCTGTATATACCACACTGCTGGGGGCTGCTGCCTGTATATACCTCACTGCTGGGGGCTGCTGCCTGTATATACCACACTGCTGGGGGCTGCTGCCTGTATATACCACACTGCTGGGGGCTGCTGCCTGTATATACCACACTGCTGGGGGCTGCTGCCTGTATATACCACACTGCTGGGGGCTGCTGCCTGTATATACCACACTGCTGGGGGCTGCTGCCTGTATATACCACACTGCTGGGGGCTGCTGCCTGTATATACCACACTGCTGGGGGCTGCTGCCTGTATATACCACACTGCTGGGGGCTGCTGCCTGTATATACCTCACTGCTGGGGGCTGCTGCCTGTATATACCACACTGCTGGGGGCTGCTGCCTGTATATACCACACTGCTGGGGGCTGCTGCCTGTATATACCACACTGCTGGGGGCTGCTGCCTGTATATACCACACTGCTGGGGGCTGCTGCCTGTATATACCACACTGCTGGGGGCTGCTGCCTGTATATACCACACTGCTGGGGGCTGCTGCCTGTATATACCACACTGCTGGGGGCTGCTGCCTGTATATACCACACTGCTGGGGGCTGCTGCCTGTATATACCTCACTGCTGGGGGCTGCTGCCTGTATATACCACACTGCTGGGGGCTGCTGCCTGTATATACCACACTGCTGGGGGCTGTATACCTGTGCTGGAGTCCACCCTCGGCTTATACACGAGTCAATAGGTTTTCCCAGGTTTTGGGGGCAAAAGTAGGGGGGTCGGCTTATACACGGGTCGGCTTATACACGAGTATATACGGTACTTGTTTATTGTCCTAAAAATTACGTTCTGTGTAGAAATAAATTAAGTTGTAATTAAACTTCTATAGTATGGGTGTCACCTTTACTTAGATGCAAGGTGTCTTTTTACATAAAATGTGCACACATAAAATGTGCTATTACTATGGTGTTGAACTATTGCCCTAATGTGTCTCTAAGATTACTTTAGTTAACTTTTTTCTCACTGTATATACCGTATATACTCGTGTATAAGCCGAGTTTTCAGCCCAAAAATTGGGCTGAAAAGTCCCCCCCTCGGCTTATACACGGGTCATACGGTATGCTGTGGGGGGGGGGGCTGTGACTGGGGGCTGGAGGAGGCAGGAGGGGGCCGCGGTGACCGCAGGCGGTCACGTGGGGCCGCCTCATTAGTGCAATGAATATGCACGGCATATCCCCGTCCATCAACGGCGGGGGGATGTCGTGCATATTGCAATACACAGCCCCCCCTCCTTATTATGGGTCCCCCAGTAGTAATAAACAGCCCTCCCCCTCCTTATCATGTCCCCCCCAGGCTGCGGCAGCTGTCAAAATAACAAACACTTTATACGTCACCTTCCGGCGCAGCTCCTCCGCTCCTCCGGTCCCGACTTCTTCTTCCTGCTTGTGCCGGTGTCATGTGACCGGGCACAGGAGATGACGTAATTTCCTGCGCGCGGTCACAGAAACCGGCACAAGAAGAAGAAGAAGTCGGGACCCGAGGAGCGGAGGAGCTGCGCCGGAAGGTGATGTATAAAGTGTTTGTTATTTTGACAGCTGTCGCAGCCTGGGGGGGGGACATGATAAGGATGGGGGTGGGGCTGTTTACTACCACTGGGGCTGTATATACCTCTGGGGCTGCTGGATACTACCACTGGGGCTGTATACTACCACTGGGGCTGCTGTTTACTACCACTGGGGCTGTATATACCTCTGGGGCTGCTGGATACTACCACTGGGGCTGTATACTACCACTGGGGCTGCTGGATACTACCACTGGGGCTGTATATACCTCTGGGGCTGCTGGATACTACCACTGGGGCTGTATACTACCACTGGGGCTGCTGTATACTACCATGGGCTGTATATACCTCTGGGCTGCTGTATACTACATGGGGCTGTATATACCTTGGGGCTGCTGTATACTACCACTGGGGCTGTATATACCTCTGGGGCTGCTGTATGCTACCACTGGGGCTGTATATACCACTGGGGCTGCTGTATACACCATCGGGGCTGTTATACTGTTACTGGGGCTGTTCTTTTGGGCTGCTGTATAACTTGGGGCTGCGTTACTACCTCTGGGGCTGCTGTATACTACCTCTGGGGATGCTGTATACTACCACTGGGGCTGCTGTATACCACACTGCTGGGGGCTGTATACCTGTGCTGGGGTCCACCCTCGGCTTATACACGAGTCAATAGGTTTTCCCAGGTTTTGGGGGCAAAAGTAGGGGGGTCGGCTTATACACGGGTCGGCTTATACACAAGTATATACGGTAATCATTAATCCCCGCTATGTAGTGCAGGCTAATATAATGACATTTAACTTTTGTGCAAGCACTTTGCTGAGTAGATGTGTAATAGTCTGCAAGGGTTTACCTTATGAATTAGGTGCAGGCTTTCCCAATAAGTGCTGGGGCTTCAGCGTTCATCCTCTTTCTCCGGGCTTCTGCTGTTCGGTCGACACCGTCATGTGGTTGCGTGGCGTTCCCGGATTCGTCAGTGTACGTGTGCACTGCTCCGTGCACTCCTGCACTACGCGACTACTAGCCACTATTCACGTCATTGAGTCACGTGAGTACGGTGGTTAATGCTGTATTGTCAAACCGTCAGGCTCACTTACGTCTTGTGCACCACAGTGGGTGGACCTATACTGTCAGGGAATGGTCTGCGTCACTGATGCATTTCGGGGGTCAACGGCCTCCTTCTTCTGAGTGGCAAAACACATTCTGACAGTGCTAAGGGAAATATAAAGGGTGTGCTGGTGTTCTATTGGTCACCACTGATTAACCCACCTTCTTTCCTTTTTTTTTTTTCTTTTCCCCTTTTCAACTATTCACAAGTACTCAGTAAATAACATACGAAGTATTATACTACATATATTCATGTGCAGATGTGTAGAGTTGTTGCTTTCTATTATTAATCTTATATACAACATATTGCACACTAAGGTGATGTAACCGGCCAGTACCCCATGGCCAGAACATAATCACCATAGTGTGATCACTCTTGCGCTTTGGCAGTACATAGTAAGTTAACAACTGAGGGGTAAGTTGTAAAATATAAAGAGACTAATGAATGGCTCCGGAAATGGGGGCATGGGCACCATAGTTCCCAGCTTCAAGTGCAGTGCAATGTGAAAAAACTGTTGCTCCCTATTGGTGATCCCGTATAAAACATATTATATACTGAGGGGATGTGACCGGTATATGATCCCTGTTCAGGTGCACAGTCACAGTCACAGTGCAGTGAAATATGTACAAGTGTTGCTTCCTATTGGTGATCATATACAGTGCCTACAAGTAGTATTCAACCCCCTGCAGATTTAGGTGGTTTGATAAGATGCAAATAAGTTAGAGCCTTCAAACTGCAAACGAGAGTAGGATTTATTAACAGAAGCATAAATCTTACAAACCAAAAAGTTATGTTGCTCAGTTGAATTTTATTAAATTTTAAACATAAAAGTGTGGGTCAATTATTATTCAACCCCTAGGTTTAATATTTTGTGGAATAACCCTTGTTTGCAATTACAGCTAATAATCGTCTTTTATAAGACCTGATCGGGCCGGCACAGGTCTCTGGAGTTATCTTGACCCACTCCTCCATGCAGATCTTCTCCAAGTTATCTAGGTTCTTTGGGTGTCTCATGTGGACTTTAATCTTGAGCTCCTTCCACAAGTTTTCAGTCGGGTTAAGGTCAGGAGACTGACTAGGCCACTCCATCACCTTGATTTTTTCCCTCTTGAACCAGGCCTTGGTTTTCTTGGCTGTGTGCTTTGGGTCGTTGTCTTGTTGGAAGATGAAATTACGACCCATCTTAAGATCCTTGATGGAGGAGCGGAGGTTCTTGGCCAAAATCTCCAGGTAGGCCGTGCTATCCATCTTCCCATTGATGCGGACCAGATGGCCATGCCCCTTGGCTGAGAAACAGCCCCACAGCATGATGCTGCCACCACCATGCTTGACTGTAGGGATGGTATTCTTGGGGTCGTATGCAGTGCCAACCAGTCTCCAGACGTCATGTGTGTGGTTGGCACCAAAGATCTCGATCTTGATCTCATCAGACCATAGAACCTTGAACCAGTCTGTCTCAGAGTCCTCCAAGTGATCATGAGCAAACTGTAGACGAGCCTTGACATGACGCTTTGAAAGCAAAGGTACCTTACGGGCTCGTCTGGAACGGAGACCATTGCGGTGGAGTACATTACTTATGGTATTGACTGAAACCAATGTCCCCACTGCCATGAGATCTTCCCGGAGCTCCTTCCTTGTTGTCCTTGGGTTAGCCTTGACTCTTCGGACAAGCCTGGCCTCGGCACGGGAGGAAACTTTCAAAGGCTGTCCAGGCCGTGGAAGGCTAACAGTAGTTCCATAAGCCTTCCACTTCCGGATGATGCTCCCAACAGTGGAGACAGGTAGGCCCAACTCCTTGGAAAGGGTTTTGTACCCCTTGCCAGCCTTGTGACCCTCCACGATCTTGTCTCTGATGGCCTTGGAATGCTCCTTTGTCTTTCCCATGTTGACCATGTATGAGTGCTGTTCACAAGTTTGGGGAGGGTCTTAAATAGTCAGAAAAGGCTGGCAAAAGAGATAATTAATCCACACATGTGAAGCTCATTGTTCTTTGTGCCTGAACTACTTCTTAATACGTTAGGGGGACCAAACAGAATGCTGGTGGTTTGAGGGGTTGAATAATAAATGACCCTCTGAATTAACTTTTAACGCTTTAAAAAAAAAAAAAAAAAAAAAAAAAATCGTTTAGGCTGCAGTGCATTTCCCACTTCCAGGCTGATCTACAGTCCAAATGTCACAATGCCAAGTTAATTCCGCATGTGTCAACCAGCTAAATCTGCAGGGGGTTGAATACTACTTGTAGGCACTGTATATAACATATTACATACTGTGGAGGTATGGCTGGCATGTGCCATCTTATCAGGTACAAAGTCATCCATATGTGGTATCTTTTGCTTTTCAGGCAGCACATAGTGAGATAATAACTAAGGGGTAAAGTGTAAAAGGCTAATGAGCGGGTCTGGTAGTGAAAGTGAAGGCTCATGGTTCCCAACTAAGTGCAATGAAATGTGTAACAATGTAGTTTAGTATTGGTGATACTATATCTAATGTATTAACATATTGTGGTGATGTGACCGACTTGTGCCCCTTATTACATGTTTGGTTTTTGGTTCCGTCTTGTCCTTAAAACCCAAACAACTCCAATTCTTGGTTCAGTCCTTTTGGGCACATAGAATCTAGTTCAAAAATCCATTTTGATTCACATTTTGACATCTTCCCCACAAAGTCACCTCCTCTGGGATCCATGTCCACCTTTTGGATGGCGCAAAATCTCAACTTTTTTGTGTTGCAATTGTGTGTTGTTCTAAAATGCTTGACAATTTTAACCTGCTGAATCATTCTAATTTGTTTTTACTTTTGCATACAATTGTATAGTATATGTAATTTTAGAAGTATATACGATTTTATGGTGTAGTCGTTAAATAAATTACCACCACAAAGCTAGATAAAAGTATGTTTTTGTAGACTCAACATTCTAAAATTCTGTGACGCACCTGGGAGTTCAAATTGCTCACCACACATCTAAATAAATTTATCGACCAGTCTAGTTTCCATATATAAATAGGGTCATTTTTTTTTTTTTCACTGCTTAGACTCATCAGGGGCTCTCCAAATGCAGCATGGTGTCAGCTAATAATTCCAGCTAATTTTCCAATCAAAAAGTCAAATGATGCTCCTTCTCTTCCAAGCCCTGCTGTACATCCAAACAGTGATTTTCCACCACATATGGGGTATCAGCATACTAGGGAGAAATTGCACAACAAATTTTAGGGTTTATTTTCTCCTGTTACCCTTTAAAAATGCGATATTTGGGGTGAAAGTCACATTTATGTTGGAAAAAGTAACATTTTCATGTTTGTCTTCAACATTGCTTTAGTTCCTGTGAAGCACCTGAAGGTTTAATACACTGCCTGAATGTGGTTTTGAGTAACTTGAAGTGTATCATTTTTTAAATGGTGTTTTCTGCCATGTAGGCCCTTCAATGTCACTTCAAATGTGATGTGGTCGCTAAAAAAAAGTGGCTTTGTAAATTTTGATGGAAAAATGAGAAATTGCTGATAAACTTTTGTATCGCCCTCAGGGCTATGGGTTAGTCGGGACTGGTCCTTATTCTCTGCTTTCAGGGGGATGTCACGGTGGTGGTGGCCGTGGACCGGTACCATGGCCCTGGACTGCAATTAAAAAGGGAAAAAATAAAAATACAAATAAGAGTTTGTCAGTGACGCCACCTGTGGGATGCGGACGGATATGACCACCGCTGCTCATCTCAGCTTCAGGGGATGATGTTGGGATGCAGCAGGATGATAAACCCTTCACAGGTAGGGCTAGGATGATCCCTGAGCTGGTGATAATAATTGTTATTGGTGTTGATGGGGATGCAGGAATTAGCTCAAACAATGATGTGGAGACCTTTAATGGTTGAACTCAGGTATTACCGGGTACTGTTTTCTAAAGTTCACGGGGTTCGGAGCCTGGACGTAATTTTAGGCTTTCCACGCCAGGCAAGTCCTGAGGCTCTTCTTTTAGATTGGGCCCTGGCTGCATAAAGCAATGCTGTGACCCTCTCTGTTCTGTACTAGCTGTAGGACAAGCAGCGTGATCCCTTCTCTTGGCTGTATTTCTACTTAGCTCTCCTGGGCTCTGTAGTGCGGCTGTGTCTCTTTAGCTTTACAGTGAACGGGGCGGTGTATAACTATCCGTTCTCCGAATTTGGCCTCTGGGTGTATGATCCCTTACGATCTCGGTCTCCAGTGACCATACTATACTTAATTCTGAGCTTGCTGGCACTACTACCACTCCCAGATTTTCCTTCTCTCCTCCTCAGGCCCTCGCTATGGGCTCCACACACTGTCAGTTTCCTTGGACCGGCCTGACACACCTCTTGTCCCCAAGATCACTTTCCTCTCCTCCTTCTGCTCTGCTCAAGTGTCACCTCAGCTCTCCTTACAGGAACTGACTAGCTCCGCCCCCTGCACCTGCAAATCTAGGGGACCTCTACTGACGTCAGCAACTGACCTGACCTCAGCTGTTAGAGCTGCCCCTACAGGCCCAGGTTGGGATATGTTATATGTGTGCTTCACCTGGTGGATGCCTTGCCTCCAAGCTTGTAATGTGATTACCGGACCCCGGGGCGCCACACTTTGAACCCTTCTAACTTCCTAACAAAAAAAAAAATCTTTTTTACAAAACTGTGCTGATGTCAAGTAGACATGTGGGAAATATTATTTATTAACTATATTGTGTCACATAACTCTATTGCTTAACGGTATAAATATTCAAAATTTAAAGTTTACAAAAATGTCCAAATGTTCAAAATTTCTGATTTTTTTCACAAATAAACGCAAAAATTATCATTCTAAATTTACCACTATCATGAACTCCAATATGTTCCAAAAAAAACAATCTCGGAATTGCTGGGATCCATTTAAAAATTCCAGAATTATAATCTCCTAAATTGATACTGGTTTGAATTGGAAAAAATGGTCAGGTCATTAAGGTTGAAATAGGCTGGGGGCTGAAGAGGTTAATAGCTGTCTACTAATATCCCAACGGTTGTCACACTAAATGGGGATCTGCTTTATTCTCATTTGTGTCAGTAAAGGCTAGAAGCAATGGGATGAAACTGAATAGGAGAAGACACAAATTAGATATTAGAAAATAGCTTTTTGAAAATGAGGGTAATCAACGAGTGGAACAGGCTGCCATGAGAGGTGGTGAGTAGTGATGAGTGAGTGCAGTTGTTGCTACTCGCACGGATAGTACGGTATTCGTGATACTCGTTACTCGGCGAACATCGCTGGTGCTCATGAGTGATGTGTCGATCGTTATTGATCTGACACCAATTGACAGCTCCCTTAGTGCACAAAGTGAGCTGGCACCTCTGCGAGAGCAGATTGAATGTTAAGGTACTATTACACTAGGAGACGGGGCTGGAGATGTCGGCAGCGACTGGCGGGAGCGTGCACGTTTTTGGCGCCCCGGGTCACCGTCCCCCATTTACATGGGGCGACACCTCCAGCGCCGCATCGGCTATCTGACAGGTGGCATCGCCGCTGGGGTGTCTCAAAACCCCAGCGGAGATGCAGTACTATGGAAGCCTATGGCTCCCATCGCCTGTCAGGTCGCCGGCGGCCGTTTACATGGGGCGATGTGTACACATTGCCCCAGATCGGCCGCCTGGTTTCAGAACACTGCTTTGAAACCAGGCGACCAGTAAATGGCGTCGCCCTCGGCCATTCACATTAGGCAATGCAGGGGTGATATTGGTGCCAATAGGCCACTCCCCTGCATCGCCTAATAAATCGGCAGTACCCTCGCCTCGTATGACAGTACCTTTAGGGTCTCTCTGGAGGGCACAGCAAGGTGTTTTAGACATTGAAATTGTAAAAAAGCCCACCCTCCCGCCCTGTCCTGGAAAGAATCGTTTTGTAGCCTGATTTGTGTGGGCGGAGTCTTATAATTAATTGACTAACATTATACTCGCTATTCGGACAAATCTGTGAGTATTAAAAACTACTCGTTATGAATATAGAAAGTGTGAATACTTCTCGCTAGTCTCTCATCACTAGTAATGAGTTCCCCTTCAATGGAAGTCTTCAAACAGAGGCTGGACAGACATCTTTCTGGGATGAGTGGTGAATCCTGCTTTGAGTATGAGAGTGGACCAGATGACCCAGAAGGTCCCTTCCAACTCTACCATTCTGTAATTCTATGAATCTATGATTTTATAACCCTTAATAATTTAATCTGCATTACTAGACACTGCCACAGAAGATGGTAATTATGTCAGGTACTAATGTAGTGTAGCTAAATCTGTCCCATGCTGTTCCATCAGCACACTACGACTTGTAGACACATGCTGAGATTCCGTCGTATTGGGATCAGATCCAATAGAAAGAAAACCTCTGCATATCTCAGATTAAAATTACAATCCACAAACAACTGTTTTCTTTTTTGCACAATTGAAACATTAATATGAAAGGAAAAAAAAGCAATAAATAAATAAGCAGCCACTTAACATACCATCTCAGATCTCAATTACCGTGCTAGCAAATACTGATGACTTCTGCAAAGTGTACCTGCCAGCTGGAAAGAAATTGATTCAATAGGCTTTCTAGAGTCAGCAATGTTATTAAGAGCTTAATTGGTTAATTGCCTTTATGTTTTAAAAGGAAAAAGAAGACATTCTACTTGATTTACATTTATTAACTGAAAATCACTCTATCCATTTCCATCTCCGATTTCTCATATTATTTCAGGTAGAGCATTACTTGTAAAGCATTCATAAGTGCTATGTAATAATTTCACTGTACAGAACTGCTAGTTCTGCTTCATTTGCTGTAATGTGTGACTATACAAATTCCTGCAATGTCTGTCAAATAATCCACTGACTCAGGTCTTTACCCCTTTTGCCTTGAAACTGATCCAAAAGGCTTGTTAAAATAATATACCTGACCTAGCTCTCGCTAATAAACTTTAAAAGTCTCAAGAATTATCCGGGTCAGTAATTATCCAGTAAATTGCATTGGAGCCATATTTAAAATGCAAATTTTTAAAATCTGCTACTTGTGGGGAAACTTGTAATGTAAACTGGTTTAACATTCCTGGTAACGATAGGAATACAATGGGGACCTTTGTCATCTCAGAATGCCAAGATTTAGAATAGGGATCTGTGCCTAGCTCAGTCTCTTTAATGTCCAACTCTAGATAGTGTATATTTTCTTTGCAAGCTTTGTAAATGTTAAGAGGGCCGTGAACTGGTGTGACCCTCAACTAATGTAAATGGGTTATGATGTTATCCTATGAAAAGAAAAAAAAAAGTATTTTTCACACAGAGACTGTAATTGTGAAGCTGTCAACTCACAGGGAAACTCTACCATCTAGCATCGTTTGGTAACATATTTTCTACGTTGAATGATTTATGTAATTATTACTTGCATTTTTATATTTCATTTTGTTGACATTCAATGAAAAAATGGGAAAAACTGTAAGCATTTAGAAATATATTATTTTAAAACTTCTCTTTCGCCAACATGATTCTTCAATTTAGCTTAGAATATTTAAAGCTAGTATTTTGTGGATGAAGGTTGAAATATATTTTATAACTTGTACCAGAATTTGGCCCATTTGTTAAAAAGTGAGCAAGGATTAATAGCCAGCCGGGACAGCTCCAGTCCGGTGCTGGCACTCCAGCACCTGAAGGTTCAATCTAGGGTTTCATTAAGCTGGACCCTCAAGTCTCTGAAAGCAGCTTCCCAGAAGGCAGAATCCCCCTCGTGGGTCAGGAGGGAAGTTGCACCCAGGTCTCAGGCTTTGGCACCATTCTCCTCCTCTGCTTTGCAGATCAACGTTGCCATTTTAACAGACCCGTAGACCGCACCCGTGCTCTGCCGTCTGTCTACTGCCGCACCCTTCCTGCCGTTTTTTGTAGCTTCCGGCAAGGGTACTTTTATCTTTGGCCCACCTCCTTGGTTTTTCATTGGCAATTGGGGTGGGCAGGAAGTTTCATGCCTCTGGCATGGCCCTCCCACGAAGAGGGGCTGAGGCATGCCCCTGGGCCTGCACATGTTGTTGTTAAGTCTCTGACCCTGCCATTTTGAGGTGCATCAAAGAAAGTCCATTTAAAACAAAGTTCAAGGTGCACAGTACCCGGTTTTACCGGGCATGGGATCCTGCTCGTGATGCCAAAAGCTGACCCACCCCAGCGCCGTGGGGTTACAGATTTCGGGGGTTGTAGGTTCACTGGAGGATGTCATGGGTGGCCTGTGCTCGGGTCCATGGTCCTGGTGGTCGCTAAAAAGGGGTTTAAAAAATAAAAAAATAAAAGTTTGTGACACCACTTATGGTATCTGGTAATGATACCGGTGCTGCTTGCAGACCTCAGGGGTGATAATGAGGAAGCTTTGTTGGTAACACTCCCTGTAGGTGGAGCGAGGCCCCTGGGGCAGCTGTGGATAGATAAGGATGTTCGCAGGGAGGCGGCTCGTCGGGGGGAGATTCTGGCAGACAGTCTGTTATGAGGGAGCAAGAGTATGGCTCCTCCGGCGCAGGCTAATAAGACACAATGCACAGTCTTTGCCTCTAAACCAGGCTTTACTGGTAACTTCGGCAGGAAACAGTCCTTACACAGTCAACGGGTATTGCTGGCCTGGGTAGTCACCAGAGAAATCAGACGTCTCACTGGGGACCCTCGGGGATGTGTCTGCTTAATCCTTTCATCTGTCTTTACTGCGCTCTCCCTCTGTTCCTTCCTTAGCGCTCCGGCGCACAGATCCCTCAGCCGGTCCCCACTGATCCCTCTGGAAGATTCCTATTTTTGGGCCTCCGGATCCTATACGAGGCCTTAGGGGATTATGCCGGGTGTTGGCCGCGACTTCTGAAGAAGCCTGTGCTCTCCAGTTCAGCTCCAGTTTTGGATTGGATCCTTCCAGCTGGGAGTCATACCGGTCCGGATTCGGGTGCACCTAAACACCCTAGGATCCCCTTCTTCCTCCAGGTCACCTGTACTGAGGTACCCTCCACTGCGCTTCTCACAGGATTGACTTGCAGACTCCTACTCCTCTCACTAACTTTCCCTCACTCCACTACCCACCAAAGGTCCTCCCACCGGGAACGGTTCCCTAGCAACAGATTAAGCTATTGGTCCCCTGACCTACAGTGTGTGGATGTGTGTAGTGAGGGCCCCTATTGACATCCCAGTCACCTAGTCACAGGGATACTACACACTCTGGTCTGGGTACAGTACCCCTCCGTGGTGTCCTGACCAGTGGAATGCCACATGAAAGTTGGTGGACAGCCATTATCAGGTCTCTCCAGAGATGATCAATTGGGTTTAGGTCAGGGCTCTGGCTGGACCAGTCAAGAAAGGTCTCTCTCTCACTCTCTCTCTCTCTACCAGAAACATGAATTTGGCATAGCCTGGAAGACAAATTAGTTAAAAAAACACACCTTATCCGCAGTAAGAAAAAAAAACATTTTCTGCTGTGAATATGAGTAATGGTGTTATGATTTATTTATTTTGTAGTATATACGTATATCTTTTTCGATTGTTTACAATTTTTTTAGCGTATTTGCTCAGATTTTTTTGCACCTGTGTTGTATTGATTGGAGACTTACTATATAAGCAGACTTTCTTTCTAGTTTTTTTGTGAGCAAGAAGTGTGGTGACACACAGAACAGCTGTTGCTCTTTTTTATTCCACATTCTGCACATGACACCCAAATTAATTGCTATTTTTAAAATGAAACAGTGGTGAGTTTCACATATTTTTCATCTCTACATGCATGAAATCTAAGAAAGATTACACAAGTAACAATTAACACCTTTACGACCATTAACGTGTATAGCCATCATGGGAAGATGTCAGTTCCCGCACCATGATGGCTATAAATGTCATTTCTTTAAACTGTCACTGTGTCAACTCTCAGTGACACTTCCATGCCGACAGCTGTCAGTGACAGCTGAGGGGCAGGGGAAGAGGTGTAGGGACCTTTATTAGTGGTCCCCACACACAGAGCAATGTGATTAGTCAGTCTGTCTGACTGATCACAATATGATCATGCAGGAAAGTTCTGAACATGAACATTTCCCTCTGTGATCACTGCAGTAGGCAGTCTGTCAGCTGACAGCCAAGCGCCTGCAGTGTCAGCCTGGGCCGACGTGTGTGCGGCTGCAGGCTGATCAGCTTTACCCAAGCTGATGAGCTATGCCCAGGCTGATAAGATGTGCCCAGGGCTGTCAGCTGTGCCCAGGGGTGATGAGCTGTGCCCAAGGCTGATGGGCTGATGAGCTGCTCCTGGGATCGCGGCATCTAAAAGGCTGTGAGAGGGAGAGAGCTCCCTATCTGACTCCATTGTGTTCCCTTGATTAAATCACAGGGATCCGATGATTGCCATGGTACCCAGAGGTCAAACAATTACATCCTGGGTGCCTGGTTTTGTGGACTGTTAAAGCCAAATTGCAATGACAAGCTCTGTCAGTGTAATCAGGCTGGTGTCATGAATTGCAATACATGTCGATTGCAATATATGAGATCAGTGATCAGAAAAATAAAAGTTACACACATGTAGTATCGTTGCATCCGTAATGACCCCCCCCAAAAAATCTGTCCTACTATTTATCCCGTACAGTGAACACCGTAAAAAACAAAAACATGGCAATGAATGATGCTTTTTCCAAGATGGGTTCTCATGAGGGGGATTCTGCTCCTCTGCCATTTAGGCTACGTTCGCACATCGCACTTTCATCACATGACCGCGAGCGGCCAATCAACGATCTTTATAGGTCCTGTAAGGTCGATACCTGTGGATCTCTCGGCTCCCGGAACACCCGGCGGAGGGTAAGTATTCAATTTTTATTATTTTTTACACATTTGGATTAGTTTAATTTGGGTTTCGTAGTGTATATTAATACACTACGAAACCCAAAAGGGCTGTCACAGATGTTACAAAAGGGATGATTCTTCCTCCCCTGTGTGACATCACTTCTCCCCTGCGCTTTTGGGGGAGAAGTGAGCCCTTAAAACAACGTGGTGTGTGAATGCATCGCATTTTTTTACGTCACTTTTTTGCGCGGGTGCCCGCGAAAAAAGGGCAAAAAGAAGCATTGTGGGAACGTATCCTAATGGTACCTTTACACGCCGCGACGGCAGGCTGGATACATCCCGCTACAGGCTACAAATGTAGCTTGTAGCGCCAATGTAGCCCGTCGTAGCGGCGTCTGAAGACGTGACGCTACAGCCGGCAACAGATACATCTGTTTCCTAGGTCTGCTCGAAAACTGATGGCTACAACGCCGATGGTAGCGAGCTGTATCGGCGTGTAAAGAGGCAACGGAAGGGAACTCGGGACAGCCTGCGATGTAGCTGCAATGTAGCTAAGGCGTGACCCTGGCTCCGTGTTACCGCCCCATGTGCGATCATTGGTGGAAGCTGCTGCATGACGATTGGTAGTCGCTGCATAGGGAGGCATATTTAAAGGAGCTGACGAGTCACACTACACAATTGCTCGAGCGTGCTGTATTACTCAGCCTCCTGCGTTGCCTGCCCAATCAGGATGTTATTGCTTCGTCCTATCAGCGTACGGACGGCTCGTAATCCACAATTGTAGCACGCCTATGTGCTGGCCCTGCTGCACCAGGTACGCCCATAGTAGCTGGTTATAGCGGTGTGTAAATGAGCTACAGCTGGCTACTTGAGACACCGGCGATGTAGCTAGCTATAGATGTAGCGTGGCGTAGCGCATCTTGTGGCGGCGTGTAAAGGTGATGCGTTGACCGTTTGTAACCGTTTGAGCGTGCTCGTGCACGTGAAGTAGCGGGATGTATCCAGCCTGCCGTCACGGCGTGTAAAGGTACCATTAGAGTGTGTGCACCCAATCCAGAATAGCATAGTTTTGGAAGCAGCGTCTTACCACTGTGTCCAAAATGCTGCGTTATATAGTACAGGCATCGTGGATAGGATTTCTAGAAATCCCATGCTCACTGTGTTTCTCTCCACCACAGCGTGTTTTCAGCTGCGGTGTGGGTTACCGTGATTCCACATCTCCACAGCATATTAATTTATTGCTGCGGAGACAGAGGTGAGCTCCAGCGGGTGAATGCAGTGAAAATCCGCCCTGCTTCAAATGCAGATCATGGGTACAGGGCGGCTGTATTGTCCCTGCATTCACCATCGACTTCCCACTGGTCTGGAGGCACTGCATCCAACACGAAGTGCCTGCTGGTAGGGTGCTCCTTCACGTCTGAGCTTTGCACTGTGCCTGACAAAGTAGTGCCTAACCACATATGGGGTATTGGCATACTCAGGAGAAATTGCACTATACAATGTATGGTGCAATTTCTCCTGTTACCCTTGTGAGAATGCAAATGTTGGAGCTAAAACAACATTTTTGGAAAAAAGTGATTTTTTTTATTTTTCATGGCTCAATGTTATAAAGTTTTGTGAAGTAACTGGGGGTGCAAGGTGCTCAACACACATCTAGATAAATTGCTTGAGAGGTCTAGTTTCCAAAATGGGGTCACTTGTAGAGAAGCTCCACTGTTTAGACACATCAAGGACTCTCCAAATGTGACATGGTATCAGCTAACGATTTCAGCCAATTTTGAATTCGAAAAGTCAAATGCCACTCCTTCCCTTCTGAGACATGCCATGCGCCTAAACAGTAATTTTCCACCATATGTGGGTTATCAGTGTAAAAATTGCAGAACAATATGCATGGTGCAATTTCCCATGTTACCCTTGTAAAATTGCAATCTTTTTAACAAAAACAAATTTTTTTGGGAAAAAAATTAATTCTATTTTCACGGCTCTTTGATATAAAATTCTGTGAAGCCCCTGAAGGTACTAGGTGCTCATCACACCTCTAGATAAATTCCTTGAGGGACTAGTTTCGAAAATGTGGTAATATGTGGGGGGTTTATACTGTTTATGCACTTCAGTGGCTCTTCTACCTTGACATGGTGTCAGCTAACGATCATACACAATCTTGCACTTCAAAAGTAAAATGTCGCTCCTTTACTTTTGAGCCTTGCCGTGCGCCTAAACAGTTGTTTTCCACCACATATGGGATATCAGCGTTCACAGGACAAATTGCAGAACAAATTGTATGATACATTTTTTCCTGTTATTCTTTTGAAAATACTTTATTTGAGGCTAAAGTAACATTTTTGTGGCAAAAAGTAGCATTTTCCTTTTTTTTCTTTCACATTTCTTTAGTTCCTGTGAAGCACCTAAAGGGTTGATTGAGGATATGGTTTTAAGTAGCTTGAGGTGTGCAGGTTTTGGAATGGTGTCACTTTCCAGTGTTTTCTGTTATATAGGCCCCTCAAAGTAACTTCTAATTGGTTTTCGTCCCTAAAATAAGTGACTTTGTAAATTTTGTTGGAAAAATAAGAAATTTCTGATGAACCCTTCTAACTTCCTAAAAAAAGAAATTTGTTTACAAAATTGTGCTGATGTAAAGTAGACACGTGGGAAATGTTATTTATTAACTATTTTGTGTGACATTACTCTCTGGTTTCACAGAATAAAAATTAAAGGTTTGAAAATTGCAAAATTTAAACTATTTTTGCCAAATCTGTGTTTTTTTTTTTTACAAAGAAATGCAATAAATATTGATCTAAATTTACCACTAACATAAAGTCCAATTTGGCACGAAAAAAAAAACAATCTTGGAATCACTGGAATATGTTCCAGGGATACTACTTCATAAAGTGTCACTGGTCAGAAAAGCAAAATGAGGCTTGGTCATTAAGGTGCAAAGTAACTTGATCCTTAAAGGGAACCTGTCAGCTCGTTTATGCCTCAGCTATCACTATCTGTCCTGCAGCTTCATAGTACTATTCTAATCATTCCTGTCAGAGCTAAGAGTGTAATGTTAAAGGGGGAAAAAATAATTTATACACTTACATATTCTTATGTGAATGAGGCAGTGACTACACCTTGGGAGACGTAGTCACTCTGGCAGGTGAATAGTTAACTCACTAAAAACTTCTCTGTATAAAGGTCCTGTGTTATGTAACAATCATGTGATGATAGTGGGCTAAATCATGTGACGATAGAGCTAAGCAAGCAAAGTCATTATGGGCTATGTAGACTTAGCGTCACATGATCGTAACTAGGGATGGGCGAGTCTACTCGCTAGGACTCGTTACTCGGTGAGCAGTAAGGGACTCGCAGGACTCGGTACTCGGCGAGTTTCCCAGCGATTACTCGCACAGTAACGAGTCCAATGCAAGTCAATGGCAATCCTAGTTTTGTCAGAGTTTACTTTTTCTCACTCGCTAGACTCGCTATATCACATCGCTATGTAGCTTGAATCTCCCCAAATCATTTAAACAATCGTACCGCTTCACAAATACCCGCTGTCAGCAGTGAGTCTGAGCGAGTCTGAGCGAGTCTACGAATCCGAGTCCTGTATACTGTATTCGGGACTCGCGAATACAGAATCTGTTATGTTCCGACAAAGCTTCCTAGACAGCCTAGCGTGTTAGGTCAGAAAACTTGTGAAGATGGACAAGCATGTTAGCCAATCATATTCAGTAATGCCACAGCCATGTTGGTTGTGGCAGGACTATGATTGGCTTCTGTCCATCGTGATGCCTATGTCATGTATGAGAGGCGAGGCTGTATATAAGCCTTGCCACCGCCATTTCCTCCACATTCCTGTGACGATCTGAGCTAGTGCAGGGTGAGGTAGATGCTGGAGCAGATCATAGGGAGTGTCAGTCAGTGTAGGGAAACTTCAAGATTCCTTATATTTAACCCAAACAGCTCTTCTGAGAGCTACCAGGAGGACAGAGGAGTACTGTGTAGAGGACTGTAGGCAGGCAGGCAGGCAGGGAGGAGCAGCCTTACAGTGCACACAGGACCGACCTCATAGCTTAGCTTACTCACTCAGCTTTCCTAATAGCTGAAGTCAGAGGCTTGGCTGAGGTACTACTTCTTATTTTTTTGCACCTGATAGATTTTGGGTCATAATAACCCCTTCAGCTTTATTTTCTCTGTGGCAGACCAGTGCGTTGCTGCTCTCCTACCTGCAAATAGCACGTACGCCACCTGCTTGTGCGACTACTTGTGCGCACTTAATAATTTTTGCAGGGACTACAGGGACTAGTGTGCTGCTTCACTGTCAAGTGTTAGCACGCACTTAACCCGCCAGAAGGTGACGCCTACAGCACCACCTAACTCAATCTCGGTGGCTGTGCGCACTTAATAATTTTTGCAGGGACTAGTGTGCTGCTTCACTGCCAAGTTTAGCACGCACTTAACCTGCCAGCAGGTGACGCCTACAGCACCACCTAACTCCATCTCGGTGGCTGTGCGCACTTAATAACTTTTGCAGGGACTAGTGTGCTGCTTCACTGCCAAGTGTTAGCACACACTTAACCCGCCAGCAGGTGACGCCTACAGCACCACCTAACTCCATCTCAGTGGCTGTGCGCACTTAATAATTTTTGCAGGGACTAGTGTGCTGCTTCACTGCCAAGTGTTAGAATGCACTTAACCCGCCAGCAGGTGACGCCTACAGCACCACCTAACTCCATCTCGGTGACTGTGCGCACTTAATAATTTTTGCAGGGACTAGTGTGCTGCTTCACTGCCAAGTGTTAGCACGCACTTAACCCGCCAGCAGGTGACGCCTACAGCACCACCTAACTCCATCTCGGTGGCTGTGCGCACTTAATAATTTTTGCAGGGACTAGTGTGCTGCTTCACTGCCAAGTGTTAGCACACACTTAACCCGCCAGCAGGTGACGCCTACAGCACCACCTAACTCCATCTCAGTGGCTGTGCGCACTTAATAATTTTTGCAGGGACTAGTGTGCTGCTTCACTGCCAAGTGTTAGCACGCAGTTAACCCACCAGCAGGTGACGCCTACAGCACCACCTAACTCCATCTCGGTGACTGTGCGCACTTAATAATTTTTGCAGGGACTAGTGTGCTGCTTCACTGCCAAGTGTTAGCACGCACTTAACCCGCCAGCAGGTGACGCCTACAGCACCACCTAACTCCATCTTGGTGACTGTGCATTTGTCAACAATGTCACAAAAACCACAATTTCCCAAAAAAGAGGTTGCAAAGGGACAGGGACGAGGTCGTGGCCGTAGAAGTCGTGCCCAAGAACGCACTGGTACAGGTAGACAGACGAGGATTGATAGATCTATCTTTCTCCTGTCTAAAATTCCCAGTACTCAACAAAAACGTGTCTTGAGGCCGGAAGAGCATGACCAGATAACATCTTGGATGGCTGATAACACCTTGACCTCTGGTTCTTGCAGTACACAATCGTCCTTACCAACACAGTCTGGTGTCGCTACAGACAACGCAGGGCCATCCAATCCTCAAAGTCTTCCTATTTCCTCAACCCATTGGCAGCCAGAGGAAAATTTGGACCATGACCTTGGTCACTCCGATGATTTATTTGGTTCTTATCAGCCCTTGATTGCATCTGGCCTTTCATTGTCACTGCCTGACGAGATACTTGAAGAAGACCTAATGTCTATTCATGGCCAAAGTTTGGAAGCACCTCATACTGAAGAAAGCCACTTTCACCAAATGCATACAGCATCTCAGGAGGTGGATGATGATGAGGATGATGAGACACACATCTCATCTGGCCAGCCTGCTCAGTCACGTTATCCAGAAGACTTTGAAGAGGAAGGGGTGGATGATGAGACCACAGATCCTACCTGGAGTGTTGACATGCATAGGCAACAGAGCAGCCAGAAGGAGGAAAGTGGCTATGTACCACCGCCAAAAGCACCAAGGCTTACTCCTTTCTCCAGAACACAAACTGTGACAACAGTTTCCCAAATTGTGTCAACTGTTGCACAAACTGTACCAACTGTTGCACAAACTGTAAACACAGTTGCCCAAACTGTGTCAACAGTTGGTGTTGTACAGAGTCATCCTCCTCTGCCTCCAATTCAACATAAAGGACGAAAAGCCATTGTGTGGCAATTTTTTAAGGATGCCACATCTGTACCAAATGTGGTTATCTGTAACATCTGCCATGCAAGGCTAAGCAGAGGCCTGGGAAAAGGAAACATGAGCACCAGCAGTATGCGTAAGCATATGTCTGTTAAGCACTCAATTCAGTGGTCGGCCCATCAGGGTTCAAAATCAGTGCTTTCTGATCCCAACACTTCCAGGCCACCTCAGATCCATCCTTCACCAGCTAGTGTTCAGGCATCAGCTCCTGCTCAAACGTACTCCTCCCAAGCTGTGGTACAAGAGAGACATGACAGTAGTCAAGCCACTGGTCAGTCTGCGCCAAACGTCCAGTTGTCTGTGCCACAGCTGTATGAAAGGCAGCGGAAGTACCAATCGACACACCCATTTTCCCAAAATGTGACTGCGCAAATTGCAAAGTTGTTAGCTGTGGAAATGTTGCCGTTTAGGCTTGTGGGTACAGAGTCTTTTCGGGAGTTGTTGGCTGTGGCAGCACCATGATACTCTGTACCCAGCCGCTACTTTTTCTCACGTAGTGCCGTTCCTGCCTTACACCAGCACGTGGTTACCAACTTAAAGCGTGCACTAACAAATGCTGTAACCGCCAAAGTCCACCTAACAACGGACACGTGGACAAGTAGTTGTGGACAGGGCAGATACATCTCACTAACGGCTCACTGGATCAACCTGGTGGAGAGTGTTCCAACTTCTCAAAGTGGACCATCTGAGATACTACCAACTCCACGAATAGCGGGCACAACATCATTCCGGGTGTCTGCCTCATCATATATGTCCAGTACACAATCTGCTTCTGCAACTTCCTTGTCCACTGCTGAGCTGCCCGCACCATCACGTCCAAGTTGGGAGCTTTGCAGTAGTGCTTCAGCAAGGCGACAACAGGCTCTTCTGAAGCTTATCTGTCTAGGTGACACACCTCACACTGCAACTGAGCTGTGGAAAGGTCTTAAGCAACAGACTGATGAGTGGATGGCCCCACTGCAACTACAACCAGGTCTTGTTGTGTGCGATAACGCTCTAAACCTTGTGGCGGCACTAAAGCATGGTAACCTTGTACACGTGCCTTGCATGGCTCACGTGCTAAACCTAGTAGTTCAGAAATTCCTGAAAATATACCCCGAGTTATCTGACCTACTGGAGAAGGTGAGGCGAATTTGTTTCGACCAGAGCTGGGGTGCGTGGGGTACTCGGTCACCGGGGCTTCTGTGTGGGATGTCACGGGTGGTCGGTATCCCCGGTGCCGTGCCCTGGCGAACAACTATACCAGGTGTTGTTGGTAAACGGTGGGGGTGAAAGGGGTTATTTACAGGGGAACGTGACGCCACCTGTAGAGTCCGGTAAGGTGGTACCGGCGCTGCCAGCCGGCCACTGAGGTGATGGAGGGGGCAGCAGTGTGTGGTACAGCTCCCCACAGGTGGAGCTTTACCTCAGGGCAGCTATGATGGTATATGAGACGGTGAGGGAGGACAGTGATGGTAAATGGTGGTGCCGTTCTTACCCGTCTGCTGTAGATGTTGATGATGATGAGTCCTTTGAGCTGCGGCAGGAAGAATAACAGAAACCAATTCTTGTTTAACTTTGCTTTACTCGGTACCGGATGATGGTATAACAATACACGGTACAGTTTGGTTTAGAGGGTTGTCACCAACTCAGGATTTTCCTCTTAAGGAGTCTATAGATGTTCCTTCTTTGTCTTTCAGGGTTTCTATACTCTTTCTAGATCTTTCCTTCTTTCCCACCTTCGCAGAGCTCACCCGCCAGTCCTGCAGTCTGTTTCTAGTAGGCTTAACTCGACTTATACCGGTCCAAATGGGAACAGCAGGAACGCACAAGTTTCCCACCTGACACCGGGTTTTCAGTCTTTCCTCACTAGTGTGGAACCGTCTTTTGGGCATGAGGGGTGAGGTACTTTGTGGTGCTGTCAGCAACCCGGTCTGGTTGGGCCTGCAGCTCGTCGGCTTCGCAGTCAGGGCTGAACTCCTGGCTGCCTCGGTTGTCCGTGTCACCTGTGAACCCTCAACATGACCAGCTGGTTCCTACCACTCTTGGTCAGTTGCCATCTGTCCTGGGCCCCCACATATAGTTGGGGTACCCTCCACTCAGCTCAGGCTGCCAGGCGTGACCACACTGTCTGCCTTCCCAACGCCGTCTGAGGTAAATTCTTAACTGTCACTCTGCTCTATCCTAAGCTCCGCCCACCACCTGTGGAACCTACCATAAAGTCAGTTTCCCCTACACTAAGTGGTGCGGTCCTAAGTGAGTGCTAAAAATAGACTCCATAAGCATTAAATCCTAACCTAGCAACTTACAAGGAAAAACACATTTTATATTCAAGTGTAATACCATTCTGTGGCGCATACCCGCAGGGGCGCCACACACCCCCTTGGTGAAACACACCCGTCCGCGGGTGTCAAACCAAACCTGAAATACAAAAATGCATTTTACATATAACATTGAACATTTAGAACAGATATCAACAATAAGATTGCTTCTTTTCTTCCCTATTAGGGAGGCGCATTGCTTATAACGTTGCATCAAACTTTGACTATAATCTAGTCCATACTGGCCCAACTGGGACCAGGTAACAAGTTCTTTGGTTACTGTCCATCAAGTGCTGAAAAGGAAAAAGAAACAGTGCAATGCAAGGGAAATATGCATTTTAAACAATTCTGCTCACACTTTAAACAGTGCAATACCGGGTTAACTCTTTACTGCTCAACTTTACTGACCCGGATTGCAAACCTCCCATTGAGACCTGCGTGGCGTTTATTTATCCCCACGATACAGGTCCCGGTCTAGGTGGCCCTGGGGAACTGCAGATAGATGGACTCTCCTCTCTCCAACCGCTGCTGCTGATGCTGGTACCGCGACCCTCCATAGCTCGCGGGGCCCGGCCTCCTCTGTACCACCGGCTCCTTCAGGAACTGGATGAAGTCCTCCTCCGTCTTGGTGATATCCTCCTCTCCGGGCTCCACAAGGGGTGCATAAATCGGTCCCAGGGAATCAGCAGCTGGGACTGCCATTGCCTCACAGCCGGTTACAGGTAACAGGTCCGGAGCCTGACCAGGTATATTGAGTCCGCTCCCGGCCGCATCCTGCTTAGTTCTTATAGTCCATAACCGGTGTGGGCTGGCGCTCGACCCGCCCCCTTGGTTGATTGAGAGCAATGGGGGCGGGGAGACTTTTTGGCGCCTCTTGAATGGCCTATGTTTGTTGAGGAGCCGAGGCACGCCCCTAGGCCGGCACATTGTTGTTTCTGCACTTTAAGCCCGCCCACCACGAAGTTTCTGTGGGCAAGTCCTTCGGGCTTTTCCGGAGCCCGCCACTGCCTTCGTCACTCCTCGGCAGAGCGGAGGGGGCGGGGCTTATCTTCCCGCTCTTTCTCCTGCTGTGACGCAGTTTGAATTTCTGAGGCGATGTAATGGCGGCTCGGCACAATTTTTATAATCCACACAGTTAAACAGTAATAAAGTTCTTAAGGCACACTTCACCTGGTAGATACCAGGCTGGCTCATCCTGTTCGTGACGCCAATTTGTTTCGACCAGAGCTGGGGTGCGTGGGGTACTCGGTCACCGGGGCTTCTGTGTGGATGTCACGGGTGGTCGGTATCCCCGGTGCCGTGCCCTGGCGAACAACTATACCAGGTGTTGTTGGTAAACGGTGGGGGTGAAAGGGGTTATTTACAGGGGAACGTGACGCCACCTGTAGAGTCCGGTAAGGTGGTACCGGCGCTGCCAGCCGGCCACTGAGGTGATGGAGGGGGCAGCAGTGTGTGGTACAGCTCCCCACAGGTGGAGCTTTACCTCAGGGCAGCTATGATGGTATATGAGACGGTGAGGGAGGACAGTGATGGTAAATGGTGGTGCCGTTCTTACCCGTCTGCTGTAGATGTTGATGATGATGAGTCCTTTGAGCTGCGGCAGGAAGAATAACAGAAACCAATTCTTGTTTAACTTTGCTTTACTCGGTACCGGATGATGGTATAACAATACACGGTACAGTTTGGTTTAGAGGGTTGTCACCAACTCAGGATTTTCCTCTTAAGGAGTCTATAGATGTTCCTTCTTTGTCTTTCAGGGTTTCTATACTCTTTCTAGATCTTTCCTTCTTTCCCACCTTCGCAGAGCTCACCCGCCAGTCCTGCAGTCTGTTTCTAGTAGGCTTAACTCGACTTATACCGGTCCAAATGGGAACAGCAGGAACGCACAAGTTTCCCACCTGACACCGGGTTTTCAGTCTTTCCTCACTAGTGTGGAACCGTCTTTTGGGCATGAGGGGTGAGGTACTTTGTGGTGCTGTCAGCAACCCGGTCTGGTTGGGCCTGCAGCTCGTCGGCTTCGCAGTCAGGGCTGAACTCCTGGCTGCCTCGGTTGTCCGTGTCACCTGTGAACCCTCAACATGACCAGCTGGTTCCTACCACTCTTGGTCAGTTGCCATCTGTCCTGGGCCCCCACATATAGTTGGGGTACCCTCCACTCAGCTCAGGCTGCCAGGCGTGACCACACTGTCTGCCTTCCCAACGCCGTCTGAGGTAAATTCTTAACTGTCACTCTGCTCTATCCTAAGCTCCGCCCACCACCTGTGGAACCTACCATAAAGTCAGTTTCCCCTACACTAAGTGGTGCGGTCCTAAGTGAGTGCTAAAAATAGACTCCATAAGCATTAAATCCTAACCTAGCAACTTACAAGGAAAAACACATTTTATATTCAAGTGTAATACCATTCTGTGGCGCATACCCGCAGGGGCGCCACAAATTTGCGCCCATTTCAGACATTCCTACACAGCAGTTGGAAGTCTTTCAGCCCTTCAAAACAAACTTAATTTGCCTAAACACAGGCTAATTTGCGACATGCCCACGTGCTGGAACTCAACATTCCATATGTTGGCAAGGTTTAATGAGCAGCAGAGGGCAATAGTGGAATATCAGCTGCAACATGCCCGTCACCACGGAAGTCAGACCAGACACATTAGTACTTTCGAGTGGGTCTGGATCACTGACTTTTGTGAGTTGCTGGAGAACTTTGAATACTGCACCAAACTTGTCAGCGGTGATCAGTCGATTATCAGTCTCACCATCCCCATGCTCTGCCTGCTAAAAGAATCCCTAATGAATCTCAAAACAGAATCTTTGAGAGCCCAGCGGGTGGCTATGGAGCCAGAATTTAACATCGCTGATCCTAGCCAGCCAAGCCAATATCAGCAGGCTACATTGGGTCTGGAAGAAGAAGGTGATGAGGGTGATGATGAAGAAGATTTATTTTTCTGTGGTACTGATGTGAACCCTGATGGTACTCCCAACCCTACGTTTATGTTGGTACAGCATGGGTGGGCTGAAGAGGTGGAGGCGGAGACCGATTTAGAGGCCATGATGCGTAGTGATCCTCATTCTGTTGTAACCGAGGAGATGAGTCTTTGCAGCTTAGTACACATGGCTGACGTAATGTCTCAATGTCTCTCCCAAGATCCACACGTCATTCACATCTATGACAGCAACCTCTACTGGTTGTCAACCTTTTTGGACCCACGGTACAAAGACAAATTTCCGTCGCTGCTGTTGCAGTCACCCAGGGGCTTAACGATGGATTTTTTCAAGAGGGTTGTTGTTGACAATTTGATGTCCATATCACCGTCTGACTCTGCTATACCCCGAAGTACCGGCTCTTTGCAACAGCAGCCTTTGGTTGGGACACAAACGCCATCAATGTCAAGAAGAGGTGGGGGTAAGATGTCCACCAACTGGGTGATGTTCAACAGACCTTCCAATCAACAACGGATCATGCCTACGGTCACCTTGAGTAGGAGACAACAATTGTCCAACATGGTGAACGAGTATGTCAGTGACAGTACCAGCTTCCTAACCGACCCTTCTGTACCCTTTAATTACTGGGTTTCCAAGCTTCACACTTGGACAGAGCTCTCTTTGTATGTCTTGGAGGTGCTGGCCTGCCCAGCTGCTAGAGTGACATCAGAATGTGTTTTCAGTGCCGCTGGGGGTATAGTCACTGATAGAAGGTCACGGCTTACTACTGAAAATGCCGACAGGCTGACTCTCATTAAGTTCAACAAGGACTGGATATCATCGCAGTTCGTAAGCCCCCCAGACGACAGTACCCAAATGTAGAGTAACCTAATCATAATTAATATGATTGGAAGATTGCGCTTTTAACTTTATGCCCTTTTAAGACAGGAAGTATCGGCATGTCCCTCAGCTCAGACGATGTGATAAGTCATGTTCCTGCAACATTTGCTGCATGATAACCATACTACGCAATCAGTAAAAATCATTTTACTTTACAAGTGCATCCGCTTGTGAGCATTTTTCATTTTTTTTTTTCCATCCAATACAATACAGCCCCTTGGGCTAATTTTTTGAGGCAACAAGCCTATGCCTGCGTCGTAGGCGTTGCTTGTACTATGCTCGTAGGACAAGCAAGTATATAGTATGGGCCACGCGCCCTCCTCTATTTCAAAAAATACTTTATTAAGCCCTTTGAGCTAATTTTTTGAGGCAACAAGCCTATGCCTGCATCGTGGGCGTTGCTTGTACTATGCTCGTAGGACAAGCAAGTATATAGTATGGGCCACGCGCCCTCCTCTATTTCAAAAAAGACTTTATTAAGCCCTTGAGCTAATTTTTTGAGGCAACAAGCCCTTGGTCCTCAACTCAAAGTCAGGGTGGTTCAGGGGCCTCCCTCGCCTCTTTAGGCAGCTGTGCTGGAGGGTTTCCACGCCGCCTGTGGTAGTGAGCAGCTCTGTGGGTAAATACAAAAAAAATTTGGTGAATGGGTTGCGTTTGGAAACAAAAACATAGGCCAAACATAACATGTGCACGCTTTTTTGACTCTGTGTATCTGTGTATTCTGTGTTTTCATTGTTGGCCTAAAGATGGAATTGCAGCAAATAAATTAAGGACATTTTGGCTCATGCCTCAACCAATATTCTATTTGTGGTAGTGTTGGGCCTCGTTTTTTTGCCATTACATTAGAAATTTAAAAATTTGTCTGCACAATTACACTGTGCCCTGCCTTATGCAGGACAGCTATTTAGGCACTTGAAGACATATTAGTGGCCACAACTATTGCATTGACTTTTTGTTGCAACTTTATGTGGACAAAGCTATAGCCTGACACTGTGAGGCAAACACATTCTTCAGGGTTGCTTACCATCAGATGGACAGTAAAAGACGCAGTGTGGGCGGCCTTGGTCTCAATGCACATAACCCAGATCTATAGGGCAGGTGAGCAAGACAGGAAATGGAGTCCTGCAGCATAGGTGACACATGAGCATTCGGCGTTAGTGACCTACACTCCTTTTTGCTGCCATGTATGCTAATCAGGAATGTCTTGGTAAATAAAACCCACAAAACATATGGCCATGTTCACACACAATTAGAGTGCTAAAAAATGTCCCTTGTGTTTGAAAGGCTTTTAATCATTTTTGGACTTTTTAATTTTTTACCCAAAAACGCAGGCAAAAACGCATGCGTTAACGCAGGGTGCATAAATGTCTCATTTAAAAACGCATGCATTTTCCATAGGGCCCCATGTTATAGAAACGCATGTGTTTTTGGAAGTAACACCTGCATTTTTTTCCAGCACCCAAAAAACGCTACATGCAGCGTATTTTGGACTGGGGGAAAAAAACGCAAGTGGAGCTGAAAAACGCATGTACACTCAAGTGCACCCTGCGTTAACGCACATGTGTTTTTGAAAAACTGCAGAAAAACGCAGTGAGTGCCAAAAACGCAGGTGCCTATATGTGCCCTGCGTTAACGCATGCGTTTCCCATAGGGGCCCATGTTAAAAAAACACATGCGTTTTTGGAAGCAACACCTGCATTTTTTTCCAGCACCCAAAAAACGCTACATGCAGCGTATTTTGGACTGGGGGAAAAAAACGCAAGTGGAGCTGAAAAACGCATGTACACTCAAGTGCACCCTGCGTTAACGCACATGCGTTTTTGAAAAACTGCAGAAAAACGCAGTGAGTGCCAAAAACGCAGGTGAGTGTGAACATGGCCTATGGCTTGGCTTTTGAAACGACTGTAATGGACATAGAGTATGGGGTTGTTTTCGAGCAGCAGGTCACACATCGTTGGTGCCAAACAAGGTGGTATGCACAGATGGACAGTTTTACAATTATTCCAACGGGGCCGAACACAAAGCCGGGAGCAGCAAGGGCAAACCTCGGGTTTCCTAAAGGACCTTGGACATAAAAGTCTGTTGCACTGAAAATATGGCCCCCTTTAGTTTGATTTTATACAGCATTAATACACTATGTTTTTCGGAGGATTCGTAATGTGGCCATCAGTTAGGCATTGTTCACACACATGCGTTTTTTTGCCCATCTCTGCGTTTTTTGGGCTGTTAAAAAAAACCCAGGTGAGTTAACGCAGGGTGCATTTGAGTGTACATGCGTTTTTCACCTGCACTTGCGTTTTTTTCCCCCAGTCCAAAAAACGCTGCATACAGTGTTTTTTTTGGGTGCTGTAAAAAAACGCATGGGTGGTTTCCCAAAAACGCATGTGTTTTTTTAACATGGGCCCCTATGGGAAATGCATGCGTTTTTAAAAGGCACATAAAGGCACCTGCGTTAACGCTTGCGTTTTTGCCTGCGTTTTTGAGGAAAAAATGACAAAGTCCAAAAAGGATTCTAATCCTTTCAGACACACAAGGGACATTTTTTAGCACACTTAAAAAAACGTATGTGGTTTTAGGAGTGCTAAAAAAAACGCAAATTGTGTGTGAACAATGCCTTAACGACAAAAAAATAAAATTCACATGTGGGCCCTAATATCTACACCATCACCTTGCAGCCCCAAATATACCCATGGGAAAACTCACCCACACGTATTTGTAGTGATACAGGGTATGTCCTCAAATGTGTGTGACTGTGTCAACAATCTGGGATGGTGTACAAAGAGTTTAGTGCAAAAGAGGTATATCCTTACAACGTTATTTAGCCGAAAAAAACACCCACAACTAAACGTGTAGGGATGTATGTGGCCCTTATGCAAGTCGAGGCCATTAGGAACTGATACAAATGATGCTTACGACAGGCAAACCAGACAAGGCCACACACCTTAGAGGCCATTGCAGGGAAGAACATGGCTTTGTTCCACAAACATGCCAACAATAATAGCTAATTGTGAGGTCACGGAACATTGTGTCTGCCCACCCTGCAGAACATTGCTTATTTGTCCCAACGTCACAATGTGGCTATAAATGTGTATGTCCTGGATCATTGCCAAAGGTAATAGAATTCTGTTGCACCATGGCAGAAACAAACCCCAGTGTGGGTATGTAAACCACCACACTCATTATAGAGCTTTATACGTAGACTGTGAGCCCTCGTGGACAGGGTCCTCTCCTCTTGTACCTGTATGACCTGATTGTCTTCATTTACTGTTTTTTGTCGTTAACCCTTATCCTCATGTAAAGTGCCATGGAACCTAATGGCGCTATATAAATAAATAATAATAATAATAATAGTACACAACAGTGCTGCAGACACATACCTTGGCATACGAACCACCGGTTCAAGGAAGGACAACCGGTCGTAGTAGCGATATATCTGCCCTGGACCTGCTTCCGGTCCGGTGTGTGTAATGTGTATACAAGGCACAGTGACACGACAATGTGGAACAGCATCAACAGCATTACGGACATTGAGCTCACGTGGCCACAATCACAAATGAGGAAGGGCACATGTCAACGCATAGAGAATGTAATAGTGCGGGCACCAGACTCCGCTCATTAGTGGTATTAATATACACCCAACCCCCTGGCCTTCAGAACCAGGAGGACCAGCCCTTAAACTAAGTGTACTGTTGTGACCCCATCCAAATATAGGCAACCATGCGACGGCGCATGATAACACATTGAGGGCCCTGTATACCCTACTATGGGGGGCCTGTATACCCATTGGGGGCCCTGTATACCCATGGGGGCCTGTATACCCACTGGGGGCCCTGTATACCCACTGGGGGTTCTGTATACCCCCGGGGGGCCTGTTTACCCACGGGGGGCCTGTATACCCACAGGGGGGCCCTGTATACCCACTGCTGGGGGGCCTGTATACCCACGGGGGGCCTGTATACCCATTGCAGGGGGGCCTGTATACCCATGGGGGCCCTGTATACCCACTGCTGGGGGCCCTGTATACCCACTGGGGGCCCTGTATACCCACTGCTGGGGGGCCTGTATACCCACGGGGGGCCTGTATACCCACTGCTGGGGGGCCTGTATACCCACTGCTGGGGGCCCTGCATACCCACTGGGGGCCCTGTATACCCACTGCTGGGGGCTGTATACCCACGAGGGGCCTGTATACCCACTGGGGGCCCTGTATACCCACTGGGGGCCCTATATACCCACTGCTGGGGGCCCTGTATACCCACTGCTGGGGGGCCTGTATACCCACGGGGGGCCTGTATACCCACAGGGGCCCTGTATACCCACTGCTAGGGGCCGTGTATACCCACTGGGGGGCCCTGTATACCCACTGCTGGGGGGCCTGTATACCCACGGGGGGCCTGTATACCCACTGGGGGCCCTGTATACCCACTGGGGGCCCTGTATACCCACTGCTGGGGGGCCTGTATACCCATGGGGGCCTGTATACCAACAGGGGGCCCTGTATACCCACTGCTGGTGGGCCTGTATACCCATGGGGGGCCTGCATACCCACTGCTGGGGGGCCTGTATACCCACTGAGGGCCCTGTATGCCCTAATATGGGGGGCATGTATACCCACTGGGGGGCCTGTATACTCTGCAGGGGGAGCTGTATACTCTGCTGGGGGACTGTCTACCAGTGATAGCCGCTGTATACCAGGATGGGGGTCAATATGTTTTCCCAGTTTTTGGGGGCAAAAGTAGGGGGGTCGGCTTATACACAGGTCAGCTTATGCACGAGTATATACGGTAGATGCAATATAACGTGTGAACACATTTAACTTACCCATATTGCTCTGTGCATCCTGGCCACTGCGATGGAATGCAGGGAACATGACTTGAGCGACCTCCCTCCAGGCTGTAGTCCACTGGATGTTATCCCCATAGGCAGGGTCAGTGGGCAGCCAAAGCAGGGGCCGAGCCTCCACCAGGTCAATTAACTGCAGCGTGTTGACACAGGCCATGCTTGCTCTGTGTGTGTGCGAGTCTGTCAGCTCGAGTCGGCTTATTTCCTGTTTGCTAAAAGCATGGGGTTTGCTGGAGAAAATAGCTTGCCTCGCCTCATCGGCGCCAAATAAGACAAACACATGCGAGTTTGGCCTCGGACACAGCAGCAAAAAACTGTTGCGAGTGGGGTTTCCAAAATGGCAATGCGAGCGCTTTCCGAGACACATCTGCGATTTGTAAATCGCACATTACTCGCTATTATTCGCTTCCCCATTCATTAGCATTGGACTCGCTAGACTCGCAACGAGTAGCGAGTCCTGGGCTCGGACTCGCTAGAGTCAAGCGATTCCGAGTAATTTAGGACTCGCCCATCACTAATCGTAACATCACACAGCATTTTATAACAATCAGCAGAAATGTAACTATTCACCTGCCAGAGTGACTACGTCCTCCAAGGTGCCTACACACTGCCTCAATCACATAAGAAAATGTTAGTGTGTAAACGCTCTTTTTTCACCTTTAACATTACACTGTTACTAGTGAATTTCAATGAATTAGAATATCATCAAAAAGTTGATTTATTTCAGTAATTCAATACATAAAGTGAAACACCAAAATCATATAGAGTCATTACAAACAGAGTGGTCTATTTCAAGTGTTTTTTTCTGTTAATGTTGATGATTGTAAAGACATACTGATAGGATATTTAGATTGTGAGCTACAATGGGGACAGCATTATGATGTACAGTATGTAAAGTGCTATAGAATTAAAAGCACTATATAAATTAATAAATGTTATTATTATTATTATTATGGCTTACAGCCAATGAAAACCCGAAGGTCATTCCACGAGACATGAAAGGGTGAATATAATATTGATTTATTAGTCAACGTGCTTCAGGCCTCCCAGAAACACCCTGAAACATGGCAATGTTACATTGATTTTAGATGATATTCTAATTCATTGAGATGCACTAGTAGCTCAGACAGGGATGGTTAGAATAGTACTATGAAGCTAGAGGTACGAACAGTGATAGCTGGGGGACGGGGGGCATAAAATAACTGATAGGTTCCCTTTAAGGGGTTTAAAGGTAACAACCAGTGAGGACTCAGTTTTTATTTTTTCTGTTTACTGGCAAAAGATATAAAGATGTATCTTACCTTGTGAAAAGATGAAGTGGCTCACTCTATCTAAGCTAAAAAAGTGTATTGTATTCCTTTAGAGCATCGAGGTAAGTCAGTGAGCTAGCAGAGTGCAACCAGCTGATGGCTGTTTCATGTGTGACCACACTTCTAGGGGTCTGTTATTAGAAGCGTGTTCACACACCAAACAGCCATTGTCTTGCTGGACTCTGCAGCTCCTGTATGTTTTAAAGGAATCCAATAAAGACTGATGATATTTTACTCCAGATGGTGAATGCCACTACATCTTTTTCAGAATGATTATTTGGTTCCCATTTCATGGACTTCATAGATGAGCAGCACCCTTGCTGTTTTTTGGTTTTATGGCAGCTTTGATATTTAATAATAAAATCCACACCCTGATTTAACAGATAGGGCCGAATTTTCCCCTGCTTTTGCTTTATATACATGTATTTTACCTTGTAATATATTATAGAATGTATTGATTACATTTACATGTATTGGCATAGTTTTAAAGTTTATTTACTAGTGAAATTCCCTTTATTCTTCCCTGTGTTGAAATGGCATGGTGAAATTCTATCCGTAGATTCTATAGTCTACAGCCAGGCATAGACTGAGTGCAGCATGCGGGATGACCTCATTGATGATGTGGCACTTTGAAGCTTAGTACAAGCCTATGTGTATTCCTCTAGCTCTAGATGGGACGCACAACTGTGAAGAGTTTAACTGAAACAGTTAATCTCGTGTTTCAGGGTGGGTACTCGGTCTTGTTTTAGATAGATTATGGGCTGCTGTTGCTAGATTCCCTCTATAGAGAAAAAAATTGATGTCATAATCTCACTATTACCAATGGATAGATCAGCTGCACACCACATTATTTCTTTAAAGGGAATGCCAAAATGGCTGTGTGAATTTATTGCATTATATAATAAGAAACAAAGAAATATTTATACAGCTACTGAAAGCTGGCCCTGGTCTAAAAGATAAATGTGAAAGCATTAGTTGATGTCATAGCCATGAAATCATAAGCCCAGTAACTGTTTACAGAGTTCTTTCACTAATACTGGGTCCTACTCTCACCCTCAATGTCTGCAACCTGGAAATGTGAATGGGAAAATGCCCTGTGCAGTTAAAATCATGGTCTTAAAGGGAATGTGTCAAGACTATGTTAAAACCCTGCTTTTAAAGGGAGTGTGTAACACCTGTGTGAATGTTCTCACATTAGTCACTGGGCGGGGTGCTGCTCCAAAGATAAATAACTATATATATTACAGTATGGGCGCACGCCTCTTATTGTAGGTGCAAGCTTCAAAAATTATAAACACTTACCAATGGATAGATCAGCTGCACACCACATTATTTCTTTAAAGGGAATGCCAAAATGGCTGTGTGAATTTATTGCATTATATAATAAGAAACAAAGAAATATTTATACAGCTACTGAAAGCTGGCCCTGGTCTAAAAGATAAATGTGAAAGCATTAGTTGATGTCATAGCCATGAAATCATAAGCCCAGTAACTGTTTACAGAGTTCTTTCACTAATACTGGGTCCTACTCTCACCCTCAATGTCTGCAACCTGGAAATGTGAATGGGAAAATGCCCTGTGCAGTTAAAATCATGGTCTTAAAGGGAATGTGTCAAGACTATGTTAAAACCCTGCTTTTAAAGGGAGTGTGTAACACCTGTGTGAATGTTCTCACATTAGTCACTGGGCGGGGTGCTGCTCCAAAGATAAATAACTATATATATTACAGTATGGGCGCACGCCTCTTATTGTAGGTGCAAGCTTCAAAAATTATAAACACTTACCAATGGATAGATCAGCTGCACACCACATTATTTCTTTAAAGGGAATGCCAAAATGGCTGTGTGAATTTATTGCATTATATAATAAGAAACAAAGAAATATTTATACAGCTACTGAAAGCTGGCCCTGGTCTAAAAGATAAATGTGAAAGCATTAGTGATGTCATAGCCATGAAATCATAAGCCCATAACTGTTTACAGAGTTCTTTCACTAATACTGTCTACTCTCACCCTCAATGTCTGCAACCTGGAAATGTGAATGGGAAAATGCCTGTGCAGTTAAATCATGGTCTTAAAGGAATGTGTCAAGACTATGTTAAAACCCTCTTTAAAGGAGTGTGTAACACCTGTGTGAATGTCTCACATTAGTCCTGGCGGTCTGCTCCAAAGATAAATAACTATAAATTACAGTATGGGCGCACGCCTCTTATTGTAGGGCAAGCTTCAAAATTATAAACACTTACCAATGGATAATCAGCTCACACCACATTATTTCTTAAGGATGCAAAATGCTGTGTGAATTTGCATATATAATAAGAAACAAAGAAATATTTATACAGTACTGAAAGCTGCCCTGGTCTAAAAGATAAATGTGAAAGCATTAGTTGATGTCATAGCATGAAATCATAAGCCCAGTAACTTTTACAGAGTCTTTCACTAATACGGGTCCTACTCCACCCTCAATGTCTGCAACCTGGAAATGTGAATGGGAAAAGCCTGTGCATTAAAATCATGTCTTAAAGGGAATGTGTCAAGACTATGTTAAAACCCTGCTTTTAAAGGGAGTGTGTAACACTGTGTGAATGTTCTCACATTAGTCACTGGCGGGGTGCTGCTCCAAAGATAAATAACTATATAATTACAGTATGGGCGCACGCCTCTTATTGTAGGTGCAAGCTTCAAAATTAAAACACTTACCAATGATAGATCAGCTGCACACCACATTATTTCTTTAAAGGAATGCCAAAATGGCTGTGTGAATTTATTGCATTATATAATAAGAAACAAAGAATATTTATACAGCTACTGAAAGCTGGCCCTGGTCTAAAAGATAAATGTGAAAGCATTAGTTGATTCATAGCCATGAAATCATAAGCCCAGTAACTGTTTACAGAGTTCTTTCACTAATACTGGTCCTACTCTCACCCTCAATGTCTGCAACCTGGAAATGTGAATGGAAAATGCCCTGTGCAGTTAAAATCATGGTCTTAAAGGAATGTGTCAAGACTATGTTAAAACCCTGCTTTTAAAGGGAGTGTTAACACCTGTGTGAATGTTCTCACATTAGTCACTGGGCGGGGTGCTGCTCCAAAGATAAATAACTATATATATTACAGTATGGGCGCACGCTCTTATTGTAGGTGCAAGCTTCAAAATTATAAACACTACCAATGGATAGATCAGCTGCACACCACATTATTTCTTTAAAGGGAATGCCAAATGCTGTGTGAATTTATTGCATTATATAATAAGAAACAAAGAAATATTTATACAGCTACTGAAGCTGCCCTGGTCTAAAAGATAAATGTGAAGCATTAGTTGATGTCATAGCCATGAAATCATAAGCCCAGTAACTGTTTACAGAGTTCTTTCACTAATACTGGTCCTACTCTCACCCTCAATGTCTGCAACCTGGAAATGTGAATGGAAAATGCCCTGTGCAGTTAAAATCATGTCTTAAAGGGAATGTGTCAAGACTATGTTAAAACCCTGCTTTTAAAGGGAGTGTGTAACACCTGTGTGAATGTTCTCACATTAGTCACTGGGGGTGCTGCTCCAAAGATAAATAACTTATATATTACAGTAGGGCGCACGCCTCTTATTGTAGGTGCAAGCTTCAAAATTATAAACACTTACCAATGGATAGATCAGCTGCACACCACATTATTTCTTTAAAGGGAATGCCAAAATGGCTGTGTGAATTTATTGCATTATATAATAGAAACAAAGAAATATTTATACAGCTACTGAAAGCTGGCCCTGGTCTAAAAGATAAATGTGAAAGCATTAGTTGATGTCATAGCCATGAATCATAAGCCCAGTAACTGTTTACAGAGTTCTTTCACTAATACTGGGTCCTACTCTCACCCTCAATGTCTGCAACCTGGAAATGTGAATGGGAAAATCCCTGTGCAGTTAAAATCATGGTCTTAAAGGGAATGTGTCAAGACTATGTTAAACCCTGCTTTTAAAGGGAGTGTGTAACACCTGTGTGAATGTTCTCACATTAGTCACTGGGCGGGTGCTGCTCCAAAGATAAATAACTATATATATTACAGTATGGGCGCACGCCTCTTATTGTAGTGCAAGCTTCAAAAATATAAACACTTACCAATGGATAGATCACTGCACACCACATTATTCTTTAAAGGGAATGCCAAAATGGCTGTGTGAATTTATTGCATTATATAATAAGAAACAAAGAAATATTTATACAGCTACTGAAAGCTGCCCTGGTCTAAAAGATAAATGTGAAAGCATTAGTTGATGTCATAGCCATGAAATCATAAGCCCAGTAACTGTTTACAGAGTTCTTTCACTAATACTGGTCCTACTCTCACCCTCAATGTCTGCAACCTGGAAATGTGAATGGGAAAATGCCCTGTGCAGTTTAAAATCATGGTCTTAAAGGGAATGTGTCAAGACTAATGTTAAAACCCTGCTTTTAAAGGGAGTGTGTAACACCTGTGTGAATGTTCTCACATTAGTCACTGGGCGGGGTGCTGCTCCAAAGATAAATAACTATATATATTACAGTATGGGCGCACGCCTCTTATTGTAGGTGCAAGCTTCAAAAATTATAAACACTTACCAATGGATAGATCAGCTGCACACCACATTATTTCTTTAAAGGGAATGCCAAAATGGCTGTGTGAATTTATTGCATTATATAATAAAACAAAGAAATATTTATACAGCTACTGAAAGCTGGCCCTGGTCTAAAAGATAAATGTGAAAGCATTAGTTGATGTCATAGCCATGAAATCATAAGCCAGTAACTGTTTACAGAGTTCTTTCACTAATACTGGGTCCTACTCTCACCCTCAATGTCTGCACCTGGAAATGTGAATGGGAAAATGCCCTGTGCAGTTAAAATCATGGTCTTAAAGGAATGTGTCAAGACTATGTTAAAACCCTGCTTTTAAAGGGAGTGTGTAACACCTGTGTGAATGTTCTCACATTAGTCACTGGGCGGGGTGCTGCTCCAAAGATAAATAACTATATATATTACAGTATGGGCGCACGCCTCTTATTGTAGGTGCAAGCTTCAAAAATTATAAACACTTACCAATGGATAGATCAGCTGCACACCACATTATTTCTTTAAAGGGAATGCCAAAATGGCTGTGTGAATTTATTGCATTATATAATAAGAAACAAAGAAATATTTATACAGCTACTGAAAGCTGGCCCTGGTCTAAAAGATAAATGTGAAAGCATTAGTTGATGTCATAGCCATGAAATCATAGCCCAGTAACTGTTACAGAGTTCTTTCACTAATAAATGGGTCCTTACTCTCACCCCTCAATGTCTGCAACCTGGAATGTGAATGGGAAAATGCCCTGGCAGTTAAAATCATGGTCTTAAAGGGAATGTGTCAAGACTATGTTAAAACCCTGCTTTTAAAGGGAGTGTGTAACCCTGTGTGAATGTTCTCACATTAGTCACTGGGCGGGGTGCTGCTCCAAGATAAATAACTAATATATATACAGTATGGGCGCACGCCTCTTATTGTAGGTGCAAGCTTCAAAAATTATAAACATTACCATGGATAGATCAGCTGCACACCACATTATTTCTTTAAAGGGAATGCCAAAATGGCTGTGTGAATTTATTGCATTATATAATAAGAAACAAAGAAATATTTATACAGCTACTGAAAGCTGGCCCTGGTCTAAAAGATAAATGTGAAAGCATTAGTTGATGTCATAGCCATGAAATCATAAGCCCAGTAACTGTTTACAGAGTTCTTTCACTAATACTGGGTCCTACTCTCACCCTCAATGTCTGCAACCTGGAAATGTGAATGGGAAAATGCCCTGTGCAGTTAAAATCATGGTCTTAAAGGGAATGTGTCAAGACTATGTTAAAACCCTGCTTTTAAAGGGAGTGTGTAACACCTGTGTGAATGTTCTCACATTAGTCACTGGGCGGGGTGCTGCTCCAAAGATAAATAACTATATATATTACAGTATGGGCGCACGCCTCTTATTGTAGGTGCAAGCTTCAAAAATTATAAACACTTACCAATGGATAGATCAGCTGCACACCACATTATTTCTTTAAAGGGAATGCCAAAATGGCTGTGTGAATTTATTGCATTATATAATAAGAAACAAAGAAATATTTATACAGCTACTGAAAGCTGGCCCTGGTCTAAAAGATAAATGTGAAAGCATTAGTTGATGTCATAGCCATGAAATCATAAGCCCAGTAACTGTTTACAGAGTTCTTTCACTAATACTGGGTCCTACTCTCACCCTCAATGTCTGCAACCTGGAAATGTGAATGGGAAAATGCCCTGTGCAGTTAAAATCATGGTCTTAAAGGGAATGTGTCAAGACTATGTTAAAACCCTGCTTTTAAAGGGAGTGTGTAACACCTGTGTGAATGTTCTCACATTAGTCACTGGGCGGGGTGCTGCTCCAAAGATAAATAACTATATATATTACAGTATGGGCCGCCTCTTATTGTAGGTGCAAGCTTCAAAAATTATAAACACTTACCAATGATAGATCAGCTGCACACCACATTATTTCTTTAAAGGGAATGCCAAAATGGCTGTGTGAATTTATTGCATTATATAATAAGAAACAAAGAAATATTTATACAGCTACTGAAAGCTGGCCCTGGTCTAAAAGATAAATGTGAAAGCATTAGTTGATGTCATAGCCATGAAATCATAAGCCAGTAACTGTTTACAGAGTTCTTCACTAATACTGGGTCCTATCTCACCCTCAATGTCTGCAACCTGGAAATGTGAATGGGAAAATGCCCTGTGCAGTTAAAATCATGGTCTTAAAGGGAATGTGTCAAGACTATGTTAAAACCCTGCTTTTAAAGGGAGTGTGTAACACCTGTGTGAATGTTCTCACATTAGTCACTGGGCGGGTGCTGCTCCAAAGATAAATAACTATATATATTACAGTATGGGCGCAGCCTCTTATTGTAGGTGCAAGCTTCAAAAATTATAAACACTTACCAATGGATAGATCAGCTGCACACCACATTATTTCTTTAAAGGGAATGCCAAAATGGCTGTGTGAATTTATTGCATTATATAATAAGAAACAAAGAAATATTTATACAGCTACTGAAAGCTGGCCCTGGTCTAAAAGATAAATGTGAAAGCATTAGTTGATGTCATAGCCATGAAATCAAGACCCATAATTTTAACAGAGCTACATTGTCCTACATTCCCCTCAGTTGCAGACTGATGTGATGGTGAATAGATCCCGTTGCAGTGAAAATCGGGTTAAAAGTAATGGGACTTTAATGCATTTTCAAGGCTATGTACATCAACTAATGCTTCTCACATTTATCTTTAGACCAGGGCAGCTTCAGTAGCTGTAAAATAATATCTTGTTTTATTATATTAATGCAATAAATTCACACAGCCATTTTGGAAATTCCCATTTAAAGAATTAATGTGTGTGCAGCTGATCTATCCAATTGGTAAGTGTTTATAATTTGAAGCTTGCACCACAATAAAGGCTGGCGCCATACTGTAATATATATAGTTATTTAACTTTGAGCAGCACCCCGCCCAGTGACTAATGTGAGAACATCACACAGGTGTTACACACTCCCTTAAAAGCAGGGTTTTAACATAGTCTTGACACATCCTTAAGACCATGATTTTAACTGCACAGGGCATTTTCCCATTCACATTTCCAGGTTGCAGACATTGAGGGTGAGATAGGACCCAGTATTAGTGAAAGAACTCTGTAAACAGTTACTGGCTTATGATTTCATGGCTATGACATCAACTAATGCTTTCACATTTATCTTTAGACCAGGGCCAGCTTTCAGTAGCTGTATAAATATTTCTTTGTTTCTTATTATATAATGCAATAAATTCACACAGCCATATTTGGCATTCCTTTAAAGAATAAATGTGGTGGCAGCTGATCTATCCATTGGTAAGTGTTTATAATTTTTGAAGCTTGCACCTACAATAAGAGGGTGCGCCCATACTGTAATATATATAGTTATTTATCTTTGGAGCAGCACCCGCCCAGTGACTAATGTGAGAACATTCACACAGGTGTTACACACTCCCTTTAAAAGCAGGGTTTTAACATAGTCTTGACACATTCCCTTTAAGACCATGATTTTAACTGCACAGGGCATTTTCCCATTCACATTTCCAGGTTGCAGACATTGAGGGTGAGAGTAGGACCCAGTATTAGTGAAAGAACTCTGTAAACAGTTACTGGGCTTATGATTTCATGGCTATGACATCAACTAATGCTTTCACATTTATCTTTTAGACCAGGGCCAGCTTTCAGTAGCTGTATAAATATTTCTTTGTTTCTTATTATATAATGCAATAAATTCACACAGCCATTTTGGCATTCCCTTTAAAGAAATAATGTGGTGTGCAGCTGATCTATCTATTGGTAAGTGTTTATAATTTTTGAAGCTTGCACCACAAATAAGAGGGTGCGCCCATACTGTAATATATATAGTTATTTATCTTTGGAGCAGCACCCCGCCCAGTGACTAATGTGAGAACATTCACACAGGTGTTACACACTCCCTTTAAAAGCAGGGTTTTAACATAGTCTTGACACATTCCCTTTAAGACCATGATTTTAACTGCACAGGGCATTTTCCCATTCACATTTCCAGGTTGCAGACATTGAGGGTGAGATAGGACCCAGTATTAGTGAAAGAACTCTGTAAACAGTTACTGGGCTTATGATTTCATGGCTATGACATCAACTAATGCTTTCACATTTATCTTTTAGACCAGGGCCAGCTTTCAGTAGCTGTATAAATATTTCTTGTTTCTTATTATATAATGCAATAAATTCACACAGCCATTTTGGCATTCCCTTTAAAGAAATAATGTGGTGTGCAGCTGATCTATCATTGGTAAGTGTTTATATATTTTTGAAGCTTGCACCTACAATAAGAGGGTGCGCCCATACTGTAATATATATAGTTATTTATCTTTGGAGCAGCACCCGCCCAGTGACTAATGTGAGAACATTCACACAGGTGTTACACACTCCCTTTAAAAGCAGGGTTTTAACATAGTCTTGACACATTCCCTTTAAGACCATGATTTTAACTGCACAGGGCATTTTCCCATTCACATTTCCAGGTTGCAGACATTGAGGGTGAGATAGGACCCAGTATTAGTGAAAGAACTCTGTAAACAGTTACTGGGCTTATGATTTCATGGCTATGACATCAACTAATGCTTTCACATTTATCTTTTAGACCAGGGCCAGCTTTCAGTAGCTGTATAAATATTTCTTTGTTTCTTATTATATAATGCAATAAATTCACACAGCCATTTTGGCATTCCCTTTAAAGAAATAATGTGGTGTGCAGCTGATCTATCATTGGTAAGTGTTTATAATTTTTGAAGCTTGCACCTACAATAAGAGGGTGCGCCCATACTGTAATATATATAGTTATTTATCTTTGGAGCAGCACCCGCCCAGTGACTAATGTGAGAACATTCACACAGGTGTTACACACTCCCTTTAAAAGCAGGGTTTTAACATAGTCTTGACACATTCCCTTTAAGACCATGATTTTAACTGCACAGGGCATTTTCCCATTCACATTTCCAGGTTGCAGACATTGAGGGTGAGAGTAGGACCCAGTATTAGTGAAAGAACTCTGTAAACAGTTACTGGGCTTATGATTTCATGGCTATGACATCAACTAATGCTTTCACATTTATCTTTTAGACCAGGGCCAGCTTTCAGTAGCTGTATAAATATTTCTTTGTTTCTTATTATATAATGCAATAAATTCACACAGCCATTTTGGCATTCCCTTTAAAGAAATAATGTGGTGTGCAGCTGATCTATCCATTGGTAAGTGTTTATAATTTTTGAAGCTTGCACCTACAATAAGAGGCGTGCGCCCATACTGTAATATATATAGTTATTTATCTTTGGAGCAGCACCCCGCCAGTGACTAATGTGAGAACATTCACACAGGTGTTACACACTCCCTTTAAAAGCAGGGTTTTAACATAGTCTTGACACATTCCCTTTAAGACCATGATTTTAATGCACAGGGCATTTTCCATTCACATTTCCAGGTTGCAGACATTGAGGGTGAGAGTAGGACCCAGTATTAGTGAAAGAACTCTGTAAACAGTTACTGGGCTTATGATTTCATGGCTATGACATCAACTAATGCTTTCACATTTATCTTTTAGACCAGGGCCAGCTTTCAGTAGCTGTATAATATTTCTTTGTTTCTTATTATATAATGCAATAAATTCACACAGCCATTTTGGCATTCCCTTTAAAGAAATAATGTGGTGTGCAGTGATCTATCCATTGGTAAGTGTTTATAATTTTTGAAGCTTGCACCTACAATAAGAGGCGTGCGCCCATACGTAATTATATAGTTATTATCTTTGGAGCAGCACCCCGCCCAGTGACTAATGTGAGAACATTCAACAGGTGTTACACACTCCCTTTAAAAGCAGGGTTTTAACATAGTCTTGACACATTCCCTTTAAGACCATGATTTTAACTGCACAGGGCATTTTCCCATTCACATTTCCAGGTTGCAGACATGAGGGTGAGAGTGGACCCAGTATTAGTGAAAGAACTCTGTAAACAGTTACTGGGCTTATGATTTCAGCTATGACATCAACTAATGCTTTCACATTTATCTTTTAGACCAGGGCCAGCTTTCAGTAGCTGTATAAATATTTCTTTGTTTCTTATTATATAATGCAATAATTCACACAGCCATTTGGCATTCCCTTTAAAGAAATAATGTGGTGTGCAGCTGATCTATCCATTGGTAAGTGTTTATAATTTTTGAAGCTTGCACCTACAATAAGAGGCGTGCGCCATACTGTAATATATATAGTTATTTATCTTTGGGCAGCACCCCGCCCAGTGACTAATGTGAGAACATTCACACAGGTGTTACACATCCCTTTAAAAGCAGGGTTTTAACATAGTCTTGACACATTCCCTTTAAGACCATGATTTTAACTGCACAGGGCATTTTCCATTCACATTCCAGGTTGCAGACATTGAGGGTGAGAGTAGGACCAGTATTAGTGAAAGAACTCTGTAAACAGTTACTGGGTTATGATTTCATGCTATGACATCAACTAATGCTTTCACATTTATCTTTTAGACCAGGCCAGCTTTCAGTAGCTGTATAAATATTTCTTTGTTTCTTATTATATAATGCAATAAATTCACACAGCCATTTTGGCATTCCCTTTAAAGAAATAATGTGGTGTGCAGCTGATCTATCCATTGGTAAGTGTTTTAATTTTTGAAGTTGCACCTACAATAAGAGGCGTGCGCCATACTGTAATATATATAGTTATTTATCTTTGGAGCAGCACCCGCCCAGTGACTAATTGAGACATTCACACGGTGTTACACCTCCCTTTAAAGCAGGGTTTTAACATAGTCTTGAACTTCCTTTAAGACATGATTTTAACTGCACAGGGCATTTTCCCATTCACATTTCCAGTTGCAGACATTGAGGTGAGAGTAGGACCAGTATAGTGAAGAACTCTGTAAACAGTTACTGGGCTTATGATTTCATGGCTATGACATCAATAATGCTTTCACATTTATCTTTTAGACCAGGGCAGCTTTCAGTAGCTGTATAAATATTTCTTTGTTTTTATTATATAATGCATAATCACACCATTTGGCATTCCTTTAAGAAATAATGTGGTGTGCAGTGATCTATCCATTGGTAAGTGTTTATAATTTTTGAAGCTTGCACTACAATAAGAGGCGTGGCCCATACTGTAATATATATAGTTATTTATTTAGCAGCACCCCGCCGGATAATGTGGACATTCACACGGTGTTACACTCTTAAAGCAGGGTTATAGTCTGACCTTCCTTAAGACCATGATTTAACTGCACAGGCATTTTCCATTCAATTCAGGTTGCAGACATTGAGGGTGAGATAGACCCGTATTAGTGAAAGAACTCTGTAAACAGTTACTGGGCTTATGATTTCATGGCTATGACATCAACTAATGCTTTCACATTTATCTTTTAGACCAGGGCCAGCTTTCAGTAGCTGTATAAATATTTCTTTGTTTCTTATTATATAATGCAATAAATTCACACAGCCATTTTGGCATTCCCTTTAAAGAAATAATGTGGTGTGCAGCTGATCTATCCATTGGTAAGTGTTTATAATTTTTGAAGCTTGCACCTACAATAAGAGGCGTGCGCCCATACTGTAATATATATAGTTATTTATCTTTGGAGCAGCACCCCGCCCAGTGACTAATGTGAGAACATTCACACAGGTGTTACACACTCCCTTTAAAAGCAGGGTTTTAACATAGTCTTGACACATTCCCTTTAAGACCATGATTTTAACTGCACAGGGCATTTTCCCATTCACATTTCCAGGTTGCAGACATTGAGGGTGAGAGTAGGACCCAGTATTAGTGAAAGAACTCTGTAAACAGTTACTGGGCTTATGATTTCATGGCTATGACATCAACTAATGCTTTCACATTTATCTTTTAGACCAGGGCCAGCTTTCAGTAGCTGTATAAATATTTCTTTGTTTCTTATTATATAATGCAATAAATTCACACAGCCATTTTGGCATTCCCTTTAAAGAAATAATGTGGTGTGCAGCTGATCTATCCATTGGTAAGTGTTTATAATTTTTGAAGCTTGCACCTACAATAAGAGGCGTGCGCCCATACTGTAATATATATAGTTATTTATCTTTGGAGCAGCACCCCGCCCAGTGACTAATGTGAGAACATTCACACAGGTGTTACACACTCCCTTTAAAAGCAGGGTTTTAACATAGTCTTGACACATTCCCTTTAAGACCATGATTTTAACTGCACAGGGCATTTTCCCATTCACATTTCCAGGTTGCAGACATTGAGGGTGAGAGTAGGACCCAGTATTAGTGAAAGAACTCTGTAAACAGTTACTGGGCTTATGATTTCATGGCTATGACATCAACTAATGCTTTCACATTTATCTTTTAGACCAGGGCCAGCTTTCAGTAGCTGTATAAATATTTCTTTGTTTCTTATTATATAATGCAATAAATTCACACAGCCATTTTGGCATTCCCTTTAAAGAAATAATGTGGTGTGCAGCTGATCTATCCATTGGTAAGTGTTTATAATTTTTGAAGCTTGCACCTACAATAAGAGGCGTGCGCCCATACTGTAATATATATAGTTATTTATCTTTGGAGCAGCACCCCGCCCAGTGACTAATGTGAGAACATTCACACAGGTGTTACACACTCCCTTTAAAAGCAGGGTTTTAACATAGTCTTGACACATTCCCTTTAAGACCATGATTTTAACTGCACAGGGCATTTTCCCATTCACATTTCCAGGTTGCAGACATTGAGGGTGAGAGTAGGACCCAGTATTAGTGAAAGAACTCTGTAAACAGTTACTGGGCTTATGATTTCATGGCTATGACATCAACTAATGCTTTCACATTTATCTTTTAGACCAGGGCCAGCTTTCAGTAGCTGTATAAATATTTCTTTGTTTCTTATTATATAATGCAATAAATTCACACAGCCATTTTGGCATTCCCTTTAAAGAAATAATGTGGTGTGCAGCTGATCTATCCATTGGTAAGTGTTTATAATTTTTGAAGCTTGCACCTACAATAAGAGGCGTGCGCCCATACTGTAATATATATAGTTATTTATCTTTGGAGCAGCACCCCGCCCAGTGACTAATGTGAGAACATTCACACAGGTGTTACACACTCCCTTTAAAAGCAGGGTTTTAACATAGTCTTGACACATTCCCTTTAAGACCATGATTTTAACTGCACAGGGCATTTTCCCATTCACATTTCCAGGTTGCAGACATTGAGGGTGAGAGTAGGACCCAGTATTAGTGAAAGAACTCTGTAAACAGTTACTGGGCTTATGATTTCATGGCTATGACATCAACTAATGCTTTCACATTTATCTTTTAGACCAGGGCCAGCTTTCAGTAGCTGTATAAATATTTCTTTGTTTCTTATTATATAATGCAATAAATTCACACAGCCATTTTGGCATTCCCTTTAAAGAAATAATGTGGTGTGCAGCTGATCTATCCATTGGTAAGTGTTTATAATTTTTGAAGCTTGCACCTACAATAAGAGGCGTGCGCCCATACTGTAATATATATAGTTATTTATCTTTGGAGCAGCACCCCGCCCAGTGACTAATGTGAGAACATTCACACAGGTGTTACACACTCCCTTTAAAAGCAGGGTTTTAACATAGTCTTGACACATTCCCTTTAAGACCATGATTTTAACTGCACAGGGCATTTTCCCATTCACATTTCCAGGTTGCAGACATTGAGGGTGAGAGTAGGACCCAGTATTAGTGAAAGAACTCTGTAAACAGTTACTGGGCTTATGATTTCATGGCTATGACATCAACTAATGCTTTCACATTTATCTTTTAGACCAGGGCCAGCTTTCAGTAGCTGTATAAATATTTCTTTGTTTCTTATTATATAATGCAATAAATTCACACAGCCATTTTGGCATTCCCTTTAAAGAAATAATGTGGTGTGCAGCTGATCTATCCATTGGTAAGTGTTTATAATTTTTGAAGCTTGCACCTACAATAAGAGGCGTGCGCCCATACTGTAATATATATAATCTCACTATTAGACATCATGTCATTTCATTTATATATATTTATTTAATGCATGAGCCCAAATAGGTGCAGGGATTTCAAGAAGCAAATTAAGCATGCAAAATTGTATGGTGACTAGAAAAATGCCAGAAAGAAGTATGCCCGCATGAAAAATGCCCACAGAAAATTGCCTACAAGGAAAGTTGCCCACATAGAAAACTTTAAGTTTATCTAGAGCAGGGGTCCCCAACCTTTTTTCCTCCGGGAACGGGTGTTATAGGGGGCGGGTCTTTGATCATATGGGGCGGGGCCATGAAGAAGGGGTGGGGTTTTGTATCCTGTTTCCCCAAAAGATGCATTACATCTTATTTGCGGGGAATGTCTTATTTCTCTATCCCCTTGCAGCCCCCAGCCTCCTTTTGCAGCCCCCAGCCTCCTTCAGCAGCCCCAGCCTCCTTTTCCAGCCCCCAGCCTCCTCTTTCAGACCTCAGCCTCCTTTTCCAGACCCCAGCCTCCTCTTCCAGCCACAACCTGCTTTTCCAGCCAGCAGCCTCCTCTTTCAGCCCCCAGCCTTCTCTTCCAGCCACAACCTGCTTTTCCAGCCTCCAGCCTCCTCTTTCAGCCTCCAGCCTTCTCTTTAACCCCCCAGCCTCCTCTTCCCGCCATAACCTGCTTTTCCATCCCCCAGCCTCCTCTTTAACCCCCCAGCCTCCTCTTTAACCCCCAGCCTCCTCTTTAACCCCCCCAGACTCGTCTTTAACCCCCAGCCTCCTCTTTAACCCCCAGCCTCCTCTTTAACCCCCAGCCTCCTGTTTAACCACCCCAGCCTCCTCTTTAACCCCCCAGCCTCCTCTTTAACCCCCAGCCTCCTCTTTAACTCCCAGCCTTCTCTTTAACACCCCAGCCTCCTCTTTAACCCCCCAGCCTCTTCTTTAACCCCCAGCCTCCTCTTTAGCCCCCAGCCTCCTCTTTAACCCCCAGCCTCCTCTTTAAGCCCCCAGCCTCCTCTTTAACCCCCCAGCCTCCACTTTCAGCCTCCTCTTCCAGCCACAATCTCCTTATTCAGTCTCCATTGTCGCTGACACATACACACACACACACTTTGGTCACCGTTCTCCCCCCAGCACCTGCTGCATTACGTCCTCTCTCTTCTTTTCCTCAGCTATGTGAATAGAACTACATGAGAAGCCATCAGCCAATCACAGTGCAAAAGCCACTAGCCAATCAGGGCCTGGCTGCTGCACTGTGATTGTCCGATGGCTTCTCATGTAGTTCTATTCACATAGCTGATGAAAAGAAGAGGGAGGGAATATAATGCTGCAGGGGGCGGTGACATGACTCCGGGAGCCGCCGCAGAGCACACAATGTGTAGTGCTGGTCTGCGGCGGTGCGGACCGGCACCCAGACCCCCGCAGCCCGGTCCTTGGCCGTGGCCCGGTGGTTGGGGACCCCTGATCTAGAGTATTACTATAAACCTTTGTTAAACTCTTATTATTTTGTCCATATGGACAATTTTGTGTGTGGGCAATTTTCTGAGAAGGCAATTTTCAATGTAGGCAATTTTTCTGTGGGCACTCATGGCTGTGGTCAATTTTCTGTGGGCATTTTTCCTGTGGACATTTTTTCCTTTGGACATTTTTCATGGATCTGACAGGAACATATTTGAGATGAATGGCGACAAACTGGAGATTGATCCGAGTGGGTGGAAATCCTTTACAATTATCACAGGCTCCCATGGTTTTCCAGTGTACTCAGAAGAAACTGCCCAACAAATTATTTGGTCAATTTTCTCCTGTTATGCTTGTGAAAATAAAAAATTTGGGCTCAAAGAACATTTTTGTGGAGAAAATGTGATTTTTTTTATTTTTATTTTCTTGGCGCAACAATCTAAAATTCTGTGAAGCTCTTGGGGGTTCGAAGTACTCACCACACATTTGGGTAACAGCGTACTCAGAAGAAATTGCACAACAAACTATCGGATTCATTTTTCCCTGTTGCCCTTGTGAGTAGAAATGAGCAAATGTTCCCTGAACATGTTCACCAACTTCAAATTCATTACGAACATTGACAATTTGGTTTGTGATCAGAAAGCCCAAGCACTATACTAAAAAATCAGCAAACACAGCTTTGTTTGGGGGAAAAGTTAAACATTTTAACATGGCCCTAAAATTTTCCATGAAGATTTGGGGTCAAAACACTAGTCAGAACGCTGGTGGCTGAGAACTCTATTAACATGAGATTAGCTGAGTTCACACCCATCAGGTCCACCAGTTTCTTTCAACATCGTGAATTTAAGGGATCTTTTAACAAATGTTTTTAAGCTTCCTTGAGTTTTCAGGGGCACCTGCAGGCTGTGACTTTTTGCAACAGTGCCAGATGTGCCAGCACCTTGAAATCCAGGATCCTTGAAATCTCCATTAAACATTCTTTAAGAGAACATTTAATTTATTTTTTTAGAGAGAATACCTTTATTATAGCAGAGGGTCAGCAGCGTGTGAAGCCATCTCTTCTACACATATCTGCTAACAATTCGGATAAAAATAACCTATGTCTATTATATGCTTAACATACATGACCTTATAGGTATGTTCACTCTCATTAAACACTATAAGGCTAGGGTCACAAATAGCAATCCGTTTTTGGAAGTTTTTTCCATGACCAATCCGTTTTTTTTTTGGTGCTTTCTGAGCCTCCTGTTCCCCTGAACGTTTTCGGACTTAGTCATTTTTTGCCAAAAAATGCTAGAAAATAGAAAATGGATCCGTTTTTTTAAGGCACCCAAAAATGTTGGGAGCAACGTTTTTGGGTAAAAATCGTTCCTAGCAATGTTTTTAGGTGCAGAAAAAAAACGGATAGGGTGTTTATTATATATAATCCGTTTTTCTATCAGTTTTTGGACTTAGAAAAAAAAAATGCAAAAACTGATGCCACAAACGGACCAAGGGCTTATGTGTGACCCTAGCTTTATATGGATATTGCATCTTGAAAATAGGCAATACCTTTATTTCCTTTACTTTCCTACGTTTAGAATATACATTTTTTGCCATGTGCACAAGTGTGTTATTATTAGAGATTTTAGAAACTTCCCCGAAAATATTTGCCAATTTCAAATTCAGGATGAACATTGACGATTTAGTTTGCAATCGGAAACCTAAGCAATTTACTAAAAAAAAAATCAGTGAAAGTGGCTTTGCTTGTGAAAAAAGTTTGAAATTTAAAATGATCCTAAATAGGGATGAGCGAGTATGCTTGTCACTATTTGGTACTCGCACAAATATCTCGGTACTCGGGGTACTCGGCGAGTACCGAGTAATCTCGTGATACTCTTGCTATGCTCAGGGTCCACCTCCCTGCATGTTGGCGCTCTTTACAGAGCCAGCCCACATGCAGGGATTGGCTGACAGACACTGTAATGCCACAGCGATGTTGGTTGTGGCATTACAGTGATTGGCTGGTCGCACAGCATCATCAGGTCTTTAAAAGACCTGACCGCGCTGTGCTCGTCACTCTGCTCCACAGACAGTCAGTGTAGGGAGAGGTGCTGCTGATTGAGGGAGAGATTTGTGGCCTTTCAGCTAGTGTAGGCGCAGGGGCTGACAATCTAATTACCACAACAGTCCTTCTGAGGACTAATAGAGTTGTATATAGGCAGGCAGGGAGGCAGGGCATATAGCAAACTTCGTTGTGCCAGTATACCAGCCTGCATCACATCTGGGGCTGGTGTAGAGGCTGGAAATCTCATCCATCCCAAAACAGTGCTTTTAGGGATTAATTTAGCTCTATAGGCAGGAGTGGGTTGTAGCATAAATTAGGATACGCCAAAGCACTCGGTATTCTCGTCAGCGTTTGTGTCTGACCAGTCCACCTGCAGGGCATTAATCTCTAATCTCATTGTCCAGCTAAAAAACAAATCTTGTCTGCATTCATTTACCATTTGTGTGTGGGAGGAGTGGGTTTTAGCGTAAATTAGGATACGCCAAGACACTCGGTATTCTTGTCAACGTTTGTGTCTGACTAGTCCACCTGCAGGGCTTTAATCTCTAATCTCATTGTCCAGCTAAAAACCAAATCTTGTCTGCATTCATTTACCATTTGTGGGTGCCAGGAGTGAGTTTTAGCGTAAATAAGGATACGCCAAAACACTCGGTATTCTCGTCAGCGTTTGTGTCTGACCAGTCCACCTGCAGGGCTTTAATCTCTAATCTCAGTGTCCAGCTAAAAACTAACTCTTGTCTGCATTAATTTAGCATCTTAGTGCGGCAGGAGTAGGTTGTAGCGTAAATTAGGATACGCCAAAACACTCGGTATTCTCATCAGCGTTTGTGTCTGACCAGTCCACCTGATGGGCTTTAATCTCTAATCTCAGTGTCCAGCTAAAAACCAACTCTTATCTGCATTAATTTAGCATCTTAGTGCGGCAGGAGTAGGTTGTAGCGTAAATTAGGATACACCGGGGGGGGCGTGTCCTGACTCTGAGCATGCAGGACGCATAATCAGGGAGCTCCGCCGGAGGTGACTATTCGCCCGGTATTTAATGGTGCTCAGCTGATCCTACCGACTCCCTTTCTGTGGCAGCTGCCTCTTTGGTCGGTCAGGATGCCCAGGGACGGCTCCCGAAGCCGCGTACCGCCGCAACAGGTCACTGACTTCTTTCCCCCGGAGCGCCAGGCAGCACCAGCATCAAAGATGGCGCCCGTGGCAGTGTCAGCTTCCCGCTCTCCTCACTCTGCTCGCCCGCGAGTCTACAGAGCGGTTACCCCGCGGCATGAAGGAGAACGCGACCTCTATTACTTATGGCTCCCTGCAGAGCCTTCTGGATAATCTCCGCCGCTCCATACAGGACGACGTCAGAGATATTGTGGGTGAGCTGAGTGCGGACATGGCAGTGATGGGGGAACGCACTAGCCACCTTGAGCAGAAAATTACTGAGTTTGCAGGGGCACATAACGAACTGGCGGATAGCTTTCATGATATGGATGTCGATATCAGAGCCATGCGTGCCTCTATGTGGGACCTAGAGGACAAGTTGCGCCAAGGTAACCTGAAAATCAGGGGGATAGCAGAAGTGAAGGGAGAGGAGGCACTGGCGGAGACAATTCAGCCATTCTTAAACTTCATTCTCCCCACAGCAGCTCCAATGGACTTATCTATTGAAAAAGTGTACCGTCTCCCCCGGTCGTCCCGTATTGGCAAGGAGTTGCCCAGGGATGTTCTGCTGCAACTGGTGCATCCTAAATTAAGAGGCATCTTGCTACAGACCCTGTGGAGAAACCCGATCTCTGAAGCCCCATATAACTCATGATCACTATATCCTGATTTGTCAACAAGCACTTTGGCAAGGCGCCATGACTTTGCCACATTCTGTGCCACTCTGCGAGAGAGGGACATCCAATATGCCTGGGGGGTCTCCAGTAAGTTTCTCATTTCAATATAAGGGTTCGAGACACTCCTTCTCCTCGCCGTCCAAGCTGAGGGCCTCACTGATGGAATGGAACCTTATGGAGAAACGGAGATCTCATCCTTCTAGCTCTGCCAGCCCGACGGCTCATCGTGATCCAGGAGGCACCCCAGGACGACAAAATACTAATAAGTGACTGTTCTCACCGTGGCTAGTTAGTCCCGGACTTTGTCTGGAGATTTGTGGGCTGCCCTGAAGTACACTTCCCGGCTTCTCCTCCCTGTCCCCCCAGATAATAACATCTTGAGGGGCTGTGGGTGGCCGGGAACTTTCTCTTTCATTTGTGTACTAGCCTCTCGCTCAGATTTGAGTGAACATTTACTGTTTATATCTTTGTAATTGTTTGTCCTATCCCCCTGTACTTCCTTCCCCCCTCCCTTTCCCTGTCCCCCCTTCCCCGACGCTTTATTGCCCTTCTAGTAGTGCCCCAAATCTCTCTCTCCCTCCTTTCCACTTGGTTCTTGGATTTAACTCTCTCTCTCTCTTTTTTATCTTGCTTTTCTCCCCCCTCTTTTCCCTTCTCTCCCCTCTCTCCACGTCTCTACCCCTCTCCCCCCTCTTCAATATCACTTCTTAGATGCTGGGGTGGTCGAACTGAAACTCACCATGAACTTCAAGATTGTATCCTTAAACGCTAGGGGTTTGAACTCTCCTGTTAATAGATCTTTTCTATGTCGAGAAGCTGTCCGCTCCCGGGCTGATATCCTGTGTGTGCAGAAGACCCACTTGCTAGCAAGCGACAATCAAAGACTGAGTCATCCCAAATACCCCCACATCTTCTTTTCCAATAATGGGGTTAAGAAAGCAGGGGTTTGTACGATGATTAGCTCTGCACTACAGTTTACATGTAAAAAAGTGGTCGCAGACCCGGCAGGGAGATATATCTTTCTAATTTGTGAGATCTCTGGTGTTCCGTACACGCTGGCCACTGTTTACGCTCCAAACTTGGCACAGATGAGGTTCTTAAGGTCAGTATTTAACAAACGAAAGAAAGAGTCAGAGGGGCATGTAATACTCTGCGGTGACTTTAATGTCGTGATGGAGTCTCCTCCTCTCCCTCGGCCCGATTAAGGGGTGGCCTACTTCCTCTATCCAGGGAGTTCCGCCTCCATGATGTCTGGCGCTATCTCCATGCTGGAGAAAGGGACTACACCTTCCATTCTGGCCCCCACGGATCCTACTCCAGGATTGATTTTTTCCTGGTAGATGACGGGTCCCTGGAGGTGTGCTGGAAAGCTGAGGTTGGTGTTATCACCTGGTCAGATCACGCACCGGTATCGTTGGAGGTGGCCCTGGGATGTGAAGGCGAGAGATCACGGAGATGGCGCCTTAGCCTGGACCTCCTTCTGGACCAACATTTGTTGACGGCAATTGACGCTGATATGCAGTCTTACTTTGAGCTTAATGACACTGGAGACGTTTCGGACGAGACCCTCTGGGCCTCCCATATTGCGGTCCTGAGGGGGCTATTACTTCAGAAGGCTTCTCAATGTAGAAGGGCCAGAGACGCTCAGAGGCGGGACTGGATTGATCAGATTCAGAAACTTGAAGCGGTGAATAAGACTAACCCCACTCCTGCTTTGTTGACAAAGATCTCGGCGCTACGCACACAGTTACGCTCCCTTCTTCTTCGCCAGTATGAGGTGGGCCTTCGCAAGCTTAAAACGAGTTACTATGCAATGGGTGAGAGGGCGGGTAGACTACTGGCCAGACACTAGAAGAAATGGACGATACAGTCTACCATGACGGCCATGCGGGATTCCATGGGAAACGTGGTGAGAGATCCGAGAATGATGGTAGAAGTCTTTGCTTCTTACTATACCAGATTGTATAACCTTGAACTGGAGCCCTCTACTCCTCAGCCCTCTTCTGAGATGATTGATGATTTTTTGGCAATGCTACAGCTTCCCTCAATCCCTACGACCTCCCTTGAGATTCTCAACCAACCTTTCACCCATGTGGAAATAAGTAGGGTTATATCCTCTTTGAAGTCGGGCAGGGCCCCTGGCCCAGATGGTTTTGTTAATGAATACTTTAAAGCGTTTGGTAACACCTTTTTTGCTTTGTCTGTTCAACAGCTGGGGATCTAAAGGCTCAATCCCGTCTGTGGCCCTGCAGGCGACGGTTACTACGATATTAAAACCTGGAAAGAATCCAGACATGCCGGAAAGTTACCGGCCGATCTCGCTATTGAATACAGACCTCAAAATATATTCCAAATTATTAGCTCTGAGACTTGCGGAGGATGTCCTGGTATTAGTCGATCCAGACCAGGTGGGGTTTGTGGCTCGACGTCAGGCGAGGGATGGCACGAGAAGGATGCTGGATTTGATCGAACTTGCGGAGAGAAGGGGCGCGCCCAGTGCATTCCTGTCATTGGATGCGGAGAAAACGTTCGACAGGGTGTATTGGGGCTACCTGGAACGGGTCCTGAGGAGGTACGGATTTGACGGTCCTGTCCTCTCGGCGATTATGAGTTTATACTCAAATCCCTCCGACAGGGTGTTCTCCTCCGGCTATATCTCTGATCCGTTTAGGATCTCCAATGGGACTAGGCAGGGGTGCCCTCTGTCTCCTTTAATATATGCACTGGCGATTGAGCCGCTGGCTGCATCCCTCTGTGCTGACCCGGATATATGGGGAATAGAAGTAGGGGACAGAGAGCATGTCGTGGGATTATATGCTGACGACATCATTATCTCTTGCTCCAGCCCTGAAGTGTCCCTTCCGAGGGTTCTGGCACTGCTTGACTCTTATATGAGAATTTCATACTATAAATTGAATGCATCCAAATCTCTGATCTACCCTGTTAATGTCTCAGGAGTTGGTTGATGAGTTGTCCTGTTCCCTCCCATTCCAGTGGTCACCGGGGGGAATCCCATATTTGGGAATTATCCTTTGCCCCCCCTCTGAAGTTGTAAAACGTAATGTGGATCTTCTTTTGGGAGCACTGGGAAAGGCGACGGATCCCCGGTTGCTGCAGTCCATGTCGTGGATTGCGAGTATCCAGGCGTTCAGAATGACCTGGCTTCCCGGACTCCTCTATCTCTTTCAGTGCGTACCCCTAGTCTTTCATTTACGACTACTATCTCAGATTCAAAGGAACGTTAACAGGTTTATTTGGACATCAAAACAACCCCGAGTTCAGAAGAGGGTTATGAACCGAAAGCTGGGAGGTGGCGGAATGGATGTTCCGGATGTGTCCTCCTATTATAGGGCATCGCTACTGGAGGTCTTGAGGATGTGGTGGTTAGGCACTACGGATTTGAGATGGGTACAGATAGAGTCATGCCTGGTGGTTGGGAGTTCCCTGCTGGGTCTTCTGGCTGCCGAGTCTATTGCGCCGGTGAATCTTACCTTCAATTTAGGTACAGTGGAGGCGGGGGTTCGGGCTTGGAGAGTGGACGAAGGTGCCGGCTGCTGAGATCCCGCTGGAGGCCCTCCGTCTGCACATCCCATCCTTGAGGTTGGCAGAATCGACAGCCCAGGGCTTGTTTTCACTTGCAGATATTGCTGGACCTAGAGGCACACTCTCTGGTGGAGAACTGGTGACTAGATTCCCGTCTCTTCAGCGCACTTGTTTTCAACTCTGTCAGGTCACATATTTTTTATCATCCAAGCGTTCTACAGTCATGTGGACTCCTCCCAGACCATCTCCCTACGCGCCCTCCTCGTAGCGAACACTGGTGTGTCCGTGGGTCTCGCGTTCCTATATGCGGGTTTGTTGGAAGATGGCCCGCAGAGACGTCTTCCTTATAGTGTCAGATGGGAAGAGGAGTTGAGTTTCATAGCGGATGATGAGGATTGGGAGGGGGTGGTCCGATGCGTCTCGAGGGCGACAAAATGCACAAATCACATAGAGCAGCTCAAGAAACTTAATTTGAGATGGTACCTCTCGCCCGTGAGAATGGCTGGCTTTGGCGGGGGGCGTCTCCTCAGTGTTGGAGACTGTGTGGACAGAGAGGTACGTTGGCACATGTTTGGTGGCCCTGCCCTCGTATCGCCCAATTTTGGGCTCTGGTAGAGGGTCTTATGAAGTCCCTTATGGACTCATCTGTCCCCCTCACGCCCCTGATGGCTTTACTCCATAAGGGCCTGGAGGTTCTCCCCCCTGTACCTCGCCATGTAAACACATATGTTTTAATAGCGGCAAGATTGTGTGTTGCTTGGAGGTCTCCTGCTCCCCCGGCTATCAGTGATCTCACCTCCAGACTGAACCTTATGTTCACATTAGAATACTACCTAGCACTGGACATGGGACACAAGAGATATGTTCAGGAGGCGCGGGACTGTTGGACCTCTCACCCCTTAGCCATCCCTCTTCCTCAGTGACTTTTATGGTGGGTAAATGCTAGGTGATTTGGTTGGCCAGCCCCGCTTCTTTTGTTTTTTGTTTTTTTTCTTTTTTTCTTTTCTCTCTTCTCTTTCTTTGCTTTCTTTTCTTCTTCCTCATATCAGTATCTCCTACATTCCATCATTATTTATTCTCTCCCTCCCCTCCCCACCTTTTCTTCCCTCACTCTCTCTGGGCTCTTCCTCCTCCCCCCCTTCCCTGACCTTATATGTTTAATTCGCGAAAGATGGGTATTAATTTTATATACATACCAGATTGTTCTGTTCTTTGCTTGTTTATTTGATAAGTTTAATAAAAACATTCATGTTTAAAAAAAAAATTAGGATACGCCAAAACACTCAGTATTTTCGTCAGCGTTTGTGTCTGACCAGTCCACCTGCAGGGCTTTAATCTCTAATCTCACTGTCCAGCTAAAAACCAACTCTTGTCTGCATTAATTTAGCATCTTAGTGTGGCAGGAGTAGGTTGAAGCATAAATTAGGATACACCAAAACACTTGGTATTCTCATCAGCGTTTGTGTCTGACCAGTCCACCTGATTGGCTTTAATCTCTAATCTCAGTGTCCAGCTAAAAACCAACTCTTGTCTGCATTAATTTAGCATCTTAGTGCGGGAGGAGTAGGTTGTAGCGTAAATTAGGATACCTCAAATGGCAGAAAAATTACTGGGCACTGCAGCTCTCACCCTGTATGCCTGTGTGTGACCTCATACATATGCAGGTGCCAGTGTTGAAGGTCCGGAATAGCGGTGCACGCTTAATAAAGTAAGTACAAATTCTTTAAGAAAAAATGAGCGGCACTCACCATGTTGATATCTTCTATCTTTTATTTGCCAGAGTGAAGGCACGACGTGGCTGCTGTAGGGGAGGGAGTGTGGAGGAGTTACGACGGGCCGTTTCACGGTGCTGTACAGCTTCTTCCGGTCAGATCTGACCGGAGGAAGCGGTACAGCACCGCGAAATGGCCCGTCGTCACTCCTCCACACTCTTTCCCCTACAGCAGCCATGTCGTGCCTACACTCTGGCAAATAAAAGATAGAAGATATCAACATGGTGAGTGCCGCTCATTTTTACTTAAATAATTTGTAAATTAGGATACGCCAAAACACTCGGTATTCTAGTCAGCGTTTGTGTCTGACCAGTCCACCTGCTGGGATTTAATCTCTAATCTCTGTGTCCAGCTAAAAACCAACTCTTGTCTGCATTCATTTTGCATCTTAGTGCAGTAAGAGTGGCTTCTAGCTCCAATTAGTGTACCCCAAAACATACCATATATACTCGTGTATAAGCCGACCCGTGTATAAGCCGACCCCCCTACTTTTGCCCCCAAAACCTGGGAAAACCTATTGACTCGTGTATAAGCCGAGGGTGGACCCCAGCACAGGTATACAGCCCCCAGCAGTGTGGTATACAGGCCTCCCCAGTGGTATATACAGGCCCCAGCAGTGTTACAGCAGCAGCCCCAGAGGTATATACAGCAGCAACCCCAGTGGTATATACAGGCCCCAGCAGTGTTACAGCAGCCCCAGTGGTATATACAGCAGCAACCCCAGTGGTATATACAGGCCCCAGCAGTGTTACAGCAGCCCCAGAGGTATATACAGCAGTAGCCCCAGTGGTATATACAGCAGCAGCCCCAGAGGTATATACAGCAGCAGCCCCAGAGGTATATACAGCAGCAGCCCCAGAGGTATATACAGCCCCAGTGGTAGTATACAGCAGCCCCAGAAGTATATACAGCCCCAGTGGTAGTATACAGCAGCCCCAGAGGTATGTACAGCCCCAGTGGTAGTATACAGCAGCCCCAGAGGTATGTACAGCCCCAGTGGTAGTATACAGCAGCCCCAGAGGTATATACAGCCCCAGTGGTAGTATACAGCAGCCCCAGAAGTATATACAGCCCCATTGGTAGTATACAGCAGCCCCAGAGGTATGTACAGCCCCAGTGGTAGTATACAGCAGCGCCAGAGGTATGTACAGTCCCAGTGGTAGTATACAGCAGCCCCAGAGGTATATACAGCCCCAGTGGTAGTATACAGCAGCCCCAGAATTATATACAGCCCCAGTGGTAGTATACAGCAGCACCAGTGGTATATACAGCCCCAGAGGTATATACAGCAGCCCCAGTGGTATGGCTTATATTGGCAGCCACCAGCCTACTTACATACACATACCCATACATACACACATATACATACACATACACACACACATATACACATACACACACACATACACATACACACAGCTTCCTACCTTGTCCCCCCGTTCTGCAGTGCCTCCGGTGTCCTCCGTGCCGACCGCTGTGCTGCCTCCTCGATCCTCTTCTTCTGTGCTGGGATGTCCTCTGTGCCTTCCGGTGGGGTCCTCGCTCCGTTCCCAGTCTTCTGTGCCTTGTGGTTCCCCTGCTTCGGTTCCATCATCATCGGTGCTGGGGGCCGTCATCTTCCTTCTTCCCTCCGCCCCCCGCCAGTGATGTCAGAGCAGGCTACGCTGTGATTCGCTAGCACCAGTGATCACGTGTCACGGGTGCTAAGCCTGCTAAGCCAATCACAGCGCGGCCTGCACTGACATCACTGTGACATCACTGGCCGGGGGCGGAGGGAAGAAGGAAGATGGCGGCCCCCAGCACCGATGATGATGGAACCGAAGTAGGGGAAGAACCACAAGGCACAGCAGACCGGGAACGGAGCACGGAGGACACCGGAGGCACTGCAGAACGGGGGACAAGGTAGGAAATACTGCGCAGCGCCCCCCCATCCCCCGCCCCCCCCCACCATAGGATTACTGTATTGACCCGTGTATAAGCCGAGGGGGGGACTTTTCAGCCCAATTTTTGGGCTGAAAAACTCGGCTTATACACGAGTATATACGGTAATATATGTGTCAGCGTTTGTGTGTGACCGTTCCAGCCGCCGGGATTAGCTGTATACAGGCAGCACAACATTGAAAATGCGCAAGGCCGGTGGTAAGGGACAAGTAACTGGACATGATGGTGGTGCAGGCAGAGGCCGAGGCCGTGTGCAAGCTCGAATTGCGCCACAAAAACGCCCACACCATCTCGCTTGACCTTCCTGTCCCAATTTCTAGGGGAACGCAGCAGTACACCACTATTAAACCAAGACCGGTGTCAACAGGTTGTTAGTTGGATAGCGGATAATGCTTCCAGTCAGTTTGGCACCACCACAAATACTTCAACACCGTCAGGTGTCAGTAGCCGTTAGACTGGACCGCACATTCCACACCCTGATCCTCCTTCCTCCCACCATGCCGAGGGCCCGGACCCGGACATAACTGATCCCACACTTGGACACTCTGAAGAGCTGTTCACTTATCCATTCGTAGATTCTGGCCTCTCGCCAGCTCCACTTGAAGTGGGTCATGAGGAGATCGTATGTACCGATGCACAAATATTTGAGCAGCCACGGTCTCAAGAAGGCAACGGTGGGAACGTGTCTCAACAAGAGGTGGACGATGATGAGACACAATTGCCAGAAAGTCAGGAGGAGGACCAGGGTGCGGAAGTGGAAGACGACGTGGTGGATGAACCAGTAACTGACCCAACCTGGGAGGAACATGCAGAGCGAGGACAGCAGTGCAAAGGGGGATTTAGGCGTAGCCTCACAACAGGCCGGACAAAGCAGGGTGGTGGCAGCAGGCAGAAGGCAGGCAATCGTTCCCCGGAACAACAACAAGACAGAAGGTGCGAGTACAACTGTTAGGTCTTCCCGAGTCTGGCAGTTTTTTAAGGAGTCTGCAGATAATTCCAAAAAGGCCATTTGCAACACCTGCCATGCCAGCATCAGCAGGGGTAGCAAAAGTAGCAGCCTGACCACCACCAGCATGATCAGGCACATGTCAGCAAAGCACCCGACTTTGTGGGATGTACACCAGAGTCCAGGAGCAGTGTCTGCGGGTGACACCGCTGCGTCTTCCACTGTTGTGCGTGCAAGACAATCCCCTGTCCATACTGCATGGAAGATGCCTCCTGTCCTTCACCTGTAGTTGCACAAGCAGAAATAGCACCATCATCAACCACGTCCTTTTCCCAGCGCAGCGTTCAGTTATCCATACACCAGTCTTTGGAATGCAGGCGCAAATACGCTGCCAACGCCCCACATGCCACAGTTCTAAATGCACATATTTCGCGACTGCTTCGCTGGAAATGTTGCATTTTAGACTATTGGAGACAGAAGCATTCTGCAACCTGATGGCGGCGGCTGTCCCACGTTACTCGGTACCCAGCCGCCACTATTTTTCCCGGTGTGCCGTCCCCGCATTACATAAGCACGTGTCACAAAACATCATACATGCCCTTAACAACACTTTTAGACCCACGCTACAAGGAGAACTTTATTTCTCTTATTCCTGAGGTGGAGAGGTCTACAAAAATGCTGCAGTACCAGAAGGCCATAGTAGCGGAATTAGTAAAAAAATTCCCTTCTGAAAACGCTAGCGGCAGAGGTCACGATTCGGTGGACAACCAAGGCGTCCGGCCGAGAGAGGCACAAGTCCAATCCAGCAGAGGTATGGGAACGCTCTGAAAGATCTGGGACACTTTTCTCAGCACCTCCCGTACCACAGGCCCTGAGGTGCGGGATAGTGTCACAAGGACTGCAAAGTTTGCGAAGATGCTGAGGGAGTACCTTGCCGATCGTACAAAAGTGCTCCTAGACTCCTCTGTGCCTTATAATGATTGGGTATCCAAGCTGGACACGGGGCAGGAATTGTCTGTCTACACCTTGGAAGTCCTGGCCTGCCCTGCCGCTAGCGTTTTGTCAGAGCGTGTTTGTAGTGCCGCAGGTGGAATCATTACTGATAAAAGCACCCGCCTGTCAACTGAAAATGCTGACAGGCTGACTCTGATCAAGATGAACAAGGGTTGGATTGGGCCTGACTTCACCACACCACCACCAAATGATAGCGGAATTTAAATTTTGTGTCGGTAAATTGCCATGCACCTCCGCACACCCACACATGGGTACACACTTCATGACTTTGGCTATTTGCTGTACTGCTCCTCCTTCTCCTCATCTGCCACCATCATATGATCAGTGTGACCGTGGTTCATGATGCCACAAAAACATAATTTGTTTACATCATATTTATGATGATGGTGACCCTAACCGTTCAAAAGTTAGGCAGTAGTTTCATGTATACCCCCCAGGGGTAAATGTTTTGGTCCATGCTTACAGAATGGGCATTACAAGTGCAGGAGACCTGCTCCTTTGTAATGGGAACAATATTTAGAGGCTCTCCTCCATGTTTCTTTCCAGGGGCATTGAAGTGCCTCACAATTTTTGGCTGCCCTGCCTAGGGCATTACTACAAAAGTCCCACTTCCTTAAAATGGGCACATTATTTAAAGAGGCACTCATGCACGTCTCTATCCAGGGGCATTGGGGTGCCTCCCAATGTTTAGCAGCCCTGCCTAGGGCAATACTACAAAAGACCCACTTCCTTAAAATGGGCACATTATTTAAAGAGGCCCTAATGCACGCCTCTATCCAGGGGCATCATAGTGCCACACAATTTTTGGCTGCCCTGCCTAGGGCATTACTACAAAAGACCCACTTGCTTAAAATGGTCACATTATTTAAAGAGGCCCTCATGCACGTCTCTATCCAGGGGCATCAGAGTGCCACACAATTTTTGGCTGCCCTGACAAAGGGCAATACTACAAAAGACAAAATTCCTTAAAATGGGCACAATATTTAAAGAGGCCCTTGTGCACGTCTCTTTCCAGGGGCATTGGGGTGCCTCCTAATTTTTGGCTGCCCTGCCAAAGGGCAATAGTACAAAAAACCCTTAAAATGGGCACATTATTTAAAGAGGCCTTCATGTACGTCTCTTCCCAAGGGCATGGGAGTGCCACACAATTTAAAAAAAAAAATCTTTCATGTAATCCAAAAAAACTAACATACACCGACTCTGTCTCACAAGTGGGTATGAGCCCTTAAAGGGAACCTGTCACCTGGATCTAAGCCCCTACACTATCACTACCTGTCCATGCACTTTCCTAGCTGCTCCCTATCTATCCCTCTCTGAGCTAAATCCGCCCTATAAAACTGCAGAAAAATAACTTATAACTTACAGAAGTCCTTGAGGCTGGGGACTGAAAAGGTGGCGCCAGGCTCCATTCTGCCCCTCCTCCATGCAGCAGCACACGCCCCGCTGGGCGGCGTTATTCTTTCTTCATCTCCACCTCCTCCATTTGGAATCTCCCACCCACCTTACACTATAAGGTAGCAGTTAGGATCGGCACGACAGAAGGCAGTGACTCAGGTATTTACTCACACAGCACACAGTTTATTGGCACAGTTCAGGTATTCACAGACCTCCAGATTCCGGTGTAACAGGTCAGACTAACCCCCCGACCAGAATATACCCGAGGTATAAACTGGGCTAGCCCAGAATATACCCCCCTGGGCCAGAATATACCCTTGGTATATTCTGGCCTAGCCCAAACTATACCCCGGGGTATAAACAGGCCTAGGCCAGATTATAACTCTCCGTATACCACAGCAGCTGTAGATCAGGGCCCCAAGCCGTGCACAGGGCCCCAAGCAATGCATGAGGGCCCGAGGCAGCACAAGGTGGCCCCAGGCAGCAGAAAGTGGTCCTACGCAACATACAGGGGCCCCAGGCAGTGCTAGGGGCCCCAGGCAGTGCTAGGGGCCCCAGGCAGCGCATAAGGGCCCCAGGCAGCGCACAGGGGCCCCAGGCTACACACAGGATCCCAGGCTACACACAGGGGCCCCAGCCAGCATACGGGGCCCCAGGCAGTGCACAGAGCCCCAGGCAGCACAAAGTGGCCCCAGGCAACATACAGGGGCCCCAGGCTACACACAGGATCCCAGGCTACACACAAGGGCTCCATGCAGCATACAAGGGCCCCAGGCAGCACACAGGGGCCCCAGGCAGCACAAAGTGCCCACAGGCAATATACAGGGGCCCCAGGCAGTGGGCCACCTGGGGCCACTTTGTGCTGCCTAGGGCCCCTGTGTGCTGCCTCTGGCCCCCATGCGCTGCCTGGGACCCCTTTGTACTGCCTGGGGCCCTTGCATGCTGCATGGGGCCCCTGTATGTAGCCTGGGACCCTGTGTGTAGCCTGGGGCCCCTAGTACTGCCTGAGGCCCCTGTATGTTGCCTGGGGCCACTTTGTGCTGCCTGGGGCCCTGTGCACTGCCTGGGGTCCTTGTATGCTGCATGGGGCCCCTGTGTGTAGCCTGGGATCCTGTGTGTAGCTTGTGGCCCCTAGTACTGCCTGGGGCCCCTGTATGTTGCCTGGGGCCTCTTTGTGCTGCTTGGGGCCACTTTGTGCTGCCTGGGGCCCTGTGCACTGCCTGGGGCCCCTGTATGTTGCGTAGGGCCACTTTCTGCTGCCTGGGGCCACTTTGTGCAGCCTCGGGCCCCCATGTGTTGCTTGGGGCCCTGATCTACAGCTGCTGTGGTATACGGAGGGGTATAAACTGGCCTTGGCCACTTTAACCCCGAGTATATTCTGGTCGGGGGGGTTAGTCTGGCCTGTTACACCGGGGCGCAGCCGAGTAGAACCTCATACAATCCCAGCAGCTCCTGCTGCTGTCCTGACACACTCCACCCCCTCCCCACAGCCCAGGGCAGCACATATCATCTCCTATTCACCCGCACACCTGGGGGTCAGTGCTTTCAATCAGCACTTAGCTCCAGTAGCAGCTCACCCTGTGTGTGCTGCTACCGAGCAGAAGATACAATCTCCCATATGCTGTGTCTCAGTCAGGGGACACATCGAGGTCGCATCACCACAACATGATAGGTGTAAAGCACAGATTCCAAATGGAGGAGGCGGCGATGAAGAAAGAATAACGCCGCCCAGTGGGGCGTGTGCTGCTGCATGGAGGAGGGGCTGAATGGAGCCTGGCACCGCCTTCTCAGTCCCCAGCCTCAGGGACTTCTGTAAGTTATAAGTTATTTTTCTGCAGTTTTATAGGGCGGATTTAGCTCAGAGAGGGATAGATAGGGAGCAGCTAGGAAGGTGCAGGGACAGGTAGTGATAGTGTAGGGGCTTAGATCCAGGTGACAGGGTCCCTTTAATATCTTCTCCAGGAAAATGCATTTTGGTTTCATTTTGTAACGTTTTCTTGACAGTCCGTAAAAGTGGCATAATACTCTGACAACATTGTTCACAGCAGTGACCTTGGAGTCTAAAATGCTTACAAGGGTCTTCCCCATGCTGTTCCCATGTCATTTCAGCACTGTTCTGATAGTTTTGTGACATTTTTAGGGTTTATCCATGCTGCCGGGGGTCATGCCAGAAAAATACTCGGGTCTCCCATAGGATAACATTGGGCTCGATGTTTGGGCCGAGTACACGAGTATCTGGGGATGCTCGGCCCGAGCTTCGAGCACCCGAGCATTTTAGTACTTGCTCATCTCTAAACAGCAGTCAAAATGGAGTTAGCTACGCGCAATTTGAGGGAAATGTATCTCCCCTCGTATCGATTCTTGAATATATTACCATATGGGTTAGGTTTTTGTGGATTGCTATAAATACTCCCTTCGACTTAAAGTCAGCGTTAGTGATGTGGAGCCTTACTGGGTTGAATTTGTTTTTGAAGTCGGGTACGGTTTTGAAATGCATTTCCTGCAGCAGTAAAATTTGGACATTCTGTTTGTGCATGTCAAGGAGGACTTGAGAGCATTTCTGAGGGGAAATTAAAACCTCTCACATTGAGGGTTCCAATTTTTAGGTTGGCCATACTGTGGGGCTCCCAGTGGGACATCTTAGGGACGGGCAACCAGGATAGAGAGCAGATAGTCTAAGTTGGAGGACTGGGGTCTAGGTTTGGGTTCCGGAGGGGGGTAACCCAGGGGGACCAGGTAGGGTAGGGTAGGGAGAGTGGGGGAGAAAGTGGAGATAAGACTGAACTAGGTGGAGGGGTGAAATAAAGGAGAGGTAGAGCTAGTAAGAGAGATAGGGTAGTGAAAAAAGATTTTGAGGGAGAGTAAGATAACTGTTCTCGGGTTCCGGGATCAGTAGTAGGGTGGGGGTTGTAGCAGTGAATTCCGCAACTCCCTGCAGTGTGTAGACCCCCCTTGGGGTAAGGTCTTTCCAGGTAGAGCAGGGCCTCCCCACGCCAAAGTTTTCTAGTACATAGGCATATAAATCAACAAAAATAAATAAAACAGCAGCAATAACTAAAATAGTAGCGGAGTATTAGATACAAGTAATAACATTCAAATTTCAAAATCAGTGTGATGTAAATAAGGGCTTACAATGTGGCGTCGTATATAGCGCGCCTTTTCAGTAGAAGGGCCCGTCTGCGTGCAGCATCGGTGCGATCTAGTGATTAGCCATGACAGGCAGGGTTAGGGCCCCCTTTCTAGCCCCCTGTGTCCTAGTGCCCCCCTTTTTGTACGCCGATGTGGCCTTTGTTCTCTCGGGGCCCAGGCTCCCCCGTTCACCCGCAGGCTGGCCCGGCCACTCAGTGATGTTGAGGCTGGGGGGTGGCATCCCAAGACAGGATCCCAAGGCTCTCCAGGAAAGCTGGGATATCCCTCAGGTGGCTTACCGAGAGAAGTTGGCACTCCCTGCTTATCTGGAGGAGGAAGGGGAAGCCCCAGATGTACAGGGTGTTGTTGCTGCGCAGTACATCCAGTAGGGGATGAAGAGCCCTGCGCTTTTGCAGCATGCAGCATGACAGATCGGGCATCAGTTGGATAGGGTTCCCTTGGTACAATAGGGGGTCAGGGGATTGAGCCTTTGCAAGGATGTCCTCTTTAGCTTTGAAGTTGTGGACCCTGCAGATAATTGTGGCGCCCCACTGGTCAGGCAACACAGTTGAGGTACTGCACCCGTAAAAGTGTGTGTGGTTATCCCTGTCACAGTAGGAATGCAAGGTTTGTAGGAGGCTCCCACCCCGGCACTCCCACACTCGAGCCTAGGCAAATGGTTGGAGCCCAGTCCCTGGGGGAAGAGTTAGGGGAGGAGGGAGGTAGAAAAACGGGGAGTTTTAGTTTGCCCCGAGGAGAAGAAGGAAAGGGAGCCCTGGGAGAGAAAAGGGGTCTCCGAGGGAGGGGGACGTGAGAGAAGAAAGCCCAGGAGAAGTGAGAGGGGACCCCCATACCCGAGCGCTCATGCTCCAGGGGGAACCCTGGTCCACCACGGGGAGCTGGCTCCGAGGACGTGTTGCAGGGAGTCTAGCACATGAGCCAGCAATACCGGCCGTCGCTGGTCAGTCTACCGGCCCCGACACCCTGTCCACACAGCACAGTCACACCAGGATCGCCCACTAAAGGTCAAGCCCCCCTTCTTAAGAGCTGGGAAGTGTCGAGCCCAGGCTTTGGGGTACTCGGGTATCAGGCCTCAAAGGGGTTAATGGTGTCATGAGGAATGGCGGCCGCGCCTGATCCCGTCTCCTGGGCCTATCTTTGAAAAAGGGGTTTTTATATTTACAGGGGATTATGTACAAGTTTGTTGTGACGCCACCTGTAGCTTCTGGTGATGATTCACCAGCGCCACCACAGTCTGCCGGAGGTGAATGGCATTGCGGCTGAGTTGGTAAAGTCCTCCACAGGTAGGACTGGACCCCCCGGGGCAGCGTTCCTGTTTGGGAAACAAGTTCATTTTAAGAAATGCAGACAGAGTCAAAAGTCACTTTCCTCCGGGTACTTTACTGTTCACTTGCATGCATACACAGTTACAGTTCAGCACTCCTGATGGTATGAGGACAGGTAACTTTTTGGGTGGCTGCAGGCGGACTCCAGGTGGTATGGTGGAACCCTTGGTGTGCCTTCATCCTCTAACCCCGTCTGTTCCTTCCTGCTTCTCAGTCTGTGGGAAGCTTGGTGACTTGTAATCAACCTAGCCTCTTCTCTTCTTTCACCCTCACGGCCGTCGGGTAACCCTCTGCTGGCCGACCGCTTGCTCCTTCAGCGGAGCTTGGTTCCCTCTCTTTGAACTGTTCAGGTGCCTGGGAAAATTGTAGACTCCACGGGACTCCGAATTTTTCTGTGATCCTAAAGTATCACACAGGTGCGGGCTCCGGTGCCCGGTAAGCCATCTAGGATAAACTCCCTCGAGTTCCTCGCTCCCAAACTGGCTGTCTGCTCCTGGGATCTTTGCTCAAACCCTCTCTTCTTCTATCTTTCCTCCAACCAACTACGGACCACCTTGTTCCCCTAGAGGTGCTTTTTATTCCCTCCCGGGTAACCTCCCACTGTGTAATCTAGTGTGGGAGTGCTGGTTATGGGTTCCACCCACTATCCTAGAATCCACCTGCAGCTGGAGTATCTGCACCTCTTTTACGGGTGCAGTACCCCTCTGTGCATGGGAACTCAGCAGCACCCCAACAGGCCTGGTAGTAAGGGGTAGTGCGAGGACACGAATCAGCAACAGGACCTGGGATAGTCAAGAGAAGGCATACCACAGGAGTCTCATAGAAATCTTGCAGCCTGCTGTGACTACCCGGCCGGCTACCTTCACTGTGAACTGTATTGCCACCAGAAGTGTTCCAGCAAAGTAACCAAGTAGAGTGACAGAGTCTCCTTGTGTTTGTCCTGATACTGCATTGCTGATAATTTGCTCCTACAGACTGCATCCCCATCATTGGTGCACTACTGCCACGGAGGCCCAGCTCCACCTGCAGGGAGCTGTTCTGTGGCACCCCATGGGTTAATGTGCCACAATAACATCACATGGGTTCTCTCCCCCACTACACACTGACAAACACTACCACCTCTGGGCAATAGAGGGAGCACCTCCTGCTTCCATATATACTCTTGCCCATGAGGGAGAGCTCAGACCGTACAGCACGGTGTAGTGCTGTGAACAGCTCAGGAGAACTGAGAGCTTATTGAGAGCAGAGTTAGCTCAGTGCAGACCTAGCAAGGGTCAGAGGAACAAGGAGACCGAAAGACAGAGAAACACATCTGGGAGCTGGAGTGACACCATCACTTGCCCCAGAAGTAAGCACAGAGAGACGGACACCGGATCCGGTACTGTGTCTGGCACCCACAGCACAGCGAATCCAGGAACAGTGGGATCTCTAGATGCCCCCTAGTACCAGAGTGAAGCAACACGGAGGGGTCAGTGCAGCATAGAGGACCCAAGTTGCTTAGCCAAGTGGTACCAGCAGCATACAGAGAGAGACGTGAGGAATCCCAGCAGCTTAGCTTGAAGCAGCAGCTCAGGACACACACACAGTGCAGCACAAGGAGGCCAACGACCCGGACAGGGTGTGGGGAGAGAGCCCAGCTCCATTACAGACTCCGTGGACTATAATCTGCAATAATATCAGCAGTAAAGCTTTGGAAAACAACTTTGGAGTCTGTGTAGTGATTGCGACCTTTGCTCCAGATCCAGCACAGAGACAATTCCTCCCTGCAGATCCAGCCTGTCAGCTCTGCAGCATCAGGACAAGAAGGGAATTACAGTATCAACTAAACGTGAGTGTGTGTCCTCCAACTCTTCCCCACCATCTATAACCCCAATAGACTTTAACCCCTTTACTGCCCCGGGGGATACAGTTCCCCCCACTGGAACTATACCACCTCCGCTGCCCTCACATCACCCCCGGAGGTTCTGCAGCAGCGGCGGCCCCCATTACTGGCCGCATCAAGTGGGTGGCGTCACCCGTGACAATCTCCCTTGTAAATATTCCCCTTTTATTGTGCTGAGCCAGGGACACGGTCCGGACCAGGCCACCAGTGACATCCCCAGCAGCAGACCGGTCCGGTACCGAGTACCCCACGTCCCTTGGGGCTCCACAGTTCCATATAGGCTGCCATACCATCGCCCTCCGGAGGACTGAGGCAGCGCTGGTGTCTAGTCACCAGAATCTGCAGGTGGCGTCACAAACTCTTTATTCCCACTATACTACCCTTTTTTAAAGCATAGCCCCCAGGGCACGGGTCTGCGCAGGCCACCAGTGACATCCCAACCTCAGCAAGGGCCCAGATACCCGAGTACCCCATATACCCTGGGGTGGCACATAATTTCTCCGTGTCTGGCACCCTCTGGGGAGGGGGGCCCAGGGATCTATGTGCTCAGTCTAGTTTGAGTTGCGCACCCTTTGGCATGTTGTGGATGTAGTTAAAGACCCCATGGAGTGTAGTATCCAGGTCCCTTGTGGGGATGGATTCTGGTGGTCCTCGGACCCTAACATTGCTTCATCTGTCACGGTTCTCTAGGTCCTCCATTAGGTCTAGGAGGTGGTCGAAGTCAGAGTTCTGGCTATGGACTTGCCTCTCAAGGGCCTCTGTACGCCTTGTCAGGTCGGTTATAGTGGATTCAATGGAGCAGACTCTGCTAGTGAGCTGGCGGACAATGCCCCTGAGGGTGGCAACCTCGGTCTTAAAGGAGGACTCCATTCTGTGGAGAAAGCCCTCCATCTTCTCCTTGGTGGGTATAGCCTGTATGCGGGCTGTGAGGTCATCCCTCTATCTGATGTTTGGGGGCCTGGGGGAACTACGGGGACATGGGGGGGTCTCCTACAGTCTAATGCGGGGTCCCTAGTGCATGCAGTTATGGGCAGCTCATTGTCTGGCAGGCCCCCTTTAAGGCTCTCCCCAGGGCAGCCCAGTGATTTCTGTGCTCATCCCTGTGGCTCCCGGGTTTCCCCATCCCCTAGGGGTGCAAGGCCATGTGCCCCTCTCAACCCCTCTGAGCTTACTGGGGCTGTGAGCATTGTGAAGCCCTGGGACTTGGTTACCTCCTGCAGTTGGTGTCCTCCAGAGTGTGCTACACCTCTAGGGGGCCTCGTGGCAGAGATCGGCGTGTGCAGGGCCTCTCCTCCTCTATGTGTGGTCTCATCGGCATCGTGGATGGTGCAGGCCCAGGATGTCGCCGCATGTGAACAAGTGGGCGGCTGTGGGTTACTGGCATCACACAATGGTAAGATGTGCTCCATGGGGCTCTGGTCTGTGCTGTCTCCTCTGATGCCTGGTGGGGTAGGGAGTCTCTCTCCGCTGCCTGGGGCTTCCTCCATCCCTATCCCACTGCCCAGCTTCTGTCAGCAGGGTCCGCCATATTGAGGGCCATGTGGCCTGCACCACTTCTGCCTGCACTCTGCAGATATCGGGCGTTTCCCACTGAGGGGGTCACCGGGGGCTCGGGCGGGTGCAGGGCCTGGTACTCTAATTTTTAGCCGGCATATACAGCGGTTTTGGGTGGTGGATGCTGCTAGATTGTGTTAGAAACCTGGCGTGGGGAGCAGGAGCTGGGATTTCTGCTTTCTCTCCTCTCCATGGCCAGGACACTTCCCGTAGTCATTATATCTTGTTCTGTTTTAATTTGAATTGGTTTTAATTGCACTAGATCTTCAGTCTTTAAGGAACTGCTGGGTTCATGGGAATTGAGAGCTATTTGAGAGCATTGGCACTTAGAAGAATGGATGTTAACTACATATATTTTTTAGCCATGGCTTTTACTTGATTATTTATTGAAAAGAACTTGTCATTAGGATTTAGCACTATAAAGTAAATACATGGTCATGACGGCACTGTGATGCTGATTAGTTGCATACTTTGCAGTGAAGAAATTCTATCTTTGACAAAGATAGGATAGGAACCCAGTAAAGAGCTACATCTTGACGTTTGGTTTCTGGGCTCAAAGGGCTTCGCTCTTGTCTGCGAAGTATCTCAAATTGTTTAATTTTTTTCATAATGTTTTTCATAGCAGTGATGTGTGGCACCCCTATGGCTAGGCACCATAGGGAGGTATTACACTTTGAAAACATATGTAGTATCTCTGTAGTTGTGGGTTTAGGGTTTAACCTATGGACTCTGAATTCACACACAACACTAGGCCACCTTAGATTAAGGGACCGATTATTCAGTAGGTCCAAAAAGGGGGTGGAGCCTAGGTTAGTTCAGGAAGACTTGAGTGACAGTTAGTGAGTTAGTGCTGGGAAGGCAGTCAGTCAGGACACGCCTGACAGCTCTGTGACAGGAGGGATCATCCATCTCCAAGAGGGTATCCCAGGACAGAAGGGGACGGACCAGGACCGGTTGGAGCCGGCTAGTAACGTCTGGGGAACACCGGCAACATGGAAGCTGAGGCGGTCAGTGGTTTATCCCTGACCTCAAACCGACGAGCCGTGGGCCCATTGAAACCGGGTAGCCGTAGGCGCCACAAGAAGATACCTCACCCCTCAGACCCATAATCGATCCAAGGAGTATTGGCCCGGATTCCGGTGGCGGGAGGTTTTGCTTGTTGTTACTCCCACCCGCACCGGTAAAGGAAAACCTGTGCTCCACTGTATGAGACCAATGGACTGGGGGGAGAGCTCTGCAAAGGTGGTTAAATAGCGAGAAGGACAGAATTAGACCCCGAGAGACTATCAGAAAGGAACATCTGGAGACTCCATAGGGGTACCCTGAACCGGCAGCTACTACCCGTTAAAACCAGACTGTACCTTGTTCTCCATAACATCTGCCGGTACCAGTAAAGTGGAGTTGAAGTTGAATTGGTCTCTGTCTTTCTTCCCGCCGGCGCCTGGAGGGCCTCAGCATCATCATTGTCTCACCGGAGGGGTGGGAACAATGATTCCCCTCTTCCTCCATCATCACTGCCCTGAGGTTAAAAGCTCCACCTGTGGGGAGCTGGACCACACTGAGCTGCACCCATCATCACCTCAGCGGCCGGCCTGCAGCGCCGGTACCCAAATTACCGGATCCACAGGTGGCGTTACATACTCTTTATCCCTGTAAATATTTCTCCCCCATCTAACAAATGACAGCCAGGGCACAGAACCGGGAACCCGACCACCCATGAGTCCCCGCCACAGCCATCAAATCCATCCTGGTGTCCGAGTACCCCTAGCCCTGGGTTCATCAGATGCATGTTCATATTCTCATATTTATTGTTCACTTTTTAGAGTACAACAGTTTTTTCCTTATAGTATACTAAATGTGGTTCCGATGTTATCGCATTAGGAGGACAGTCCATCATGATGAGGCGTGCTCTGTGGTGCTGGAGGCGCCAGCCATCTCTCCCCCTTTCCGCTGTTTCTCTTCCTCCCAAGCCCTCTCCCAATGTACGTAAATACCGTATATACTCGTGTATAAGCCGACCCGTGTATAAGCCGACCCCCTACTTTTGCCTCCAAAACCTGGGAAAACCTATTGACTCGTGTATAAGCTGAGGGTGGACCCCAGCACAGGTATACAGCCCCCAGCAGTGTGGTATACAGCAGCCCCAGAGATATATACAGCAGCCCCAGTGGTAGTATACAGCAGCACCACCAGTGGTATATACAGCAGCAGCCCCAGTTGTATATACAGCAGCAGCCCCAGTAGTTGGTATACAGCAGCCCCAGTAGTTAGTATACAGCAGCCCCAGTAGTTAGTATACAGCAGCCCCAGAGGTATATACAGCAGCCCCAGTGGTAGTATACAGCAGCAGCCCCAGTGGTAGTATACACGCAGCCCCAGTGGTATATACAGCCCCAGTGGTAGTATACAGCCCCCCATCAGTATACAGCAGCCCCAGAGGTATATACAGTCCCAGTGGTAGTATACAGCCCCCCCATCAGTATACAGCAGCCTGTCACATCGCCATTGGACTCGGTGGCTGGTGTTCCTGCCTCGGCCGCTGGGAGGAGCCGGATTCCTTCGGCTGGTGGCGCCGGTGATAGGAGGGCCTTGTCCTCATATGGAACCGCTCCCGCGACGTCTGCCTCTGTCGCTGAGCGCCGCTGTGTTTCCCCTCTGGGTGGTGTTGGTCGCAGAGGAAAGGGCCCTGCAGAGGTGTCCGTTAGGCGCAGCCTGCGTTCTTCTGTCAGAGGAGGCGTGGGTGGAGCCAGTCATGCATCTCCATCTGGCCTGGATCTAGGGGCGGTCCGGATGAGGTCATCAGGTTGTGAGCTCCAGCCTATGGGAGGTAGCCGTGCCCTTCAAGTACATTGGAGCCTGGCTTGCAGGCCGCCAGATATAGTTTTGGTTCCCCAGTGATAGTGTGTGTTTAGTTTCGTGTCTGACCTTGCCTGGATTTCTGACTCTGCCTCTGCCTATTGATTTTGTACCTCAGCTGCCCTCTTGGTTTTGCCCTTGACCTTTGCCTGGATTTTTGACTCTGCTACTGCCTGACGATTTTGTACCTTCGCTCCCTCTTGGTTTTGACTCGGACATCTGACTTCGTTTTTCGGGTCTTGATTTTCCCTGGCGACCTCCCCGACTCTGTTGCTCATATAGGCAGCTACCCCCTGGGCTCCGCTATAATTCCAGATCCCTGTATAGGGGTTAAGGGTCTCGGGGTTTCTCGGGGTGCTGCCTACCAGCAGCTCGGCCTCACAGCGGATGGTCGTCACACAGCCCCAGAGGTATATACAGCCCCAGTGGTAGTATACACACAGCCCCAGTGGTAGTATACAGCCCCCCATCAGTATACAGGAGCCCCAGAGGTATATACAGCCCCAGTGGTAGTATATACGCAGCCCCAGTGGTACATACAGCCCCAGTGTAGTATACAGCCCCCCATCAGTATACAGGAGCCCCAGAGGTATATACAGCCCCAGTGGTAGTATATACGCAGCCACAGTGGTACATACAGCTCCAGTGTAGTATATACGCAGCCCCAGTGGTACATACAGCCCCAGTGTAGTATACAGCCCCCCATCAGTATCCAGGGCCCCCCGCCTTGTGCACAAACCTGTAAAGGAAGAGATTAGTATACTTATCAATGTCCGCCTGCCGCTGTCCTGCCGCCGCCGCCAACGCGCTCCTCCATCTTCTTCCGGTTTCCTCCTCGGTCGCGCCGACAATGACGTCATTGCTGCGACGACCGGAGGAAGCCGGAAGCAGACGGAAGAAGACGGAGGAACGCGATGACGGCGGCGGGACAGTGGCAGGCGGACAGTGATAAGTATACTAATCTCTTCCTTTACAGGTTTGTGCACAAGGCAGGTGGCTCCTGTATACTCATGGGGGCGGGCCTGTATACTGTATACACTGTATACAGTGTATACAGTATACAGTGACTCGCGTAATATGCCAAGGGGGGACTTTTCAGCCCAATTTTTGGGCTGAAAAACTCAGCTTATACGCGAGTATATACGGTAAATGTATTTTTACTAAAAAAAAAACTGTTTCTGGTTTTTATTATTAATAAAGTGTTTAATTTCCTGGTACAAATGTGTAGGATTTTGCTGTATTTTCTTTTGCCAGTGCAGGTAAACCAAGCAGCCACTGGCTGTCAACCCTCGCTGCCTGGTGTTACCTTCACTGGCAATGAAAAATACAGGGAGACCTATTTTTTTAGTTATGTAAATAAACTACTAAAAAAAATTGGGCTTTGCTGGGTTTTGTATTGGCAGCCAAAGTAACCCAGGCAGCTGGGGGTTGGAATTCTCAGCATGCTAAGGCCCAAGCGTTCTGGGTGCCCCACAAAGAAAATTGCTGCTAGCAGCCATCTCATCTCCATGAGAGATGCCAAAACTGGCGGTTACCATGCTTTTCCATCTGTTCTGTAGTCGTGGCAAACTGGATAAAAAAGGGGTTGATGTCAGCTTTTTTTTGGCAGATGACATCAAGCCCTATTACTAATGTCAGCCATCAGTATGACAGCCGGCCATTAGCAATACTTTCAGTAAAAAGAAAAAAACACAACACTGAGAAAAAACCTTTATTACATTCAAAATAGACAGAGAAACCTCATTATTCACTTTACTAGCTCCCACCAAGTTCCCCTCTGATGTAATATTGTAATTACTGTAATTTTGCAGTGGGGCAGTGTGATGTTTCACGCTGCTACTATCCTTGTATACCTGAGTGTCCAAAGATGTTGACCACGTGTGTATGTGTGTGCATGTGTGTATGTATGTTCATGTATGTATGTGCATGTGTGTGCATATATGTGTATGTATGTGTATGTGCATGTATGTGCATGTATGTATGTGCGTGTGTGCACATGTTTGTGTCTGTATGTGTATATGCATGTATGTGCATGTGTGTATGTAGATACAGTGTCTTGTGAAAGTATTTGGCCCCCTTGCACATTTCAACCTTTTGCCACATTTCAGGTTTCAAACATAAAGATATGAATTCTAATTTTTTTGAAGAATAAACAAGTGGGACACAATCGTGAAGTTGAACGAAATTTATTGAATATTTTAAACTTTTTAAAAAAATCAAAAGCTGAAAAGTGAGGTGTGCAATATTATTCAGCCCCTTTACTTTCAGTGCAGCAAACTCACTCCAGAAGTTCATTGTGGACCTTTGAATGAGCCAAAGTTGTCCTAAATGGCTGGTAATAATAATTAGAATCGACCTTTGTGTAATCAAGTCTCTGTATAAATGCACCTGCTCTGTGATAGTCTCAGGGCTCTGTTTCAAGTGCAGAGAGCATCATGAAGACCAAGGAACAAACCAGGCAGGTCCGAGATACTGTTGTGGTGAAGTTTAAAGCTGGATTTGGATACAAAAAGATTTCCCAAGTTTTAAACATCTCAACGAGCACTGTGCAAGTGATCATATTGAAATGGAAGGAGTATCAGACCACTGCAAATCTACCAAGACCCAGCCATCCCTCTAAACTTTCATCTCAAACAAGGAGAAGACTGATCAGAGATGCAGCCAAATGATCACTCTGGAAGAACTGCAGAGATCTATAGCAGAGGTGGGAGAGTCTGTCCATAGGACAACAATCAGTCATACACTGCACAAATCTGGCCTATATGGAAGAGTGGCAAGAAGAAAACCATTTCTCAAAGATATCCATAAAAAGTCTTGTTTGAAGACTGCCACAAGCCACCTGGGAGACACACCAAACATGGAATAAGGTGCTCTGGTCAGATGAAACCAAAATTGAACTTTTTGGGCACAATGCAAAGCAATATGTTTGGCGTAAAAGCAACACAGCTTATCACCCTCAAAACACCATCCCCACTGTCAAACATGATGGTGGCAGCATCATGGTTTGGGCCTGCTTTTCTTCAGCAGAAACAAAGAAGATGGTTAAAATTGATGGAAAATGGACGGAGCCAAATACAGGACCATTCTGGAAGAAAACCTGTTGGAGTCCGCAAAAGACCTGAGACTGGGATGGAGATTTATCTTACAACAAGACAATGATCCCAAACAAAGCAAAATCTACAATGAAATGGTTCAAAAATAAACGTATCCAGGTGTTAGAATGGCCAAGTCAAAGTCCAGACCTGATCCAATCGAGAATCTGTGGAAAGAGCTGAAAACTGCTGTTCACAAACACTCTCCATCCAACCTCACTGAGCTCGAGCTGTTTTGCAAGGAAAAATGGGCAAGAATTTCAGTCTCTCGATTTGCAGCTGTAATCACAGCAAAAGGTGGTGCTAAAAAGTATTAAATCAAGGGGGCCAAACAATATTACATTCCCCACTTTTCAGTTTTTTATTTGTTAAAAAAATTTGAAATATCCAATAAATTTCGTTCAACTTCACAATTGTGTCCCACTTGTTGCTAATTCTTCACAAAAAAATTAGAATTTATATCTTTATGTTTGAAGCCTGAAATGTGGCAAAAGGTTGAAAAGTTCAAGGGGGCCAAATACTTTCACAAGGCACTGTATGTGCATGTATGTGTCCTTGTGTGTAGGTATCTGTATGTGTGTGCGGGTATGTGTGTGGGTGTATGCCCATATGTTCTTGTATGTATCGTGCATGTGTGCATATGTATGTGCATGTATATGTGTGTGTATGTATGTGTGTATGCGCATATGTGTGTGCATGTGTATGCGGGTACGTGTATGTGTGCTGTGAGGTAGCAACCCGGGGACCTCGCTTGTTGCCCAATGACACCAACACGTGTATAATTTTGCAAATGACAACCTGTTTATTTCTCACATGCATCACATAACTCGGGTAGTACATTAAACATTTATCATAAGTACATCACATAATACATTTACATTACACATAACATACAACCATATTGCACATATAACTCTTGCGATCACCGGGACCTGTCACCACGACTCCCTCAAACCCTGGGAGCACTACCGACAGCTCCCGTGGTGATCACGGCCTACAACCTATCTATACTCTACACATACTTTTATAATAAATACCTTATACACTTACACTCCCGTAGGAACAGTATCATATAATTCTCATGAATACGTAGCTCATTACCTTACATTCCACGGTACATAAATTATATTGCACATCTCCTTCTACACCCGGTTACCTTACTGTACCGTTACACACACAGAGTACACGGGTCATACACCGTCCCATAGGGATCCGGGCCTGGTCGGCACACCCCTATTCAAACCTGACGGTATCTACCCTACAGCCAGGCTATTCCTTGGCCCAATTCCCCTTGGAGGATCCAATCCCTTCTCACAGGCTGCAACAACCCACAGCCACTACATAGCACTCCGGCTGCTCTGAGCCAGGCCCCGACCCGGGTTTAGTCACCGGAGCTCCAGGGCAAGACATGCCCCCAAGAACTTCTCGGCAAGTGTCTCCAGGTCGCCAACCGCTTCCAAGTCTTCCAAACGCTCAGGCCAGACCTCCAGGCAAGCGGCTCCACCAAACACGCCCTCGCGAGCCCCTCCAGGGTCAGCCGATCTTCTCAACTCCCAGTACTCTATTAACCCCTGTCATCTGGCCTCACGGCTCCACTCTCACAGGACTAGATCTTCTTTCCACTCAGAGGCTTCTGTTCTGTTTTCATTCACTCACGGGCCCAACGGCCCCACACCATACATGGCCTTTTTACTTAAGCCAACCCATATACTTCCATGGCATTTTTACATGAGCCAACACATCTCACACATGGAACTCAGTTCACCCTTGCATATGGGGACTGCTCTCTTACCGGGCACGGATCCGGGTCTAGCAACCTGAGTCCCGAGTATGCCATGCAACCCCAAGGGGCTCCTTCCTGGATGTGTGGCGAGACACGTCCAGACCAGCGTCTACCTGGTTCAGCCACGGATTCCCCACACTAGAAGCCATAACGCCCCGTTCCCAGCCACTGTTCCTGGCTCCATTACTGCAATGTGCACCCTCGTTGCCTACAGGTGATCTAGGGTCTAGATGGTGTCCGCCCACTTAGTAGTGGGGTAGGGTGAACAAGCAGGACTTGGGTGTCAGCGTTAGGACTCGTCGGACCTGAAGTCACTTTGTCGCAGTCGACGAGCAAGCAGACATTGGCCAATGTGTGTACTAAGAACTTCAGATTTAAAAAAAATAATAAGAATTTTGAGTTTTTTGGAAAAAACGTAAGTTTTTAATTTTTTTCTCATATATATAGCTTGTCAGCATATGTACATCATTGGTAGTAGCTGAGTGCTGCAAGGTTTTTTCCCTATCTGTATATGCATGTATATGTGTGTATGTGTGCGTATGTATGTGTAGATTTATGTGTGTGTGTCTGCATCCACCTCCACCCTAAGAAACTCTGGGGCTCTCTCTGGGGCCTGTGTGTCCAGAAGCAGATGGAGTGCGTTGCTCTTTGTAGCCACCAGAGGGCACCCACACCCATCTCCACCTGGACACACTGGCCCCAGACAGAGCCCCAGAGATTGCATGTTCAAAGGTGGGGGTGCAGCGGGGGTGTCAGGCTGTGGAGGTGGGTGCAGCAGGAGTGTTGAGCGGCGGAAGTGGGTGCCACGGAGGTGTCAGACGTCAGAGAAGGGTGCAGCAGAGATATTGGATGGCGGAGGTGGGTACAGCGGGGTGTTTGAATGTAGGGCATGTAATCTGGGTGTGCGGCGGCGGCATATTAGGAGACCCATCAGTTGGGTGTCCCAATATGGTATCCAGCGTACTTCAGTTGGGTTGTGGAATTCTGAGACATTCAGACTGATGTAGATGACGGATGCCACTAGCTGATTATATAGATAGATATTATGTTTAGTATGCACCTATTCAGATTTACATGTTAGGAAGTGCTGTCAGCTTTTTTACTTAGATCAGAGGTCCCCAACTCCAGGCCTCGAGGGCCGCCAACAGTGCAGGATTTCAGGATTTCCTTAGTTTTGCACAGGTGTTAATGTGATCAAATGCACAGGTAATGATTCCAAGCCCTGTGCAATACTAAGGAGATCCTGAAAACATGCACTGTTGGCAGCCCTCGAGGCCTGGAGTTGGGGACCCCTGACTTAGATTATGTGGTCTTGCCTTCTGACTGTGCACTCCTCCGATTAACTTTAGGTGTTTTTAAATCTCTGTTAGCAGGTTCTTGTCCACCCTTGTAAAGGAAGTTTTTTTTTAACCCAAAGCAAGGCATTCACTTTGAAAGGAACTCAGTTTTCCAAAAAGTCTTTATTGAAAATTTTTATAAAAGGGGGAGAGAGGAGGAATGGGAAGGGGGGAACAGAATAAACTAGGGGGGAGGTGGGGGATGAACATACATAAATAAACAGTAACATGGTACAAGTTGCAATCATAAATACAAGCTAAATAGCATATGCATCACATGTAGTGTGAATAACGAAGTTATTGCTTGCAATTCTAGGTTAATATGAAAATTCGTAATGATCGGAGAAATTGAATTGGGTAATAACCAATAAGCAGTCAGTATTAACATTACATCACAGGGATGTGAGGCAAGCAAGTGGTCCCTTATATTCTAAATTAACTAAAGAACAAAATAGGGCAGGAAATAAACTAAAAAAAATCACCTGTAAGCTGATGTTATTATCACAGTGTCACAATGTTGGGACTAAGTGAGGAAAGAGGGTGAGAAGGCTGCCCACCAAGGCTCCCATCTACGCTTACTTTTTGCGAGGGTATTGGTGCGCAATGCAGTGTTAAACTCAACGATCCCGTGCTGCGTGACTCTATCAATGAGGTGCAACAATTTGGGAGTTTCGGGCTTGTTCCATCTAGCAGCAATTAGAACCTTGGCAGTGATCAGTATATGTGAAATCAGGAATTTGAGGTCTGGAGAAAAGTTTTCTATCCCTATAGAAAGGAGAGCTAGCTCCGGAGTGAGATAGATTGTGAGGCCAGTGGTGTCTGAGATTAAGGTTTTGATATCAATCCAAAATTTGGACAGTAGCGGGCAATCATAGAAAATTTGTGTCAGTGTTCCCTGATGGCCGCAGCCCCTCCAACACAAGGGCGAGATCTGAGGATCAAAACGATGATGTCTGACCGGGGTGAGGTACCACCGAGAGAGCACCTTGAAGTAGGACTCATGCAGCGTTGCACAAGCAGAATTGGCGTATGAAGTCTGTATGGTTCGTGTCATGTCCTGCAGGTCAATTTGAATGTTGAGTTCCTCTTCCCATGCGGTAAGATAGGAGAGACGAGCGATTCAATTTCTTCGTTGCGCGCTCGGTAGAGGCTGTTGGTTTTCCATATAGACCCAAGTCCTGGAGATGATATGAGATTGACTACCAATTGTGAAAGGGCAAATTTTGGTCTAGAGCAAGTCAGAAATTCGGATATGGTTCTCCATTGTGAGCGCTCATCTCTGGATAGGGAAAATTGGTCTTGGAGAACATGGAACGGACGAATGGAATCGTCAAGAAGCAGTTCCTCGGTATATAAGACCCCTTTTGCCCTCCAGGCGGAGAGGTCCAGGTTCTTAATCATCACTTCGAGCGTGTTCAAAGGAATATTTTTAAGTCTGGATAGAGGAAAGTGTTTAGCTGCTCTGTGGGCCAGGTGCTTCCAAGCTGAGATTGTAACTTTGATGACGGGGGAAGAAGGAAGAAGGACACCCCCCTCGGAAGAAGCTTTGCGAAACGCGTTAGGGGGGCCACTGCCACCAATAGGTAATACTCTGACCCATGAATTGAGTTATTTATGTGTACTTTGTGATTTGTGTACTTGCTGTGCACTAGAGATGAGCGAGTCCTAAAAGACTCAGAATCGCAAGACCCCAACGAGTCCGAGTCAAGGACTCGGGACTCGTTGCGAGTCCAGCGAGTCCAATGTTAATGAATAGGGACCCGAGTAATAGCGAATAATGACATTTACAACTCGCTGATGTGTCTCTGAAAGTGTGCGAGTCCAAACTCGCTGGTTTTTCTCTTATTTTGAGGCTTGTAGCCGATGATGCGAGGGAAGCGATTCTCCAGCACACACCATGCTTTAAGGAAACAGGAAGCGAGTCGCGCTGACAGGCGCACACACAGAGCAATCCATTCATCAGTGCAATCATGGCAGCAGGACGTGGCACGGTGAACACACTGCGTCTTATTGCACTTGTGGAGGCTCGTCCATTTCTATGGCTCCCTACAGATCCTGACTATGGGGATACGACCCAAATTAATACAGCCTGGAGAGAGATCGCCCAAGAGATGTTCCCTGCGTTCCATCGGAGTGACCATGAGGAACAGAGCAATCTAAGTAAGTTAAATGAGTTCACACGTTATATATTGCATTTACTGTATATATACTCGTGTATAAGCCGACCCGTGTATAAGCCGACCCCCCTATTTTTGCCCCGAAAAACTATGAAAACATATTCACCGCCATCCTGGTATACAGCGGCTATCACTGGTAGACAGCCCCCCAGCAGAGTATACACCTCCCCCTGCAGAGTATACAGGCCCCCAGATGGGTATACATCCCCCCATATTGTGGTATACAGGCAGGGGCGGACTGGCCCAGGTGCCACGGGTCATGCGGCTGCAGGAGCATGAATAATCCGCATGTCCCTGAAGCAGCAGGCGGAAACGGAAGCTCCTGGGCGCGCGATGACGTCATCAGCACGCGGCTGCGTCCGGGAGTGAGCGTCTGTGAGTGGCGTGCGGCTGCGACTGTTAGCGAGCGGCTGTGAGGAGCGCGAGGCTGCGGCTGGGAGCGAGCCATAGGAGAATGCGGGAGCTGCGGTGACTGTAAGGCGGCCGCCAGTCATCACCCCCCCCCCACCCCCTGTCCTCACCTGTGTCGGGCCGGTGAGGGAGGGTTGCGACCCAAACTGTAGGGTGCCAGTCAGTCCCTGTATACAGGGCCCTCAGTGTATGTACAGGCCCCCCAGCAGTGGGTATACAGGGCCCCCAGCAGTGGGTAGACAGTGGCCCAGTGGGTTTACAGGGCCCCCAGCAGTGGGAATACAGGGCCCCCATAGCAGGGTATACAGGACCCTGAATGTGTTATCATGCTCCACCGCATAGTTGCCTATATTTGGATGGGGTCACAACAGTACAATGAGTTTAATGTCTGATCCTCCTGGCTCTTTCGGCCAAGGGGTTGGGTGTATATAAATACCACTAATGACCAGAGTCTGGTGCCCGCACTATTACATTCTCTATGCGTTGACATGTGTCCTGCCTCATTTGTGATTGTGGCCACGTGAGCTCAATGTCCGTAATGCTGTTGATGATGTTCCACACTGTCGTGTCACTGTGCCTTGTATACACATTACACACACAAAATGAATAAAATGTTATTGTTGATTTGTACACATACTTTTGTTGTTTCAAATATTACACATCTCTAAAGCCGGTTTCAAATCATTTCACAGTTGACCATCTTAAAAAACGGTGGAGGAGCTGCCGGGACCAGCATAAGAAGCAGTACCGGCAGTACTCAGAGAGACAACCGGGAGCCGCTCCATTGCTCAACCACTACCACTTTTATGACCGGCTGTCCTTCCTTCACCCGGTGGCCCGTATGCCAAGGTATGTGTCTGCAGCACTGTTGTGTACATTTAGTATTATTTATTAATATATACATTAGGTTCCATTTCGGCTCTGTGGGTAGCAGAGTATACAGGCGGGTCTGAGGTAGCAGAGTATACAGGCGTCTCTGTGGGTAGCAGAGTATACAGGCGGGTCTGAGGTAGCAGAGTATACAGGCGGGTCTGTGGGTAGCAGAGTATACAGGCGGGTCTGAGGTAGCAGAGTATAAAGACGGCTCTGTGGGTAGCAGAGTATACAGGCGGGTCTGTGGGTAGCAGAGTATACAGGCGGGTCTGAGGTAGCAGAGTATACAGGCGTCTCTGTGGGTAGCAGAGTATACAGGCGGGTCTGAGGTAGCAGAGTATACAGGCGGGTCTGTGGGTAGCAGAGTATACAGGCGGGTCTGTGGGTAGCAGAGTATACAGGCGGGTCTGTGGGTAGCAGAGTATACAGGCGGCTCAGTGGGTAGCAGAGTATATAGGTGATGAGAATAGTGTTAATAGATGGTGCTACAGTGTTGGGGCGTGCTAGAGGGAGCAGAGATCCGATTACTGCCATCATTACTGACCTTATTAAAGATAGCGGCCGCAGCTAAATGACATCATGGCAAAGGTAAACATGGGGTGTGGTTAGCTGCAGGAGGTTAGTGAGAGGTGTGGGTTGTTTGGCAGAGGGCGTGGTGTGGGCGTGGTGAGCGCGGCTCCTGCGTCAGATACGCTGCGAGCGCGGAACCGCGGCACATCTCCAGGAGCAGAGGACGTGTCCGGTACGTCCGTAGCCCCCGGCCTCCCCGTTGTCCGCACACACAGCCCCGCTGTGACCTCTGCAGTGTCACAGGCCCCGGCGGGCGGCTGTCATCTCCTCCTGACACTGACCTCCTCCTGATTTGATTGTCTGTGTTGTCCCCCCCCGCTGTCAGCATCAGTGATCTGCTAAGACCTGTGGGTGCACAGACGGGGGAAGTACAAATGCCAGCATGCCGGGGCGGATTGGGCGCTGTGAGGGGCGCAGGTCTTGCTGTGAGCGGAGGGCGCGAGGCCGCTCGAGAAAACGCTATAGCGGCTGTGTGAGTTAAGCGTCTGCGGCTCGCGAAGGCGCATACGCGTCTCCGCTCGCAGTGACGCTAAGGAGTTTGGGATTCGGCTACAGTGCCGGAATTTCAAACTCCCGATTATATAAATAGATTATATATATATATATTGTATACCTTTCAACCCCTTCCCTGCTTTATATAGATGATATAAGCTAAAAGTTTTGTGAATTAAGTATGTCAAGTTAAAAGTGAAGTCAGGGGGACTTTTTTTTTTCATGTGAACCATTGGTGTTATTGATCGTCTAGATTAGATGGGATGGGGGGGGGGTGGGTGTTAATCAGGGGGTGAAAAATTATGTATTAGTATGGAATTAGCAAAGAAAGTCACGTATTCCTTTATGTTATGTACAGTTGGTTATTCTTGCATAATAATAACAAATATCTGATTAATAATACACAGATACACAGAGTCTAAAAAGCGTGCAACTTAATGTTTGACCTATGTTTTTGTTTCCAAATGCAATGCATTCACCAAATTTTTTTTTACTTTACCCACAGAGAAGCTTACTACAGAGGGCGGCGTGCTGTGAACCCTCCACCGCCAAACAGAAGGCGGCGTGGAGAAAACCCACCACCACCACCACGGCCGGCGCCACCACCACCACCGCCGTCGCCGCCGCCACCACCACCACCAGCATCGCCGCCAGCAGCGCCAGGGCCAGCACCACCACCGCCGCCACCAGCGGCCGGGCCAGCACCACCACCGCCGCCACCAACGGCAGGCCCATCAACACCACCACCGCCGTCCCCGCCACCACCACCACCACCGCCACCAGCGGCAGGGTCCGCACCACCACCGCCCCCACCAGCGGCAGGGCCAGCACCACCACCGCCACCACCAGCGGCAGGGCCAGCACCACCACCGCCACCACCAGCGGCAGGGCCAGCACCACCACCGACGCCACCAGCGGCAGGCCCAGCTTATGGTCCGATCCCGGGGTCAGCACATGTAAGTGTGCAACAGAGTAATGCTGACTTTGCCCGCAGTATTATACCATTCATGGATAATATTCCATTTGACAGGCTACTGCGGGCAAGGTCAGCATTACAGATAGTGCTGGAAGCCTGTCAGCCAAATAACGACCCCGGTGATGTGTTCCAATATTTGGATGGGTGGAAAATAAACTCTAACAGGCTAGCCAGGCCCACAACACGGGACAGCCATGTCCCACCCCACAGGGCTTTGCCTCACTGCCAGTGGCCAGCTAACAGGGACCTACCACCGTTCCCTACACCTGTTCAGATGATCCACCCTGAAGGGTTCGGCCAGGCCATACGTGGGGCCCTTGACCTTTTGCAGGACGGACAGCCCACCTACCAGGACCTGTAGGGCTCCATTTGTTTTTGTTGTTGTTGTTACCTTAATTGTTAAAGGTAGTATTTTTGGGAATGTCCAAACAGTGCTGCCATTTTTTTTTTTTAAACACAGTTTTAAAAACCAGCTTTGTGTCTGTCTTTTTTCAAGGAATGAATGTGGAGTTTTTTTTGTGGTTGGGCTTCAAGTCATCATAATTATTATAATTATGTATTTATATAGCGCCCATAGGTTCCATGGCGCTTTACATGAGGAAAAGGTAGAGAAGGACAAGTACAATAAACATAGACAATAAGGTCATACAGGTACAATAGTAGAGGACCCTGTACGCGTGGGCTCACATTCTACGAGGGGTGGGTGGGGATACAATAGGGTGGGGAAGGTGTCGGTCGTGGGGCGTGTAGCGGGGTCTCATGGCAGGTTGTAGGCCTGTCGGAAGAGGTGAGTCTTTATAAGTATCTTTAAGGTTCAGAGGGTAGGCGACTGACTGATGAGGTGGGGCAGGGAGTTCCATAGCATGGCGGATGACCGGGAGAAATCCTGTATGCGGTTGTGGGAAGAGGAGATGAGGGTGGACTGTAGGACAAGTTCTTGGGATGAACGCAGGTTGCGTGAGGGATGGTATCGGGAGATCATGTCGGAGATGTATGGTGGGGATAGGTTGTGTAAGGCTTTGAATGTCATGGTCAGTGTTTTAAAGTGAGCTCTCTGTGGGCCGGAGGGGCCAGTGAACGGCTTGGCAGAGGGGGTAGGCAGGGGAGTAGCGTGAGGACAGATGGATTAGTCGGGCAGCAGAGTTTAGTATAGATTGGAGAGTTGCAAGAGAGTTGGCAGGGAGACCTATGCGAAGGAGGTTGCAGTAGTCAAGGCGGGAGATGATGAGGGCATTTATGAGTGTTTCAGCAGTGTCAGGATTGAGGAACGACCGAATTGGTTAAATATTTTTCAGTTGGAGTCACAGGGACTTGGTTAGGGACTACAGGTGGGGCTTGAAGTAGAGGGAGGAGTCAAGGATTACCCCGAGACATTTGGCGTGGGGGACAGGGGAGAGAGCATCATTAGCAAGTACTTTACGGCCAGCATGGCGCATGAAGTCACCTTGGTTACTAAGTGTCAAATCATGACTCCACATACAACTGTTGCTGACAAACAGTGCCTGTGTTTGGGGGGTTACTTTATGCCTCGCTATGGCAACAAGACTATGAACACACATGTGAGAGGCTGGGACGTCTACATGCTACACATCGCGTCTACGCGTTTTGTATGGAGCGTACAGTGGGACCCTTCAACAGGCTCCAGCAGGATGATAGTCCAAGCAACGCCCACGATGCAGGCATAGGATTGGTGCCTGGAAAAATTAGCCCAAGGGGCTGTTTCCCATTTTTGGTATAAATGTAGGCCTAAGGGCCATAAAAAGCTTGTTAGCCAGGGTGTATCCCAAACCATGATAAGCTTGTTAGCCTGTGTGGCTCGAAAAATTAGCCCAAGGGGCTGTTTCCAATTTTTGGTATAAATGTAGGTCTAAGGGCCATACAAAGCTTGTTAGCCAGGGTGTCTCCCAAAGCATGATAAGCTTCTTAGCCTGGGTGGCTCAAAAAATTAGCCCAAGGGGCTGTTTCCAATTTTTGGTATAAATGTAGGTCTAAGGGCCATACAAAGCTTGTTAGCCAGGGTGTCTCCCAAAGCATGATAAGCTTCTTAGCCTGGGTGGCTCAAAAAATTAGCCCAAGGGGCTGTTTCCAATTTTTGGTATAAATGTAGGTCTAAGGGCCATACAAAGCTTGTTAGCCAGGGTGTCTCCCAAAGCATGATAAGCTTCTTAGCCTGGGTGGCTCAAAAAATTAGCCCAAGGGGCTGTTTTGCATTTTGGGTATAAATGCAGGCCTAAGGGCCATGAGCAGCTTGTTAGCCATGGTGGCTCCAAAAATTAGCCCAAGGGGCTGTTTGGCATTTTGAGTGTAAATGCAGGCCTAAGGGCCATGATAAGCCTCTTAGGCTGGGTGTCTCCAAAAATTAGCCCAAGGGGCTGTTTTGCATTTTGGTTATAAATGCAGGCCTAAGGGCCATGATCAGCTTGTTAGCCAGGGTGGCTCAAAAAATTAGCCCAAGGGGCTTTTAAATGTTTGCTAACAGAAAATAAAGGTTGATTCCTTGTGAAAAGGTGTTGTGATGGTTAATGAAACCGAAGTTAAGGTGTAGTGTTGGTTTAAGATGAAGCAGCCTCATTACCAGGTTGCAGGAACATGGTTACGCAAATCGTTACTGGTCTTGTACATACTGCTTGTACCAAAAAGACACAATATAATACAATGATTAATTATATCATATTGATGTTGAACGTGGCACTTCAGCTCTGAGTACTGTCGTCTTCAGGGCTCAAGAAGTCTTGTGAAATCCAGTTCCTATTAAACTTAATTAGAGTAAGCCTGTCTGCATTCTCTGGAGTAAGACGTGTCCTGGTATCAGTTATGATACCCCCAGCGGCACTGAAAACCCGCTCTGATGTCACACTAGCTGCAGGGCATGCCAGCACCTCCAAGGCATACAACGAGAGCTCTGTCCAAGTGTGGAGCTTGGAGACCCAGTAATTAAACGGGACTGCGGCATCAGTCAGGAAGCAGGTACTGTCTTAAGTATTCTTGTACCATGTTGGTAAGTTTCTGTCTCCGAGAGATGGTTACTGGAGCAACATGGCGCTGCAGGTTCGATGGCTTATTGAACATAGCCCACTTTGCGGACATCTTTCCAGCATCTCTTCTGGACAGCGTGGATGATTGTGCCCCGACCAAAGGCTGCTGTTGCACAGAGTTGCTAACTATGGGCAGAGTGTTGTCTGACGGTGATATTCGAAGCATATTATCCACAAGACCCCTCTTGAAATAGTCAATTGTCAAGCCACGTGGTGACTGAAACAGCAGCGAGGTGAATTTATCTTTATAACGTGGGTCCAGAAAGGTGGCCAACCAGTAGAGGTCGTTGTGCAATATGTTAATCACTCGTGGGTCTTCTAGCAGACAAGTCAACATGAAGTCAGCCATGTGTCCTAAGCTGCATAGAGTCATGTCTTCAGTGTCCTCAGAACGATGTTCAATACCCATTGTATCCGCAAAGTCTGTCTCCGCCTCCTCCTCTCCAGGCCACCCATGGTGGACAGACACAAAGCTGGGGTTCTGAGTACCATCTGGGTTGACATCGGCACCAACAAAAAATGAATCCTCTTCATCGTCTTGCTCCTGTTCCTCCTCAGGAGCCATTGTTGCCTGGTCATACTGGCTTTGCTGGCTAGGTACTGCGCTGTTTAAATCTGGCTCCATAGCCATCTGCTGGGCTCTCAATGCTTCATTTTTCTGATTAATGAGGGATTCTTTCAGCAGACACAGCATGGGTATAGTGACACTGATGATGGACTGATCACCGCTCACCAGTTTTGTGCAGTAGTCAAAATTATCAAGAACCTCAGATGTGTCAGCGATCCACACCCACTCCATTGTACTAATATGTCGTGGCTGACTGCCGGTCTGACGGGCATGTTGCAACTGATACTCGGATATTGCCCTCTGCTGCTCATTGATCCTCGATAACATATGGAATGTAGAGTTCCATCGTGTCGGCATGTCACAAATGAGTCTGTGGTTGGGCAAATTCAATTGCTTTTGAAGCAATGAAAGTTTTCCAACCGCTGTTGACGAATGACGAAAATGTGCACAAACTCGACGCACCTTCTCCAGTAGGTCACATAGCTCTGGGTATGTACGCAGGAATTTCTGCACGACTAGATTCAGCACGTGAGCCATGCAAGGCACGTGCACAAGGTTTCCGAGCTTTAGTGCAGCCACTAGGTTACGACCATTGTCGCTCACCACGAGACCGGTCTGGAGTTGGAGTGGGGATAGCCACTCATCTGTCTGTTCCTTCAGACCTTTCAACAGCTCTACTGCTGTGTGCGGTGTGTGACCTAAACAGATCAGCTTCAGCAGAGCCTGTTGGCGTCTTGCTGAAGCACTGCAGCAAACCTCCCAACTTGGCCGTGATGTTGAGGGCAATTGAGGATTGGTCGAGGAAGCGGAAGATGGGGTAGTGGACATATAGGATGATGCAGAGACCCTGAATGAGGTTGTGCCAGCTATCCGTGGCGTGGGTAGGATGTTTGATGTAACACTAACATCGTTTGGCACACTCTCCACAACGTTGATCCAATGCGCGGTGAGCGAGATGTACCGGCCCTGTCCTGAACTGCTTGTCCACTTGTCCGTAGTAAGGTGTACTTTCCCGGTTACAGCGTTGGTGAGGGCACGCTTGAGGTTGTTAATGACATGCTCATGTAACGCGGGGACGGCACAACGTGAAAAGTAGTGGCGGCTTGGAACCGAGTAGCGTGGTACTGCCACAGCCAAAAGCTCACGGAAAGAGTCTGTACCCACAAGCCTAAACGGCAACATCTCGACTGCTAACAACTTAGCTATCTGGGCATTTATTTTTTTGGCTAATGGGTGGGAAGAGTGGTATTTCTGCTTCCTTTCGTACAGCTGTGTCACTGATAACTGTAAAGATGTTGCTGACCGAGAACTGTCTGCACTCGTGTTCAGTCTCTCTGCAACCGCTGCTTGTGATGAGTACATATGAGCTGGACCAGCTTCAGCAACACTTGATTGTGACGGACGTATCTGAGTTACCGTCGCAGTCTTTGGGTCAGATGACACTGTTGTGGAAGGCTGCACTTTTGACCACTGAATAGGGTGCTGACCAGCCATGTGCTTCCGCATACTGCTGGTGCTCTGGTTTCCTTTCCCGTGGCCTCTGCTTAGCCTTGCATGGCAGATGGTACAGATGACCACATTTTCTTGAGAAGGCCCATCTTTAAAAAATTTCCACACAGTGGCTGACCGACCTCTAGGCTTGACTGTACTCCCTGAGGGATTACTGAGGCCCACATTTGAGACATTTTGTCCAACAGTTGACAAATTTTGAGCCACAGTGGACACATTTTGGGCAACAGTGGTGACTCTTTCAGTTCTGCTGGGAGGAGTCGGCCTTGGTGCCTTTGTTGGTGGGACATACACACTTTCTTCCTCCGTGCTGCTCTGCTGGCTCTGCATCGCAACATTCCACGTGGGATCAGTTGTCTCATCATCAACCCCTTCCTCTTCTAAATCTTCCCGATAACAAGATAGATTTTGCTCCCCAGATGACAAGTGTGTCACTGTCTCATCATCATCATCCTCCAACTCCTGAGACGGTCTAAGACTTTGCTGAAAGACACGTTCATGTGGCCGGGGTGTCTCTAAAACTTGTCCATGATTGGACAATTCTTCATCAAGTATCTCATCTACTACGGAGTCTGGCAAACCGGATTCATGTAAAGGATTATATGTACCAAATAAGTCATCTGAGTGACCCATGTCTGAGTCAACATTTTCATGGGGCTGCTGTTGGTCTGAGGAACTGTGAAGAGGTTGTGGATTAGATGACCCAGCATGGTATGTACCAACAGTAGACACAGTGCTCAAGGAACCTTGAGTGCTGCAAGAACCTGTTGTTGAGGTCTTGTCTGCCAGCCAAGACGTTAGATGCTGTTCGTCTTCCGGCCTCAATACTCGTTTACTTTCCTGACGGGGAAAGTTAGACAGGAGGAACGATCGATCAATCCTCGTCTGTCTGCCCGAACTGGTGGATAGTTGGCCACGACTACCAATGCCTGTACCTCGTCCCTGTCCCTTAGCAAGACTTTTTTTGGGATTTGTTTTTTTGTGTGACATTTTATAATTTCTGGTGGCTTTCTGAGGGCTTGTAAAACAAGTAGCAGGTACTATTTCGTGAAAGGTACACACTAGAGGCTAAGATATTTTAAGAGAGATGGAAGGTACCGTGCGAGCTGCAGGCAGGACACCGTACAGCAACGCACTGGCACAGGAAAAAATTGTTTAGTACGCAGAACCAGGCACTGTTAGGCTGCGGTGCTGGCTGCGTGCAAGTTTACAAGTACCGTGCGAGCTGCAGGCAGGACACCGTACAGCAACGCACTGGCACAGGAAAAAATTGTTTAGTACGCAGAACCAGGCACTGTTAGGCTGCGGTGCTGGCTGCGTGCAAGTTTACAAGTACCGTGCGAGCTGCAGGCAGGACACCGTACAGCAACGCACTGGCACAGGAAAAAATTGTTTAGTACGCAGAACCAGGCACTGTTAGGCTGCGGTGCTGGCTGCGTGCAAGTTTACAAGTACCGTGCGAGCTGCAGGCAGGACACCGTACAGCAACGCACTGGCACAGGAAAAAATTGTTTAGTACGCAGAACCAGGCACTGTTAGGCTGCGGTGCTGGCTGCGTGCAAGTTTACAAGTACCGTGCGAGCTGCAGGCAGGACACCGTACAGCAACGCACTGGCACAGGAAAAAATTGTTAAGTACGCAGAACCAGGCACTGTTAGGCTGCGGTGCTGGCTGCGTGCAAGTTTACAAGTACCGTGCGAGCTGCAGGCAGGACACCGTACAGCAACGCACTGGCACAGGAAAAAATTGTTTAGTACGCAGAACCAGGCACTGTTAGGCTGCGGTGCTGGCTGCGTGCAAGTTTACAAGTACCGTGCGAGCTGCAGGCAGGACACCGTACAGCAACGCACTGGCACAGGAAAAAATTGTTTAGTACGCAGAACCAGGCACTGTTAGGCTGCGGTGCTGGCTGCGTGCAAGTTTACAAGTACCGTGCGAGCTGCAGGCAGGACACCGTACAGCAACGCACTGGCACAGGAAAAAATTGTTTAGTACGCAGAACCAGGCACTGTTAGGCTGCGGTGCTGGCTGCGTGCAAGTTTACAAGTACCGTGCGAGCTGCAGGCAGGACACCGTACAGCAACGCACTGGCACAGGAAAAAATTGTTTAGTACGCAGAACCAGGCACTGTTAGGCTGCGGTGCTGGCTGCGTGCAAGTTTACAAGTACCGTGCGAGCTGCAGGCAGGACACCGTACAGCAACGCACTGGCACAGGAAAAAATTGTTTAGTACGCAGAACCAGGCACTGTTAGGCTGCGGTGCTGGCTGCGTGCAAGTTTACAAGTACCGTGCGAGCTGCAGGCAGGACACCGTACAGCAACGCACTGGCACAGGAAAAACTTGTTTAGTACGCAGAACCAGGCACTGTTAGGCTGCGGTGCTGGCTGCGTGCAAGTTTACAAGTACCGTGCGAGCTGCAGGCAGGACACCGTACAGCAACGCACTGGCACAGGAAAAAATTGTTTAGTACGCAGAACCAGGCACTGTTAGGCTGCGGTGCTGGCTGCGTGCAAGTTTACAAGTACCGTGCGAGCTGCAGGCAGGACACCGTACAGCAACGCACTGGCACAGGAAATTTTTTGTGGAAAAATGGCACCAAAATTATTTGGTAGACTAGTGCCAAAAATAAGAAAAAGCTTAGGATTACAGCTCTGCGGAAAGCTGGGTGAACTAAGCTCTGAGGATGGTGCTGGATTCACTGTAAGGCTGCTCCTATCTCCCCTTCCTTACAGTCCTGTACAGCAATCCTCCGTCCTGGTAGTTCTGAAAAGAACTTTTGGGTTATGTGTGAGGAATCTTGACTCCTACACTCCGTCCTGTTAGTTCTGAAAAGAACTTTTGGGTTATATGTGACTCCTACACTGCCTAACTGTCCCTAGATCTGCTCCAAGTCTCCCTGCACTAGGTCAGCTCTTCTCAGGAATGTGCCCAAAATGGCGGGGGCAAGCCTTATATACTGCCTTGCCTGTCATAGATGACATAGGCATCACGATGGACAGCAGCCAATCATAGTCCTGACACAACCAAAGCTGCTATGGCATTACTGACTATGATTGGCTAAGATGCTTGTCCTTCTTCACAAGTTTTCTGACCTAACACGCAATGCTGACTAGTAACATAAAAGATTCTGGATTCGCGAGTCCCGAATAGAGAATACAGGACTCGGAATCGCAGACTCGCTAGGATTCGGACTCGTAGACTCAATCAGACTCGCTGCTGTTTGGGGAGATTCAAGCTATATAGCGATGTGATAGAGCGAGTCTAGCGAGTCTAGCGAGTGAGATAAAATAAACTCTGACAAAACTAAGATTGCCATTGACTTGCATTGGACTCGTTACTGAGCGAGTATTCGCTAAAAGACTCGCCGATTACCGAGTCCAGCGAGTCCCTTAAGAATCGCCGAGTAACGAGTCCTAGCGAGTAGACTCGCTCATCCCTACTGTGCACCCAATTTTTGGGGCAAGTCATTTGTACTATACTGGTTGCAAGTTTATGTTAGAGCTTTGGATGTATTTTACATATTTTCATGTGGTCACCTATATGTGTGTGCAGTGTTGCATCACTTTTTAAATGCAGCTGTTGCTGCTATTTTTAATAAAGTGCACTTTGCTTTTCAACTGTGGCCTGACTCCTGGTTGTTTTATATGAATTATATGTTGTTTTGGAGGGCCTTGCATATTGATAAAGGGTTTTCTGAATCTATTACATGTTGGGAAGTTGCGTCAACTCTTTTACTGAAATCTGATTTGTTGTCGTATAATCTTCCTCTAAAGTTTTCATGATGACGCCATCCTTGCATCGGTTGTGCATCAGGACAGTACCTGCCTACTCTGTTTCTTTAACAGACCACTGAATATTCAGTGACCATATAATAAATACATTATGTCAGTATTCCAGGTTTTCCGGCTTGCCGTGTGACCATTTTGCCCTCAGTCAGCATGGAGATCATTGTTTTGTTTTGCCCTTCTTCCTGTCTCGTTTACATAAAGACCTGGCTCAGCTGAGCATTCATTGCTTGAGTATACTGGTTCTGGTTTGCTCTTGCTCAGCTGTTCTCCTGGATTCACTCACTTCCCTGGAGCTCTGTGAGATCTCGGTTCACTTTACAGCTTCCTGCATTGTGCTTCTGGTGCCGCTGCTTATACCTTCAGGCTCGGACATTCAAGTTGGTGAGCAACTTCCCGGTTACTACCGTATGTACTGTGTGCTTTGTGGAACTTGTGTTTTCATCACCTACTCGGAACTGTGTTTAAACTTGTTACCCGGTCATCCGGGTGTGGGGACCTTTTGCCACGGACTATATCTTCCGGTCGCTCCGGTACCAGGACTTGTGCTATGGACTACATGCATCCGGATTTACCGGTTTTGGACTATTGGTTTTTCGGACTGCTTCCATAAGGACTGTGCTCGACGTTATATATATTGGGGTTGTGTTATGTTGTGTGCTTTTGCTGTATACTAAGTTCACCTTGTTTGCTGTGTGTTTATAAATACTTTGCACCCAAGAACCCGTCTCTGCTCTTCATTGCCCTTAAGCGATCAGACTCCTCAAAACCTATACAATAGTATTACACATTATAACATATTATAAAATTCTGCTCACCAGCCATGATTGCGGTGGGGAGCTCACGGGTAGTGTGATTCTGAGAGCAGTCTGCAATCTTCAATAAAACACTGCAGGTTACAGTGCTGGTGCAGACTGAAAAGTAAGCTCAATTATTTCTTTATTAAGGCATAATCTTGATCTAAATGATGTAAATGTGCTGCCACCAGCACCCTTTTTTGAAGATCGTGCACAGTATGATTCTATAGACTGTCTTTAATAAAATGGAGCCAGTGGTGGCACATGTGCAGATCAAGATTTCGGCTTAATAAAGACTTCTTTGAGCTGAAATTTCAATTTTCACAAGTGCCACATCTGAGGTCATTTTATTGAAGACCTGCAGACCACCTGTAGAATCGCACTGCACATGCGCTGCCCAATGCAATTATGGCAGTGGTGCGAAATTTCAAAAAGGTATGCTCTGCAGAAGAAACAGAAGAGGCAGGCGGAGATGCAGAGATGAAGAAGATATTACCTCAAGACACGTCCTGATGTACAAGCGATACATAGATGACGTCATCATGAAAATTTTATAGGAACATTATTCAGCAACCAAAGATCAGATTTCTTCACTGCAAGCATCATAGCGCTATTATGGCCACATATTTAGTTTATAGTGCTAAATCTTGCATTTATGAAGCTGTCTTTTTCTCCCTTTATATCACTGTAATTGTACTGATCCAAACATTAAAGTTTTCATCACTTTTACCACACAATAAAAATAAGCCTTCCCCTGACTTGTTGCCAGAAATATTATAGCTTTCACAATATGGCCGTGTAAAAAAATTATTTTGCAAAAAAAGAGCTTTTTTGAGAGTATTTTTAGTTAAACATAAAAAACAAATACATATCTAGCATCGCTGTAATCGCACTAGTCCGAATAATAAAATCATCTTATCCCTTAAACAGCATGGAGTGGCAGTAAAGAATATATAAACCCAATTCTTGACTTGATGTTAATTTGTTTATTCTGCTTCCCAACGTTCACACTAAGGCTCAGATCACATTTATCCTGTGCTTTACACTCAGCCCTTACACTGTGGTTTCCATGTAAATACATGATTCAGATAGAACCCCCAAAGAAGAATTCCCTATACTGAGGCTGCTTTCACATCAGCGGTTTTCGCTGATCGCGGCAGTTGCGGTGAAAAAAACCACAACTGCCGCGATTACCGCATAACGGCCGCACTTGCGGTTCACTTGCGGCAAGCCTGTGGGGCTTGCAGCAGGTGCGGCAAGTGCGGTTTCGGCACTTGCCGCAGGTGTGGCGGCGAAAAAAACACGGCATACCGCATTTTTTTCGCGGCCGCACCTGCCGCAAGTGCCGAAGCCGCACTTGCCGCACCTGCCGCACACTTACCGCAAGCCCCATAGACATTGTATGGGGCTTGCCACAAGTGAACCGCAAGTGCAGCCGTTATGCGGTAATAGCAGCAGTTGCAGTTTTTTCGCCGCAACTGCCGCCATCAGCAAAAAACCGCTGATGTGATAGCAGCCTTAGGCAGAAAGTGACAGTTTGGATTATGTCTGGCCTATCATCTGGCAGTGTCCGTCTTTTTAATGTGTGCATAAAAGCTCTGTTGACCACAGTTTTGTCCTCTTCTGAAGAAAAAGATCACCAGTGAATCACGTCATTCATAGATTTATATGGAAACCACAATGTAAGTACATAAAGCACATGATAAATATGATCCAAATTTTTTTGGGGGTAAATATTCCCAATAAAAACTTTAGCTCAATACACCAAAAAAGAAAGTCCCACTCAAGACTGTCGTCCGTCATTTGACATATAGGGGGCTTCCACTAACTAGTAATAAAAAAGGCTCTGGAAAAGCGCTATGGTTCCTGCCCCCCCAAAAAAGTCCAGCAAAATCTGCACTCCAAAATCCAAATGCTCCTTTTCTTCTGAGTCCTATAATTTGCCCAAACCACATTTAACATCCACATGTTTGGATTTTCTGTAGTGAAAAAAGCCTGCTTAATTTAGAGGGTGTATTTCTCCAGAAGCACAAGTTGGGCACAATGTATGGGCACCACAGTGGCAGATCTGCAATTTTCACTCAGTAATGTCAATTACTGCTTATTTCTGAAAAACACCCATTGAGTCAAACTCGTCACTACACGTGTAGTTAAATTACCAAAGGGTTTTAATGTTCAAAATGGGGTCACTTGGGGTACTCATCTCACACTTAGGGGCTCTACAAATGGAATTTGCAAACTATTCTACAAGAATGTGTTCTCCTCAAGTCTAATAGTGCTCATTCCCTCTCAAGTCTCCATTGTGACTAAACAGTACTACTGAGCCACATCGCACATATGGGGTATTCCTACATTGGGAAGAAATTGTGTGATAAGTTTTGGTGCCTTTTTTACTTATTTCCCCTTATAAAAATGTAAAATCTGAGCTTATAACAAAATGTTTGTGGTAAAAATATCATTTTTTTTCGTTCACCACCCAATGCTATAAAACTCTGGGACACACCTGTGATGTAAGTATGATCACTGTACCCTTGGATGAATCTGTTGAGAGGTGTAGTTTGGAAAATTGGGTCACTTATGGGGGGCTCCTATTGTACTGGCACCTATTGGGTTCTGCCAATGTGACATGGCATCTGCAAACCATAACAGCAAAATCTGCATCATTATATGGTGCTTCTTTCCTTCTGAGCATTCCATTGTGCCTGAAAAATAGTTCCCGATTATATGTAAGATTTTGGCGATTGCAGGAGACATTGCACAACCAACTATATGGTCCTTTTTTTCTGTCAGCACTTTTAAAAATTAAAAACTTGGGGCTAAAACAACATTTTGGTGGTTAAAAAGGCAATTACGGTATTCTTTCTTCACCACCCAATAGTAAAAACTTTAGTGAGGCAAATGTGGTGTCAAAAAGTTTGTGAAGTGTGGTCACTTATGAGAGGTCTACTTTTCTGGCTCTGACAATGTGAACATGGCACTCTCAAACCGTTCCTGCAAAATCTGCACTCTAATATGCCACTCCTTCCCCAGCTGCCTAGTTTTACCGTTGCTGGCATTTTTTTGCCAACCAAGGTAAAACTAGACAGCTGAGGGTGGCAGCATGCAGCTGTCCACTTAATCTGTGCTGAGACTGAAAAATACATTTTTTTTCCCATTATTTATTTATTTTACACACTATGACAGCAGGTTGGATGCCAATGTGTATGGTAACCAAACACAAACACAGTACAGATTGTGGAAATGCAGTCTGATTGCAACTGCCAATCACAGACGCTCCCTCAGAGAGTGAACGTCTGTAATTGGTTGTTGCTGGTCAGTGCAGTGAATATTCATGAAGCTTAATGGGCGGCTCTGAAAACAAGCAGTGGGAGCCTGGTAAGCTTGATCCAGCTATCCTATCATCTATCCATCTGCCTGTCTGTCTGTTTATCTTTTCATACAGCACAAGAAAGACCATGCTAGAAACGCTGTGCGAGTGATGTGCATGTGCTATGCGCTTTTTTTATCGCACCCATTCACTTGCGTTGGGGGAGTATTGGGGAGATCCACAGCCATATGCAGCATGCTGTGATTTTTTTTCCTCAGCAAGTTTCTCACTGAGGAAAAATTAGCAGATGGGCATTACACTATAGTATAACCTCGTTGTGAGTGAAATCTGATGTTTCATCTTATTGCACTTCTCGAGTTTATACGCAGATTTGAGTGTACCCTAATACATACATTGAGTATTCCTTCCTTGCAAATTTGGTGCAGATTTAAATTTGAAGCATGTCCATTCGTGTAACGTTTTTGCTTCACAATTCACCCATTCTAATGAGTTGGAAAAATCTGTACCAAACAGATCTGAAAAGTTTACTCTGATAGATATGCTTCTTTTTTAATCTATATAAAAACGATGTCAATTTAAGAATAAGGCAGCAACCTCCTTAAACTATAAGTAAGATAAGATAAGATAAGATAAGATAAGATAAGATAAACTTTATTGATCCCGGAGGAAATTACAGTATTACAGCAGCAGAACAAAGATCAAGAACATTACACACTTTACAAAATAAGTCTATATGGACAGCAGATGCGGGTAGACTGGTACAAGTACCTCACCTATTCCCCCCATACCCTTAGAACTTCACTTAGTCTTGGGATGCTTTACACTTATACATTTGTTAAACATCCTCACAGCTGTCGGAACAAACGATTTTCTGTATCTTTCCTTTTTACACATTAGTTGGATTAGACGCTTGCTGAATGTGCTCTTCTGCTTCGCAAACAGTTCAGAGAGCGGGTGTGTATTGTTGCTCATTATAGCCTTGCATTTCTTATTAATTCTATCCTCTAATACCTTCTCGAAAGTCCTAAGTTGTTGACCCACCGCCGCACTAGCCTTCTTGATAAGTTTATTCAGCTTATTAGCGTCAGCTGTGCGCACACTACTACCCCAGCATATTATTGCAGCAAAGATTGCACTCGCCACAATAGATTGGTAGAACATTTCAAGCATTTTGCTACACACATTAAACGACCTTAACTTCCTTAAGAAGTAAAGTCTACTCATCCCTTTCTTGCAAACCTTCTCCATATGGCACCTCCAATCAAGCTTGCTGTCCAGGTGAACCCCCAAATATTTGAAATTCTCCACCATCTCCACATCCTGACCATCAATAGTGATAGGTAAGCAATCCTTCATGCACCTTCCATAACTCAACACCAACTCCCTGGTTTTCTTTACGTTGAGTTCTAAATGGTTAGCCTGGCACCAGTCAACAAAGTCCAAAACCAGCCTTCTGTATTCCTCCTCCCCCCGGCCTCTCTCAATACCTCCGACTATCACTGAGTCATCAGAGTACTTCTGAAGGTGACAAAGGTCTGATTTATACTGAAAATCAGCTGTGTATAACGTAAAAAGGAATGGCGACAGCACCGTTCCCTGAGGGGCTCCAACACTGCTCCGAACACTATCCGATACGGCCGCCCCCAACCTTACGAACTGTGGCCTGTCCGACAGGTAATCAATGATCCAATTCACTAATCCCTCATCAACCAGCTTTTTACGTAATAATAGTGGCTGTAAGGTATTGAATGCACTGGAGAAATCGAAGAACATGGCCCGCACAGTGGTTCCATCATTGTCCAAAAAGGAATGTACTGTTTGTAGCAGATACGCTACAGCATCGTCCACCCCCAGACTCTGCCGATACGCAAACTGAAGGGGGTCCGTAAAAGCAGACACCCTCGGACACAAGTAGGCAAGTACAATTCTCTCCAAGGACTTCATCCCATGCGATGTTAAGGCCACCGGTCTATAGTCGTTATGGGAGCTCGGGAAGGTAGTCTTGGGAACCGGCACCAGGCAAGAAGTCTTCCATAGAACTGGTACTCTCTGTGATTGTAAGCTCCAGTTAAACAGGTGCTGGAAGACAGTGCACAACTGATTGGCACACACTCCGAGGACACGTGGACAGATACCATCAGGCCCTGCTGCTTTACCAATGACCAGCTTACTAAACTGTTCCCTCACATCATTTTCGGAGATCAAGAAAGTCTCTAACTTCCTCCCCCCAGTTGATGTTGCTTGTCGCTCCCCGGCCCTCTCCCCTGTTGACATCACACATTTATTGTTGAATCTGTTGAAAAACTCATTCATAACAAATCTACATTTGTCCATACCCTTATTCTCTCATGTATACTGTATAGCTATTTACATTTTATTTCATTATTGTAAGATCTAAAATAGTCTATAAATTAAACTTGAGTCTCTGCTCCATTCATTAGATTATAACAAAGAAACTTCTAAATAACAGATAAATCATAACTATTAGTCTTACCATAAGCAAGTTGAGCCCTCTTATTCCCTAGAAGCATTTTCAATTTTATGACTTTCTGACTTTTGCAATAAAGCGTGAAGCAAGTCTTTTACTAGGCAATAAAACTTTGTTCCTTCAGGGTTTTTTTTATATCTATTCTTTACTATCTATATCTGTTTTGAAATAATGGACTAAACACCTTTGTAAACAGAGCTAATTAAATTCAAAGAAAGAAAACTACATCCAACAAAATGCTATAGCCTTGGGCTCTACAGTAATCTCCATAAAAAGAAAACATTATATTAACTGCCCGAATATTGCAGTAAACCCAACTTTTGCAAGCTAATTAGATAAGAGACGCTCAGAACAGAGAACTTCATTATCCAAACCTACAATTAAGAGACTTCTTTACCCAAAGCACAACGCTAATAAAAAAGCTGCAAATATCATAACCTAATATTTATGTAACTGTTCCTGAAAGTTCTTAGAAATGGAGATTTGTGAGATAAAGTACTCGGGGCAGATGTTTTTGCTACACTTCTTAGTAATTGCAATATAGAAGAAACTCTCCACAGCTGTTCTGTTCAGTCAAAAATGACCAACTTTGAAATGTTTTATTTCATTTTTCATTTGTTTAAGAACAATTATGTTCACATACAATATTATAATGCAACAGGTATTAAAAAAAAACTTCAATTAGCTAAAACTCAAGACTTTAATATGTCTGGTCATAAATTACCAGAACATTATAAGTGTATCGTAGACCAGAACAGAACAGAACAGCAGGGTTAAAGAGAACCTGTCACCCCCTAGCTGCATGGCAATCTAAATGCAGCACTGAATGCAGCAAGTCTGTTGCATTCAGGGAAGGGGTCCCCCATGTGTCTGTGTGCTGTGTACCCCGAGATATAGCCTTTGTAAAACGTACAGTTAGAAGCAATGGAGGCAGTCACTGTTGCTGGAGGGAGCTTGACTGACGGTGGCCATTCCCTCCCCCTCTGCCTCTCTGTGTTGCTTCTGCTGTGCTGTTTATGCTTTGTCAGGGCAGGAATCTGGAGCTGATGTCAGGACAAATGATTTGCATGCTGTGAGTGACAGAGAGGAGGAGGGGAGAGCCATCACAGCAGAAGCAACACAGAGAGGCAGGGCCAGAGATGAATCTTATTACAATATCACACCCATCAGGGCGTGATAAAGGATCATTGAGGCTGCAAAACAACACGCCCAGGGGGACTATTGCATATAGCCCCCACTTCATTATTATCCAAATGAGTAAGTATAAAAATGTTTTTTACAACATTGAAAGCAAGCATTTAGCAGAGAGAGGGATAGTTATAATGGTAATAGTAAGGTGCAGGGACATGTATTGATAGGTTAGGTGGCTTATAGGAGGTGACAGCTTCCCTTTAAAGGGCACATTTACTTTCAAGTAACATTTCAGAATAAGTTGTGCTATGTGTACATGAGGAATAACACAATATTTGGCCATTATTTGACTGACATCCAACATGTCATTGATTTTCTATGTAGCCTCTATCTCTTAATTTGCAATTGACTCTGATTTGGTAGTAGAAGTCTAGTTGCTATTGTGGTGCCCTGCTCACGCAGGTAGCCACAGACTTCCCTAATGCACAGCTGGGTTTCCACAGCAGGTACCTACTACATGCAACACCTTCTACCCTGGTACAGTAGGGGGAGCTAGACTCACTGCCTTCAGATGATGTCCCCTATAAATACTGCTGCTGGAGGTGGAGTTATTCAGAGTGTGCAGACGCTAGGAGAGCTGCGAAGAATCCTGGTGGTTGGTGCCACGGTAAGGCCCGAACCAGTGACCTGGAGTGGCCCTTATACGTCCAGCCAGCCTAAATGGGGACAGAAGGCAAGGAGCAGACAGCCTCAAGGGAGCGAGGAACTAGTAGAAGTTTGCCCTAAGATGTACCGGACATCGGGGATCCGCACCTGTGGGATACTCCAGGACCACAGAGAACCCCGTCACACCATGTAGGCTTCAGCCACCTGGTCCCCCTGTGGGTCAAAGAGAGGGAGTCAGACACCGCAGAGTACCACCGCAGTGATCAGAGAGGGTAACCCGTGGACCGCACAGGAGGAGAGAAAGCAGATAGCAAGGCTGCGCAGGAGGAGAAAGGGAGAGAGGACCAGAGGAAGAGAGGAAGCTAGTCTGGCTGCAAGAAGACTGGGCTTCAGGAACCATAGAGAAGCAGATGAGGCCTTATACCTACTTGCTGTGGGGATCCACTGTGCATCTGGTCACCTGTCAGTTCCCTGGACGTCTTTACCTGCTATACCATCAGTAAAAGGTAAAAGAGACTTCTACAGTGTGTGCGTCATTCCTCTCCGCTCCCGGTGCCCTTATAGACTGCTCCACCATCTCCTACACTGACGTACAGCTCCACTCCAAACTGCTCCTCTACACTACGCTGCCCCGGAGGACCAGCTCTACCTGTAGGGAGCTTTGCCATCTCAGCTGCACTACCATCTACCTCCGGCGGACTGTGGCGGTGCTGGTGACCCATCACCAGGTACTACAGGTGGCGCCACATGACAAACTCTTATCCCCTGTACATACAACCCTTTTTGAAGTGTCACCCAGGCCACGGGCTAAGGCACTGCCACCCGTGACATCCCCGTGAAAAGCACCCACCGAGCCTGATACCCGAGTACCCCAGGGCCTGGGGCTCAACATATCTTTTTGGCGTCAAGAACAGGATCCCGTGCCCGGTGTTACCGGGTACTGTGTGCCATGATTTCAACTGTATTAGTGACTGTTTAAACTACGCTGCCATTACTGCGCCGAAGAGCAGGAAGAAAGGGGGCGTGTCGGCCTGTAGAGTGTGAAACTGAAACCCGCCCCTCGCTTATCCGAGCATTCCCGAGTGCCGCAGCCTAGTCCAGAAACTCCCGAACTATTTAACTGTTTGAGAACTGGCTGTAATTCACTAGGGGGGCCTCCAACATGTCGGCATCCTCCAGCGACGACCACAGCACGTTCGCAGACCCTAGGAATTACCCCGAAGTGCCCATGGCTGCCTCCAGCAGTACTGCCAGCGCAATAATGTCGATCTCACTCCCATACATTCTGGGGGCTAAGTGGTTGCCCCAGTATGACGGTCGCCCTGATACGTTGGATGCTTTTAAGAGAAAAATCACTAGTGTCCTAGATATGTGTGCGATGAACGGTCAGCAGCACGCCGCCTTGGTACTCGTACAGTTAACTGGCGCAGCAGAATAAGAGAGCGCGTCTTGGTCTGCTGATGAATGGAGATCAGCAGCTGCTATATTTGACAAATTGAGAGTTACCTTTGAGGAGTGCAATGAGGCTGATATACGCATGCACTTTCATCACTGCTACCAGAGGCCAGGAGATGATATCAGAGCTTACGCCTGGTGCCTAGAGGAAGCATTGCGAACCCTAAAGCATGTCAGCCCTGCCAGTGTACCCGATGAGAACAAGCTCTTGATTGAACAGTTTACCCAGGGACTGCTATCCCTCGAGGACAATAAGACTGTACGTTGGTGGTCAGTGTGCAACCAGGAAGCTGACATTAACACCCTGAAGGACATGGCCATTAAAGGGTTGAGGCCAGTAGAGACCCATGAAGCTGCCATCAAACGGTGGTGCAGTGGTGAGGCGCAGGCTACCCCGAAACCAGTACCTGTGTTCTGCAGCTACGCACAATGTACAATCTGCTCAGCCTGACAAGTACGACTCCTTGCGTTCTGAGATGCGCCAAATTAATAAAAATATCACCAAGCTGATGGAAGCTCAACAGCTGCAGCAGAGTCAACAGCCAGCGCCAAAATCCCAGCCCCAACCCCAACCGCTGATTCAACTTGCTGACAGTCCGGAGGTGGTACCCTGGATGAGAGCGAAGCAAGCCACAGTGTACCGAGGGAGAACTGTGGCACCCTGGTTGGGGCACCACAGGAACTCTTAGGACACAATGGAGAAGTACACAGCAAGCAGCCCCACTTACTTTTAGCACCCCTTTCACCCCAGGCCTGTAGGGGTAGCTCCATTGGTTGCCTTAAGCCAGTTTCCCCTATAAATACGGGTCTTGGAGGGAGAAACAGTGGAGTGTGCAGTAACTTTAGAACTGTGAACAGCTAGGAGAGCTGACCTGGTACTGGAGCCACACTAGGCTCATACTAGCACACCCGTGAAGTGGTAGACCCTTGCAACAGGGGTCATAAGAGCAGGAGGCAAATACAGAAGAGGGGCAAAGGAGTTACTCTGACTCACCCTAACAATCCGGTCACTGGGTCCGAGCTGCAGGAGCCATAGCGCAGGCTGCAGAGAAACCAGCATCTGAAACAAGGGAGTCTAGCTCCCTGAACACCTGAAGCACCGCCAGATGAGAGCCCGGAGTTGAGAATTCAACAATATTCCTTTATAGTGCCCTCAGTGCAGCAAACTCAGGTGTATTAAGTCACACAGAAAGTGCAACACCGGTTTGGTAGGATTCCACGTCCACCAGACCCCTTAGAAACAATGTAAACCAGAAAGCCTATACCTCTGCTTGCTGTGGAGCCTCCTAAAGTGTCTACTTCATCACCTGGTTGAGTGTACCTGATAACACCAGTAAAAGGTACTGAAAAGACTTTATGTGTTTGTGCATTCTTCCCGGAATATCACTAGATATGACCGAGCTGCCGTATTCCATCCAGTGCAGCTCTTGGCCCCGGGGACTACTGCTCATCCTGTGGGGAGCATCCCATCTAACTGCCGCACATTCCCCGGAGGCCCAAGCAGCGCCGATGCCATCACTGGACACCCACAGGTGGAGTCACGACAATCAAGACTTTATCCCAATCCCTTATCCCCTTTTCATTTGACCACCGGGCCCCACAGCCTCAGGCGCGGAACCGTGACAAGTGAAGCATCGCCTGAGACCTGAGTACCCGGCATTGGTGAGTCAAATTCTGGCGGTCACGAACAGGATTCGAACAGACCCGTTTCCCAACGGGTATTGTGTGCTGTTTAATGACTGTGAATATTGAACTGTAAATTTGAACCGCCATTGCTGCGCGGAGAGCGGGAAAAGAAGGGGCGTTACTGTGCGAAGGGCGCGAAGATAGGTCCTGCCCCACGCTCTGACGAGTTTCCGACGAACGCAGCAGGAACCGGAAACTCCCGTGGTGCCTCACTCCTCACCGCTAGGTCGACAACTTCCGCTGAAATCGAAAGGACTGGCCGCGCTTAACTAAGGGGGAGCGAGGATGAGTGATTCGGATTCCGGCGATGCGGTATCCCTGCAAGTAAATCAACCGGTTGTCCCACCGGGGTCCCAGAACGTACCCCGGGCAGGTCAGCCACCCGTCGGCGTCATGCCGCAGCAGCCTGCTCCAATAATGCCGATATCTCTGCCGTACATCCCGAATGCAGCCTGGTTACCAAAGTACAGCGGTAAACCCGGTACCCTGGATATGTTCCAGAGGAAGATATGCCAAGTGCTGGATATGTATGCCATGACCGGTAAGCAGAGGGCTTCAGTAATAATGGGACAGTTGACAGATGCAGCAGAGCTGGAGACCCGAAACTGGTCTATAGAAGCTCAGGAGTCTGTCGAGCAGATATTTGCTAAATTAAACCGGGTTTTTGAACATCACACCGAAGCAGAACTAAGACTGTTGTTTTACCATTGCAAACAAGGGGCACAGGAGAGTGTCCTAGACTATGCACTACGCTTACAAGAAGCACTGAGACTGTTAAAACAAGCCGATCCCGCTAGTGTTAGAGATGAAAACAAAGCGTTAATTGAACAGTTTGTTGTGGGACTTAGACTATCTGATGATAAGAAACAGGCACGCTGGTGGGCCCTGCAAAACCCTGATGCAGAGTTCGCTACGTTAAGAGACTTAACAATACAAAGACAGCAGTTCCCTACAGTGCCCGATCTAACCTCACAGCCACAGTATGCTAACACCCCTTCTGTGCCGGCAGCAGCATCTCCACTCCCCACGGTTCAGGCCAGCGCACAAACTGTAACACCCGACCGATTCTATAAATTGTGCGCCGACGTACAGCAGCTAATTAAAGATATCGCGAAGCTCCGAGGTGAAAGAAGACCCAAGACAGAAGCAAGGCAATCAGACAAGATCCAGCTCGCTGACAGCCCTGACGACGTCCCGTGGATGAGGAAGAGGACACCGCCGCCGTGAGGAAAACCTACAGATCGCTACAGCCTCGATGGACATTGCATCTGCCACAAGAGCGACAAAGGAGGACGCACCTACCATTCCAGTCCTTTAAACGAGCAACCCATGGGCGAGAAGGGCCAACTCCAGGAGTAGACTGTCCAGGCCCAACCAACTGGGAATACAAGGACGTGGGAGACCGTCCGTACTTTTCAATCATCATCGACGGCAGCGCTACCACAGCATTGATAGACACTGGATCCCAGGTGACAACCATCCCGAGTATCCTTTACAAACGGTTCTGGCCAGATGTTAAGCTGGAACCCCCAAACCCTGATTTGAACATTTAGGCAACTAATGGTTTGCTAGTTACAATAGAGGGACAATGGGAAGCTTCAGTAAAGGTGGGGAGGGTGCAGCTGAAAGAACCAGGGTATCATAGTGGTTCAGGACAAACCGTACGAGAGGGATGCACACGGGTCATTCCATGTCAAGTGATCCAAAAATGAATATTTTTTTTCCCTGACGTCCTCAGATTTTTTTAATTTTTTTTCTATATGAAGAACAACTTTATCTAATTACAAAAAAAAAGTTTTGAATTTTTTTCTTTATCAGTTAATTTTTTACAGATTTTTAAAGTTTTAAAAAAGTGCGAATTTTGGCCTGGTATGGCTTTACATTTTCTATCATATCTCGGGCTAGAAATAAGATAGAGAAACAAAATAAACACCAATCTACTCAGAACTGTCCAGGCTTTCATCAGATATGTCACAAGAGGATCTTTGTTAATATTTTACCCATGTGATCGCAAGCGCAAAACTTTAAAACGCATTTCCGAAAAATCGGCGCGCTTTAAACATTTCAAAAACTGTCCATGTGTCTGCTTTGCTCTTAGCCACATCTGTACCAAATTTCAAGTTGGGATCGCAATGGGATCATATTTTAACATATTTTACTAGTAATAGCGTCAATGGGTCATTCCATATCAAGTGATCTAAATATGAATATTTTTTTTTACCTGACGTCTTTAGATTTTTTTTTTTTTTCCCTTTATGAAGTACTACTTTAGTTAATTACAAATTAAGTTTAGAATTTTTTTCTTCATCAGTTAGTTTTTTACAGATTTTTAAAGTTTAAAAAAAGGGTGAATTTTGGCCTGGTATGACTTTACATTTTTTTATCTCAGGCTAGAAATAAGATAATGAAGTGGGAGAGGCATCATTTTACTCAGAACGGTAACAGCTTTCATTTGAGATGTTACAAGACTATGTTTCTTTATATCAAATTCAAACTATTGACGGGCAATTGTGAAAAAATGACTGATTGTGTTCTTGGTGATTTTTGAATTGACACTATAATAGTTAAATATTTTGCACTTAGGTCCAATGAATGCGTCCATGGGGTCAAGCTGGGACAGAGTCATCACAAATTAGCCTTATTTGCAGATGACCTGCTACTTTACATCTCCCAGCCCCTGGTCTCCATCCCTTCGGTCTTAATGGAGTTTGAACGGTTCGGACAATTGAGCAACTTTAAAGTGAATTGCTCCAAAACTGAGGCACTCAATATTTCTTTGCCTGGAGAATTGGTTTCTCATCTATCTAAACAGTTCCCATTTAAATGGAAAGTAGAAGCCATTAAGTACTTGGGAGTCCTTATACCAAAAGATCTTAAACAAATATTTAATTTAAATTATCAACCCCTTTTGACTAACGCGGAATCGGCATTTACCTCCTATAGACAATTAAAGCTATCCTGGTTCGGGAGAATAAACGTAGTCAAGATGGATGTCTTGCCCCGACTCTTATATACTTTTCAGACAGTTCCTGTTCTATTGGATAGAGGCTTCCTCTCCAAAATGCAATCTATGATCCTTAGATTTGTCTGGGGGGGCAAGAGGTCCAGATTGCGAATGAATATCCTATCCTTGCCCAAGACCAGAGGAGGGGTTGGACTACCCAACAGACGAGCGTACTTTGTGGCTTCCTCTCTTGTTAGAGCTCTAGATTGGCATTATCATGCGTCCTCCAAGAAATGGGTAGGGGTGGAGCAAGAGGGTTTGGGGATTCCGCTGAAACACCTGCTTTGGATTTCCCCTAAAGACTCCACAGACCTAGTACCTTTGACAGACATGACCAGAAACACCTTGAAGGTATGGCACCTAGTGACGAAAACCCTCCGCTTAAACGACAGACTTAGCCCTTTGACTCCCCTTTTTTCCAACCCATCTTTCCCACCCAGATTTGACAGGCAGAGATTTTTATGTTGGCGGATTGTGGATGACACCCGAATAGGACAGACTCTGTCCAGTGGTGGTTTGCCCCCGATGGCGGAGCTACAACTCAAAGAACCTACGAGACCTCTTAAGTGATTCGAATTTCTCCAATACAGAGCATACTTATATTCAGCTGACCACTCTTGCAGGGTAAGATTGACGCCCAACGTATTGGAGAGGTTATTCCAACTGGAGGCTCCACCGAGGCGCAAAATATCAGTTCTATACCAGGCCTTAGGGTCCATAAGAGAGCAGGGCACCCTTTACTTCCAACGTGCTTGGGAGAGGGAATTGGGGTGTAGCATTTCAGAAGCTAATTGGCAGAAATGCTTTATATTTACTCACTCACTAGCTAGCGCTTGTTCTGCACAAGAAAGAAGCTATAAGCTGCTCACTAGATGGTACTTGTGCCCGACGACACTCCGGAACATGTTCCCTGGAACCCCTGATAGCTGCTGGCGCTGTGGGGAAGAGAAGGGTACAATGATACACATTTGGTGGAGTTGTGGGGAAATCCGGCGGTTCTGGTCTGAGGTTTTCAATGCATTCGCCCGGATAACAGGTAAACAAGCCGAATGCTGCCCAGAATCGGCAATGTTATCCATTTTTCCAGGTCCTATTGGGCTACAGAAGAGGGATATTGTCCGCTTTTGCATCTTGGCTGCTCGTGCTGTGATCCCGAGGTTCTGGAAATCAAGCCGGGCTCCATCTCTACCTGATTGGTTCAAAGAATTGATGGACATATATCGAATGGAGGAGCTCGCAGCTGATGCGTCGGGATCTCGGAACAAATTCTTAGGGATTTGGGTTGAATGGATTCTTTTTCACGACTCTGCAGAATTTAGGAGTATCTTTTCCAGCACAGATAATATGGCTCGACCTCTGGCTGATGGGGAGCCAGTGGGATGAGTACCCTTTCTCCTTCCCATACCTCACCCGTCCCCCCCCTCCTTTTTTTCTTACGTGGCTTTTCTTTCCCAGTATAACTTTTTCTAATGGTTTTTGTTTCTCTTCTCGCTCTCTTCTTTTCTATCTCTCTTTTCTTCCCATCTGATACATTCAGTCTAGGTATTTCCTTTCTTCACCTATACCTTCAGAATTCTAGTGAACATTAGACAGGTATCGGAAACTCTGAGCTGTGAGTAGATCATTAATATTTCGGCCTTCCTTTCCGGTACACCAGTCGATAGACTATTCCAACTAGGCCTCAACGGGTAATGACCCACTTACGTGGTCAACCTGTTAGAAGGGGCCAAGTAATAAAAATCATTCTGCTGGGGCTGCTTGTCCCCTTGACATCAGAACATCTCAAAACCCTGAGAAAGGTTGTATACTTGAGTGTTTGGAATTATATTTAGATTGTAGTATATATTGCACCAGAGATAAGCGCAAAAGTAAATTTGCAGCTTATCTTAAAGTTACTAATAACTTTGTGAATTCTCTTTTTGTATATTTTATATGTCTCAAGATTTTGTTAAAAGATTGAATGTATGTCTTTCATATGTTTTTTCAAAATTTAATAAAAATGAGATTAACCATAGTTAAATATTTTAAAATATGATCCCATCACGATCCCAACTTGAAATTTGGTACAGATGTGGCTAAGAGCATAAAAGACACATGGGCAGTTTTGGAAAATTTTTATTAAAAGGTTTTTCGGAAATGCGTTTCAAAATGTTGCGTTTGCATTCGCATGGGTAAAAAATTAAAATGAACAAATATACTCTTGTGACATATCTGGTGAAAGCCTGGACAGTTCTGAGTAGAATGGTGTTTATTTTGTTTCTCTATCTTATTTCTAGCCCGAGATAAAAAAAATGTAAAGTCATACCAGGCCAAAATTCACCCTTTTTTTAAACTTTAAAAATCTGTAAAAAATTAACTGATGAAGAAAAAACTTCCAAACTTTTAATTTGTAATTAACTAAAGTAGTACTTCATAAAGGAAAAAAAAAAAAAAAAAATCTAAAGACGTCAGGTAAAAAAAAATATTCATATTTACATCACTTGATATGGAATGACCCATTGACGCTATTAATAGTAAAATATGTTAAAATATGATCCCATTGCGATCCCAACTTGAAATTTGGTACAGATGTGGCTAAGAGCAAAGCAGACACATGGGCAGTTTTTGAAATATTTAAAGCGCGCCGATTTTTCGGAAATAGGTTTTAAAGTTTTGCGCTTGCGATCACATGGGTAAAATATTAACAAAGATCCTCTTGTGACATATCTGGTGAAAGCCTGTATAGTTCTGAGTAGAATGGTGTTTATTTTGTCTCTCTATCTTATTCCTAGCCTGAGTTATGAGGAGAAACGTAAAGGCAGGCAACAGCGAAATTCACACTTTTTCCGAACTTTGAAAATCATTTAAAAAAAAAATAAATTTTTTAAAAAATTTTTCTCTTCACATTTTGCATTATCTGACATGCTATTATCAAATAACAAAATCTCAAAAGAATTAAAAATATAGAGGTAATAATCATTGGTTCACTTGACATGGAATGACCCACACGTAATACTGGGTACCATTGTGATGGTTAAATGCCTAGATGAAGTGTTGTTTTAACTCCAACAGAGTGCTGATGCTTGTAAACCAAGAGAGAGGAGAGCTATACAAAGAGAGATCCGAGCTCTGGTGTAGCAACAGCAGGTAAACATGTCAAACGGTGAAATTGGCAGTGTACAGGTAACAGATCCCATTCCGATTGTGGTACCACCCAGAAGTGAAATGATGATCTGGTGTCGGGCAGCAATGGGTCTCAGAGGGCAGGACTACCAAGCTGTAGTAGAACCTGTAATGTCTGATAGTAGTCCTACACTCTTGACAGCCAGAGGGTTGGTAGATGTGAGAAAAGGAAGGGTCCCTGTACGCATATTAAATTATGGTGATGACGAAGTCAGACTGCCAAGATATTCCACTGTTGCAAAATTGTACCAGGTTGAAAACAATGCTATACATGATGTAAAATCCTTCTCACAAACAGTAACTGAAGAACCCCCTCACTCCAAATATCAGCTAGAGAAATGGTGTCAGGAGCTCAGGGTAGGAACTGACAACACACCTTCTCATCAGAAAAATTGAGTTTACCAGGTAGTTCAGGAGTACGAACAAGTGTTCAGCAAACATCCACTTGATTTTGGGAGGATTAAAGGGGTACAACACGATATCCCCACAGGTGACCATGCACCCATCAAAGAAAGGTACAGGCCTATACCACCCACACACTACCAAAAAGCTAAAGAAATGCAGGGGTCATTAGGGATAACTGTAGTCCCTAGGCAGCACCACTAGTCCTGGTTAAAAAGAAAGACGGTAGTATGAGGATGTGCGTAGACTATAGGCAAATCAACAAAGTCACACACAAGGATGTGACTCACCGTAGCCGGGTTCTGCACGTCGCAGGCGTAGACTCTCCTCTGTCACGGAACCGCGCCTGCGGCTGTGGGGCCCGGTGGTCCAGGTCAATAGGGGGGATGGCTGAACAGTAGGGGGATAATTGTCTTCGTGACGCCACCTGCGGGTGTTCGGTGATTTCACCGGCGCTGCTAGGCCTCCGGGGGATGTTATGCAGCAAGATGGGACGCTCCCCACAGGATGAGCGGGAGTCCCCGGAGCCAGGAGCTGCACAAGATGTTGTGAGGCAGCTGCGGTAATACTGCTGTTAGGCTCAGGAATCAGACGCAGACACTCCAAAGTCTTTTAGGTACCTTCACTGGTGGTAATCAGGTACGCCAGACCGGGATAGTGAAGTCAACACTCCTGGAGGTTCACAGCAAGCAGTTAGTGTAGGCTTCCTTTCTCTGTATTCTAAGGCTAAGGTCGGGTGGATGTGGAATCCAGCCGGACTGGGCTGTATGTTCAATGGAACGGATTTCACCTGGGTAGCTGCACTGAGGGCACTGTAAAAGGGTGATGATAATTCTACCTTCTTCCCTGGGCTCTCGTTGGTAGGTGCGGCAGGTGAACAGGGGGCTAAACTCCCTGTGCAGTATGCTGGTTCTCTGTGGTGGCTATATAGTTCCCACAGCTTAGGTTCCAGTAACTGGTGATTAAGGGAGAGAGTTATGATCACTATGGTGTCCCTGAGAGGTGCTTCTCCTTTTCCTCTTACCCCAATTGCAAGGGTTTCCTCACTTGCTGGATGGCTGGTTGGGCCTAGTGTGTGTCTCATAAGGTAGAGATCACACACAACCTGCAGCTCTCCTAGCATCTGCACACTCTGGTGTTTCTCCCTCCAAGACCCTATTTATAGGGGAAACTGGCTCAAAGTGACCAGTGGAGCTCCCCCTAGAGGCTTGGGGTGAAACCAGGTGTTCTAAGGTGTTGTAGGTGTTGTGTGATTATTGCTTTGCTGCTACTGCTCCATTCATGTCCCAAGGGTTCTGTGGTGCCCAACAGGTGCCAGAGTGCCACATTCCCCCTTAGTTAACCTCGGTTCTCCCGGCTGAGCAAAAAGTTCTTTTTACATCTTAACCCCTTCATGACCCAGCCTCTTTTGGCCTTACTGACCTGGCCATTTTTTACAATTCTGACCAGTGTCCTTTTATGAGGTAATAACTCTGGAACGCTTCAACGGATCCTACCGATTCTGAGATTGTTTTTTCGTGACATATTGGGCTTCATGTTAGTATTAAATTTAGGTCGATAATTTTTGCATTTATTTGTGAAAAAATCAAAAATATGGCAAAAATTTAAAAAATGTTGCAATTTTCACATTTTGAATTTTTTTTCTTTCTGCTAAACCAGAGAGTTATGTGACACAAAATAGTTAATAAATAACATTTCCCACATGTCTACTTCACATCAGCACAATTTTTGAAAAAAAAAAAATTTTGTTAGGAAGTTATAAGGGTTTAAAGTTCATGAGTAATTTTTCATTTTTCAACCAAAATTTTCAAAACCATTTTTTTAGTGACCACATCACATTTGAAGCCCCTTTGAGGGGCGTACATGACAGAAAACACCCAAAAGTGACACCATTCCAAAAACTGCACCCCTCAAGCTACTCAAAACTACATTCAAGAAAATTATTAACCCTTCAGGTGCTTCACAGGAACTAAAGCAAAGTGGAAACAAAAAATAGATATTTTAATTTTTTTATCAAAAATGTTCTTTTAGCCTCAATTCTTTCATTTTCACATGGGCAACAGGATAAAATGGATCTTAAAATGTGTTGTGCAATTTCTCCCGAGTACATCGATACCTCATATGTGGTCATAAACCACTGTTTGGGCGCACGGCAGGGCTCAGAATGGAAGGAGCACAATTTGAATTTTGGAGCTAATTTTACATTCAAAAAGTGAAATGGTGCTCCTTTCCTTCTGAGCCCTGCTGTGCGCCCAAACAGTGGTTTATGACCGCATATGAGGTATCGATGTACACAGGAGAAATTGCCCAACAAATTTTATGATGAATTTTATCCTGTTGCCCATGTGAAAACGAAAAAATTTAGGCTAAAAGAAAATTTTTGTGAAAAAAAAGTACTTTTTCATTTTCACAGATCAATTTGTAAAGCACCTGGGGCTCAAAATGCTCATCACCCATCTAGATAAGTTCTCTCGGGGGTCTAGTTTCCAAAATGGGGTCACTTGTGGGGGATCTCCAATGTTTAGGCACACAGGGGCTCTCCAAATGCAACATGGTGTCCGCTAACAATTTGAGCTGATTTCCATTCAAATTGTTAGCGGACAACATGTCGAGTTTGGAGAGCCCCTGTGTGCCTAAACATTGGAGCTCCCCCACAAGTGACCCCATTTTGGAAACTAGACCCCCCAGGGAACGTATCTAGATGTATAGTGAGCACTTTGAACCCCAGGTGCTTCACAAATTGATCCGTAAAAATGAAAAAGTACTTTTTTTCCACAAAATGTTTTTTTTTCATTAATTTGTGAAGTACCTTGGGGTTCAATATGCTCACTAACCATATAGATAAGTTCCCTGTGGGGTCTAGTTTCCAAAATGGGGTCACTTGTAGGGGATCTCCAATGTTTAGGCACACAGGAGCTCACCAAATGCGACATGATGTCAGCTAACAATTTGAGCTGATTTCCATTCCAATTGTTAGCGGACACCATGTTGCGTTTGGAGAGTCCCTGTGTGCCTAAACATTGGAGCATCCCCACAAGTGACCCCATTTTGGAATCTAGACCCCCCAGGGAACTTATCTAGATGTATAGTGAGCACCCCCAGGTGCTTCACAAATTGATCCGTAAAAATGAAAAAGTACTTTTTTTCCACAAAATGTTTTTTTTCTCATTAATTTGTGAAGCACTTGGGGGTTCAATATGCTCACTACCCATCTAGATAAGTTTCCAGGGGGATGTAGTTTCCAAAATAGGGTCACTTGTGAGGGAACATCAATGTTTAGGCACATAGGGGCTTTCCATACACAACATCGTGTCCGCTAATAATTGGAGCTAATTTTCCATTCAACTTGTTAGCAGACACCATGTCACGTATGGAGTGCTCCTGTGTGCCAACAGCACAAGGGCAACTGGAAGAGTTGGGGTACAGCACCAGAGAATGGTGCCTCTAATGTGCTATTTTCTGGGGTGGCTGTGGGTTGCAATTTTCAGCATGGGGGGGCCACATCATTTGGGTCTCTCCACAATGAGGATTGCAGCCCCCCAACTGCCAAGTTGTACCTGGCTGGCAACCAAAAATAAGGTAAAGCTCCTTGTCATTTTATTGGTAGAATAAAAAAAAGAGTGATGAGGGGCTTCGCCATATTTTTGGTCCATTCAGGTACAACTTGGCAGCTACGGACTGCCAGCAACCCCCAGCTGCCTCGTTGTACCTGGCTGACAACCAAAAATACAGCGAAGCCCATTTTTTTTTTTTCTAGGACTAATTCTAGAAAAAAAAATGGCGTGGGGCTTCGCTAAATTTTTGGTCCAGCCAGGTACATCTTGGCAGCTATGGACTGCCAGCAACCCCCAGCTGCCTCTTTGTACCTGGCTGGCAACCAAAAATACAGCGAAGCCCATTTTTTTTTCTAGGACTAATTCTAGAAAAAAAAATGGCGTGGGGCTTCGCCATATTTTTGGTCCAGCCAGGTACAACTTGGCAGCTGAGGGCTGGAATCCGCAGCATGGAGAGGCCCAAGTGTTCTGGGCCCCCCATGCTGCAAATTGCAGCCCGCAGCGGCCCCAGAAAATGGCGCATTAATTGAAGCGCCATTTTCTGGCGCTGTACCCAGACTCTTCCAGTTGCCCTGGTGCCGGTGGCAAACTGGGTAATAAAGGGGTTAATGCCAGCTTTTTATTGGCAGCTGGCACTAAGCCCGAGATTCATAATATAGGGCCAATGTTAGACCCGCCATTAGGAATCTCTGGTAAATAGTCAGAAAATACACAGAGAAAAATCTTTTTATTTGAAAAAAAAAACACAAACAAAATTCAGACTCCATCTTTATTATAAAGATCCGACGTAGTCCACAATGAAGGTCCCACGACGCTCGATCGCCTCTGACGTAGTCCACAACGAAGGTCCCACGACGCTCGATCACCTCTGCTACATCCAGAGACTGCAGCAAGGGATCAAGTGTCCTCTTGTTGTAGTTTCTGGGGTCAGAGTCATGGTGCATAGTACGGCAGATCATTGCCATACAGTGCACCATGACTGACCCCAGTGACTACAGCAAGAGGACACTTGATGCTTTGTTGTAGTCTCTGGGGTCATAGTCATGAAGTACTGTATGGCAATTATCTGCCGTACCATGCTTCATAACTGTGACCCCAGAGACTACAACAAGGGATCAAGTGTCCTCTTGTTGTAGTCTCTGGGGTCAGAGTCATGGTGCACGGTACGGCAGATCATTGCCATACAGTGCACCATGACTGACCCCAGTGACTACAACAAGAGGACACTTGATCCCTTGTTGTAGTCTCTGGAGTCACAGTCATGAAGCACGGTACGGCAGATAATTGCCATACAGTACTTCATGACTGTGACCCCAGAGACTACAACAAGGGATCAAGTGTCCTCTTGTTGTAGTCACTGGGGTCAGTCATGGTGCACTGTATGGCAATGATTTGCCGTACCGTGCACCATGACTCTGACCCCAGAGACTACAACAAGAGGACACTTGATCCCTTGTTGCACCCATGCGCCCATCCATCCACACATGCACCCATCCATCCACGCATCCATGCACGCACCCATGCGCCCATCCATCCACGCACCCATGCGCTCATCCATCCATGCACCCATCCATCTTTGCACCCATGCACGCACCCATGCACCCATGCACGCACCCATGCGCCCATCCATCCACGCACCCATGCGTCCATCCATGCACGCACCCATCCATCTTTGCACCCATGCGCCCATGCACGCACCCATGCGCCCGTGCACGCACCCACCCATGAACACGTACACATATACATACACACACACACACACATACATACTTACCTCTCTCTCAAGATCCTCTGGTGAGGAGGAGGAGCCTGGGAGAAGAGGAGGAGCGCCACACCGAGGAGCCGCGGCACCACGGAGGACGACGGAGGACGGGTGAGAAGGGACACGGGGAAGGGGGGGAGTCGGTCGTGGATGGAGGTGGGATCTGGGGCAGGAGGGTTGAGGGGCACTAGGCACCCACCGGCGCGCGCTGGCCAGTGCCGGCGCCAGACCGCGCCGGTGCCTGCAGCAGCACCGGCGCCAGCATGCGGGAGGGGGCACAGAGATGATCGGCGCCGGTGGTTGCAGCCAGGGAAGGGACGGGGGGGTTAACTTGGAGTGGGAGGGGCACCCGCGCACCCACCCCTCCAAGCCTGAATCACTCTGATTGGTAGGTCAGTTTACACTGCCAATCAGAGCGAATTCAGCCACGAGGGGGAAAAAGCCACCCCCCAGGACAAAGTACAGGTCCTCATGTTCCCGCGGCACCAAAGACATGTCACCGGCCCCGATCACCGGTGCCGCGGGAACGCGATCCTGCCATGACGTCGTGGGACGTCACATGTCGGGAACGCATCGACTTCTATGACGTCCCACGACGTCATAGGTCGGGAAGGGGTTAACCACTAAGCATTTTATAACATTCAATAACAGAGTCTGAAAGAAAAATACAAAAATCACTAAAAAGGAAGGGAAAAAATATGAAAAATATGAAAAGCAGTCCATACGGCACTAGTCCATCTGCCGCAGGCTGGAAAAAGGTAGTTTTGAGGTTACACAAGTTCTGTGTCAATTGTCCAAAGTTTGTGAAAAAGCGATAAAGTCCAAAAATACACGGTATACATGGTAAACGTTATACATTCCCTATGGGTGTCTCTGCTTGGGAGGTCGGTACTAACCTTCTTTACTTTACCAGGCGCTTTCTGTCCCCAACTTAATATCTTGGGACAGAGCCCAGTTCCTCCACCCTTCTGTACACTACTTTTTACAGGTTCTGAAACGGTTACTATTTACATTGACAGGTACTATATTCCACTACATTTTAAACCCATTCTCCAAGTCTGTTTGGGGGTTGTCCTAATGTACTACGTGTGGATGTGTGTAGTGTGGGTGTCTCAAAAGCTGTTGGTGTAGTGTACGAAGTGGTTCTTTCTCTACTTCTGCTTTGTGGTATGCCAAAGTAAGTACGTAATCTATCTACTGGACTATCCTCTGTAGGTAGTTGTGTAGGAATGTTTTCTCTTACTGTAGGACTAGCAGGTTCACCAATTACAGGAATCTCAGGTTCCAATATAACAGGCTGCATATCTTGCACTTGAACTTGTTGTTGTTGAATTTGTTGATTTGGAATTGGTTGCTGATTTTCTACAGGCTGGTAGAAATGCATAACTGGTATGATGTATACACCATCGCATTGTGGCCAGTCAGCTGGTAAGTATCCAGTGTCTGTATAGACTAGATTTTCTTTTTGTTCTTCATCTGTAGTTACTGCTGGGTAACTGGTTAGTTGAGGTAGTAACTGTGTTGGACATTTCTTCAAATGGTCACTAGAGACAGTTGCAAAAGTTTTCCCTTGATCTTTGCTGAAAACGCAAGTTTTGGAATTGTCATACTGTGATGGCATAATGGTGTAGGGTTCAGATTCCCAACTGTCATCCAATTTGTTGGTTTTTCTTTTTATTTTTAGCACTAAGTCACCTGTTGCAAAGGGTTCTGCTGAGGCGTGCTTGTTAAAGTCTTTTTCTTGCTTGGTTCTGCTGATTTCTAGGTTCCTTTCTACGCTCTATTGTACTTTTCTGTACTGTTCCTGGCGTTGGTTTACCCAGAATCTTCTGTTGGTTCGATGGTTCCCATCTGTAAGTGAATAGGTAATTTACCTGGCCTTGCTCGCATCAAGTAAGCAGGTGTGTAGTTGGTTGAACTGACAGATATGTGGTTGTAGATGTCCACAAGGTCTGGATGTTTTTCCGGCCATTGACATCTCTCTTTAACTGGTAAGGTTTTGAGCATGTCAATGACAATGTGGTTCATCTTTTCACATAAACCGTTCGTCTGGAGATGATAAGGTGTGGTGCGGATCTTTTTACACCCATAAAGCCCTAAGAATTCTTGAAACAGAGCTGATTCGAAGGCTGGCCCTTGGTCAGTCAAGACTTGGTCTGGATACCCATGGGGGCGACAGAAGTAATTCTGGAATGCTTTGGCTGCTACCTCAGCAGTTAAGTCCTTAACTGGAATTACTACCAGGAATCTTGAATAGTGATCAACAATGGTGAGAATGTAAGTATACCCGGTGCGACTTGGGGTAAGCTTCATGTGGTCAAGAGCAACTATTTCAAGAGGTTTGGTGGTAACGATTGGCTGCAACGTAGCTTTCTGAGTTAGATGGTCTTTCCTTCGAAGGTGACATGGTCCACAGTTTTTACACCACTTGTCAATTGAGCCTCGCATACCGACCCAGTAGAACCGATCCTTCAGGAGTCTCTCCAGCTTCTTCCATCCAAAGTGTCCTGGATCATCATGGTATGCTTCAAGGATCATTTGGACTTCAGTCTTGGGAACTACAATCTGCCAGATGAGTTCATGTGTTCTGGGGTTTAGGTACCTTCTGCATAGTTTACCTTGGTTGACAAACAACCTTCCTTTCTCTTTCCACAGGCGTTTAGCATTTTGTGAGGCATCAGGGTCCATGCTGGCGTGTTCTTGAGTGATCAGCTCTCTTACTAGGCTGACATCTGGATCGTTAGCTTGTACCTCCTTCCAGTCATGGTGAGGTAAAGGGTTCACGGTCCTTTCTACACGTTTCTGGTTCGCCTGATGACACTTTGCTGTTCCTGTCCTCCAGGTCATCTACGTCTTCTCCCTCTTCAGGAAGGTTAGGCATTCTGGACAGGGCATCAGCATTGCAGTTCTTGTGACCTGCCCAGTACTTTACAGTGAAATCATAGTTAGAGAGTCTTGCTACCCAACGCTGTTCTAGGGCTCCCAGCTTCGCAGTCTCTAAGTGGGTTAGAGGGTTGTTATCTGTGAAAGCTGTGAACGGGGCGGAAGCCAGGTAATGCTTGAAATGCTCTGTGATTGCCCAGACCAGGGCCAGGAACTCCAGTTTGAACGAGCTGTAGTTCTCCGGGTTCCTTTCCGTGGGACAGAGCTTTCTGCTGGCGTAGGCTATCACCTTTTCCTTTTACCTGCTGGCGTTGAGCTAGGACTGCTCCTAAACCTTCATTACTTGCATCAGTGTACAGTAAAAATGGGAGATTGTAATCAGGGTAGGTCAGGATCTCTTCTCCTGTTACAGCATCTTTTAACTTTTGGAAGGATTGTTCCTGTTATGGTCTCCAGTGGAACGGGGGTCCCCTGATCTTGCCATTTTTGGATTGACCTACTAAGAGATCTTGCATAGGTGCTGCTATCTTGGTATAGCCTTTGATGAATCGTCGGTAGTACCCGACCAGTCCTAGAAACTGACGTATCTCTTTGTGAGTAGTTGATGCTGGCCAGTCCTTGATGACGGTTACTTTATCCGGATCCGGTGCTACGCCTTCAGCACTAACCACATGTCCTAGGTATTGGACCTTGGGTTTCAGCAGGTGGCACTTGGACGGTTTCAGTTTCATCCCATACTTGGACAGTGACTCGAACACTTCACTCAGGTGTTGCAGGTGGTCTTCATAGGTCTGAGAGTATACAATGACATCATCAAGGTATAACAACACAGTCTCAAAGTTCTTGTGGCCCAAACAACACTCCATCAGTCTCTGAAATGTTCCTGGGGCATTGCACAACCCGAATGGCATACTGTTGAACTCGCAGAGCCCCATAGGGGTCGTGAAGGCTGTCTTCTCTCGATCTTCCTCTGCAATGGCAACCTGCCAGTACCCACTAGTAAGATCTAAGGTGGAGAAGTAGTTGGCAGATTTGAGTGCAGCTAGTGACTCTTCTATGCGGGGTAACGGGTATGCATCCTTGTGTGTGACTTTATTGATTTGTCTGTAGTCTACACACATCCTCATACTACCATCTTTCTTTTTAACCAGGACTAGTGGTGCTGCCCAGGGACTACAGCTATCCCTAATAACTCCTGCATTCTTCATGTCCTGAAGCATTTCTTTTGCTTTTTGGTAGTGTGTGGGTGGTATAGGCCTGTACCTTTCTTTGATAGGTGCATGGTTGCCTGTGGGGATATGGTGTTGTACCCCTTTAATCCTCCCGAAGTCAAGTGGGTGTTTGCTGAACACTTGCTCATACTCCCGAACTACCCGGTATACTCCATTTTTCTGGTGAGAGGGTGTGTTGTCAGTTCCTACACTGAGCTCTTGACACCATTTCTCTAGCTGATCTTTGGAGTGAGGGGGTTAATCAGTGACTGTTTGGGATGAGGATTTTACATTAAATACGGCATCATCTTTAACCTGGTACAATTTTGCGACAGTTGCATATCTAGGCAGTCTGACCTCGTCATCACCATAATTTAATATGCGTACGGGGACTTTTCTCACGTCGACCAACCCTCTGGCTGTCAAGAGCGTAGGACTACTATCAGACATTACAGGTTTTACTGCAGCTTGGTAGTCCTGCCCTCTGAGGCCTATGGCTGCTCGACACCAGATCATCATTTCCCTTCTGGGTGGTACCACAATTGGAATGGGATCTGTGACCCGTACTCTGCCAATTTCAACATTAGACAATGTTACCTGTTGTTGATAAACCAGAGCTCGGATCTGCTTTTGGATAGCTCTCTTCTCTCTGGGTCTACCAGCTTCAACACTCTGTTGGAGTAAGAACAACACTTCATCGATGCATTTAACCATAACATTAGTACCCAGTATTACATAGGGATCTTTGTTGTTTGGTTTATCCTGAACCACTAAGATACCCTGGTTCTTCAGCTGCACCCTCCCCACCTTTACTGTAGCTTCCCATTGCCCCTCTATTGTAACTAGTATACCATTAGTGGCTTCAATGTTCAGATCAGGGTTTGGGGGTTCCAGCTTAATATCTGGCCAGAACTGCTTGTAAAGGATACTCGGGATGGTTGTCACCTGGGATCCAGTGTCTATCATGGCGGAGGTAGCAATGCCATCGATGACGATTGGTAGGTATGGACAGTCTCCTACATACTTGTGTTCCCAGCTGGTCGTTGGGCCTGTACAGTCTACTCCTGGGGTTGGCCCTTATCGCCCAGGGGTTGCTCGTTTAAAGGACGAGACTGTTGAGTACGTCCTCCTAAGTCATTCTGCTGACTGGTGCGGCGTCTGTCAGGACTGCGGCGGTCTGCAGGTTTTCCTCGCGGCGGCTGTGTCTTTCTCTTCAAGAGACGTCGTCAGGGCTGTCGGCGAGCTGAATCTTGTCTGATGACCTTGCATCTGTCTTGGGTCTTCTCCCAGCTTGTAGCTTGGCCACGTCCTTCATCAGCTGCTCTACATTGGCACACAGTTGTTCAAACCGGTCAGGTGTTGTAGTCTGTGCACTCGACTGAACCGCAGGGATTGGAGATGCTGCTGCCGGCGCGGGAAGGGTGTCAGTCTGTTGCTGCTGTGAAGCGGGATCGGGCACTGCGGCGAGCCGTTGTCCCCATACCGTTAAGCAGGGGCGTAACTACAATGGGTGCAGGGGTTGTGATCGCTCCCGGGCCCTGCAGCCTAGGGGGCCCCAAAAGTCCCTTTAACCTATAGAAAAAGACTAATACTATTAAAGATTTGCAATAATTGGGGGCCCCATTGGAGCTTTCGCATCAGGGCCCCTGGGCCTGAAGTTACGCCACTGCTGTTAAGTCTCTCAAAGTGTCAAACTCTGCGCCAAGGTTTTGTATGGATCACCAGCTTGCTTGCTTTCTATCCTCAGATAGTCTAAGGCCCACAATAAATTGTCCAATTAATGCTTTGTTCTCATCTCTGACACCATCAGGATCGACTTGCTTTAACAGTCTTAGTGCTTCTTGCAAGCGCAGTGAATAATCTAGGACACTTTCTTGTGCCCCTTGGTTACAATGGTAGAATGACAGTCTTAATTCAGCCTCAGTATGGCGTTCAAAAACCGGGGCTAATTTAGCGAATATCTGCTCCACAGATTCCTGTGTCTCTATAGACCAGTTGTGGCTCTGCAGCTCGGCTGCGCCTGTTAACTGTCCCATAACAACTGAAGCTCTCTGCTTACCGGTCATAGCGTATATGTCCAGCGTTTGGCATATCTTCCTCTGGAATGTCTCCAAGGTACTGGGTGTACCGCTGTACTTGGGTAACCAGGTTGTATTCGGAACGTAAGGCAGGGATATCAGCATAATCGGAGAGGGTTGCTGTTGCATACCACCGGCGTGTTGCTGTCCATCAAGAGGTATGTTTTGCGGTACGGCTTGGTTTAGCGGGGGTACCGCGTTGTTAGGAGCCGGGATACTCATCGTTGCTCCCCCTTAGTTAAGCGCGGCCAGCCCTTTCAGTTTCAAATGGAAGTGTCGGCCCCACGGTAAGGAGTGAGGCACTATGGGAGTTTCCGGTTCCTGCTGCGTACAGGGGAAGTCGTCAGAGCGTGGGGGTGGGGCCAATCTTCACGCCCTTTGCACAGTCACGCCCCTTCTTTTCCCGCCTTTCGCGCAGCAATGGAGGATCAAATTTACAGTTCGATATTTACAGTCATTAAATAGCACACAATACCCATTAAGGAACGGGCCTGCTCGTATCCTGTTCGTGATGCCAAATTCTGACTCACCGTAGCCGGGTTCTGCACGTCGCAGGCGTAGACTCTCCTCTGTCACGGAACCGCGCCTGCAGCTGTGGGGTCCGGTGGTCCAGATCAATAGGGGGGATGGCTGAACAGTAGGGGGATAATTGTCTTCGTGACGCCACCTGCGGGTGTTCCGGTGATTTCACCGGTGCTGCTAGGCCTCCGGGGGATGTTATGCAGCAAGATGGGTCGCTCCCCACAGGATGAGCGGGAGTCCCCGGAGCCAGGAGCTGCACAAGATGTTGAAAGGCAGCTGCGGTAATACTGCTGTTAGGCTCAGGAATCAGACGCAGACACTCCAAAGTCTTTTAGGTACCTTCACTGGTGGTAATCAGGTACGCCAGACCGGGATAGTGAAGTCAACACTCCTGGAGGTTCACAGCAAGCAGTTAGTGTAGGTTTCCTTTCTCTGTATTCTAAGGCTAAGGTGGGGTGGATGTGGAATCCAGCCAGACCGGGCTGTATGTTCAATGGAACGGATTTCACCTGGGTAGCTGCACTGAGGGCACTGTAAAAGGGTGATGATAATTCTACCTTCTTCCCTAGGCTCTCGTTGGTAGGTGCGGCAGGTGAACAGGGGGCTAAACTCCCTGTGCAGTATGCTGGTTCTCTGTGGGGGCTATATAGTTCCCACAGCTTCGGTTCCAGTAAGCGGTGATTAAGGGAGAGAGTTATGATTACTCTGGTGTCCCTGAGAGGTGCTTCTCCTTTTACTCTTACCCAAATTGCAAGGGTTTCCTCACTTGCTGGATGGCTGGTTGGGCCTAGTGTGTGTCTCATAAGGTAGAGATCACACACAACCTGCAGCTCTCCTAGCGTCTGCACACTCTGGTGTTTCTCCCTCCAAGACCCTATTTATAGGGTGAACTGGCTCAAAGTGACCAGTGGAGCTCCCCCTAGAGGCTTGGGGTGAAACCAGGTGTTCTAAGGTGTTGTAGGTGTTGTGTGAGTATTGCTTTGCTGCTACTGCTCCATTCATATCCCAAGGGTTCTGTGGTGCACAACAGGTGCCAGGGTGCCACAGATGCATACCCGTTGCCCCACATAGAGGAGTCACTAGCTGCACTTAAGTTTGCCAATTACTTCTCCACATTAGATCTTACTAGTGGGTACTGGCAGGTCTCCGTTGCAGAGGAGGATCGTGAGAAGACAGCCTTCACGACGCCCATGGGGCTGTGCGAATTCAACAGTATGCCATTCGGGTTGTGCAATGCCCCAGGAACATTTGAGAGACTGATGGAGTGTTGCTTGGGTCACAAGAAATTCGAGACTGTGCTGTTATACCTGGATGATGTCATTGTATACTCCCAGACCTATGAAGATCACCTGCAACACCTGAGTGAAGTGTTCGAGTCGCTATCCAAGTACGGTATGAAGCTGAAGCCGTCCAAATGTCACTTGCTGAAACCCAAAGTTCAGTACCTGGGACATGTGGTCAGTGCAGAAGGCGTAGCAGCTGACCCGGACAAAGTTACAGTCATCAAAGACTGGCCAGCGCCGACCACCTTCAAAGAGGAACGCCAATTCCTAGGACTGGTCAGGTACTACCGACGATTCATCAAGGGCTACACCAAAATAGCAGCACCCACGCAAGATCTCTTAGTAGGTCAATCTAAAAATGGCAAGATCAGGGGGCCCCCGTTCCGGTGGGGACCAGAACAGGAACAATCCTTCGAGAGGTTAAAGATGGCTTAAGAGGGGAAGAAATCCTGACTTATCCTGATTACAATCTACCTTTCCTGTTGTATACAGATGCAAGCAATGAAGGCCTAGGAGCAGTCCTATCCCAACGACAGCAGGGAAAGGAGAAGGTGATAGCCTACGCCAGCAGAAAGCTCCGTCTAGCGGAAAGGAACCCAGAGAACTTCAGCTCGTTCAAATTGGAGTTCCTGGCCCTGGTCTTGGCAATCACAGAGCGTTTCAAGCATTACCTGGCATCCATCCCGTTCACAGCTTTCACTGATAACAACCCTCTAACACATTTAGAGACTGCGAAGCTGGGAGCCGTAGAGCAGCGTTGGGTAGCAAGATTGTCAAACTACGACTTTACTGTGAAGTACCGGGCAGGTCACAAAAATGGCAACGCTGATGCCCTGTCCATGATGCCTAACCTCCCTGAAGAAGGAGAAGACATAGATGACCTAGAGGAGATAGAATTACCGGCTTTCCATTGCACGGGTACGGCAACGTGTCATCAGGCGAGTCAGAGACGTGGAGAGAGGACCATGAACCCTTTACCTCACCACGACTGGAGAGAGACTCAAGCCAATGATCCAGACGTCAGCTTGGTCAGAGAACTGATAACCCAAGAGCATGCCAGTATGGATCCCAATGCCTCACCAAATGCCAAGCGCCTGTGGAAGGAAAGAGGGAAGTTATTTGTCTACCAGGGAAAACTATGTAGGAGATACCTGAATCCCAGAACACACAAACTTATCTGGCAGATAGTGGTTCCAAAAACAGAAGTCCAAATGATCCTGGAAGCTTATCATGATGATGCAGGACACTTCGGATGGAAGAAACTGGAAATGCTACTGAAAGACCGTTTCTACTGGGTCGGTGTGCGAGGTTCAATTGACAGATGGTGCAAGAATTGTGGACCGTGTCATCTTAGAAGAAAAGACCACTTGAGTCAGAAAGCTCCATTGCAGTCAATCGTTACCAAAAGACCTCTCGAAATAGTTGCTCTCGACCATGTAAAGTTAACCCCAAGTCGAAACGGGTATACTTACGCACTCATCATGATTGACCACTATTCCAGATTCCTTGTGGTTGTTCCAGTTAAAGACTAAACAGCAGAAGTAGCAGCTAAAGCATTTCAGAGTTACTTTTGTCGCCCACATGGGTATCCAGACCAGGTTTTAACTGATCAAGGACCAGCATTTGAATCAGACTTGTTTCATGCATTTTTAGGACTATATGGATGTAAAAAGATAAGGACCACACCATATCATCCTCAGACAAACGGTATATGTGAGAAAATGAACCACATAGTGATTGATATGCTGAAAACTCTACCCCTTGAAGAGAGAAATCAATGGCCTGAAAAACTGCCAGACCTGGTGGATATCTACAACCACATACCAGTTAGTTCAACTAATTACTCACCCGCTTACCTGATGTGAGCGAGACCAGGAAAACTACCAGTTGATCTAGAAATGGGAACTATCGAACCAGCACAAGATTCTCTAGAAGAAGATTGGGTTAATCAATGCCAAGAACAGTACAGGAAGGTACAAGAAAGTGTTGAAAGAAATCTGAATCTAAGCAGAAGCAACAAGAGCATGATTTCAACAAGCACGCTTCAGCAGAACCTTTGACAACAGGTGAACTAGTACTAAAAAGAAAGAGAAAAACCAACAAATTGGATGCCAATTGGGAGTCAGAGCCTTACACAATAATGCCGTCAAAATATGACAACTCTAAAACTTGTGTAATCAGCAAAGACAATAGGAAACACATTTACAACTGTATCCAGGAGACCACTTAAAAAGATGTCCAGAACAGTTAATACCTCAAGAAACCAGTTATCCTACAGTGACAGTTGAGGAACCAAAAGAAAACCTAGTCCATACAGAAATTGGAGACTTACCCGCCGACTGGCCTTAATGAGACGGAGCATTTATCATACCAGTTATTTCGTTCTCCCAACCTGTAGAAGATCAAATACCAATTCAACCAGTTTAAATGCAAGAAATGCAGCCTGTTATTCCGGAACCTGAGATTCCTATAATCGGTGAACCTGCTAGTCTCATAGTAAGACAAAGAATTCACAGACAGTTACCTACACTACCACCTTTAACAGAGGATAGTCCAGTAGACAGATTACATACCTACTATGGAATCACAGAATCACGTAGGACAAATAGAGGAAGAACCAGTACGTACACTACACAAACTGCAAATTTTGACACACCAACACTACGCAGATCCACACGTAGTACATTAGGACAAACCCCAAATAGATATAGAGATTGGGTTTAAAGTGTAAAATAATAATAATACCCGTTAAACCAATGTAAATAGTAACCGTGCTCAAAACTGTAAAAAGTACTGTACAGAAGGGTGGAGGAACTGGGCCCTGTCCCAAGTAAATTAAGTTGGGAACAGAAAGTGCCTGGGTAGGGTAAGAAGGTTTGACCCGGCCTCCTAAGCAGAGACACCCATAGGGAATTTGTGTATAAAGTTTAAAAATGTATACCCATCAATGTCTTTACCCCTGGACTTTACCCTTTTTCCCGTTTCTCTAACTTGAACAATAGTCACAGGACTTGTGTGACAAAACTTACTTTTCTCAGCCTGCGGCAGATGGACTAGTGCCGTATGGACTGCTTTTTCATATTTTTCCCTCTTTTTCAGTGATTTTTATATTTTTCAATTTAAGAATTTGTAAATACCGGTTATTAAATGTTTATAAAATGTTTAAAATTGTTAAGTTGTAAAGAAAAAAGCTTTTGCTCAGTCCAGGAGAACTGAAGTTAACAAAGGGGGATTACCCTGGTTGGGGCTCCACAGGAACTCTTAGGACACAATGGAGAAGTACACAGCAAGCAGCCCCACTTACTTTTAGCACCCCTTTCACCCCAGGCCTGTAGGGGGAGCTCCACTGGTTGCCTTAAGCCAGTTCCTCCTATAAATATGCGTCTTGGAGGGAGAAACAGTGGAGTGTGCAGTCACTTTAGAACTGTGAACAGCTAGGAGAGCTGACCTGGTACTGGGGCTCGACACTATGATATGTTCCATGCACATTATGGCACATAGGTGTCACGCCACCACAGGCATACTGAATGGTGAATCCACTGGACCATGGGATATACCGTGGAGGCTGAAACCATATACGAGCCAGACAACGATGTTAAATAAGTGAACAGGCTTTATTGATAAAAATGGCACAAATTCCCCACAGGAAGTCCACAGGGCCAGAGCATCGGGTTCCCCTAAGGTGTCCAAGAGGTTCTGGAGATTGGATACGATGGGATCATTCCTTTCCAGGAGAGGATTGAACCATGCCAGGGACTCTCCCCCCAGATGTGAGGCCAGGAATGCCACTTTGGCTATATCTGTGGGGTACTGCTGAGGTAACAACTGGAAATACAGCTGGCATTGATTAAGAATCCCCCTGCACAATTTGGAATCCCTGAAGTTCCTTGTGGGTTTACAGAGACGAGAAGAGTGTCCTGGAGCAGCAGCTACAACTGGCTCGAGCACTGGGACCTGTACAGGCAGAGCAGCTGCCATCTGCATGTTGGTTAAATGTTCATCCACTGATGTCATGTAGATCAGAGTCTGCATCTCACGTTGACGATCAAGTTCCTGATGAAGATCTGCAAGTTGCGTGGCATTCGTGGGCTTTGCCGCTTGAAGAGAGCTGAGACGGGCATCCAGGGTCTGCATGAAAGTAACAAGTTGATCCTGACTTTGCCTAAGGGGTCCATGGCCTGGGCAATCTGTCATTCCACCACAGGCGTGCTGAATGGTGAACTCAATGGACCATGGGATATACCGTGGAAGCTGATACTAGAAACGGGCCAGACAAGGATGTTAAATAAGAGAACAGGGTTTACTGATAACAATGGCACAAATTTCCCAACGGAAGTCCACAGGGCCAGAGCAACGGGGTTCCCCTAAGGGAGCAACTAGAAGTGGAATCCCATAGACAGGGATTGTCCTTGCGCAGCCAGAGAGAATCCAATGAACCAACAAGCATGTGGATCCGACCAAAGGCGGAATAGAACACAGTAACCAGGGAACTGGAAGGAAGGCTAGGATGGGACTTGGACCCTTATGTAGCAGAAAGGGATCTAGGAGATTACTGGGGACCAGCAAAGATAGTACTGGTCTGCTGGTGAATAAGGCAGGAGAAGGGATCCAGCGCTGAAAGCAAAGATACAATACGTTAGACAGTCAAAGACACAGAACACGCAGGCGCCTCGCTGGGACTTGAGCTGGCAATCAAACTAGCAAATGAAGTTGCCCAGGGACCTCCCTTCGGAAGTGAGGGCCTTAAAAACCCACCAGCCTCTCAGTGATTGGCTGAAAGGTGGTGACAGGAAAAGGGTGTACTGGCCCTTTAAATTTACTATGTGCGGCGAGCCCCTATGCGCATTCCCCCCTCCACCAGGAAGTGAGGAAGTGGGGGAAAAGTGCTGAGGAGCCGCCACAGCCGGAGAGGTTGCCGTGGGAGCGTGGGCCCGGTAAGTATGCCTACTGGGCATAGCAGGATACCAGCGGCAGGAGAGGACCTGAGGGGTCCCGCTGGCCACAGGGTTACAATAGGGATGGCTTCTTTCTCTTCATTCCTTAGGTAAGAGATAGAGCAAAGCTGCAGCAGCATGGTGGAAATTATACAGAAGTCATGAGATCTGTAGATCTGAATACAGATCTGGGGTGAGGTAATAGGCTTGTTAGAAAGCTATGTACAACTTTTTAGGGTCTTCATCTTCTTGTTTTCACCCCTCTCCTTTGAGTATAATCATGTCAGCCTCACATAAGTTAGGTGGTGACCCCTCTCCCTATCGCCAGGGCCTTCCTTTAAATCTTCTGTGGTGTACTCCTCGTGTTGCACCACACCTGGGCTTTCTCCGCGTGACAGTATAGCCGACCGAAAGTTTTTAAGGATATGAATTTTGTCACTACTCTCACTTACTAGTTGCGGAGTCTGTCTCTAGATCTAACAGATCTGCAGTCTGAGGATTACTACACAACAGCATTCTTTGGGTCTGTTGTTCTCAGAAGCCAACTAGGGCTAAATCAGAACCTACAGTGGCTCTTTTGGACAGCTTTTCTAGGGGACATGATAAGGTTGTAGGCTTGCAAAAGTTTCAAGCTTTGTCTATATTCTTCGGAGGGTCATGAGCAATGGGTGGGGATTAGGGATAAGCGAGTATGCTTGTCACTACTCGGTACTCTCACGAATATCACGGTACTCGGGGTACTCGGCGAGTACCGAGTAAGCTCGCGATACTCTTGCTATGCTCGGCGTCCAGCTCCCTGCATGTTGGCGCCACAGACAGTCAGTGTAGGGAGAGGTGCTGCTGATTGAGGGACAGATTTGTGGCCTTTCAGCTAGTGTAGGCGCAGGGCTGACAATATAATTACCACAACAGTCCTTCTGAGGACTAATAGAGCTGTATACAGGCAGGCAGGGAGGCATGGTATATAGCAAACTTCATTGTGCCAGTATACCAGCCTGCATCACATCTGGGGCTGGTGTACAGGCTCATCCATCCCAAAACAGTGCTTTTAGGGATTAATTTAGCTCTCTATAGGCAGGAGTAGGTTGTTGCATAAATTAGGATACGCCAAAAGACTCGGTATTCTTGTCAGCGTTTGTGTCTGACCAGTCCACCTGCAGGGCCTTAATCTCTAATCTCAGTGTCCAGCTAAAAGCCAACTCTTGTCTGCATTCATTTAGCATATTAGTGCAGCAGGAGTAGGTTGTAGCGTAAATTAGGATACTCCAAAAAACTCAGTATTCTCGTCAGCGTTTGGGTCTGACCAGTCCACCTGCAGGGCCTTAATCTCTAATCTCAGTGTCCAGCTGAAAACCAACTCTTGTCTGCATTCATTTAGCATCTTAGTGCAGCAGGAGTAAGTTTTCTGGGACAGTTTTCTCAGCACCTCCCGTGGCACAGGCCCTGAGGTGCGGGGTACTGTCACAGGGACTGCAAAGTTTGCGAAGATGCTGAGGGAGTACCTTGCCGATCGTACAAAAGTGCTCCTAGACTCCTCTGTGCCTTATAATTATTTGGTATAAAAGCTGGACACGTGGCAGGAATTGTCCCTCTACGCCTTGGAAGTCCTGGCCTGCCCTTCCGCTAGCGTTTTGTCAGTGCGTGTTTTTAGTGCCTCAGGTGGAATCATTACTGATAAACGCACCTGCCTGTCAACTGAAAATGCTGACAGGCTGACTCTGATCAAGATGAACAAGGGTTGGATTGGGCCTGACTTCACCACAAGACAACCAAATGATAGCGAAATTTAAATTTTGTGCCGGTAAATTGCCATGCACCTCAGCACACCCACACATGGGTACACACTTCATGACTTTGGCTACTTGCTGTACTGCTCCTTCTTCTCCTCATCCTCCACCATCATATGATCAGTGCGACTATGGTTGATGATGCCACGAAAACATAATTTTTTTACATCATATTTATGATGATGATGACACTAACCATTCAAAAGTTAGGCAGTAGTTTTATGTATACTTCCCCAAGGGTAAATGTTTTGGTCCATGCTTACAGAATGGGCAATACAAGTACAGGAGACCTGCTCCTTTGTAATGGGAACAATATTTAGAGGCTCTCCTCCATGTTTCTTTCCAGGGGCATTGAAGTGCCTCACAAATTTTGGCAGCCCTGCCTAGGGCAATCCTACAAAAGGCCCACTTCCTTATAATAGGCACAATATTAAAAGAGTCCCTCATGCACGCCTCTATCCAGGGGCATTGGGGTGCCACACTATTTTTGGCAGTCCTGCCTAGGGCAATCCTACAAAAGACCCACTTCCTTATAATGGGCACAATATTAAAAGAGGCCCTCATGCACGCCTCTATCCAGGGGCATCAGAGTGCCACACAATTTTTGGCTGCCCTGCCCAAGGCAATGCTACAAAAGACCCACTTCCTTATAAGGGGCACATTATTTAAAGAGGCCCTCATGCACGCCTCTATCCAGGGGCATTGGGGTGCCACACTATTTTTGGCAGTCGTGCCTAGGGCAATCCTACAAAAGACCCACTTCCTTATAATGGGACACAATATTAAAAGAGGCCCTCATGCACGACTCTATCCAGGGGCATTGGGGTGCCACACTATTTTTGGCATCCCTGCCTAGGGCAATCCTACAATAGACCCACTTCCTTATAATGGGCACGATATTAAAAGAGGCCCTCATGCACGGCTCTATTCAGAGGCATTGGGGTGCCACACTATTTTTGGCAGTCCTGCCTAGGGCAATCCTACAAAAGACCCACTTCCTTATAATGGGCACAATATTAAAAGAGGCCCTCATGCACGCCTCTATCCAGGGACATCTTGGTGCCTCCAAAGTTTTGGCTTCCCTGCCTAGGGCAATCTTACAAAAGACCCACTTCCTTATAATGGGCACATTATTTAAAGAGGCCCTCATGCATGCCTCTATCCAGGGGCATCTTGGTGCCTCCCAAGTTTTGGCTTCCCTGCCTAGGGTAATCCTACAAAAGACCCACTTCCTTATAATGTGCACAATATTAAAAGAGGCCCTCATGAACGCCTCTATCCAGGGGCATCTTGGTGCCTCCCAAGTTTTGGCTTCCCTGTCTAGGGCAATCCTACAAAAGACCCACTTCTTTATAATGGGCACAATATTAAAAGAGGCCCTCATGCACGCCTCTATCCAGGGGCATTGCAGTGCCTCCCAAGTTTTGGCTGCCCTGCCTAGGGCAATCCTACAAAAGACCCACTTTCTTTTAATGGACACAATATTAAAAGAAGTTCTCATACACGCCTCTATCCAGGGGCATTGGGGTGCCACACTACTTTTGGTATCCCTGCCTAGGGCAATCCTACAATAGACCCACTTCCTTATAATGGGCACAATATTAAAAGAGGCCCTCATGCACGCCTCTATCCAGGGGCATCAGAGTGCCACACAATTTTTGGCTGCCCTGCCAGGGCAATACTACAAAAGACCCACTTCCTTATAAGGGACACATTATTTAAAGAGGCCCTCATGCACGCCTCTATCCAGGGGCATCAGAGTGCCGCACCTATATGGGGAAGAGAGCCTGACCTATATGGGGGAGAGCAGGGACCTATATGGGGGCATAGAGCCTATATGGGGGCAAAGAGCCTATATGGAGGAGAGAGCTGGACCTATATGGGGGAGAGCAGGGACCTATATGGGGGAGGGCAGGGACCTATGTGGGGAAGAGAGCAGGGACCTATATGGGGCAGAGATAATGGACTACATTGGGGCAGAGAGCATGGACTTATATGGGGAAAAAGAGAAGCACATTTCAGGGGTGCACTATGCTGTATTTGGGGAGTACAGTGTGTGTTGTAGGATATAATCGGGGGTACAGTATAGTATTATTGTTGGTTGTTTTCGTAGGGCTGTATATATATATCTATTGGTATTTTACTAATAGCAATTTGGAGTCCCTAGGAAACAATGACATCAAGAAAGAGAAAAATTGACACCAGTATTTCCAGAATGAAACATCTGAAATCTCCAACCAGATCTAGACTAACTGATGTGCACCTGCATCACTTGTTACGGCTAGCAGTGACAAATATGGAACCGGACATTGACCATCTCATTAGCCAAAAACAGGACCATAGTTCCCATTGAAATACTGGTAAGTTTGTTGATTTAAATTGACTTGTTCTTTATTTTAAATATTGTATTTCTTCCAGTTTGTTTTTTTTACTTTAAAATAAGATATGTGCAGTGTGCATAGGGATTTTCATAGCTTTATTTTTTTTGTAGTCCGGCCCTCCAATGGTCTGATGGACAGTGAACTGCCCTGTATGTAAAAAGTTTGGGGACCCTGTAGTAAGTGTTTAGAAATACTGTATATACTCCAGTATAAGCCAACCCGAGTATAAGCTGAGGCCCCTAATTTTACCCCAAAAACAGGGGAAACGTATTGACTCGAATATAAGCCTAGGGTGAGAAATTCCGCAGCCCCCCATCCTGGTATATAACTCCCCCATCACTGGTATATATCCCCATCACTGGTACATAGCCTTCATTACTAGTATATAGCCCCATCACTGTATACAGCACCCCATCACTGGTTTATAGCCGCATTACTTTATACAGGCCCCATTACTGGTAAATAGCCCCATTACTGTATATAGCACCCCATCATTGAATCCCCCCATCCTTGGTATACAGCACCTCCATCATCGATCTCCCCTCCCCATCCCTGGTATATAGCACCCCCATCATTGATCACCCCTTCCCATCCCTGGTATACAGCACCCCCATCATTGAACTCCCCCTATCCCTGGTATACAGCACCCCCATCATTGATCTCCCCTCCCCCTCCCTGGTATACAGCACCCCATCATTGAACTCCCCCCCATCCCTGGTATACTACACCCCCATCATTGATCTCCCCTCCTCATCCCTGGTATACAGCATGCCCATCATTAAACTCTCCCCTTCCCCATTAGAGTATATGCCCCCCATGCTGCCGCTCCCGGTAAAATAATAAACTGAACTCACCTTCCGACGCTTGTCTCCCGGCGTCCTCTCTCTGGTGTTTCTGCTTCTAATCATGTGACTGGGGCTCACAGCGATGACATCACTGCGGCGCCGGTCACATGACTTTAGAAGTAGGAAGTCGGAGGGAGGACGCACGGAGCCGGGAGATAAGCGTCGGAAAGTGAGTTTGGTTTATTATTTTACAGTGAGCGGCAGCATGGGGGGCATATACTCTAATGGGGGGGACAGTCTAATGTATATGTGCCGCTTCCCCCGCCGCTGATGGACGGGAGATGCAGTGCATATTCATTACATTAATAAGCGGGGTCATGTGACCGCCCGCTCACTCTGCAGCGCCCCCCCGCCTCCTCCAGCCCCCGGTCACCGCCCCCCACCTCACAGCAACTGTATGTGACTCGACTATAAGCTGAGGGGGGCACTTTTCAGCACAATTTTTGTGCTGAAAAACTCGGCTTATACTCGAGTATATACGGTAAATGTTAGATTTAAAGTAATGCTGCAAAGAGACGAAAATATACTTGACTTTCAGGAAAGAGCTATACATTCAGAGCAAAACTGAAAGGCACAAGGTTGATGTAGTTTCAGTGTGTGTTAATTACAATACAGATTTATCTGCAGGTTTGCAGTTATCTTGGACTGTTGATGTGTTACATTCTTTATTATGATCCCATCAACACATTTTTATTAATATGTAAAAAAATACATTTCAATTTTGCTTTAAATAAAAGTTATTTGTGAAGTTACAAAGCAACTAAAATGGTTCTTCTGAAATTTTTTCTTATTTTGTAATAAAATAATATCCAGACAATTTTTTTTGATAGAATTACCTACTGATGATTAAACAAATTTTCAGTGATCAGCTAAACTTTGGGGGCATCTAGTAATCAATTTTACCTACAACATTACTGAAAGGAAAATTAAGCATTATTCAATTTGCAATGGGTAGAAGCTAACTCAAAACTATGACTCCCCAGGGTAAAATCAGTTTAGTTTCCGCAGCTTACAATGTGTCATTTATAATACTGTTGTATCCATTTGTTGTTAAGGGACTCTGTGCCCACTATAGCTAAACACCTTTTAAAGGGCTGACTGCAATGCTCAGAGGAGTTGTCTCCACCCTTTTAAGTTTTAATCCTTATAAATAGTGGCGTAACTTGAAGCTCATGGGCCCTGATGCGAAAGCTCCAACAGGGCCCTCAATTATTGCAAATCTTTAATAGCATAAGTCTATTTCTATAGCTCAAAGGAACTTTTGTGGCCCCTAGGATCCAGGGCCTGGGTGCGATTGCAACCCCTGCACCTATTGTAGTTGCCCCCCTGTTTATATAGTTTCATTCAGAGTTCTCCAATATGGTACTTAAAGTGTGACCAAAATTTAAATTTAATAATAATGTAGATGTTGCACCCCAGGGCCGTGTAACACTTGGAACCGGGCTTAATGCTTCTTCTGGGGAGTAACAGGGGTCAAGACCCGGCTTCTGTGATGCTGGGTTCAGTGTTAAAGCGTTCGGGTTCTTGGGGAGAATGTAGGTATAGGGTGGTTTAAGGGAAAAATGTTTGTGACACCACCCTTGGTTTGCAGCTATGGATAGCCACCGCTGCTACAGAACCTCTGGGGATGATGGATGGGCAGCTTGGATGGAGTGTCTCCCCACGGGAAGAGCGGGTCCCCATGTCAGCGGGAATAAGGATTAATAGTCTCTGGCAGGCAGGGATTATCTCAGGCACCATTACCTTCTTCAATGGCCTTTACAGCCAGTTGCGGCGGAAATAGCATAGTCTCACACAGTTCTGCAATTCTGTACCTAGATTTGCTCTCAGCAAGATTCAAGTTCAACAGGTCAAAGATGTTACACATTCTTGGATAAGCTCCAGCCTGCATAGTCTTAGGAGATCGAGGTAGCAAGTATGAGATCCTCGGTGGTGTGCCTGCCTTCTGCCTCTCACTGGTCCTGTTCCTTAGCGCTCCTTGAAGTGCCTCTGCACACAAAGCCCTGATCCTGCAGCCTCGGGTATGAGTGGATGACTGGTACCTTGTCCCCGGACCCTTGTCCGGCTACTTTCTCTGGGTATACATCAGGTGTTTGAGCCACAGCTCCTATGAAGCTCGTAGCCTCCAGTTCAGCATTTCGGTATTGAACTCCTGTGCCGACTTCAGGTCTAGTCCCTGGTTCTGACCACAACACCTCCAGGCAGTATCACCAACTCCGGATTTGGGCGCACGGGCCAATTCAGCTCCGCCAGTGCCCCTAGGGTTCTTTCCTCTTGGCAGTTTCACTGCTCTCTCCTCCTCGCTCGACTCAACTACACTGCTCTCCGAGCTCTGCACACTAGCTGTTCACTGTCCCAACTGCAACAACTCACTCCTTCCAACCATTCTCTTAACTCAACTGTCCTTCTTTTTCCAATCACACTTCTCTACCCCTGTTGTTCCACTGGGACCTGCCCCTGGGGTTTTGTGCAGGGTCCCCTGGGTCCTAAGTCTGTCTGTTTGTGTGCATATTGAGGAGCACACACCTACCATCCCCCATCTCCTCACTACTGGAGGTCCACACCCTGGCTTGGGTGCAGTACCCCTCGTGGTGGTACCCTGACCGGTGGGGCGCCACACTGAGCAAGTGATTTTAATAAACTTTCAGATATACTTCATAAGAGAATTCTGGTTAAAAATTATTCATAAACCTTCCACAAGGTGTCCCCACTAGACTGTGTCTAAAGAAGACATAATAATAATAATAATAATAATAATAATAATAATAATAATAATAATAATAACAACAAATCTTTATTTATATAGCGCCAACATATTTCGCAGAAATTTACAATACAGTGGTCTGTGTACAAACAAACATAGGTAACAATAAAGAATATACAATACAGTAAGTAATTTAAGTAGAGAATCAATGTAAAAAATCCAATACACTATGCAGAGAATCAATGAAAAAAGTACAATAATTAAAACAGAGAAACAATACAGTAATTTGATACAATATGGATTTTTCAATAAGTGGGCTGCAGAAATATTTCAGAATTGTAATATCTGGTATACATTTCCCAATGCTATCATGTCCTGATCTGACAATACATCTTCTTCATTTGCAGGTAAGAATTCATTGTACACATCTGGTCCCTCCTGCATCTCATCTCTTCTATGTGCCTTGCATTTTGCCTGGATTGGCATATACCTCTGCACTGCATTTACTCCTTGCATATGTCTGTTATAGTATGAATTCATTGTACACATCTGGTCCCTGATGCATCTAATCCCTCCTGCATCTAATCTCTTCTATGTGCCTTGCATTTTGTCTGGACTGGCATATACCTCTGCACCGCATTTACTCCTTGCATATGTCTGTTATGGTATGTCATATTCCTCCATCCAATACTCCTCTATCTGATCTATAACTTACAAATATCCGTATTCTTTCATCCTGCATGTGTCTCTTCCTCCTGCTGATTTGCCCCCAAATGTTTATATTACCAGCAAACTGTTGATTCTCCCTTGGAGTGTTGTTTCCTGACTCCCTCCTCTGAACCCTTCCTCCTACTTACCTGGTTCATTCTTTGCACACCCTAAGGGTATGTGCCCACAGGACGTTTTTGCTGCGTTTTTGCTGCGGTTTCTGCATGCAGTTTACCATTGGTTTTATGGTAATGTATGCTAATTTGTTCCTGCGGTTGGGATTCCCAGCAAAACCAATGTGTTTCACAGAAACACTGTGCCCACACATTGGTTTTGCAAGTGTCAAGAACTGTCAAATCCCTCCGGTTTTTCTGTGGATGGGAGAGAATTGACATGTTCTATTCTTTCTGCATTTTTGCTGCAATTAATGCCGAAATGCAGGAAAACTCAGCATCAAAAATGCAGCAAAAATGCAGTAAAAACAGTCAAAAAAACACGCAAAAAACGCAATAAAAACCCAGGACCTGAATGCAGCAAATCTCCTGGCAAGGAGTCTAGGGTCCTTGAAACCAGTACAGGTTTTGCTGCGCTCAGGACTGCTTAAAAAGTCCTGTGGGCACATACCCTAATGGTACCTTTACACGCCGCCACCAAAAGGTAGAAACTGCCAGGTATCGGACAGAATTGTTCCTTTTTCCTTCAAAAGACCTCAAAGTGGCGGCGTGTAATTCAGGAAGTTCCTTCCTGTTCCATTGGATACCTGTGTTTCAGCCGTGCTCAAAAACAAGCAGGTATAATCCCTATGGTGGCGGGGTGTAATCGGGGCAAAGGCAAGGTATTTGCGTGCCCTAGTGAATTCCCTGGGGCGTGCCACAGCGTCATGTATACCACGCCCCATCAGCTTTCATTGGTCGGGGCGACTGTGTAACCATTGGCTATCCCTGCACAGGGCGCCATATTCAGCGAGCTGATCACTCACACTCCACATTTGCAATAGCGTCATGTATTAGCCAGCCTTCCCGCGCTGGCTGGCCAATCATGATGCTATTGCATTGTCCAATGACCGTACGAGCGTCTCGTAATCCACAACTCTGGCACGCCTATGTGTTGTCCCTGCTGCCCCAGGTCCGCCCATATTTCCTTGTGGTAGCGGCGTGTAATTCAGGGAAGGTGCTCCACAGAAGGTAACCCGCAGCACCCGTCGACACTTCCGGGGAACGAAAATACCTTTTGTGGAGCACCTCGTGGCGGCGTGTAATTGCGGCATCAGGCACCGTTAGGAACCGTTGAAACGCGCGCGTGCACGTGCGATACCTGGTGGTTTCTACCTTTTGGTGGTGGCGTGTAAAGGTACCATTAGAGTTATAAATTACTTGGGGAAGGCCTATGGCATTGGCCTGTTGTGTGATTTCACAAAGTGGGATTTAAAGAAGTGCGCTGTAGAAATATTCCTGAAATATACCAGAAGAAACCAGAAGGTACCAGCTACACCTATCTACTGATGTCTCTAATACTTTGCTTTCCCACTAGCACTTTAACCATGCCTAGGCTGGCTTCCCACCATGGCAGCGTCTGGTCCCGGGCTGTCCGGTGTAAACCAGACAGCCCCGACCGGATTTTGTCCCTATAGTTTCTTATGGGGCCGGATGGAGCCAGATGGCAGCTCTCTGCCATCCGGTTTCCATCTCTCCGGAAGAATCCGGGAGAATTCAGATTTTTCTAACCGGACACAAAAACGTTGTTTGCACGTTGTCCGGGGAGAAAAATCTCTCCAAATTGCCGTATCCCAGATTCTCCCGGATTCCCCCGGATCCTCCTGGAACCGGGGCAATCCGGTGCTCCCTACTATGGGCCAGATTGCCCCGGTCCGGGAGGATCCAGGAACCGGACACCGGTGGCTGCACACCGCTGTTATTCATCAGCAGCTGCAGCTGCGTCCGGCTGCACACTGGACCGGAGGGCACATTTGGCCCTCCGGTTCTGTGTGCTGATCCGGTCCGGGGCTGTCAGGCTCATCCTGACAGCCCCGGACCGGACGCTGCCGTGGTGTGAAGCCAGCCTCACTTATGCCCTTACATTAATTGCTCCACTAATCCTTACCCTCTTTCACTGCCCCCAAACTCCATCACTCCAAACAGAAATATTTATCTCACCATCCCTCTGACCTCTCCACCTGAGCTATTCTGCTGACCAGCTTCTTAATCTCACACCTCTCCTGCAGAAACACAAAACAAGCCCGGCACTCACATTCTCACATATGCTTGCTCTCCTTCATTCTCCTATCAGCTGGTAACATATCTCCAAACCCTGGACCTCCACAGCCAACATTCCCCACTATTTCTACCTCTTATCACCCCTCTGCAAGAAACAGTCGCAATCTTTTAAATATAACACCCATTCCCCTGACCCCCCTCTCCACTGCCCCCTCTCTCTGGAGCGCTCTGGAATGCCCGTTCCATCTGTAATAAACAACACTTTGTGGTGAATCGTGACCTGAACCTGGCAGCTCCACAGCGCCTCCTGTTAAACCCAGGTCAGTCAGAGAACTGCCTGAGGATAAAGAAGGGCCGCAGCTGCCTTGCCTGTGCTGGTTTATTAAGGCACCTCTCAGTGAGTGTGGTATATGTCTTCTAGCCCGCAGCTAGAAGCACATATAATCTCCTCCACCCCGTCACTGCCAGAGGCCCTGAATAACCCCAAGCGCAAATGCTGCCACCAGCTTCTGGTTTAATATAAGTCCGGTCCGTGGTCGGGCTTATATTGGGTCAGAAACCAACCCAGGTAGCGTTAAATGAGCACACGGACGTGGGGAATCGTGATCAAGATAAAAAGAGCAACTCAAGATTAAATTTATATATTTAATCACCCTAATGGTACACTAGATATTAATATTTACAGTTATTATTCAGATGTTACAAATATTACAGTCAGATATGCCAATAAAAGGAGGAATGGAATACACAGAATTACATACACATGTGAGCAGTTACCTTAGTGCTGATGGCACCACATGGGCGGCGTGGCATCAATCTGTTCCTTGGGTAATCTCTGGCCTTGGTGGAATAATGCCCATTCAGAAGAAATACCAGGTGGAGATGGGGCAGATGATTTTTATACACTATGGGTTGCCCCTGTCTCCACCCATCTCACACCTCTGGGATGTCTCACAACTCCCACCCCTCTGAGGGGAGATATGGACACCCGAATTCTATGATGTTCCCTAGCCGGGTCCATGGGCATCGCAGACAGAAGATAATACTCTCATATTTTTAGTTATGATTTTATCTTCGTCTGGATGGGAAACATGCCTACTCTGAGAGCCGCCAAGTAGCCAATATCCTGTTTAGATGGCTTACAGTTATCCTACATCCATGTGAATACCATGCTTGTCACCGCCTAGACGTCACGATCATGGATCTACGCTTGCCATGTTCATAGGCAGCACGGCTCATGAAATATTAAGGTTATAGTCACGGTGCCTTCTTGTCTGCGCCTGAAAAGGAATTTCCTCTCTTCTGCCATTTGGAAAGTGTCACCTAATTTTACATCTCCTCAGAAGTCCAAGACACCTGGCTAAAATACCTTCCTAGCTGATTGCATATCAAAGTTGAGGAAGTGTCTTTGTGTTGCCTGGTGGCTTCCATCTACATACTAATTACTCTACCATTTGCCAGTGCAAGGGTGGGGCTTACCTCCTTGTGAGTGAGATGTGCCTTATCAATTGCTTTCTTGGATGGAATATGGAATATGGGGGATATGGCAATTCCTTACCAATATTCATCACACCTCCCCCTCTTAGACGGCGCTAGGGGATGGCACATTCCTGTGTCTCCCCGTGCGCCCGTCCACTACCTCCCCTTGGCGGTATAACCCATCAGCGTTATCGTGGTCCTGGTCACTCTTGTGGCGAATGGTGAAGTTGTGTTCCTGGAGCGCACGGCTCCCATGTAACAACCTTCCATTCGTCACGGGGACCGTGTGTAACCGCTGAGGGGGTTGTGGTCTGTCCCCACGATGGAGTGGCGTCCGCACAAGTGTGGCTGCAGACGCTGCAGGGCCCACACAATTGCCGGAAACTCCCTTTTCCATCGTGGAGCAGGCCACCTCCCTCCCTGGATCCCACAGTACCCTCTCTTTGGTGGTGGAGACAGTCGTCTCCGCGAGGCGGCTCGGCACCTCAGGACTGGCACTCGCTGGTAGTGCAGTCTCAAACCCCTGGCTAGGCATAGCCAGAAGCGGTGCACATGCCTCACTCCCACAGGGACCCTCTGGGAACTGTTCTGGGTCAGACATGGGTTCAGTTATCCCTCGACGGAGTGAGGGCCCAGAGAGCAGTGTACGACCTGCATTTTCGCTCCTCAGTCCACGGGTGACAGCGACTTGGACAGCTGTCTCCCCGGGGGATAACGTCACCTTCCCATCGGCCCTACTGGCCTGTAACAACTCTTTCCTGTCACGCTGATAGGCCAGGGATACAGCTTTTCCATCATCCTGACAGGCCGGGGATACAGCTTTCCCATCATCCTGACAGGCCGGGGATACAGCTTTCCCATCATCCTGACAGGCCGGGGATACAGCTTTCCCATCATCCTGACAAGTTAGGGGCAGCCCCTGCCTCTCACCTTGACAGGTCACGGGAAACGCGTCCCCGCCCTTCTGACAGGTGTTGGGCACTGAGGTCCCATCACTCTGACAGACAGGGGGTACCCCTATGGCACCCGGACAGGGTATGGGTACAACTTTCCCATAGCCCTGACCGGTTGGGGGTACCATTCTTCTATCATCCAGACAGGTTATGGGCTTGAGCCGCCCATCCCCTTGACTGGCTGTAGGAACACCTGCCCCACTGCCCCAACACGGTATGGGGATCACCTCCCCATCTCCGTGGCAGTCAGTGAGCACAACTGCATGTTGGTCCCTGGGCCACACCTCCGGTGACTCCTGCTGGACCGTTACCTTGCACAGCCGTCCTTGGTCCCAGACCACCTGCTTGAGGCCTGAGTCCAAGGGAGGCCGTGCCACCCGCTCCTTGAGCGCTTTCAGGCTGACGTCAACTCTTGACGCTACCTGACACCCCTGACGAGACGTGGGCAGAGTAGAAGCAACTGCCACGTCCTCCGTCAGTTCCACGGGACCTGTCTCCTGGCCTCCGTGTAGACCTTCCCCACTGCCCTGACAGGTTATGGGGACCGCATCCCCATCCTCCTGGCAGCCAGTGGGTACAACTACCGGTCGGTCCTTGGGCCACACCTCCGGTGACCCCTGCTGGACCGTTACCTGGTACAGCCGTTCTTGGTTCCGGACCACCTGCTCGTGGTCAGATTCCGAGAAAAGCTGTGCCACCTGCTCCTGGAGAGATTCCAGGCGGTCGTCAGCCCCTGACGCCACCTGACACCCCTGACGAGACGTGGTCAGCGAAGAAGAAGTTGCCACGTCCTCTGTCAGTTCCCCGGGACCTGTCTCCTGGCCTCCGTCTGACTCAGCAGCCACTTGGTCTGAAGGGGAGAAGCCTCTGAACCTCCGCGAGGTTCCCTGGGCTCCAGCACCCCCACTCCTGGTGACAGCGGCTATGGCTGCTGTAACCATGGGCAATGCCTGCTTCCCCTCCGCTCCTGACCAAGTTGCCGGTTCAGGCGGACTATCCTGGCCTCCTGACATCCCGGTGGTGGGGGGTTCCTGCCCTGGGATCTCACCTGGTGGCTTCACTTCTCCTGTGACAGCCCCATACTCCCCGGCATGTTCCACCCCTTGCAGCTCCTCAGAGCTCAGCGTCTGGGCCTTACCTGGCAGCACCACATTCCCTGTGGATACTACGACCTCGACCGCTGACTCCCTGGCTACAATACCTGGCTGCTTACAGCTGAGAGCAGTGTCACATCCATCTGTGTCTGCTCCTTCTGCAGCTCTCAGCCCCCTCAGCCCCCTCTGTCTCCCCTCTGAGAACAAAAGGTGAGCTGGCTGATCCTGGCCTAAGGCCATTCTACAATTCTCTTTATCTTCCTCCCCCCTCCCTGTCAGCCCTTTGTGTTCTGTGTTGTGTGGAGTGTCACTGCAAACATCATCAACATCGTCATTAATAACATCATCATTAATAACATCATCCCCATCAACACCCCCAAAATTGGACTGTACACACTCTGGTGGATCAGAACTGGGGAGGTCAGTGGCCACATACTTGGACACTAGCCGCCCCAAGTCTGACCCAAGCAATACATTTGCCGGAATATTGGCAGAGACCCCCACCTCCCTCACTCCCCTCCCCGCACCCCAGTCCAGATAAACCCTGGCAACAGGCAATGCGGGTTCCACGCCTCCAATTCCGGAGACGGCAAGGGACTTTCCGGGGATCAAGTCCTGGGGGGAGACCATCTCTGGTCGCACCAAAGTCATCTCTGCGCCGGTGTCCCGCAGTCCCATGGCCACTGAGCAGCCTATGGTGACGGGTTGGAAATTGTCAAGGGACCTACCACCACCCCCACCAACACACAAAACAGTGGCCGTTTTTGGGGACGGTGTCTTATGGCGCTGAGGACACATGGCCTTGAAGTGTCCTGGTTGGTTGCAGAGGTGACACCGTCTGGGTTCTGCTGCCAACCTGGAGAGGGGAACAGGGGGTAATAGAGGGGCTGCCCCCTGCATTCTGGGGGCTGGGGTCACGAGTGCAGGGTTGGTCTTACCCCCTCTCCAGGTGCTGCTGCTGGTCCTCCTGGTCTCAGGTACTCTGTTGTTCGTGTACTCGTCCGCCAGGACCGCTGTCTCACAGGCCCCCTTCGGTTTCCGGTCGCGGATGAACTGTTGCAGGTCCTCAGGACAGTTCCACAGGAATTGCTCCATCACGAACAACTCCTGGATCTCCTGGGCTGTGCTGCGCTCCAAACCTTTGATCCAGTGGTCAGCTGCTCGCAGGAGGGCCCGCATGTGGTCGGTCCAGGTATCCTTTGGACCCCTCTGCAGGCTTCGGAACTTCTTGCGGTAGGACTCCGGGGTGAGGTTGAACTGTCGGATCAGGGCCTGCTTGATGCTCGCATAATCCTGCAGCTCCCCGGCAGGGAAGTCCCCCAAGGCTTTCATGGCGTCACCCCTCAGACGGGGGGTCAGGTACTGGGCCCACTGGCCTGAGTCCAGGTTGTACTGCCTGCAGGTCTGCTCAAAGGCCAGCAGAAAAGAATCCAGGTCTCCGCCTGCCTCCAGAAGGGGAAAGTTCTCAACTCGGACCTTCGGTGGCTTGGGCTCCTGGTTGGCTGGAACGGGCTGCGAGATCCTGATCTGAGCCAAGTCGAGCTGGTGCTGGCGCTGTGCAGCCTCACGTCGCTCTGCAGCTTCACGCTCCGCATGTCGCTCGGCGGCTTCACGCTCTGCAGCCTCACATCGCTCTGCAGCTTCACGCTCTGCGAGTCGCTCTGCAGCTTCACGCTCTGCGAGTCGCTCTGCAGCTTCACGCTCTGCGAGTCGCTCTGCAGCTGCCATGAGGGTCTCGTAGGCGCCCTGATCTCCAGCTTCAAGTCGAGCCAGGGCAGCTCGAAAAAGGGCATCCGAGCCCATCTGGCTGGAGGGACCAGCAGGTGGTGATCTGCCCACTGCGGGGCTGAGGACAGGGGGTCTTGGCCCCACTGCAGAGTCGACCACTGGGGATTGGCTCCTCGAGGACCTGTGCATGGTATCCTCCTCGCCTAGACCAACACTGTCCTCCACCACCTCTTCCATATCAGCCACAGCAAGTGCCCTCTGCAGCGCTTGGCTCCTGGTACCCTGGGCCAGTTTAGCACCTCCTGGTCACTGACACACAGCTGCAACCTGATGCACCCACACACCTTATATTTGCACTCTGACTGTCTAGGGTTGAGTTGATCTTAGGACCCTGACAGCAAAAGCTACTGCCAGCAGCCCCTAGTGTTAGGGAGTTGGGTCCACAACACTATTATCTTGATCCCACCGCTGCCACCACTTGTGGTGAATCGTGACCTGAACCTGGCAGCTCCACAGCGCCTCCTGTTAAACCCAGGTCAGTCAGAGAACTGCCTGAGGATAAAGAAGGGCCGCAGCTGCCTTGCCTGTGCTGGTTTATTAAGGCACCTCTCAGTGAGTGTGGTATATGTCTTCTAGCCCGCAGCTAGAAGCACATATAATCTCCTCCACCCCGTCACTGCCAGAGGCCCTGAATAACCCCAAGCGCAAATGCTGCCACCAGCTTCTGGTTTAATATAAGTCCGGTCCGTGGTCGGGCTTATATTGGGTCAGAAACCAACCCAGGTAGCGTTAAATGAGCACACGGACGTGGGGAATCGTGATCAAGATAAAAAGAGCAACTCAAGATTAAATTTATATATTTAATCACCCTAATGGTACACTAGATATTAATATTTACAGTTATTATTCAGATGTTACAAATATTACAGTCAGATATGCCAATAAAAGGAGGAATGGAATACACAGAATTACATACACATGTGAGCAGTTACCTTAGTGCTGATGGCACCACATGGGCGGCGTGGCATCAATCTGTTCCTTGGGTAATCTCTGGCCTTGGTGGAATAATGCCCATTCAGAAGAAATACCAGGTGGAGATGGGGCAGATGATTTTTATACACTATGGGTTGCCCCTGTCTCCACCCATCTCACACCTCTGGGATGTCTCACAACTCCCACCCCTCTGAGGGGAGATATGGACACCCGAATTCTATGATGTTCCCTAGCCGGGTCCATGGGCATCGCAGACAGAAGATAATACTCTCATATTTTTAGTTATGATTTTATCTTCGTCTGGATGGGAAACATGCCTACTCTGAGAGCCGCCAAGTAGCCAATATCCTGTTTAGATGGCTTACAGTTATCCTACATCCATGTGAATACCATGCTTGTCACCGCCTAGACGTCACGATCATGGATCTACGCTTGCCATGTTCATAGGCAGCACGGCTCATGAAATATTAAGGTTATAGTCACGGTGCCTTCTTGTCTGCGCCTGAAAAGGAATTTCCTCTCTTCTGCCATTTGGAAAGTGTTACCTAATTTTACATCTCCTCAGAAGTCCAAGACACCTGGCTAAAATACCTTCCTAGCTGATTGCATATCAAAGTTGAGGAAGTGTCTTTGTGTTGCCTGGTGGCTTCCATCTACATACTAATTACTCTACCATTTGCCAGTGCAAGGGTGGGGCTTACCTCCTTGTGAGTGAGATGTGCCTTATCAATTGCTTTCTTGGATGGAATATGGAATATGGGGGATATGGCAATTCCTTACCAATATTCATCACACACTTCACTCACAACCTTTTTACCTCTCGCAGACTATCCTTCTTGGACCTCACAGAAACATGGCTGACACCCACAGACACAGCCTCCCCTGCTGCACTGTGTTACGGCAGCCTTCACCTCCCCTACACACCTCGCACTGGCAATAAGCATGGTGGAGGAGTGGGTCTCCTCCTTTCTAGAAACTGCACCTTCAACCCAATTCCTCCTCCCTCCCTTATCATCTCTTGTTTTGAAGCGCACTCTGTTCATTCTCTCCTTCCAACCTCCAAGTGGCCGTCATTTATCAACCCCCACGCCCGACCACTGCCTTCATAGACCAATTCTCCATCTGGCTTCTATACTTTCTCTCTGCTGACATTCCCACCCTCATAATAGGTGACTTCAACATCCCCATTGACACCCACCAGTCATCAGCCTCCAAACGCCTTTCACTTGCCTCATCCTTTGGCCTCACTCAATGGTCCTCCACAACTACCCACACAGACGGACATACACTAGACCTCATCTTCACCCTCCTCTGCTCCCTAACTAAACCTTCAACCTCCCTTCTCCCCCTCTCTGACCACATCTACTCACTTTCTCAACCTTGTCCTCCTCACCTACCCCCCATGTCCACCAACTTGCACACCCTCGCAGAAACCTCAAACATCTTGACGCTCACACACTCTGTAAACACCATTTTACCACTATCATCCATATCCTCACTCCACGACACAGATAATGCCAGACCTTTCTACAACTCTACACTCACATCAGCTATTGATGAAGTTGCCCCTCTCGTTCATGGCAGAACACGACAAATCAACAGACAACCCTGGCTCACAGACAACACTAAAAAGCTGCGGCGAGAGTCTAGGGTTACTGGAAGAAAACACACTCACAAGAAGACTACACAGCATTCAAACAAGCAATTCTCAAATTCAAGTCAGCACTCACCACCACTAAACAGAATTACTTCATTACCCTATTATCCTTTTTGTCCCACAACCCCAGGCAGTTATTCAACACATTTACTCCCTCCTCCGCCCCCCACTGCCACCTCCTATTTCTCGTATCTCTGCAGAAGACTTTGCAACACACTTCACTAGCAAGATTGATCAGATCAGACAAGTCTTTGCTGCCCAACATACATAACCTCCATGTATACCAGACCACTCCCCTCCCCCACTAACTCTCCTCCCCTCCATCACTGAAGGAGAACTTGCACACCTCCTCTCCAGATCGCACCTCACCACTTGTGCACTGGACCCCATCCCATCCCACTTCCTCCCCAACCTCACCACCACACTTATCCAAGCCCTAACCCACCTCTTCATTCTATCACTAACTTCTGGTACCTTTCCTTCTGCTTTCAAACATGCAACAATTACACCTATCATAAAGAAGCCATCTCTAGACCCCACCTCATCATCCAGCTACCGGCCCATATCCCTGCTCCTGTTCGCTTGCAAACTTCTCGAAAACCATGTCCACACTGTACTCTCATATAACTCTCTCTTTGACAACCTTTAATCTGGCTTTTGCCCCCACCACTCCACTGAAACTGCCCTGACCAAAATTACTAACGGCTTACTCACGGCCAAAGATAACAGACATTTCTCCATCCTCCTCCTTCTAGATCTGTCCTTTGCATTTGACACAGTTGACCACTGTCTCCAATTACAGATCCTCTCTTCCATTGGTATCACTGACCTTGCCCTCTCCTGGATCTTCTCCTACCTTTCCAACTGCACATTTAGCATCTCCCACTCCTATACAACTTCCTCGCCCCATGCCCTCTCTGTTGGGGTCCCTTAAGGCTCTGTCCTGGGGCTCCTCCTTTTTTTAATCTATACCCTTGGTCTGGGACAACTCATAAAGTCCCATGGCTACCAGTATCACCTGTACGCTGATGACACTCAGATCTATCACCCAGATGTCACCTCTCTTCTGACCAGAATCCCAGAGTGTCTATCAGCATATCCTCCTTCTTCTCCTCTCTTTTCCTAAAACTCAATGTAGACAAAACCGAACTCATCTCTTTCCTCCGTCTCACACACCTTCCTTACCAGATATATTTATCACAATAAATGACATCACACTTTGCCCTGTACCTGAAGTCCGCTGCCTCGACGTAACCATTGATTCCACCCTGTCTTTCAAACCACATATCCAAGCCCTTTCCACCTCCTGCCACCTCCAACTCAAAAATATTTCCAGAATCCATCCCTTCCTCAACGCTCAGTCTACTAAACTACTAGTGTATGCCCTCATAATCTCCCATCTTGACTACTGCAACCTCCTCCTCTGTGGCCTCCCCGCTAACACTCTTGCACTTCCCCAATCTGTCCTTAAATCTGCTGCCCAACTAATCCACCTCTCTCCGCGCTATTCCTCCACTTCTCACCTCTGAAAATCCCTCCACTGGCTCCTAATTCACCAGCATAACCAATTCAAACTACTAACATTGACTTACAAAGCCATACACAATCCGTCCTCACCATATATCTGTGAACTAATCTCCTGATATTATCCAACTCATAATCTTTGATCCTCACAAGACCTCCTCCTTTCCTCCACACTTGTACGTTCCTCATCTAACCGCCTTCAAGACTTCGCAAAAGCATCCCCCATCCTCTGGAATTCTACACCACAAAACGTCCAACTGTCCCCTACACTCGGAATCTTTAACCGGAACCTGAAAACCCATCTCTTCAGAACAGCCTACAGCCTGCAATGACCACAGTGCCACCTCACCACCACTGGACCCAGTGCTCCACCACTACTGGACCTGGCGCTCCACCACCATTGGACCCGCCACTCCACCACCAGAGCAGACCCAAACTACTGTCCCTCTCCCCACTGCCCTATAGAATGTAAGCCTACAAGGGCAGGGTCTTCTCTTCCCCCTGTATCAGTCTATCACTGTTAGCTTATTTATTGTATTTTTAACTTGCTTGTATGTAACCCTCTCTCATGTACAGCACCATGGATTCAATGGTGGTCTATAAATAAATAATAATAATAATCTCTTTAGTTATTAAAAATGCACATACAATCTTTATTTCTACTTTTTTATTGGAAAGAAAAGCAAGACTTCTTTTGCAATTTTTATGTTTTGTAAGAACAAAAGAATGGATAAATAGGCGCCAATCCCCATGATTCTTCTCAATGAATCACAGACACTGACATGTAATCCCGGCTGTGATTTCACAGAACTAGGAAGTGTTTTTTTAGTGGGTGTAATTGTACCCACTGGTATAGCTCTATACTGATGGCCCTATTTTCATACTCCTTTAATAGTGATGAGTGCTCTTTGAAGCTGTGCTCTTCCTATTGATCCAATTTCCTCTTTGAATAGATTTGTCTATATATCACATCTGGATTTCATATGGTAACTGTACTGTTCTGTTGACTGTTAAATGCCTTTGTAATTGTGACGTGTTTCCTAAAGATCTACAAATAAACATTGCTCTGTAAGCATTAACTGGTAAACAGAACTGTAACAAATGCAATATAAAAGAAGACTTATCAGCATCAAAAAACATCTAAAACCCACAAACCTATTAGTGCAAAATGTATTATACATCCCAAATAGAATAGCTATACAAACTGGAACAAAGCAGCATTGTGTGCAAATAGATTAGCTCCAGTATTACATAGAAATGGCTTTGTCATCCCACAGATGTGTATCTGGGCTTCTGATCCATGTCCAGCTCAAAGAGTTTGTGATGTAAATGCTTATGTCAAACTACAGCGGCATAGAAAGCATCTGATCACTTTCAGTTCTGTTCATGTACTTTAATGAAAATAAATCAAAGGGTGAAAAAAGTTGAAACTCCTTACTTTTCCATTTTGTCATATATACAGTCATATGAAAAAGTTTGGGCACCCCTCTTAATCTTACTCTTTTTTTTTTTTTTTTTGTTAAAAAATTGTTTTTTTTGCAACAGCTATTTCAGTGTGATATATGTAATAACTGATGGACACAGTAATATTTCATGATTGAAATGAGATGTATTGTACTTACCGAAAACGGGAAATCTAATATATAAAGCTGAATGTGTGTGTGTATATCCGGGATAGGCATCTACACCGTCTCAACTACAGCCACAAAATTTTGCACAGTCACACGTATGGACCCCGAGAGCGTCATAGGCTATGTTGTGAGGCGAAATTTTAACCCTGCGCGTTCCAGTTCACCAAACAATTTTGGCCCTATCTACATAATGGGGAAAAAGTGAATGGAAAAGTGTTGGAGGAAAATTGACAGCTGCCAGCTACAGCCATAAAATTTTGCACAGTCACACGTCTGGACCCCGACAGTATCATAGGCTATGTTGTGAGGTGAAATTTCAACCCCGCGCGTTCCAATTCACCAAACTATTTTGCCCCTATCTACATAATGGGGAAAAAGTGACAGTTACCAGTCGACAGTTGTGAATGAGAGGGGCTTAATGACAGCGCCAAAAACTAACAGCATATACCAGCATATTGTCACTAAGGTGGGGGCCCAACATGGGATATTCACCACGCACGGGGACATATATACACACCACACGCACACAAAGAGTAACAGCAAGTGTATAGTCGCTAAGGTGCAGCCCCAACATTGGATACTCACCACGAACCCGAACACACACACACACCACAAAGACACACACACCCTATAGCGACACATGCATTCACCCCACAGGGACACACACACACCAAAAAGAGACACACACAACACAGAGACACACACACCACACAGATTCCCCCCCCACAGGGACACACACACATACACACCCTATAGGGACACATGTACTCACCCCACAGAGACACACACACACCACAAAGGGACACACACAACACAGACACATACACACACACAACACAGACCCCCCCCACAGGGACACACATACACACCCTATAGGGACACATGCACTCACCCCACAGGGACCCACGAACACCACAAAGAGACACATACAACACAGAGACACACACACCACACAGACCCTCACCACAGGGACACACACACTTACACACCCTATAGGGACACATGCACTCACCCCACAGGGACACACACACATACACACCCTATAGGGACACATGTACTCACCCCACAGGGACACACACACCCCCAGGGACACAAAAACCACACAGACAGACACAGATGTGCACAAATCGCCTCACACAACTCGCCTCATACATGTGCTATTTTTAATTTCCAAAAATAAACATCTGATCAAAAACAGCCAATGTGCAACACATGTGCCATATAGGGAATTAAGGCAGATGTCAGTCACATGAGCTGTCTATTATGTGAATGTGTAAGGTATCATATACTGCCCGGCCGGGGGAAGGGTTTACTGTTGGCTGGAGATTTATCAGGCTACCTATAGAAACCAATCACAGCTCAGCTTCTATTTTCCTACAGGTCATTAATATGACATATTCAAATTCTATTTTGTTATAGCCAACAGCAGTTATTTATTAACCCGAGCGTAGCCGGGTAGTACACCTAGTATACATTATTTAAAAAATTGACAGGTGCAAAAGTATGGGCACCTCAACAGAAAAGTGACATTCATATTAAGTAGATCCACCTTTTGCAAAAATAACAGCCTCTAGTCGCTTCCTGTAGCTGTTAATGAGTTCCTGGATCCTGGATGAAGGTATTTTTGACCATTCCTCTTTACAAAACAATTCCACTTCAGTTAAGTTTGATGGCCGCCGAGCATGGACAGCCCGCTTCAAAACATCCCACAGATGTTCAATGATATTCAGGTCTGGGGACTGGGATGGCCATTCCAGAACATTGTAATTGTTCCTCTGCATGAATGCCTGAGTAGATTTGGAGCGGTGTTTTGGATCATTGTCTTGCTGAAAGATCCATCCCCGGTATAACTTCAACTTTGATACTGATTTTTGAACATTATTCTCAAGAATCTGCTGATACTGAGTGGAATCCATGCGACCCTCAACTTTAACAAGATTCCCGGTGCCGTCATTGGCCACACAGCCCTATAGCATGATGGACCCTCCCCCAAATTTGACACTGGGTAGCAAGTGTTTTTCTTGCAATGCTGTGTTTTTGTGGCGCCATGCATAACGCCTTGTTGTATGACCAAACAACTCAATCTTTGTTTCATCAGTCCACAGGGCCTTCTTCCAAAATGAAACTGGCTTGTCCAAATGTGCTTTTGCTTACCTCAGGCGACTGTTTGTGGCGTGCATGCAGAAACGGCTTCTTTCCCATCATTTTCCCATACAGCTTCTCCTTGTACAGTGTGCGCTGTATTGTTGACCGATGCACAGTGACACAATCTGCAGAAAGATGATGCTGCAGGTCTTTGGAGGTGGTCTGTGGATTGTTATTGACTGTTCTCACCATTCTTCTTCTCTGCCTTTCTGATATTTTTGTTGGCCTGCCACTTCTGTCCTTTACAAGAACTGTCCCTGTGGTCTTCCATTTCCTTACTATGTTCCTCACAGTGGAAACTGACAGGTTAAATTTCTGAGACAACTTTTGTATCCTTCCCCTGAACAACTATGTTGAACAATCTTTTTTTTCAGATCATTTGAGAGCTGTTTTGAGGAGCCCATGATGCCACTCCTCAGAGAACATGCAACTAGGAGAACAACTTGCAAGTGGACACCTGAAATAGCTTTTCTCATGATTGGATACACCGGGCTATGAAGTACAAAGCTCAATGAGGTTACCAAATCTTTTATGAGAGATATATAAAGTGCTTATTGTGCTTATTATATATAAAAGGGGTTCTTGTACTGGAGGGCACAAAAAAGGGTCCTATCCCTATCTTTTGTGTATTTCCCCTTTCTCAATGGGGGCATACACACCTGCGGGCTCTATCAGCTATCAGGCTCTAGGGTAACCTTCTACGAGCCCGGCTGCATGTCCCAGGGATCATCGGATCCTAATACGTGCCTCATCTCCATCCAGGCCACTTTCATTTCTGTGGAGTGTTTTTATTCTTTATGTGTGTAATAGAAACCTCACTCGTGATATACAGTCTTGGCCAAAAGTATTGACACCCCTGAAATTCTGTCAAATAATACTCAGTTGCTTCCTGAAAATGATTCCAATCACAAATTCTTTGGTATTGTTATCTTCAATTAATTTGTCTTCAATGAAAAAAACACACAAAAAGAATTGTCCTAAAGCCATATTGGATATAGTTCCACACCAAACATAAAAAAGGGTGTGGACAAAAGTATTGGCACTGTTAGAAAAATCATGTGATGCTTCTCTAATTTGTGTAATTAACAGCACCTGTAACTTACCTGTGGCACCTAACAGGTGTTGGCAATAACTAAATCACACTTGCAGCCAGTTGACATGGATTAAAGTTGACTCAACCTCTGTCCTGTGTCCTTGTGTGTACCACATTCAGCATGGAGAAAAGAAAGAAGACCAAAGAACTGTCTGAGGACTTGAGGAACTAAATTGTGAGGAAGCATGAGCAATCTCAAGGCTACAAGTCCATCTCCAAAGACTTGAATGTTCTTGTGTCTACCATGCGCAGTGTCATCAAGACGTTTATAGCCCATGGCACTGTGGCTAACCTCCCTAGATGTGGACGGAAAAGAAAAATTGACAAGAGATTTCAACGCAAGATTGTGCGGATGGTGGATTAAGAACCTCGACTAGCATCCAGACAAGTTCAAGCTGCCCTGCAGTCCGAGGGTACAACAGTGTCTGAATGAAAAGGGACTGTATGGTAGGAGACCCAGGAAGACCCCACTTCTTACCCCGAGACATAAAAAAGCCAGGCTGGAGTTTTGCCAAAACTTACCTGAGAAAGCCTAAAACATTTTGATAGAATGTTCTCTGGTCAGATGAGACAAAAGTAGAGCTTTTTGGGCAAAGCATAAGCATCAACATAGAGTTTACAGGAGAAAAAAAGAGGCATTCAAAGAAAAGAACATGGTCCCTACAGTCAAACATGGCGGAGGTTCCCTGATGTTTTAGGGTTGCTTTGCTGCCTCTGGCACTAGACTGTTTGGCCGTGGGCATGGCATTATGAAGTCTGAAGACTACCAACAAGTTTTGCAGCATAATGTAGGGCCCAGTGTGAGAAAGCTGGGTCTCCCTCAGAGGTCATGGGTCTTCCAGCAGGACAATGACCCAAAACACACTTCAAAAAGCACTAGAAAATGGTTTGAGAGAAAGCACTGGAGACTTCTAAGGTAGCCAGCAATGAGTCCAGACCTGAATCCCATAGAACACCTGTGGAGAGATCTAAAAATGGCAGTTTGGAGAAGGCACCCTTCAAATATCAGGGACCTGGAGCAGTTTGTCAAAGAAGAATGGTCTAAAATTCCCGTAGAGCATTGTAAGAAACTCATTGATGGTTACCGGAAGCGGTTGATCGCAGTTATTTTGGATAAAGGTTGTACAACCAAGAAATAGGCTGAGGGTGCCAATACTTTTGTCTGGTCCATTTTTGGAGTTTTGTGTGAAATGATCAATGTTTTGCTTTTTGCTTCATTCTCTTTGTTTTTTTTTCATTTAAGACAAATTAAATGACGATAATAATACCAAAGAATTTGTGATTGCAATCATTTTCAGGAAGAAAATGAGTATTATCTGACAGAATTGCAGGGGTGTCAATACTTTTGGCCAGACTGTATATAAAATGATAATCTGGCAGTACAACCAAGCAAAACTGGGTGAAACAACCTACAAAGGTAATGTCCACACCTCATAGATACCAAAATGAATAAAAGCAGGCAGCACTCCAACAAGATAATGATGAAAACCTGTGGCTTTTACTGATCCATATGTTCTGCCACAACATATGGATCAGTAAAGGTACCTTTACACGCCTCCACTGTTGCTAGCAACAGGTATCCACCGTTTTTAACGGTGGATACCGATCGCTAATGCCGCATACACACGCCGCCATTGCGTGCTCCACTGAAGGTATCTGTGTTCCCCGGAAGTGCCGACAGTTCCTGCAGCTTAGTTCCTGTTGAATACCTTCCCTGCTTTACACGCCACTACCACAAAGGAATATGGGCGTACATATTTTGCGCCATAAGTACGTAGGCGTGACAGAGTTGTGTATTCCGTGACGCTCGTACGCTGATTGGACAATGCAATAGCATCATGATTGGCCAGCCTGCGCAGGAAGGCTGGCTAATACATGACGCCATTGCAATTGAGTATTGTGAATGGTCAACTCTTTAAATATGGCACCCTATGCAGGGACAGCCAATGGTAACACAGTAGCCCCCACCAATGATCGCTGATGGGGCGTGGTATCCATGACGCTGTGGCACGTCACTAGGGGACGCAACATCCATGCCTGTGCCCCGTTTAGAAGCCACTACCATGGCAATTGTGTCTTTGTGTTGCCTTCGGTTTCTGAGCACGACTCAGCAACAGGTATCTGAGTCAACTGCAGGACAAAGGGAGGAATTACCCTATTTACACGCCGCCATTTCGCAGCAATTTCATAGCAACAGGCATAACTATCCCCAATGCCAGGCAGTTGCTACCTTTCAGTGGAGGCGTGTAAAGGTACCTTTAAGGGCCCCTTTACACGCCACCACTGAAAGGTAGCAACTGCCTGGCATTGGGGATACTTATGCATGTTGCCATGAAATTGCTACCAAATGGCGGCGTGTAAATAGGGAAATTCCTTCATGTGTCCGGACACAGGAAGGAATTTCCCTATTTACACGCCGCCATTTCGTAGCAATTTCATGGCAACAGGCTTAAATATCCCCAGTGCCAGGCAGTTGCTACCTTTCAGTGGTGGCGTGTAAAGGGGCCCTTAAGCCACAAGTTTTCGTCACTATGTAGTTGGAGTGCTGCCTTCTTTTATTCATTTTGGTGTGTATATATATATATATATATATAAAAAAAGTCAAAAAACGAAAACAGCACAATACTTCACCGTCGGGTGCAAAGCCCTCCTACCATTCCACTGGTAATTTAGATAGATGAAAAAATGAAAGGCAGCACTTCCTTCATAAGATCCAAAAGGGTTTTATTAGCCCTAGGACTGCAACGTTTCGGCTCCTTGCCTTTCTCAAGCAGGAGAAAGGCAAGGAGCCGAAACGTTGCAGTCCTAGGGCTAATAAAACCCTTTTGGATCTTATGAAGGAAGTGCTGCCTTTCATTTTTTCATCTATATATATATATATATATACTAGATGGCAGCCCGATTCTGAAGAATCGGGTAGTCTAGAATATATATATATAGTTTATTTAGTAATAGTTAGGGGAGTGCGGTGAAATTAATTGTGTGTGTACAGGTGGCTCAGGGGTCAGCAGTGAGGGCGGTGGCTCAGGGGTCAGCAGTGAGGGCGGTGGCTCAGGGGTCAGCAGTGAGGGCGGTGGCTCAGGGGTCAGCAGTGAGGGCGCAGCCTCAGGGGTCAGCAGTGAGGGCGCAGCCTCAGGGGTCAGCAGTGAGGGCGCAGCCTCAGGGGTCAGCAGTGAGGGCGGTGGCTCAGGGGTCAGCAGTGAGGGCGCAGCCTCAGGGGTCAGCAGTGAGGGCGCAGCCTCAGGGGTCAGCAGTGAGGGCGCAGCCTCAGGGGTCAGCAGTGAGGGCGCAGCCTCAGGGGTCAGCAGTGAGGGGCAGGCTCAGGGGTCAGCAGTGAGGGGCAGGCTCAGGGGTCAGCAGTGAGGGGGGCAGGCTCAGGGGTCAGCAGTGAGGGCGCAGGCTCAGGGGTCAGCAGTGAGGGCGCAGGCTCAGGGGTCAGCAGTGAGGGCGCAGGCTCAGGGGTCAGCAGTGAGGGCGCAGGCTCAGGGGTCAGCAGTGAGGGCGCAGGCTCAGGGGTCAGCAGTGAGGGCGCAGGCTCAGGGGTCAGCAGTGAGGGCGCAGGCTCAGGGGTCAGCAGTGAGGGCGCAGGGGTCAGCAGTGAGGGCGCAGGAGGTCAGCAGTGAGGGCGGCAGGGGTCAGCAGTGAGGGCGCAGGGGTCAGCAGTGAGGGCGCAGGGGGTCAGCAGTGAGGGCGCAGGGGTCAGCAGTGAGGGCGCAGGGGTCAGCAGTGAGGGCGTCAGGGGTCAGCAGTGAGGGCGCAGGGGGTCAGCAGTGAGGGCGCAGGGGTCAGCAGTGAGGGCGCAGGGGTCAGCAGTGAGGGCGCAGGGGTCAGCAGTGAGGGCGCAGGGGTCAGCAGTGAGGGCGCAGGGGTCAGCAGTGAGGGCGCAGGGGTCAGCAGTGAGGGCGCAGGGGTCAGCAGTGAGGGCGCAGGGGTCAGCAGTGAGGGCGCAGGGGGTCAGAGTGAGGGCGCAGGGGTCAGCAGTGAGGGCGCAGGGGTCAGCAGTGAGGGCGCAGGGGTCAGCAGTGAGGGCGCAGCAGCTGAGGGCGCAGCAGCAGTGAGGGCGCAGCTGAGGGGTCAGCAGTGAGGGCGGGGCGCTAGGGGGTCAGCAGTGAGGGCGGGGCCAGGGGTCAGCAGAGTGAGGGCGGTGGCTCAGGGGTCAGCAGTGAGGGCGGTGGCTCAGGGGTCAGCAGTGAGGGGGCAGCGGAGGGCTCTAGGGGTCAGCAGTGAGGGCTCTAGGGGTCAGCAGTGAGGGCTCAGGGGTCAGCAGTGAGGGCTTCAGGGGTCAGCAGTGAGGGCTCAGGGGTCAGCAGTGAGGGCTCAGGGGTCAGCAGTGAGGGCTCAGGGGTCAGCAGTGAGGGCTCAGGGGTCAGCAGTGAGGGCTCAGGGGTCAGCAGTGAGGGCGCAGGGGTCAGCGTGAGGGCAGTGGTCAGAGTGAGCGCAGGGGTCAGCAGTGAGGGCGCAGGGGTCAGCAGTGAGGGCGCAGGGGTCAGCAGTGAGGGCGCAGGGGTCAGCAGTGAGGGCGCAGGGGTCAGCAGTGAGGCGGCAGCATGAGGGCAGCAGTGAGGGCGCAGGGGTCAGCAGTGAGGGCGCAGGGGTCAGCAGTGAGGGCGGCAGGGGTCAGCAGTGAGGGCGCAGGGGTCAGCAGTGGAGGGCGCAGGGCGCAGGGGTCAGCAGTGAGGGCTCAGGGGTCAGCAGTGAGGGCGCAGGGGTCAGCAGTGAGGGCGCAGGGGTCAGCAGTGAGGGCGCAGGGGTCAGCAGTGAGGGCTCAGTGGTCAGCAGTGAGGGCGCAGGCTCAGTGGTCAGCAGTGAGGGCGCAGCCTCAGGGGTCAGCAGTGAGGGCTCAGGGGTCAGCAGTGAGGGCTGAGGGGTCAGCAGTGAGGGCTCAGGGGTCAGCAGTGAGGGCTCAGGGGTCAGCAGTGAGGGCTCAGGGGTCAGCAGTGAGGGCTCAGGGGTCAGCAGTGAGGGCTCAGGGGTCAGCAGTGAGGGGTCAGCAGTGAGGGCTCAGGGGTCAGCAGTGAGGGCTCAGGGGTCAGCAGTGAGGGCTCAGGGGTCAGCAGTGAGGGCTCAGTGGTCAGCAGTGAGGGCGCAGGCTCAGTGGTCAGCAGTGAGGGCGCAGCCTCAGGGGTCAGCAGTGAGGGCTCAGGGGTCAGCAGTGAGGGCTCAGGGGTCAGCAGTGAGGGCTCAGGGGTCAGCAGTGAGGGCTCAGCAGTGAGGGCGCAGGGGTCAGCAGTGAGGGCGCAGGGGTCAGCAGTGAGGGCGCAGGGGTCAGCAGTGAGGGCTCAGGGGTCAGCAGTGAGGGCTCAGGGGTCAGCAGTGAGGGCGCAGGGGTCAGCAGTGAGGGCGCAGGGGTCAGCAGTGAGGGCGCAGGGGTCAGCAGTGAGGGCGCAGGGGTCAGCAGTGAGGGCGCAGGGGTCAGCAGTGAGGGCGCAGGGGTCAGCAGTGAGGGCGCAGGGGTCAGCAGTGAGGGCGCAGGGGTGAGCAGTGAGGGCGCAGGGGTCAGCAGTGAGGGCGCAGGGGTCAGCAGTGAGGGCGCAGGGGTCAGCAGTGAGGGCGCAGGGGTCAGCAGTGAGGGCGCAGGGGTCAGCAGTGAGGGCGCAGGGGTCAGCAGTGAGGGCGCAGGGGTCAGCAGTGAGGGCTCAGGGGTCAGCAGTGAGGGCGCAGGGGTCAGCAGTGAGGGCGCAGGGGTCAGCAGTGAGGGCTCAGGGGTCAGCAGTGAGGGCGCAGGCTCAGTGGTCAGCAGTGAGGGCGCAGCCTCAGGGGTCAGCAGTGAGGGCTCAGGGGTCAGCAGTGAGGGCTCAGGGGTCAGCAGTGAGGGCTCAGGGGTCAGCAGTGAGGGCTCAGGGGTCAGCAGTGAGGGCTCAGGGGTCAGCAGTGAGGGCTCAGGGGTCAGCAGTGAGGGCTCAGGGGTCAGCAGTGAGGGCTCAGCAGTGAGGGCTCAGGGGTCAGCAGTGAGGGTGCAGGGGTCAGCAGTGAGGGCGCAGGGGTCAGCAGTGAGGGCGCAGGGGTCAGCAGTGAGGGCTCAGGGGTCAGCAGTGAGGGCTCAGGGGTCAGCAGTGAGGGCTCAGGGGTCAGCAGTGAGGGCTCAGCAGTGAGGGCTCAGGGGTCAGCAGTGAGGGCTCAGGGGTCAGCAGTGAGGGCTCAGGGGTCAGCAGTGAGGGCTCAGGGGTCAGCAGTGAGGGCTCAGGGGTCAGCAGTGAGGGCTCAGCAGTGAGGGCTCAGGGGTCAGCAGTGAGGGCGCAGGGGTCAGCAGTGAGGGCGCAGGGGTCAGCAGTGAGGGCGCAGGGGTCAGCAGTGAGGGCGCAGGGGTCAGCAGTGAGGGCGCAGGGGTCAGCAGTGAGGGCTCAGGGGTCAGCAGTGAGGGCTCAGGGGTCAGCAGTGAGGGCTCAGGGGTCAGCAGTGAGGGCGCAGGGGTCAGCAGTGAGGGCTCAGGGGTCAGCAGTGAGGGCTGAGGGGTCAGCAGTGAGGGCTCAGGGGTCAGCAGTGAGGGCTGGAGGGTGCAGAGCAGGGCTGGAGGGTGCAGAGCAGGGCTGGAGGGTGCAGAGCAGGGCTGGAGGGTGCAGAGCAGGGCTGGAGGGTGCAGAGCAGGGCTGGAGGGTGCAGAGCAGGGCTGGAGGGTGCAGAGCAGGGCTGGAGGGTGCAGAGCAGGGCTGGAGGGTGCAGAGCAGGGCTGGAGGGGGCAGAGCAGGGCTGGAGGGGGCAGAGGAGGGCTGGAGGTGGCAGAGGAGAGCGGAGGCAGGGTGGCGGAAGACTTACTGGGCTGTTGGCGGGCGGCGGGCAGCGGCAGTGCTGTTGGCGGTTCCGGAGGCCGGGGGCGGAGTGTGGGCGGGGCTAGCTGGGTGATGGAGGAGCGTCAGCCGGTCTGTGGAGAGAGCGGCAGGACTGGGAGCTGTGCCGGCGGAGGCCCCACACTCGTTCCGGGCCGGTTGGCGGATGTTGGTGGGCGGTGAGCTGCAGGGCTGTGGGCGGGATGTGGGCGGCCGCAGACTGGGCTCTGTGCAGGGCCGGTGGCGCCGCTCGTGGGTCTGGTGCTTCCGGTTCCGGAGTTGGACACAGGAGGGAGGCCATCACGGAAGCGGAAGCGGATTTTGGGCGGAAGTGGCCTTCGGGTTTTATATAATAGATATATATATATATATATATATATTACTGTTTTTTGGCAACCTCAAAAATTACAGTGAAAAATATCTATGGCTGGTTTAACACTTCCATTTTTTTAATCAGGGGCGATCCCCAGGAACCCCCGAAATTGACAAACTGGATGCTCCCACACCTGTATTATCACTGCTCTGTCTAACGGATCAGTGACAATACCGGTGCGGGAGTATGCTCTTGAATCCAGTTATTTACCTATTTCCACCAGATCCAGATGGCGTGTCATTTAGAACTGCGCTATGGGTATGCACAGACTAAAAATACGCCTGATGCGTGTTACATAGGGACACATTTAATTCAACCCAGATTGCCCCTGATCTGAGTGTCCCCATTTTTTTGTCACGGAGATCAAATTCGCAACAAAATGTATTTTTGGTCTCGGTGCAAAAAAACGGTGAGACTCGGATCAGGGGCAGATGGGAAGAACTGGATGAACTCGCAAGTGCCTGCGACCTCATTGCTGATGCATCCAGTTTCATCAAAATTCACACTGATGCCAAATAACGGCAGTGTGAAACCAGCCTTAGCCTAGGGTCACACTTGAGGGCTGTATGCGATTTTCCATGCGATTTTCACACTTAGATTGTGTGAAAATTGAATGCAAAATCGCATCCATAGACCCCAATACAAGAAACGCTTGCCCCAGTGCCAAAAAAGCATGGCTAAAGTGCCATGCGTTTTTTGGCTGCGTTTTTGGCTCAGCACCAAAAAACATCTCTTGAGACGTTTTTTGGTGCTTTTTCAAAAACTCATGCGTTTTTGTAACATGGGGCCCTATGGATCACGCTTGCGAAAACGCATGGCACAAAATGGTACCATGTGTTTTTGCATGCGTTTTCGCATGCGTTTTTTAAGGCTGCTCCTGACCTAACTGCAAAAACGCAGCCCAAAATCGCAGGCTGTCAGGAACAACCTTAAAAATAGCCTTATTTGGCTACTTTGAAAAATAAAGTCAAAGTAAGGCTAGGGTCACACTTGCATGCGTTTTTTTAAGGTTGCTTTTGGCAGCCTGCGTTTTTGGGCTGCGTTTTTGCTTTTAGCTCTGAAGAAGCCTTAAGAAAATGCGAAAATGCATGCAAAAACGTATGCTACCATTTAGTGTCATGCGTTTTTGCATACATTTCCCATTGGGCCCAATGTTACAAAAATGCATGCGTTTTTGAAAAAGCACCAAAATTGGTGCTGAGCCAGAAACGCAGCCAAAATCGCATGGCACTTTAGCCATGCGTTTTTGGCATTGAGGCATGCGTTTTTGCCATTATATCCTATGGATGCGATTTTCACACAATCCAAGTGGGAAAATCGCATGGAAAATCGCATCCAACCCTCAAGTGTGACCCTAGCCTAAAATAAAAATTCTAGTTACCAAAGAGCCATGATAGTATAGGAAAGCAGAAAAATATGATGAAAAGATTACCAAAAACATTTCCACTGCAACCCAATCTCTGGTTCTAGACTGGATTTTTCCATGACACTTGTTGTGTTCTTACTAAAAGGTATTTTTTTTTTTTTTTTGCAAATTTGTGAGACACCAGCAAATATCCCTTTCTGAAGCCCAGAACAAGCCTTCTTTGATTTCCAAAAAACAGACAGCCATTCAGTATTTTTATAACACAGTGACTCCCTTTAAAAGGTTGTTTTTGGAAGCAATTTGAGTATTTTTAATTGACTGCTCAATTATAAGATTTGTTATTCTTAAATGTTCAGCCTTGAAATTCTTTACATTGTATGGCGGGCAGGTTGACGTTTCAGTTATATGGAAGCTTCATACATCTACATTTACTAAGGAAATTCCTATCCACTTGGTGACTCTACACTGATATATACAGGAAATGCCACAGATAACAACTTCAAAATTATTACAGCTTATCAGAATCACTTCCATTGCAAGCAAAATTCATTTGACGAGGGCATTGTTGCTCAGCAACCAGTGGTAAAATGGTAGAGTAGTAGAAAGGAAAAAGTAGTAAATGAATACAAATGAAAAAGCCATTTCTATAACATTCTATGGGCAATTGAGTCAAAAGAAGAAAAAATGATGGACAACACAGAAACCATTATTTTTGACAGAAATCAAATATAACATTTTACACAAAGAACCTCAAGACACCAGAACATCAGTGTATCATGACGGTAATAGCGTGATGATGAAGGGATGCTTTGCAGCTTCACAATCTTAGCAACATGCTATATGCTTTAACTAAGACTTCTGCTCTAAACTGTAAAATTCTTTACAAAATGTTCAATTGCATGTTCTTAGGTTGAAGCATAATAAGAATATTGAGGAAGAAAATGTCCTGAAGCACATAGAAGTCTAAATGTACTATGTCAAAGTTGATCTTCATAGAGATATTGTGGCAAGACTTGGGAAAAAAACTATGTATAAAATTTACTACATTTACTGTAAATTGAGGCCCATGTACACAAGAACCATCTGTATGGAACAGCAAGAGAGGAAAGAAACCTGTGTTGCTCTTATTAAAGGGACTCTGTCAAGTCATTTTTCAGTATGATACTAATAGCACCCTTGAATAGTGCTTAGGCAGAAACCTCATATGGCGTCACAACAAGCTTTTTCCCTTTAACACTAGAACTTCCAATGGAGTCATTTTTACTCCTCGCAATTTTTATGTCTCTTCTATGACTACTTTTTTCTGAATTCCGGCTTATTATTGTTTTACTTAGTTTACCTTTGTTACTTCCTGTAGAAAAATATGAAAATCAGAAAAAAACATTCCAAAGCACTACTGTCGGATCTCACAATAAAAACACATAAGAAAAAATATAATTATTATTAAAAACCACAAATGAAACTCTAAAAATCAACGAAAACAAGCTAGAAGTCAAAATGACTCCATTCAGTAGTTCTAGGGGGGGGGGGGGGTGAAAAGTCAGGTAGTCCTAGTGTTAAATCCCCCTTTAACATGTACGGTACGGGCCACGACCTCCAGGACCGACACTGTGACATCCATCAGACAGATCCCAGATGGTTGAGTGCCCCAGCCTGGCGACTGCGACTTTTGGTGTCACAAACAGGATCTAGAAACCCCATTAACCAGGGTCCTTTGTGCTAAAGACTGTGTGTTATTGAACTGTTTAATGGCGGCTGCCATGCTACAAAGCCATGAGTTGGGCTAGGGGAGTGTTGTGTCCTCCCATCGTGGGAAGAGCCTGCCAGTGGTGCCAAAATTGCATCCAGCCCCCCTGTATGGACTCTAATGCAGGTTGGTTTGTCTGTCAACCAGGATGCACCACCCCCTGCAATGAAAGCCCGAGCAGAGACCAAGCTCCACCTCCAAAAAGGTGGGGGCTACAACACACAGAGACAGAGGAAGAAGTTTGTGCCTACACCTGGAAGAAGTACAATGCCATTAGAGAAGTCTGCATATGTAGGCAAGGGAGTGCCATGTCAGAGGAAAATGCAAGGATGTGGCCGATACTCCAGCAACTGCAGTGCCCGGTGGCCTCTGGATGGAGCGAGGCTTGTTCCGACCTAAGCCGGTGGCACCCTGTCTCTTGATCCTGGAGGTGGAAGAGCTGGAGCAGCAGTTCACGAGGATTCAAGTCTCACAGCTTGCGGAGTGGTATTATAAGCGAGAAGCAACACGGCTACAGGAGACGGCAGTGCCCACGGTGGAGAGCACCGAGGAGCTGATCAAACCGGTATGGCTGGATGAAGGTGCTGTGACTGATCTGAGTACCGCCCTTGACCTGGTGGGCCCCCTAGAGACCCTACCGGAGTTCTTCCATTGCCCCTGAAAAGTGCCTTACCGTTATGGGTTGGACAAGACGGGTGGAATGCTCCTCAGGGACAAACTCCCGGCCCCGCTAGAGCCCATCTGGAAAGATAGGGCATGAGAGTTAAAGGCCAAAGCCCTATTCTTCCGATTGGTATGGACAGGGTCAATCTTATTGGGTTCCCATGAGACCCAGACTCGGAGTGGTTAATGGTTGGTCCAGGAAAGGTACTGGAAGAGTCCAGAGATAAGCATGACATGATCTTGGAGGAGACCTTTTATAAAAAATAGAAAAAGATAAAGGAGACAAGCGAGGCGCAATAGTGCCCTATCAATATGACACTGATTCCACACTCAGATCAAAAAGAGATGCACTCACCTGGTCTAGTTGTGTGCACCCACAACTAGTTTTTATTGCATGTAGTTTATAAGCTGCTGCAGGACCTCCACCGCCACGTAGCACGTGTAAAGATGATCAGATCCAGGGATGGTGTATAGACAGTCTGCGCTGCTTTAAATAATCAGTCACAAGTCTTTAGGTAAAAGACCCCCCTTCTTTATTTCCACCTATGCGTTTCAATGCCACTCAGGGCACCGTCATCAGGGCCTCTGATGACGGTGCCCGGAGTGGCACTGAAACGCGTAGGTGGAAATAAATACGGGGGGTCTTTTACCTAAAGACTTGTGACTGATTATTTAAAGCAGCGCAGACTGTCTAAACACCATCCCTGGATCTGATCACTTTTATAAAAAAAATGGCAGGCTGCACGACAGGCAGATGCAGCGGCCAAGGAGAAGGCACGCCAGGTCCGCTACAGAGTGATGCAAGACCAAACACACAATGAGAAGCCAGAGGCAAGAAGAGCAGTTAAAGGGGAGCCTCAGGTCCAGAGAATGGGATTGGTGGTGACCTTGGATCTGTATAAAGTTTTCGGTTTTATAAAAGAACCGAGGCTTCTCTCTGAGATATTTGTGAATCAGAGGGATGTGGAGCGGTATCTGCCTCATGGTGCCGCAGACCGTGAACTTTACCGGAGGGATTTGGTTGAGTACACCTGCCAATTCAGGCAAAGAGGGTGTTACACGATTAATGTAACCTGGGTACAGTCAGTGGTGAGTGTCCCCGACACCATCCCCGCCTACCGTAACTGGACGTGATGAAACCAGCAGAAGACCCACAGCCTTCGAAATCAAAGCAGTCCATCCAGTAGAAAATTAACCCTCGCTCACACCGGACAGGTTTTGGGTGACGGATTCTTCACTTTATGGAGGAGCTCGGGGTGATGCCACTAACACCTGAAATAAGAGGAGAGATGTTTGCGAGTGCCCCCTATTGTTTCATAAATGTGGGATGCCAAGTTCCTCATACCTCCTCTGGCCAAGGGAGTAAGTAAATGACTGTTTGAACTGTTTAAACTACTGCTGAAGTGTTGCACCGTTGTGCCTGTTATAACCAGTTATTATATTGTGTGATGTTTACGTTAACCTGATAATAATGTGAACTGTTCTTGGAAAGTTGGCGGGCCAGTCTTAGATAGTATTATGTGTAAGTTAATAAAAAGCCTGGCCAGGTCATAGCACTTAGTAACCTTAAGTTAATTACAGGTAATTGGGCCACAGGACTATGTGGTGGCCAGGACTCTTACCTGTAAATAGTAGCGCCTCTTAAGGTGCTTTTCTATAGGTTTTCAGACCAGAACACTAAGGTGCAACTCTTGGATCCAGTTGCACTTTAATCAAACCGTTTGCACTTCATAGCCCTCAAAAACCGTCAGCATGGCTGAAGAAAAAGGTCAACTATGATCTTTGTGCCCTGTAGCCACGCCCAGGGACGAAGCTGAAATGTGGTTTGGGGCAGTAACCCATCATTGTACTTGAATGCTGTGACGTGACGCACTGCATTGGCGTCCTTGCAGAAAGCTGTTGTATGGTTTACACTGTTTACAGTTTTTAGTATTTTTGTACATTTGATACTTTGAAACATTCAAGTCATGTGCCTTCCTTAAAGTAAAGTTGTTTACTGTTAATTATGCAAAGAAAAAAAAATTATTGTATATGTCCTGATTAACACCTCTGTACGTTTCTTACAGCCCCCGTATGTGCTGTGTTTCACAGGGGAGGAATTTGGCCCCAGGCGGTTCAGTCGCCATTATGGTACTGCACCTATCCTATAGGTGTGGCATCATGCTCACAGGTAAGAAGGGAAAACTTTGCTGAGACCCCCAACACACACTCAAAACTATCCAAACTCCAGGCCAGTGAGATGCTGGGCGACAGAGACTCACATTCAGAGCTGTTCCCATCTACTGACTAGAGGGAGAAGTTAGGTTAGGGGTGGGATTTAAAGTAAGTAAGTTCTAGGTGAAGTCAGGAGCTTGGAAGGAGCAGGACATTCCTAGGTCAGCTGCAATTCCCAGGCCCGAAGACCCAAATCTGCAGCCAGCCATCTAGTCCGAGCAGAGGAAGTAGCTGAAGAGGGGTACCAGCCCCAATTTGATCTGGATATCTTCAGGACCAGCCAAGAAACTGGTGATCACTGGGCTGCATGTACAGAGACTACTATTGTGGACTCTTCCAAGGCTAAGGAACTATATAGGGTCAGGAGGACTTGCAAGGCAGTCACTCAGGGAACCCAGTGTCACCAGCCTTATGGGACTTGTAAACACAGGACACTAGAAGAACATGGGGTCAGAGAGAGATATAGCAGCAAGGAAGGCCATATTCCCTGTGTCTCAGCAGAGTGGACCTAGACTACTTGTGATCTGGCCAGGCTGCAATCCTGGTGAATACAGTACCCCGGCTGGGTTGTATGACCAGGGTCACACATGACCTCCATTTTGCCCTGGATCTGTTTTTGGAATCAGTTTTTGGACTTTTTTTTCTAAGTCCAAAAAGCATATCCGTTAACGCATGGTGCACTTAAGTGTCATTGTGTTTTTCAAAAACACTATGCCATTTTTCCCTGCCACCAAAAAATGCTGCATGCAATGTTTTTGGGTGCAGGAAAAAAAACGCATGCGTTTTTTTAACATGGGGCCCTATGGGAAACCCATCCGTTAACGCATGGTACATATAGGTACCATGCGTTTACCCATTGCGTTTTTTAAGAAAAAATGACTAAGTCCAAAAAACGTTCAGAGTCACAGGAGGCAGAAAAAGCACCCTAACCAAAACGGATCAATTTTTATAAACACTCTAAAAAACAGATTGCCATGTGTGACCCTAGCCTATCTCTGTTGAACTCAAGTAAAGATGACTGGTAAGAACTGCAAGAATCCTGTGCCTGTCTACTCTTTCCTGTGCATCTCTGCACACATGCACGCTACTACGACTACCAAATCACTAATTTACCATCATTACACCCCCAGTGGCCTGCTCTGTCTCAGGGGGAGTGCTCCAACTAGCTGCCTTACCACCTATTACCTGGGGAATAACATATGCAGCGCTGGTCATCCCTGACCAGAAACCTCAGATCACGTCACAACAAACTCTTCCCCTTTAAATCCCCTTTTATTATGTCCGGTACAGGCCAAGACCTCCGGGACCGCCACTGTGACATCAATCAGACTGACCCCAGATGGTCAAGTACCCCGACCCAGCAACCGCGACACAAAAATACATAGATAACAGACAGATAGGTAGACAGAGGGATGGATAGATAGACAGATTTAAAGAGCGTTATATATAGATATAGAGATAGATAGATGGATATATATATATATAATAGACAGATAGATACATAGATATATACTGTACATAGGTGATAGAGAACGATAGATACAGAGATAGATAATAGATACACAAATAGATATACTGATAGATAGAGGGATCCATAGATAGATAGATATAAAGATATATAGATTGATATAGATAAATGATAGTTACAAGTAGACAAATGGATCGATAGATAATAGACAGATAGATGGATAAATAGATGGATAGATAGATAATTGATAATAGGTGTATCCTGGGGGTGGCTGGCCCAAGTGGCAGGGGGGCAAGTGCCCCCCAGGCTGGTGGAATTGTCCTAATTTAGGGTCGCCCCTTCAATGATATGGGCCGGCCGGCGCCGCAATGACAGCGGGACTGGGGTAGGGGACGGCCGACCGTGGCGGGCAGCGTGGTGAGTGTCAAAACCCCCCTTCCCTCTCCTCTGCTGGCACCCCTCCCGCTCAGCCGCCCGGGTCTGATAGCACCCCCCTCCCCCACTCCTCAATTGCCTCGAGGGCTGGAAGAATCAGTGTGCCCTCCAGGGCAAGGTTCCCCAGGCAGCCCCTGGGTGTATCAAGCATGTGGGGTAATATATAATGACATGACATGAATATATAATATGACATTCACATTAAACACACCATAAAAATGTTTATATACAGTCATATGAAAAAGTTTGGGCACCCTTCTTAATCTTACTCTTTTTTTTTCTGTTTAAAATTGGGTTTTTGCAACAGCTATTTCAGTGTAATATATGTAATAACTGATGGACACAGTAATATTTCCGGATTGAAATGAGGTTTATTGTACTAACCGAAAATGTGAAATATGCATTATAATATGCAAAAGTATGGGCACCTCAACAGAAAAGTGACATTAATATCACAACCCTGCAAAATTGAATTTTTTGAAAAATACAAGAGAAGTTTTCACTGATTTTTATGTAATTTGGTATCGTAATTACGAAAATGACCTCCATTTTTTTCCATCACGTAAGGATTTTTTGTAAAACCAAGATCGATATTTTTGCTAAAATCCTATTTAAAAAGGAATTCTGTCGAACAATTGTACATGTAATATCTGGCAACAGTGGTTTTTATCCATTTAAATTTATGTATAAATATACAGAGGCCCCCCCCCTGCTGGCACACGGCCCCCCCTTCGGTATACAGAGGCGCCCACCTCCGCATTGATCTTACCCTCCGATGTCCGCAGGCCCACGGGGTCCTCCGTCCACTCTCCTCGCTGTTTGCCGGGTTTGCTGAGAGCGGCGCAGCAGGGATGACGTCATCACTGCGCCCGGCGGTCACATGTAGAACCCGCCGGCATACAGCAAGGAGAGAGGAGGGAGGACCCCGGATGCCTGCGGATATCGGAGGGTGAGATCAATGCGGAGGCAGGGGGCCTCTATATACCGAAGGGGGGGCCGTGTGCCAGCAGGGGGCCTCTGTATACCAATGGGGGGACCATGTGCCAGCAGGGGGGGGGGGGGCCTCTGTATGTTTATACATAAATTTAAATGGATAAAAACCACTGTTGCCAGATATTACATGTACAATTGTTCGACTGAATTCCTTTTTAAATAGGATTTTAGCAAAAATATTGATCTTGGTTTTACAAAAAATCCTTACGTAATGAAAAAAAATGGAGGTCATTTTCGTAATCAGCATACCAAATTACATAAAAATCAGTGAAAACTTCTCTTGTATTTTTTTCATCACAGGCCTGTGTATTTAGTAGATCCACCTTTTGCAAAAATAACAGCCTCTAGTTGCTTCCTGTAGCTGTTAATGAGTTCCTGGGTCCTGGATGAAGGTATTTTTGACCATTCCTACAAAACAATTCCAGTTCAGTTAAGTTTGATGGTCGCCGAGCATGGACAGCCCGCTTCAAAACATCCCACAGATGTTCAATGATATTCAGGGGACTGGGATGGCCATTCCAGAACATTGTAATTGTTCCTCTGCATGAATGCCTGAGTAGATTTGGAGCGGTGTTTTGGATTATTGTCTTGCTATCCATCCCCGGCATAACTTCAACTTTGACACTGATTCTTGAACATTATTCTCAAGAATCTGCTGATACTGAGTGGAATCCATGCGACCCTCAACTTTAACAAGATTCCCGGTGCCGTCATTGGCCACACAGCCCCAAAGCATGATGGACCCTCCCCCAAATTTGACAGTGGGTAGCAAGTGTTTTTCTTGGAATGCTGTGTTTTTGTGGCGCCATGCATAACGCCTTGTTGTATGACCAAACAACTCAATCTTTGTTTCATCTGTACACAGGACCTTCTTCCAAAATGAAACTGGCTTGTCCAAATGTGCTTTTGCAAACCGCAGGCAACTCTGTTTGTGGCGTGCATGCAGAAACGGCTTCTTTTGCATCACTCTCCCATACAGCTTCTCCGTGTGCAGTGTGCGCTGTATTGTTGACTGATGCACAGTGACACCATCTGCAGCAAGATGATGCTGCAGGTCTTTGGAGGTGGTCTGTGGATTGTTCTTGACTGTTCTCACCATTCTTCTTCTCTGCCTGTCTGATATTTTTGTTGGCCTGCCACTTCTGTCCTTTACAAGAACTGTCTCTGTGGTCTTCCATTTCCTTACTATGTTCCTCACAGTGGAAACTGACAGGTTAAATCTCTGAGACAACTTTTTGTATCCTTCCCCTGAACAACTATGTTGAACAATGTTTTTTTAAGATCATTTCAGAGCTGTTTTGAGGAGCCCATGATGCCACTCCTCAAAGAAGATGCAAATAGGAGAACAACTTGCAAGTGGACACCTGAAATAGCTTTTCTCATGATTGGATACACCGGTCTATGAAGTACAAAGCTCAATGAGGTTACCAAACCAATTTAGTTCTTCAGTAAGTCAGTAAAAAGTAGTTAGGAGTATTCAAATCATGAAAATCAGAAGGGTGCCCATACTTTGGCACCTGTCAAATTTTGAAATAATGCATATTTTACATTTTTGGTTAGTACAATAAACCTCATTTCAAACCTGAAATATTACTGTGTCCATCAGTTATTACATATATCACACTGAAATAGCTGTTGCAAAAACCAAATTTTAAATAAAAAAAAATGAGTAATATTAAGAGGGGTGCCCAAATGTTTTCATATGACTGTATATATATATATGCTCAAACACACTGTATACACACAGCTCACATGCAATGTATACACACGGCTCACCAACACTCTGTATACACACAGCTCACACACAGTGCATGCACACAGCTCGCCCACACACTGTATACACATAGTCACACACACTGTATACACACAGCTCACATGCAATGTATACACACGGCTCATCAGCATTCTGTATATGTGGCACCCCTGCTGGGGATTGCCACAGGACTCACTGATGCAAGGAGAGACATACATCTTGGTACACACAACAAACAACACCTTCCACCCCAGACCTGGAGGGGGAGCTCTACTTGCTGCCTTAAGCAAGTTCCCCTATAAGGATCCAGGCTTGAGGGGAGGAGTCAGTTAGTCTGCTCTGAGCAGTAAAGGGAGCAGTTAGTTCCAGTAAGACAGCCAAGGAGAAGGAACTGGTTGCTGGGACCAAGCCAGGCCCAGAACCGGGGGACACTGACCAGCTGTGCAGTGCCCTAGAGAGAGGGTCGGAGACCAGTGGAGGAAGTAGGAGAAAAGAAGAAAGGAACAGACCTGGTTTCCCTTTAGCCCACCTGGACACCGGAGTCCGGTTTTGCTAATAATCTAAAAGTGTAGCAGAGAAAGCCCAGACAGACCAGGAGGATCTAATCCCCCTGAAGTAAGACGAGAAGACACTCAAACCTGACCAAGTATAGGACCAGGGACCTAAGCAGAGAATAGTGATCCCACAGAAAGATCCTCATTGTCAGTTATGGAGTAGTACCCTGAGAGGGAGAAGTAGCGGCAGGTTGAGTTTCAGGCAGGATTTACCCCAACCACCGCACACAGTGACAGAGGAGGCCTCACAACTCTCCAAGGTGAAAGTCCCAAATTGCACAGAGAACCTGGTTACTCTTCTGGACTGTACCTCTTACCGGACATCAGTAAAAAGGTACCAAAACAGAGACTATTGTGTGTGTGTGCCTGATTCTCCACCACTGCCTGCAGCGTTCACCGCAGAACTGCCACTACTACTTCCCTCATCCACCCCTCTGCCCTGAGGTAAAGCTCCACTTGTGGTGAGCTGTACTACTCTGAGCTGCATCTCCATCACCTCAGTGGCCGGCCGCAGCGCTGGTATCCACGTTACCAGGTACCACAGGTGGCGTCACGTTACCATTTTTCCATCCATCATTATCATTCCCCACCATTCCTGCCATTGAGGGTCCAGGGCACGGAACCGGGAACCGACCAGACGTGATTCCCCCCTGAGGTAACAACCTGTTCCGGTATCCGAGTACCCCTACCATGTCGATCGACTCATATACACACAGCTCACACACAATGCATACACACAGCTCATCCACACAATGTATACACACAGCTCACACACACATTGTATACACACAGCTCACACACCCTATATCCACATAGCTCACACACATTGTATACACACAGTGCCCACACACTGTATATACACAAATCACATACACTGTATACAAACAGCTCACACTCATACTGTATAGCCCCGAGATAAACAGTTTAGAAAGAAAGATAAAGCGCAGAAAGGGTTTTATCTGAGAGATTAGTGCAAAAAAAGAATTGCAGGGGCTCACCTGGCAGGGTTGTGAACAGTCACAACCACTATGAAAGTATCATACCAGCTGACACGTTCCCTTATTAGCGATTAGTGCATATCCAGAAAAGACAGATTAAGTGTTAACAACTGTGCTGCTGAAATCCGCGAGACATCAAAGGTTAGATTACGACATAGGTTTATTTTTCAACGCGTTTCAAAGATCTCTGGCCCCTTCCTTCCTCAGAATCTATGTGTCACATTGGTTTGTCCTATCAGATTATAATCATTTTCCCTGCTTTTCATGAAGTGAAAAAAGGATTTGCACAAGATGTTTTGGAACAACCTCCCTGTTACATTGTTACGTTACTTTAAAAACTGTGCACAAGTGTACCTAGAAGAAATTATGCCATTTTGAAATCATGACATATTGATTGGATTTAGATTTTTCTTTGTTCAATCAAATTTTTTTTTGCAAATTGATAAAAATAAAGCATTCTTACTTTACAAACTTTTGCACGCCTGTCTAAAACAGTAGGGTATTTGGTACCAAGGGTTAATACCCAAAAGGCTTCCTAACCCTTGGTATCAAATACCCTACTGGAATGAACTTCTGTAATAATTTGTATTCCATATATTGATTGAATACACTGGCAATAACATGGGATATTAGTGTAGCCATTAAAAAGCTATTACTCATTTTGCGTGTATATAATGTTGCATCCAGAAAGACATGTGGTAGGTGGAGTTGCTAATTATGTCAATCTTCCTTTCACCTGTATGTCATTTGACAGTCTGTTCACCAAGTAGTATAAAGTGCTCAACATATTTTATTCTGTAGATTTTAAATTTTCATCTATATGGATGTGCCAACCATTTTTATTCCTTATGCAGTTTCACATGTCTCACAGGTAGACATTGTCTGAGCACTTGGCTCGACATTGCTGGGACGTTTTGGATTTCTAACACTTACCTGCTAATCTCTTTCAACTTGATCAGTATAGAGAATCTATATCCAGCATGGAGTGAAGTCAGAAATGGGTAAATATAGCTGAAGGGAGTGATGATCAGGGGCGGAACTACGCTGGTGCAGCCGGTGCAGCTGCACCAGGGCCAGCCCGGTTAGGGGGCCCCTTCAAGCTGGAGGGGCCCCAGCCGACCCCACAAGCCGCGGGAGAGCGCGGCTGTCAGCGCGGCTCTCCAGCCGACCCGCACAAGCGCGGGAGAGCGCGGCTGTCTGTCAGCGCGGCTCTCCCAGCGACCCACGAGCCGCGGGAGAGCCGCCGTCACAGGAGGGAGAGCGCGGCAGACCAGCGGTAAGAGCACGACACTAGTAGCACCCCCCCCCCCCCCGTCCACAACCTGCACCAGCACCCCCCCCCCCCCCGTCCACACCTGCACAGGGCCCCGGGGGGACGGTCCGCCCTGTGATGATAATAAGCTGTAGCTGGGCTTAAGGTTAAAACAGGTCTCAGCCTAAAATACAAGGTCCTAACCCTTCAGCAAGAAAGAAAAGTACTGTACTTCCAAAAGATAATAGTCAAGTGGCTTCACAGACAACTTGTGATCAATTAAATGCTGAGATCAACTGAATGCAGGTCACCCAGAGGTAACATCAGGAAATAACACCCTCATGACACCTCAGTTTTGATATGAAGACAATGGCTGCATAATCTGTAAACTGTAAAATAATGATAATTTTAGTCATAATAATCTATACAAGACTTTTTTCCTGTTTTTAAAAATCAAATATAGTAAAAAAACTGCCCTATTTTTACTAATTGTCCAGGAATTGTTTGATGTTTCTGACCCCTGTTATTAAGCCAAAGATATGCCTTTTTAATGTAGCTAATCTCCTGTAAAAAAAGAGCAATATAGCAAACATGGTTTATTTTGTTAATTAATTTTTTTATTTTTTATTTATTTTTTAACATTTTTGGTACAGCTCTTGCAAAATAAAATATTTCGTTTTCCCCTCTTTCAATAAAATAAATAAATAAAATTACTTGGAAATCGTAACACCATTCTTTTTTTGTAAAATCAAATATTTAAGTCAAAATAAAATATTAACTAAAACCTGGATACTCTATAAAGAAATACAAACAAAAATAAACATTTCAATTGTAAAAATGAAGAAATAATGCAAATCACCTGTAAGGTTAATAATGGACCTTCTTAAATTGCACTTAATTTTCAAAAGATAAGTCGAGTTGATATAGTGCAAATTTATTGCCATGTGACAAGTCATATCCCCTTCATTCTAATTCTTTACTGTGTTGGTTAAAAGAGCACTTCAATAATTATTATGGTTTTCAGAACTGATCCATCAATCGTATAAAAAGTCAAACAGAAGTATACCTATTTATTCATACAACGTAACCTACTACTAGGGCCAAGGATAACACCATATAGATCTATATTTTACAATATACTGCAAATTCTCAAGTTACCGTACTTAAACTAAACCTAAAGTATCAAATCACATATGTAGAAAGGTTCCCCATTGGTTGGATCATTATTAAGAAGTTATGAAAATAAACTACTTGTTGAGTGAAACTGACCTGAAAAATGTAATTCCGAGCTCTACCAGGCCCAAGTCAAGCCAATTATCATAAAAGCATGCAGTAATGGTTACACCTTTTCGGTATGTTCATGAGCTATGGATCTGGCACAAATTTCAGCACAGAATATGTACTGAAATCTGAAGACAGTCCACATCTCATGCATGTGAAAGGGCTTTCCGCAATCTTCTTCACGTGCATTGGAAATTTCCGGTGCAGATTTTCTGTATGGGGAAATCAAGTATTAGCCCTAGTGAATGATAGTTGTACTAATCTTAATAAAGATCCACAACAGCGGGAACTTCATATTATTCTATGAGCTATATTGTATAAAGTCAATAGACTTAGTGGCTTGTTTAGTCCATGAATGCTGTATGCGGGGTTCATCTATTTAGTTAAAAAGAAAAAAATTAAAAAGCCAAAAAGATTTATGCTTAATATATAGACAAGCCTTCCATACCTTTTTATCAATTGGTTCTCCCCCTTTTAACCCTTCTCAAATAAGCTTGTGTTAATATGCAGAATGTCTGCATCCAAGCTTCAGGTACAAAGGTTCCGGGTACTCTGACGTCTCAACCTGTCCTTGTCTGGTTGTCTGGTTCCCCATGAATGATGGAAAGAAGATCTTCAACTGCTTCTGTACTGTCTTTGTCAACAGAGTTGCAGAGGGAGCAGGAATCGTACTCTTCACTCCTTCTCCACAATTCATGTCCAATCCCCACAGCTTGTATACATAGAGATGTTCATGAATGTGTCATCCAGTGGTCTTTTTGTACCACTTAAGGTCCCGTTACATGGCACGACATCGTCAACGACATCACTGATACGTCACGGGTTTGGAGACGTACCTGCGACGTTGTTGCAACTTGTTGCGTGTGACTCTGGCAAGTTGCTACGATAAATCGTTGGATCAAAGTTGACAGGTTTACCAACATGTTGGAAAACCTGACGATCTCAACTCCAGCAACCTGCTGCATCGTTCTTTGTGACACCGTGATAACAATTTCGTGGATGACTTCGCCCATTAACAGCAATGAGCAGGATCGTTCGCGGGTTTGTGAACGATACATTCTCACAACATCTTTGGTGAGTTGTCCACGATATATAGACATCTCACCAGCGATGTTGAAATGATGTAAAAAACGACCGCGCGCCCCGAGATCGTTGCCGACATCATTTCAACATCATGCCGTCTGACGGTACCTTTACACAGAGTGCAAGAGAGGTAGCAGGTATCGCCCATGTGCAATCCTACTTACTTAACCCTGTCCACTAGAGAAATAAAGACCCATGTGGGTGGAATATAGATATCATCAGAGTGATATCACAGCCCACATTACCGGCACACTAAGGAGTTGACAGGGCCAGCATTTTTTGTGTAAAGCATTTTAAGTCAGATTAGGAGAAAGCTGAGGGAAACATAATAAATTATCTTGAATAACTCATTTAACTGTGCAAGGACATCCTCTGCTGTATTAATAGAAGACAGGTATGAGAATAGCATTTCTCTTTCATGTATAGAAAAATGCATTGTTCCTTATTTACTTGGTCATATGGCAAAGTGTGAGATCCCAAAAAATTCCACAAATACTAGTGTTAGCTCCTCACATAGCTCCTTAAAGAGAACCCATCAGTTACTTTATGCCCTCAAACCTATAACTGTATGTTCCTGCAGCTTCCTACTACATCCCTAATCATCTCTGTATGACCTAAATGTGAAATATAATGGTTGTAAAAACATTTTTTAATGACTTACATTTTCCTCCATTGTCTAGACAGGCGGGTGTTCTCTAAGGGTTCATTTCTCTCCTTGCTTCTTTGTTATCACGTCCCGGTGGGCATGATAATGTAATTCAGAAGCGCAGTCCTGGATTTCAGATCTGTAGGTGGCTCCTTCCTGGTATGACGCCACTGCGCATCATTTCCGGTTCTATGCATTGTGGGGGATTGTTGGGGGTACTCGCCAGCTCCGGAGCATGCACAGTGCTCTCTCTGAATTCGACAAGTACACCCAATAATCCCCCACAATGCGCGTACCGAAAATGATGCACAGCAGCTCATACCAGGAAGGAGCCGCCTACAGATCTGAAATCCGGGACCGCGCTTCTGAATTATATTATCACGCCCACCGGGGCATGATAACAGTGAAGAAAGGAGTGAAATGAACCCTTACGAACACCCACCCATCTAGACAATGGGGGAAAAGGTAAGGTATAAACAGCAATGTTAAAACCATTATACTATATATTTAGGTCAGACAGGGATGATTAGGGATGTAGTAGGAAGCTGCAGGGACAGGTAATGATAAATTTGTGGGAGCTTGAAGTAGCTAACAGGTTCCCTTTAAGAATGAGACAATTTTTTGTTTTTGCATTTTCTTCCCCTTCTACTAAGAGCCACACCTTTTTTAATATTTCTGTCACCATAGTCATATTAGGGCTTGTTATCACAGCATTACTGAGATGGCTGTGACATGGGTAATACAATCACATCATGAGCACTGGCACGGGGTCCATTTGTATGCTGCTTTCACAAATTTCGCATAGTGGGGTTAAAGAAGAGCTGCACTCTGAGGGGTGATTCTACACTGCGCCTGATAATTAACATACAGAAATGAATGGCGTTTAAGAACTAATGTTTGTGTAGTCAAGGAGCACCATTTCCGGAACGTTTTTCAGTGCTAGGTGTCACTGTTAGAGAAAGTAAATGGATGCCTCACAAATGCCAGGTTGAACCTTTCTAAGCCTTAACATGCAAATAACCAGCTGTAGCCAGTATACAGGGTTATATGAGGATAAGCTATTAATTGACTGTATACCTGAGTTATATATGATGTAGATTTACTACTACTGTATGATGTTGAGAAAACTGTGAATGAAAATAAAAATCTACGATTTGCACCTCAATACTCAGTAATTCATAGAAACAGACCAGGGCTATGCTACCTTGTCCTTATTCAGAGTTGTGCAGGTCTTAAGGGACGTCTTGGTGTCAGGAGTACACAGAGGTCATTATAATGCAATAATGAGCCAAAAGTAGCAAAACCCATCTTGCTAGTAATTTATGGCATGTAGTGAAGTGTGAATCTGAACTGAGCTATGTATATACAGTTCTCTGATTCATAGGCCTACTTACTGCCAGGAATGACCTCAATAAGGCTTTACTGGGAAATAACAAAGGGTCATTTATTGGACAGAGTGTATCTTTATAGCCTCTCTTTACTTCACATTCTTTTCAGATTTTTGGCTGCAAATGGGGAAGGAAAGCCTTTAATAAGCAAAATGTATTTATTTTAATGCTGTTCTATCAATGATATGGACGATATGTTACTGACAGCTTCTACAAATCAGGCAATCATATTTAAGGTTCCGTTACACTGTACGATATCGTGAACTATATTGCTGAAATGTCACGGGTTTGGAGACATTCAAACGACATCGTTAGTACGTCGTTGCATGTGACACCGAGATACGACTACGATAAATCGTTGGATCGTTGATCGCAGATTTGAGAACATGTTTTCAAATCAAACATCCTCGATCAGCCAACCTGCTGCATCGTTATGTGTGACACTGCGATAACCATGTTGTTAACGACTTCCCCTATTCACATCAGTGAACAAGTATCGATTTGAAGAAAGAAAACCGGGCATGGGTCTACTTTGGGCAATATTTATTATTATTATTATTTTATTATGCCCATTGGGTTTCAGGCCTTACATGAGATGAGGGAGACAGAACAAGTACACAATCTAGGCGATCAGGACGTACAGTACAGGAGATACCATTATGTGAGTTTTCGACACACCCGATCAGTATTGCTCAGCTCAAGCACAAGTACAGTCAATACAATCAGAAAAAGGAGCGGCACTCACCGGGTTGCAGGCATGTGTAACCCTGATATGGACTGAATAAATTATCCATATGCCTGCAACCCGGTGAGTGCAGCTCCTTTTTCTGATTGTAGTGAACAAGTATAATTCACTGGGTTGTGCGAACGATAGCTGCTCGCCACATCGTTGGTGCGTCATCCACGATATCTAGACGTGTGACATCTCACCAACGATCTCAAAAAGTTGTCCTAACGACCGCGCTCCCGTGAGATCGTTGGTGATATCTTAATGACATTGAAGCGTGTAACGGTACCTTTACAAATATTCCTTGAACCTATTTATACCAAACAAGAAAAAATAGTGGGAGCCAAAAATTCAACCAATAATTGTATTAATGAGCACACAATGTACGCGATAATAAAAGAATATAAAAAGGAGACTGTCAGTACACCATCAACAGGTTTACCTAGACCCATACAAGTCTCTTCACAAAAAATCAGTTATGGAACTTTCCAAATGCATTTACTGCTATGCATACTTATAGGAGATTCCCCTTTGTATCTGCATGGGTTGTTTTAAGAAATAAAGGGAAAAAAATCCCCATCTAAAATGAAAACCACACATACTGTATATGATTCTTGATCACAATTTGAAAGGTGATAAGCAACAAAAAGGGTAAATTCATATTGCATGTAAAACAGTAAATTCATACTGCATACTGTAGAGAAGCTATACAATAAGAATAGGAAGTTAGGTTGTTGCATTGAACAGCAAAATGGTTGCATAGTGTCAGAATGTATAGCTTGGTCTTTTGGAAAAGCCTACAGTAACAGCACTGAAAAATTGCAAGTGAGGCAAGGATTACCAAGTGACCCCTCAGGAAGAAGCCTTATGCGAAACGCACGTCAGGGGTGCATCCAATACCAAACCATCGCCTGGTAATCCCTCCCTCACTTGCAATCTTTCAGTGCTGGTACTGTAGGATTTTCCATAGATCAAGCTATTTTGACTCTTTGCATCCGTTGCTGTTCCCATCAGATAGACTCTTCAAACTAACTTCCTATTCTTATGGCATAGCTTCCTTATGTGTTTACATGCATCCAGTATGAATTTACCCTTTCTGTTGCTTATCACCTTTCAAATTATGATCAAGAATCATAGATGTGCGGTTTATATTGCCTAGTGCTTTTTCACACTAGATGGGGATTTTTCCCTTTATTTCTTAAAACAACCCATGCAGAAGCAAAAGGGAATCTATTATATAATCACGAATGAGTTTTTTGCCCCTTTTGAGACCGCTCTCGCTGCGAGTCAGCGTGGTCATGTGGATACGAACGAAGCATTGGCCGCGCAGCGGCCATTGCGAGCAGCTCTAAGGCGACTCGCTATGCCCGCGCAGCGGGCATGGCGAGTCGCCTTAGCAGCGCGAAGCATTGGCCGCGAAGCGGCCATTGCGAGTCAGAGACTCGCTCTGCTAGAATCCCGATGCATTGTGCATCGGGCACCCATCTAGTCTCCTATAAGTATGCATAGCAGTTAAAGCATTTGGAAATTTTCATATCCGATTTGTTGTGAAGAGATTGGTATGGGTTTAGATTAACCTGTACTGATAGTCTCCTTTTAATATTATTTTATTATCGCGTACATTGTGTGATAATTAATAAAATTATTATTGTTTGAATTTGTGGCTTGTACTCCTGGTTTTTCTTATTTGGTATAAATATGCAATGGAGAGACTTATTATATAATGGTCATTATTCCTTGAACCTAATCTGATAGACTTCATAATACGTTATATGTCACATTCCAAAGATTTATATCAATAGCCTATAAGTTTTGTGCAGTTTTATGTAATAATGAAGCCAATGCTGTTTATGCTTAAAAAAAATATGTTTAAAATTCAAAAACAACTTACCAGCCAAGGACTCCAAGACCGCCCCTCTGCTCCTCAGTGAAACAAGAAGCTGGAAAAAATCAAGACGCAAATAGGGTTTTACTGCTTTACCATATGGCGATAATAAACAGTTGGCGGCTCATCTCGGGGGTTTGTGAGAGCCACAACCAACTATGATAGCGTGCTCCCACAACTACTGGTGCCACCATGAGGAGATAATATAACGCTGTTTGTGATTTTATCTGAAGAAGGAGCAAGTAATAGCTCCGAAAGGCATAAATAAATCGCAGATTTCTTTTAATCAATTCTGGACACTGATTCCTGACAGCGCGGCATATACACCATCTTCTACTACCGGTTCATCTCCTCTGCTCTTCAATGGTCACAGTTCACAGAGATCCAATCACTAGACTTGTACTGTCTACTGGCATCACTGCTGAGTCCAGAGCAGCAAAGAGACAGTGCTGGTGCAACTGAGATTACAGAAGCCAAGTATTGTCTATATTGTTATTTTAAAACATAAACAGCATGAGTCACATTTTTTAAATGAACCAGTTCAATCACTTTAAAGTTACTTCTGGTAATAATAATCAATCTGCTGTGTTGTCTAACTCAGATACCGTATATACTCGAGTATAAGCCGAGTTTTTCAGCACAATTTTTGTGCTGAAAAGTGCCCCCCTCGGCTTATACTTGAGTCTATACACTATATACTCGTGCCTGAGTGTGGGGGGTGGTGACAGGGGGCTGGAGGTGGCGGGGGGAGGCTGCAGAGTGAGCGGGGGTCACATGAGCCCGCTCATTAAATATGCACTGCATCCCCCTGTCAATCAGCGGCAGTGGGAGCGGTGCATATCTACTTGCCTCCCCCCCTGGTAGGGCTCCCCCATCCTTTGTTAAGTGCCCCATGCTGCCGCCACCATAAAATAACAAACGTTCTTACTCACCCTTCCGACACTCAACACTATCTGTGGGCTCCAAGCGTCCTCCCTCCGGTCTGCCGGCTTCTAATCATGTGACCGGCGCTTCAGTGACGTCATCGTGGCTGCGTCGCGGTCACATGATTAGAAGCCGGCAGATCGGAGGGAGGACGCTTGGAGCCCGCAGACAGTGCTGAGCGTCGGAAGGGTAAGAACGTTTGTTATGTTATGGTGGCGGCAGCATGGGGCACTTAACAAAGGATGGGGGAGCCCTACCAGAGGAGAGCTCTGCAGGGATGGGGGCACCCTGCAGGGATGGGGAGCCCTGCAGGGATGGAGGAACCCTGCAGGGATGGAGGAACCCTGCAGGGATGGGGGAGCCCTGCAGGGATGGAGGAACCCTGCAGGGATGGGGGAGCCCTGCAGGGATGGAGGAACCCTGCAAGGATGATGGCACCCTGCAGGGATGGGGGAGCCCTATAGAGATGGGGGAGCCCTGCAGGGATGGAGGAACCCTGCAGGGATAGGGGTACTCTGCAGGGATGGGGGAGCCCTGCAGGGATGGAGAAACCCTGCAGGGATGGGGGACCCTGCAGGGATAGGGGTACCCTGCAGGGATGCAGGAGCCCTGCAGGGATGGGGGAACCCTGCTGGGATGGGGGAGCCCTGCAGGGATGGAGGAACCCTGCAGGGATGGGGGAGCCCTGCAGGGATGGGGGAACCCTGCAGGGATGGGGGAATCCTGCAGGGATGGGGGAGCCCTGCAGGGATGGGGGAGCTGTGCCAGGGATGGGGAGCTGTGCCAGGGATGACGGAGCTGTGCCAGGGATGAGGGAGCTGTGCCAGGGATGGGGGAGCTGTGCCAGGGATGGGGGGCTATATACCAATAATGGAGGCTATGTACTGTGATGGGGCTATATACCAGTAATGGGGGCGCTATATACTAGTGATGGAGGCACGATATTATGAGAGGCTATATACACCATTTTGAAGGGCTGTACAGTGATGAGGGATTATATACCAGGACGGGGAGTGCTACATTTCCCCCCTAGGCTTATACTCGAGTCAACAGGTTTCCCCAGTTTTTGGGGGTAAAATTAGGGGCCTCGGCTTATACTCGGGTCGGCTTATACTCGAGTATATACGGTATATTAAAAAAAAAACAAAGGTGTAATGATCATGGTTTGCAGAGGTTGTGACCACGACTGGGCCCGGGGTTGGAGGTCACCCACCTGCCCCAGATGGATGTGTCTGAAGACGCACATCCAGCTGAAATGCATTGCTGTGCACAAATCTGTCTGGTCCTTGCACTGCAATACATGCTACCAGCTGAACAGAGGAAGAGTGCACGTGACTGGGGCTCCTGACAGTGACGTCATACGTTGCCATAGCAGACACGCCGATATCAGCTACTTATCACTGCAGAAGGTGAGTAGAATAGTTTTTTTTATTTAATTCATTAAAGACAAAATGGGGACTATATATCCCAGGAAGGGGCACAGGATAAGGACATATATGCGAGGATGGGGACATATTTACAAGGATGGGGATATGTATAATAGGATGGGGAACATATATACCAGATGGGCCAAAGATGGGGACATACATACTAGGCTGGGGACATATACACCAGATAGGCATGGATGAAGACAGCTATACCAGGATGGGGAACATATATACCAGGATGGGGACATGTGTTCCATGATGTTAATATATACAAGGATGGGGAACATGTATACCAGGATGGGGACAATTATACTAGATTGAGTCCCAGGATGAGGACACACATACCTATATGGGGGACATACATACCAGGATGGGCCCAGGATTAGGATATATATACCAAGATGGAAACATATATACCAAGATGGGAACATATATGGCAGGATGAGACAATATATACTATGATTGGCCAATATCAGAATATATTTACCCTGATGGAGCCCAGGATGGATATATGTACAGTGATGACCAAAAAGATTTGCATTTTTTTTAAATGTGATTACTTCTATCTGGTTGTTTTGATGCAATTTTCCTGCTTATTTTAGTAAACATTAAGCAAATAGTTGTCAGCTCTAAAGATAAAAATTGTGTTTGACATTATTATATCCCTTTATGTGTTAAATTTTCCACATACGCTGGGCCAATGTTTTGAATATTTTGTCATTGATAGTTTAATTTTGCCTAAAAAAAATGTCTTTTACCTTTTTGTTTGTGTATTTTTTAGTTAAAACATGGCAAAGACAAAGCCAAATTTATCACCAGACATCAGGAGGCTTATTATTCTGAGAGTGAAGTCAGGCAAAAGCCATAAAGATATAGCTATGGAATTCAACTGTTCTCAGAGTCAAGTGGCAGATGAATGAAGAATTTGTGGTCAAAGTGAGTCACCAAACTGTGGTGTGACAGCTAAGAGCAGCAGGGTTGAATGCATGAGTTCCAATCAATAAACCCATAATCTTTGGAAGGTCCAATATGAGTTTGCCAAAGAACACAGCCAATGGAATTAGACAGAAAGTGTTAAGTAATGATGGCAAGCACTATGTATACCGCCTAATTGGAAAACATTATAATGTAAAATATCAAACACCTACAGTGAAACATGATGGTGGCAATCTCATGGTTTGTGGCTGCTTTTCTGCATCCTCCATTAGCCCTCTGCCTAGAATAGACGGAATTATGAATGCTACCATATACAAGGATATACTGGAGAATGTAATGCTGCCACATGGTAAAAACAAAGAAGGCAGGGGTGAGAAATTCCAGCAAGACAATGATTCAAGGCACACAGTCAATTCAGTCAAAAATTGGTTAGCAAAGAAAAATGTTCGCCTGTTGCAATGACTAAGCCAATCACTTGATTTAAACTCTGTAAAGCACCTTTGGGATACGTTAGGGTGATGAGTTGGGGTCTGTACCCATAGCAATAAATATTAATAAAATTCCCAAAGACAACATCTGCAAGGAGTGTGTATGTTTTCCCCGTGTTTGCGTGGGTTTCCTCCGGGCACTCTGGTTTCCTCCCACATGTCAAAGACATACTGATAGGATGTTTAGAATGTGAGCCCCAATGATGGGGGTGTTGCAAATGTATGTAAAGTGGTATGGAATTAATAGCACTATATAAATGAATAAATAATTGTTTGCAGATTTGCAAATGGTATGGAGAAAGATCCCTCAAGATGTCTTGAATACTGTAGTGATTTCAATGCCCCATCAGTGTGCTGCAGTAATAAAAGCAAAAAGGTATGCCACAAAATACTAAGTTATGGCATTGTAAACAATGAATTACTCTCTATGTTGTGATCAATAAATAGTATGTAAAAACATTAGGCAGTCAGTATTCTTTAATTAAATGACCATACCTATATTCGAAAACATTTTGGGTAAAATGAAGGTCTTGCAAGACAACGTCATAAACATTTCATTCATCACCAGGAAAATGTCATCACAACAACCAGATAAAAGTAATCGCACTTTAAAAAATGCAAAACCACTGTACAAAAATAGGGCCCAAGATGGGGACATACATACAAGTATGTGGGATATATTTGCCAGGAAGGGGGCCAGGATGGGGGGACATTAGTAAAACATAATTTTGACGTTTGGACCGTTAACAGATCTGATTAAATTATTTTATATTTTGATAGATCGGGCATATCTGAATGTTACAATACCAAATATGTGTATGTGTTTTCATTGTTATAATAGTTTTATTTTGAATGGGGTAAAAGGGGGGGTGATTTGAACTTCTGTGGGTTGTTATTTTTCAGATTTTTAGGGACATGTGGTCCATTTTAGTATTTGTATAAGGAACAAAATAAGCTCACTGTGCATGTCTACAAAAACCTTAGCATCATACATATAAAAAACTAATTCTTAGCCACAACAAGGTTTCTAAATCTTTTGAAAGGCATCAAGCTATAAAGAATGAAATGAAGGTAATAGCATATCATAGCTGCATATCCTGATCACAACATGCCTGTCTTTTGTTCGAACAAATTATCCTCGTGTTTGAACATTCTTCGGTTATGTTACTTAAGAAGAATAAAGAATTGTTATTGATGAGGCACTATTTACTTTGCTAATCCAGGAGAAGGACAAGTTCCTACATGCTGCTAATTACATTGCATATGAAATGATTAACCTTCTACATGAAGTGCACTTTTAACCAACACAATCATTAAATACAAATGGCTTCTTTAATAAGTTTAATCATCTGTGTCTAAATCTACAGTAAATCCCAGATATGTCTAGTCATTGAACAATAAATGGAAATATGATAACTGGTGGGACCCCACATGAATATTAAAAGGTGTTTTCAAATTTGAAAGTTATCTCCTGTCCAAAGGATGAGATGTAACAATTCAAGTGCTGAGGTTCTGATCATTGTGGCCCCTATACCCAAGAACAGGGGCTCCAAAGAGCCCCAAGTGAATAGATTAGAGATCGGTTAGGTGCACTCACAGAAGATCACCCGAGCACTGTGCTCAGAAATTGGAAATCTACGCCAGACCTAGTTCTCGGGATTGATGAGGGACACAGCGGTTGAACACCTAGCGATCGGAAAGTTTCATCTTACTCCTTAGATAGGGAATAACTTTTAAACTTGAGAATACTCCTTTAAAGTTATATATTTTTTTTCCTCTAATGGTGTCAATGTGTAGATATGGTGAATTAATTTTTTAGTACTGGATGGATTTAAATTTCATATTCACATTTAGTACATTAGGACTACTTCCAATAATGGTCACTTGGTGTCCAGCACTGCTTAACACGAAAGTTCATCAGGATCCCAGGCAAATATTATAGTAAGATAAGATTGTTAACTAGCTGTATTCAAGGAAATCTGAGTGCCCAGTTTTTGGTGTAACCATAATTTAATACAATGATTTTGTGCAGCAGACCATAGGTGTGAGGAGAAATAAGTAGAAAGTCTGCTAATTACTGATATTTGTTCCCAGTGCTTAGCTATTAGCTACTGTAGATTAGTTCTAAACTATACTAGTGAAAAAGCTTTAAAGAAAATATGTCAGTAGGATCAATCCTCCTAACCTGTCTATAAGGACATGTAGGACATTGGAAGCTGTATAAAACGATACCTTGATATTGGCAATCCAATGCTTTTTTCCAGAAAATCTATAATTTTTTAATATGTAATTAGCTGTAGAGTGTTGCCCAGGCATAGGGCTGAGAGTATGTATGCATGTGTTTGTATGTATGTATGTCCACACATAGCCCCTCCCCCTTCATAGCCCCACCCCTTCCACACAGCCCCTTCTACATAGATCATCCCTTTCATGCATGCATATGGCTCCCCCCCTCCAGTTAGCCATGCCCCTTTAGGATAGGATGATGTGGAGGGGTGGAATTATGAAGGGGTGAGACTAGGTGGGAGGGGCAGGGCTATGAAGGGCAGCCATGAAGGGGGCAGGGTTGTCTGCAGGGGGCAGGGCTATATGTGGACAAGCATACATACACATACACTCAGCTTTATATGTTAGATTGAGCAGTAATGATCTATAGGCTTCACAAAAATGAAAAGGAACATTACCTGTGTGAGACATGTAGATCAGGAGAGTAGACCGTCAATCAATACATGTCTAGCACAGGTAATATCCCTTCTAAGGAAGATCAATATGCTGCCTGTACTAGCTCATTTACATATTAAGAAAATCATCTCTCTTTGAAATAAGACATTGAATCACCGATATAGATATCAATGTATCATTTTATTCAGCGTGCTATGTCCTACTTTACCATAGATGGTTAAGGAGGGTTGACTCTAGCGGCAGATTCTTTTATATGTCCCGGCTAACAAAAGCTCCTTCATATCGATCTTAAATAATAGTCTAATCACTACCGAACTAGTAATAAATGTTTGGACAAGACCAGCTGCCCACTACTCTGCTCTGAGCAATTTGCAGTGCTATTGAAAAGCATTCATTATCTCATCAACCTCATTGAATAGAGAAGACAGGTGAAGGGGGTCTGCTTGTACTTTATGGAGTGTTAAAACAAGCTACAGTGAGAAACAGGTGGTGCAATCTCATAGCCTAAAGAAAAAAAAAACAAGCTGACTTCCTCCGTTATAAAGAATTTCATTTCACATTCAAAGCCTCAGCCAACCGTGTTGAAGCTATGTAAGAAAAAGCTGGGAATTTTGGTGTGAAATGATAAGGACTTGGAGAGCTGTAGCTTCTCATCCCACATGAATCATAAATATTTTCTTCCTTTTTTCCATGGGTCTGAATGTGCAAGCTCGTTCTTGCTCGTATATACGTACTCTTTAAAAGGTCTCTCTCATATTCTAAGCGTCATAAAGAAAACATCTGCTCTGACTGGCAGCAATACTCATACAACAAAAGTCCTCTGTCTTTGAATGTAAGACATACACACTATGTAAGATAAACCTAACGCATCATTCACAAAGGCTGTTTGCCCGTCAAAATGGTAACGCTTTCATCCTCTGGACATGGCATTTCATCATTTATGTGCTGTATATTTGAGCAATTTTATGTTTGCAGAGTCCTTGTACTTTTTGGACACCTTGTAGTGCAGAAACTCTTTAACTCGGCTTCAGAAAACAGCTTGTGCTGTAGAGAGAGGAAAACATCTTCCAGGAATAGCTTCATCCAGTACCTGGAAAAGAAGGCAGTTTCTGTACATCAGCAGGAATCATCCACTATAAAAACCAATCTGGATAATCGGTATCTTCAGCTTCTTCTCCTGTCTTTTCAATAAGAAAGACTTCCTAATTTAGGACGTAATACACTGAAAAATGCACACATGCTTTTAAAATGGCGCATTGCGGCTCAGCAGGTGCAAAATTGTCCCTATCCCATCTGCCTCCCCTGTTTCAAGCACAAACTTCAATGGCAGTTCTTCACCCAAGATATAAATAATTTAAATAGCAAACACTACCTGACCCAAAAATGATCCTTATCCTCTAGCAAACTGATTGAACGATTTGTAAGCGTCTTTAAGTCATTAGCCAACTTGTAGCCAAATAGTTTCATTGCTGGTTCACACACATCCTGAACTACTTGGGCTAATTTAAATGGTATGCTGAATCGCCATTTCTCAAACTGTTCGGAAGAGTTTTTTTGTGTCGAGTAGATACCATTATTTTCTTGGGAAGCCTGGGTGTTCTTGATGATCCACTCTTCCACCTGTGGTGTAAGTGTGATTCCAGCAAAGTTATACATTTCCTTGGCCTTTTCAAGAGGAAATCTAGCAATGTCTTCATATCGCATGAGCATGTAGCGACCTCTAAGCCAATTTGGTTGACTCAAGCCCAGTTGTGCAGACATACGTATATTCTCACAGTTACCCCTTAGTTTTTGGACTTCATCCTCATGTATAGGAGCTGCCCCTTCCAGAGCCCATTTTTTCCACAATTCGTATTTTCCAGAGAAAGCTACCATGCGAGAGGCCAATACAGCTCTTGGGTCACGGACTAACTGTATTATCCTCATGTCAAGTCGTGGATCTTCAACAAGAGTGCGTAGAAACTCCAACTGTCGGATACGTACTGCCTTGATAGCGACATGATCTTTTCTCATACATGCTTCCATTGCTAATGTCATATTAAGAGGTCCACATCGACGATTCTTGCAGTGGTACTTCTCAAAGGCTTTTTTCACAAAGGGAGTACACACTGGGTCTTCACATAAAGACTTACTGGAGCCTCTACGAAATAAGAATCTTGTGAGGTGGTTTTCTGAAGGCGGTGAAATAAAGTTCTCCAAGATATGTAGATCGCAGAGGAGAAGTTGCTGGAGGACATCTCTGTAAACAATTGCTGAACCAACCGCATTGGCTCCAATCGATTCAAAAGACACTGTTCTTTCAACGTGCCAAAGGGGTTCAAACAAATAGAAGATATTTCCTGTTGGTTAAAGAACTCTCCTACAAATGATGAGCCTGTGCGTGTGGTGGCCATCAGCAGTATATGCCTGCGAGGCATTTTAGGAAGGTCTGCAAGGAATGGGTTCCTACCGCCGAGTTGTAGGGTGACATTAACTAGTTGTTTCCTAAGCTGAGAAAAGGCAGAGTCCAACTCACTGAGTGACAGCAAAGAGCCATTTTCTGAGTAGACAATATTGGAGTCTGTATTGTTAATCTCAAACATGTTCTGCGGCATTTGTTTCAGGTTAAGTTTGTCTGATACTCTGCAAGAAAAGAAAATATCACAAACGTATTAGTATTTCCTATATTTTAATTAAACCAAGTGTTTTTTGCATCTGAAAAATATTCAACATAGGAAATGATCTGACCAAACACTGTCTACTACATGTTTTAAATATTTTCCTGCTACTGTCCTTTGTGTACATTGCATACATATTAGATACTGGACGGGCCTGATTTTATCGCATCGGGAGATTGTAGAACGTGTGAGATTATATATTAGCTCAACTATATTATTATAGTTTTAGGTTATTAAATGCAAAAAAAAAATAGGTGCATGTAGAACTAGGCACGTTAGCTATGAGCTGTTAGTAGATGCCAGTCTGTATGTCCTCTTTCCAGGTCTGACGTGACCTGTGTCATGTGATAAGGGCATGGTTGAGTGGTGGTCAAAGGCTGTCCTTGCATGATTCTAGTGGACAGAAGCAAATGCTGCCACGCCCACCAAAGGACATGTTCACGTCCACGAATGAAGGCAGTCACGCAGTCACACCTACTGAGTGAATGGTGTGCTTTGAGGTGGGTGTGACCATGTTAATTGGTGGGTGTAGCAGTTTAGCATATGCAAGGGGATGACCCTTCCCTTCATCCTCTACCTGTGGGTCTTGCTTCTAGATCCCCATTACAATGCTAATATAGTCTATGGCTACATTTCTTCTTAAAGTAATGACCAGGGTAGCCATATGGCCATCGTACTGCATATAACCGGGTGTACAAAGAAGGTGGCTGCGTCAGTTACTGCGCATGGGCATGGAAAGACTTTTTTTACAATCTGGTGAATCAGGAAATACCTGTGTCTACCTGCGCTGCGGCCAGTGTTCTCTAGGTGGTGCTATTTTGGGGACAGACTTACAGACAGACAGACTAAGGCTTTTATGCAAGTAGATAATTATTATGGTCTGCCTACAAAAGTCTTATGAAAATAGCATACATTTTTGCAGTGATTAGGCAATTGTAAATTGTTGATGGGAAAAGTCAATAATAAGCAACAGCTGGATCTCTTTTGGTAAGTTGTAAAAGTTACTATTTCATAGATTGACCTCGTGTACATGGCCAGTAAATGTGAGCAAAACTTATTTGGGAAAACAATCTCTATTTTGCAGTACTAAGGAGCTATGGACAATCCATAATCTGTTATCTGATGCCAATGTATAATCACATATTACATATGAGCCCTTGGAACCCTACTATACCTTATACAGAGCATATCAGCAGGCAAAAACTATCTACAATCTCTAGGCATTACATGCTCGCATAGCAAAACAAACAAAAAATCTGCACAAATTGATAATTATACAAATAAAAAGCTCCATTGTGCTACACAGAAAAATAACACTGGCTCACCCTAAATGGCCAGAAATTTTCTGTGGTGACACGTGGGGGACCTTCATCTTCCTCACTTTCCCTTGCATCTCTGTGATCTTATATGGTACTATTCTTTGCACTATCACGCTTTATGTTAGATTTTATATTTATCCTGGTTTTGGTACATCCTCTTTAATATTTTCATATAGCGTATTTTTCTGATTATAAAACGCACTTTTGTTACCCCCAAATTTTGAGGGAAAGTGGGGGGTGCGTCTTGCAATCCCAGTCTACTGGCACTGGGGGGTGGCTTTGGAGTGGTGCTTGGGGGCTGGAGGAGGCTAGCTGTGGGCTGCAGGGACAGCGGGAGGTCACATGACCCCCACTCATTATACTCATTAATATGCACTGCACTCGCCGCTGTCCACCTCTCAGTGCTGAAGTTGCGCTGCAAGATGGACAGGGAGAGTGGTGCATATTATGTGAGCCTACTCTCACCCCCGTCCTGCACTCACCCCCCTTCCGCCTTGGATAAAGCCCCCTGTCCTGCACTGTCCCCCCTCCTTCACTCACCCTCCACCTTAGATATTGCCAGGATGGGGGGCTATGTGTACCATCACTGGGGGCCAAATTCAGGATTGAGGGCTGTTTACCATCACTGTGGGCCATATACAAGAAAGTAGGCTATGTACCATCACTGGGGCCCATATTCAGGATGGGCGGCTGTGTACCATGACTGTGGGCCATATGCAGGATGGGGGGGCTATGTACCATCACTGTGGGCTATATGCAGGATGGGGGTCTATGTACCATCACTGGGGGCCAAATCCAGGATGGGGGGCTTTGTGTATCATCACTGGGGGCCATATGCAGGATTGGGGACTATGTCCCTTAACTGGGAGCCATATGCAGGATGGGAGGCTATGTACCATAACTGGGAGCCATATGCAGCATGGGGGCTATGTACCATCACTAGGGGCCATATCTAGGATAAGGGGCTAGGTACCATCACTGGGAACCAAATCCAGCATGGGGGGCCTTGTACCAATATGTTGGATATATATTCCAGAATGGGGGGCCATGTACCAGGATGAGGGACATATATACTTATTGTAAGATGGACACTGGCATTATAAGAAGAACCCCATTTGACATTAAATTATTTTTTTCTCTTTTCCTTCACCAAATTTTGGAGTGCGTCTTATAATCAGGTGCATCTTATAAAGTGAAAAATACAGTACTTTGTTACACTACTTAATTTTACTTATTTTATTTTTTTTATTTTAATTCATGCTTTGTGGTACTCATATTTCTTACATTGACCAGGGACCCTTGTGCACAGGATGTAGGAGGTTATTCTGTCCACTTACGGAGAACCAGTTTGACTTTTGTGTGCAGCCTAATGATGCTATTTTTTGGCTATGTGCACACAATGTTTTTTTCAGACAGATTTTAGCGAAAATATGCCTGAAAAAGTGCTGCAAATGAGCATAATGCACAGCAATATCAGAATGAAAATAAAAAGTGCTTACTTGTAATATGATTTATTAAGGGTTACAGAGAGCCAGTCACCTTCAAAAATGCAATTTACCTGCAGATATAGGGTTGATCAATAGGTAACTTGCATTATAATGCTGCCTATACAGCTTACTAAAAGTTCAGCTGCTGAGAGAAAATAACTTATTTCAGATTTCAGTCACAGGGTTTTGCCTGAGAGTCTACAGTCCTCACTCACTATTTTGTGAGAGGTGACTGTAAGCACACCCTGGCACTTGGACTGAAAGATCTGCACAGATACCTTAAAGTGCACCTCTCACCAGTTTTGGGGGTTCTAAACCCTGCCCTCCACCTTTAACATGATGTAATTGGTGCTCCTGAACCCCTTTATACCTTTATATCCCCAGACGTCCCCCTGCATACCTCATAAAATACGTTTAATTGTGTCCCGCGCTGTATGTTAATTTCTTTTATGCGTTACATGGGTTTGGCAGATTGTGCTCAGCGCCGCCCCACTCCATGCCAACACTGCCCCTCCTGAGTGTATGCAAGTGGATAGCGATGTCATCCACCCAATTCCCAAGTCTCTCGCCTGTGTAGTGGTGCCTCACTGAGCCCTGTTGAAGAGCCAGTGATTCCACTGTGCAGGTGTGAGACTCCAAGCACTGTGTGAGACTGAAGATCCCCAAATGACCATTAAAGAAATTAGCATATGACACGAGACAGAATAAAACTCGTTTTATGAGGTTTGTAGGGAAACATCTGGGGATATAAAGGAGTTTTAGGAACCCCAATTACATCTTGGTAAAGGTGGTGGGCAGGGTTTAGAACCCTAAAAACTGTTGACAGGTTCCCTTTAAAGAACTTAATGTCAATCAAAGTGCTGAATAAAGCTTATAGTACAATAAGCGGTACTGTGAGTGGTGACTGTAGCCTCTTCATGTAACTGAAAGCCATCGACTCATGGGAGAATAATGGTGAATTTTCTCTTAGTAGCTGCACATTCAGTAAGGTGGACAAATATTATCGTCACACTATTAATCTGCTGATTAACAACGTATCTTCAGGTAAGTAGCATTTTAGCCGTATGATATTGATGACCTACTCTTAGCATAGGTCATTAATATCAAATCAGTGGGGATCTGACACCCATCTATCCCAACAAACAGTTGTTTTCAACTCTGAGGCTGGTCAGAAGTACAGTGAATGGAGCTGAACCAGCTGCCTCCAGCACTGAGAAAGGTTGGGTGGTGGTGGTGCAACAAGTGATCTGATATTGATGGCCTATCTTAAGGCTAGCTCATGAATATTATAAGGCCATAATACACTTAAAAATATTCTAACATTCTTCCATTTTCTGTTCATTACCTAAGCAATTTTTTATTATCTTACTTTGAGATGATCTTGTTTTCCTTCTCAATGATGACCAGAACCACGACTAAGATTATGAAAAGAGCATATTTTGCCTTGATCCTGATTGTCCTCAGCACATCTCTGAGGTCCATGGAGGAGTATTGCAATCTATCCATGGCAGAGAAGGTTTACAATGGAACATCACTTTTCATTTCTTGGTGCGAGTATTTGTTTCTCTTTCAGGCATTAGGGTGAAGCCATGTCCCGAGAGTCTTCGCATCTTCAACTATTTTCCTATGAAGAAAAAAAAGGTCATATGGTGAATACAGTAATAGAAAACATACATGTCACTGATGATAGAGATGTGGTGCTTAGGTAGGGTCCAGTACATAAACATTGAAAAATAAACCCGGCACTCAAAATGGATAAATGTGAAGACATTTAATAGCATCAGAATAAACAAATTGTGTCTCCTATGTGAAGGTTGTCACTCTTCATTTGTGCTGTGGCTCATGGTTCCTTGTTGCCACTGCAATTAATCTATTTTTTGATGAAGGTCAAATGTATATGGCCGAAAAGTCCAAATTTATGTGTTGATTCTGATTGCTATTACATTTCTTCATGTTCATCTATTCTGAGTGCTGGGTTTATTTTTCATATTGTGGATAGAATTGTAACCTCAAAATACACATACTACTGTGGTGCTGCACATTCTACCAACTTCTAATAATATATAGTACAGACAGTAGCGTAGATACAGGGGCGGACCAACCCTGGTGCAGCTGGTTCAGCTGCACCAGGGCCCTGTCCGGGTATGGGGCCCCTCTAGCACCTGTAGGGGGCCCCCTGTGACCCTGTGTCAGAGGAGAGGAGGTTAACTGAGGGAAGCTTCCTGCTACCCTTGGCTGTTCCCGCCCCTCCTCTCCTCTGCAGCCCCAGCTCCCTGAGGGCGCAGGTAGGAGCCGCACGAAACCCCCACCCCCGCTCCTCACCTAAAGCTGCCAGCACCCCCCATACAAGCCCCCCCCCCGCTCCTCACCTAAGGCTGCCAGCACCGCCCCCCCCTGCTCCTCAACTAAGGAGGCTGCTCCAGGGCCCGTCAGGCTGAAGGTCCGCCACTGCGTAGATATCAGGGGGGCAAAGGATTTGGTTACCCCTGGATTTCAGGGGTCCACACTACTTCTAACTACATCAATGTACATCGCTATGCGGGCCCTCAACCCATCATCACATTTTCAATTGTATCGGCTTCACTGATGCCGATACATTTAAAAGCAATGATAAAAGATGGAACAAAGCACTCCCTATCTCATCATTCTTTTCCTCTGTGCCTGACATTTCACCACAGCATGATGCCACTACTGCACGCTGTTGAGGAGAGCGCAGGACGGCTGCATGTGAAAAGACTGGAGTTGTGGGGACACCAATTAGAGGTGAGTATATATTTATTTAATCAATCGGTGAGTAAACGGTGCACAGAGGACTATGGGGATGCATTAAAAGATATGGGGGCTGCATTATACTATATTGAGGACTATGGAAGCTGTATTATATTATATTGAGGCTGCATTATATTATATGGAGGAATATAAAGGCTGAATGATATTATATGGAGGCTGCAATATATTATATAGAGGTTGCATGATATTATATGGACACTGCATGATATTATATGGAGGCTATATGAAATTATATGAAGGCTGCATGATATTTGGAGGTTGCATAATATTATATGGTGGCTGCATTAGATTATATGTAGGACTACAGTATGAAAGCTGCATTAGATTATATGGAGGACTATGGTGGCTGCATTATATGATACGAAGGGTGTGTGGCACCCCACTGGTCAGTGCTCCACAGTAGGGGTACTGAACCCACAACAGAGTGTGCAGTATTTCTGTCACTAGGGGAGTGTAGCGTTGACCTGAGGCTCTCATCCTGCATTCACACACTTAGAGCAGGGGACTACAGGGTTAAATTCTCTGCTGAGAGACCCAGCCCTGATGGGAGGAGTTTCAGGCTAGAGCAGTGTGAGCACGGGGAGCCTCCGAGAGAGAGAAGGGGGACTTCCAGAGAGGGGGCCTGGAGAGAGAGAACAGGCAGCCCAGACTGAAGGAGGGGATCCCCCGAGCATCCATACTCAGGGAGGGAACCCTGGTCCATACACCGGAGTGCCGATTCCGAAGACGCGGCACAGGGAGTTCAGCCCCTGAGCCGTAACACTGGAGGTCGCAGGTCCGTCTACCAGCCCTGACACCCTGTCGGAAAGGAAACCAGTCACACCAGGATAACCCACCAGGGTTGAGATCCAGTGCAGGAGAGAGGAGAGCGGGATACTTAGGTAGCACCCCATTCAGGCCTGGTACTAAGCGGGCTGTTCCCGGACAGGCAGTAGCAGCAGGACATGGGTTAGATCCAGGAAGGTATACCACGGGAGACTTCCAGGGACTCTGCAGCCCACTGTGTTTACCCGGCCGGATAGAGACTGTTTCGCCACTGTGAACTGTATCATCCTCTGCATCGTTCCAGTAAAGTACCCGGGTAGAGTGACTGAGTCTCTGTGTGCTTATTCACTGCTACGCTGCAACTACTACCTCCATCATCTGCACCTTTATCCCTACAGGTGCATCCCTGCCCCGGAGGCCAGCTCCACCTGCAGGGAGCTATACCATCTCGGCTACTGTACCATCACCCTCCGGAGGGCTGAAGCAGCACTGGTGTTCTACACCACGATCTGCAGGTGGCATCACGATAAACTTTATAAACTTTTATCTCCATTCCAACCCCAATACCCCCCTTTTTAGTAAGACCCCAGGGCCACAGGTCTGAGCAGACCACCAGTGACATCCTTACCGAAGCAGAGTGCCCAGATACCCGAGTCCCCATACCCTGGGCGAGTCAGGTGCATTATATTATATTGATGACTATGGAGGCTGCATTATAATATATATGTTGGTTTATGCTGTGCATTATGCTCTATTGAGTACTGTGGGGTTCATTATACTATATGGAGGACTCTGGGGGTGTATTATAATATATGGAAGGATATGTGATGGCCATGATAATATTTTGAGGGCTATGTGTGACTCATTATAATATTTTGAAGGCTATGCAGGGAGCCTTAATATTTTATGGAGGGCTATTTGAGGTCTGTGTTGGAGTCGATTATGCAATGTAAAGAGATGTGGGGGCTATTATACTGTATGTAGGCCCATTATACTGCATGGAAGGCTGTGTCTGGGTCACAGTTGTGAATCATGCAGTGTTGGGGGTCAGCATGCTGTGTTGGGGTATTTGAGGGGGTACAGTAGGATCATAATACTGTGCATGTGGAGAAATTCTCTGTGGAGGATCATACAGTCTTTGTCACTTCTAAGAATTTGTCCAGCGAGTTGAGGAAAATTACACTTTGAGTTCTTTATAAACTTCCATTTATTGGTATTCAGGTAAAAACACGTTTCTTAGGCTGGCTTAACACCACGGCAACATCCGATCCGGGGGCTGTCCGGTGTAAACCAGACAGCCCCGAACCGGGTTTTGGCCCCATAGTATCCTATGGGGCCAGATGGAGCTGGATGGTAGCTATCTGCCATCAGATTTCCATCTCTCCGGAAGAATCCGGGAGAATTCGGATTTTTCTCCCGGACACAAAAACGTTGCTTGCAACGTTTTTGTGTCCGGGGAGAAAAATCTCCCCAAATTGGTGTCTCCAGGATCCTTCCGGATTCCGCCGGATTCGGGAGCATTCGGGAACCGGATACCGGCGGCTGCACGCTGCTGTTATTTCAGGACTGTGGCTAGCTCCCTGCAAGCTGCGGCCCTAAATTATCAGCAGCAGCTGTTGCATCAGGCTGCACACCCTCCGGTTCTGTGTGCTGATCCGGTCCGGGGCTGTCAGGTTCATCCCTGACAGCCCCGGATCAGATCTTGCCGTGGTGTGAAGCCAGCCTTAACACGTAAAAAACACAGGTCATTTATCATGTCTTCAAGCAAAAAAAACTCAAGGTGCAATTTTCCTCAACTCGCTGGACAATTCTTGGAAGTGATGTGAATGCAGCTACAGGCCTGCTGGCGTTTGTGCTGAGAGGGAGGAAAACTGGAGAGAGAAGTCAGGTGAGTGGACCCTTTTTTTCTTAATGTAACATACAGTCTTTGTGGGGCACTTTTGTTGGTATCATACTGTATGGGTGCAATGAAAGGGGAATCTAGGGGATTCAATAAGAGAACTATTTTGTAAGGCTGTATTTTTTAGGTGGGGGTCTCAATTAGAACTTCTGCTATACGTGCGCAATGTTTCTTCCTACATCCCTGCACTATACTATCATTGTATGTTGGTATAATCGGTGTTCATCTATGTATAATGATTTTCAGTAGCAGCGCATTTATCTGCTGCTATTCCCCTTTCAAATTTGTTAGGACTCATGAGCATGGGAATCCGTGACGGGGATCATGAGCTTAAGTGTCTTGGCCAATGCATGAACCAATATCCCATCTATAAAAGTTTTTTGTTTATCATATAAAAAACTTTTTGCACTTTTTTATCAATTCAGGGTGCTGTTGGGCCCCATGGGGCGCCATTCATCTAATTGTGCAGAGGTATTGTACTGTGTGGCCCAGTTGGTCAGGCAGCAGAACAAGTGGGTAGGTTTCAGACACTCTGCATCATATGTATCAGTGTGAATGAGGTCCTATGCAAGCCCATTATGTGCATGGCAAGTCGCCTCCCACACCTTGTTGTAGGTTGACGTGATTTATTAGCCTGCACCTGGGCTTGCTTTACATAGTGGGGTCTGACTGCATCCTGCAAGTGCAGTGTTGGTTTTTGTTTTCGGCATCGATGGTAAGTTTTTCTGATGCTGCTTTTTCTTAGTAGTTTATGCGGTTCCCCTATACCAGGGGTCTCAAACTCGCGGCCCGAGGGCCGCATGCGGCCCCTGGGCCTTCACTATGCGGCCCGCGGCACCTTGGACAACATAATGATGCATCGCCCCAGTGCAGGGGGCTGCTGTAGTCCCCGCTGTGTGATGACTTCTGTCCGCAGCACTAACAAGCTCTGCCACTCAGCAAGATAAATACAAGCTGCCAGCCAAAGAGAGGCCCGCAGCTAACGGCAGAATATGACGTCACCTGCAGGCCTCTGGCTGGCAGATTGCATTGATCTTGATGAGCAACAGAGCTTGTCTGAGTGGCGGCTGGTGGAAGTCATAGCACAGCGGAGGCCGGAAGTAAGTACAGCGGGGACCGCGGCGGCCCCCTGCTCTGGAGCGATGTATCATTAAAGTGAGAAAAGTGTGAGTGTGTGTGAGCAGTTGTGTGTGTGGAGGGTGAGTGTGTGAGTGAGGATGTGTGTATAAGAAAGTGTGTGCGAGTTTCAGTGTGTGTATGAGTGTGAGTGTAAGAGTGCGTATGAGGATGTGTGAGAGTGTGTGAGAGTGTGTGTGTGTGTGGGGGGGTTTGTGAGTAGGTTTGTGTGTGAGTATGATAGAGTGTGTATTTGAGTGTGTAAAAAGAAGGTAAATCAGGACGGGGGGCATCACTATAAAAGTAGATCAGGATGGGGGACATCACTATAAAAGTAGATCAGGATGGGGGACATCACTATAAAAGGGGATCAGGATGGGGGACATCACTATAAAAGGGGATCGGGATGGGAGACATCATCAATCACTAAAGGGGATCAAGATGGGGGACATCACTACTAAAGGGGAATGGGGTGGGGGCTTTCACTAGAAAAGGAGATCAGGAAGGGGGACATGACTAGAAAAGGGGATCAGGATGGGGACATCACTACAAAAGGAGATCAGTATGGGGACATCACTACAAAAGGGGACCATGATCGATGGGGGACATCACTAGAAAAGGGGATCAGGATGGGGGACATCACTACAAAAGGGGACCATGATCGATGAGGGACATCACTAGAAAAAGGAATCAGGATGGTGGACATCACTAGAAACAGGGATCAGGATGGGTACATCACTAGAAAAGGGGATCAGAATGGGGAACATCATTAGAAAAGGACATTACTACAGGATGGGGACATTACTACAAGAAAGTGATCAGAATTTGTACTTTACTACATTGAGCAAAAAATTCTGGTATTACTAAAAATATCACTTCATCCTACAAGGGATGCGGCCCCCCGCTGTAAATGTTTTTCTATGTGCGGCCCACCAACCCAGCCGAGTTTGAGACCCCTGCCCTATACCTATGATTAGGCTGTGCTACCTTAGTTGTTAGGGACTAGAGATGAGCGATGTTCGATTCGAATAGTTCGCCAATCTCAAATTCGAGTTGATTTTGGCGCTATTCGAGTCATTCGCCGAATTCGAACAATTTGGTTCAAATTCGGCAAATTTCGAACATGTTCGATTTTGGTTCGAAAATGCGGCAGATGAGGTCAGAAAACCGCATCTGCCGCATTTTCAGCCAAAATAAACATCTTAATAAGTGTTAAAAATAAAAAAATAATCAATGCTCACCTGTCCGCGGTCCACCGAAGCCTCCGGCAAGGTCCTGCGGCTTCTAGGACCTGTGGTGACGTCATGTTCTCGCGCGAACTTCGGTCATGGGGGCAAAACAACTGAGTGGGTCCCTAATAGAGATGAGCCACCACCCTGCCGTTCGTGTTCGATTCGATTCGCCGAATCGACGGTGTGTTCGACGAATGTTCGTCGAATGCTCGACGAACACCGTCGAACATCCCGGAACACGAAAAAACCAGGATTGTGGGGCTGTTTCACTTCCACAATGTATATACATACATTGTGGAAGTGAAATAAAGTCAAATAAAGTGTAAAAAATAAAAAAATAATGTATGCTCACCTGTCCGCGGTCCACCGAAGCCTCCGGTATGGTCCTGTGTCTTACAGGACCTGTGGTGACGTCAGTTCTCGCGGGAACTCCGGTCACATGACCAGAGTTCCCGCGAGAACGTGACGTCACCACAGGTCCTGTAAGACACAGGACCATACCGGAGGCTTCGGTGGACCGCGGACAGGTGAGCATACATTATTTTTTTATTTTTTACACTTTATTTGACTTTATTTCACTTCCACAATGTATGTATATTAAGTAACTTTTACTTAAAGAAAGGGTCCGAAACATAAAAATATCTATTTTAAGCTTTCCGGCAAGGTCCTGTGCTTCCAGGACCTGTGGTGACGTCACGTTCTGGCGGAAATCCGGTCATGTGACCGGAGTTCCCGCGAGAACTGACGTCACCACAGGTCCTGTAAGACACAGGACCATACCGGAGGCTTCGGTGGACCGCGGACAGGTGAGCATACATTATTTTTTTATTTTTACACTTTATTTGACTTTATTTCACTTCCACAATGTATGTATATACATTGTGGAAGTGAAACAGCCCCACAATCCTGGTTTTTTTCGTGTTCCGGGATGTTCGACGGTGTTCGTCGAGCATTCGACGAACATTCGTCGAACACACCGTCGATTCGGCGAATCGAATCGAACACGAACGGCAGGGTGGTGGCTCATCTCTATTAGGGACCCACTCAGTTGTTTTGCCCCCATGAGCTAAACCCCTAGGTACACCTCTGAGGCTGGACCCTAGCTATGGCACTGAGTACAGAGGTTCAGTAATAACTTACTCCAGACTGTAGGAGTTACTTTATATCCCCAAACCTCTAAATATGACAACACAATCTTCATATAATTAGCCTGGTGTTGCATGTGTGGCGCCCCTCTGGCGAAGGAGGTACTGCATCCCAAGCAGAAGGTGTAGTGCCTCCATAGTCGCAGGCAGAGAGGAAAGCTACAGAGTCTGTATCCAAAATCCCAATCACAGCCATCCTAGCACCAGGAACTGTATATTCAGTAGGTCCCAGAGGGATGGAGCTTAGCAGAGCAGGAGATGTGACATGAGTGACAGTGACAGTTTGACTCAAGTCAGTCAGAAGGTGTGAGAGAGCAGCAGAGACAGAAGCAGGGGACCCTGCGGGCGTGACAAGAGGGCACCTCTAAACTGAGAGGTGACCCAGACAACGAAGGGGAAACTCCAGGACTGGTCGGATCCGGCTGGAGAGTCCAGGTCAATACTGGTAAGCCAGAACCGAGGCGGTTTGTTAAGGTTCATCCCAAACTGCTGACCGGAAGGCTGTGGGCCTTATCAAGACGGTGCCACAGCACCCATCAAAGTAGTCCAACCTCTGTCCCAAAGCTGGGTTCAAGACGCTGACAAGTAAGAGACTTTAAGCAACAGACCCGGGGACCAGAAATCAGATTCAAGAGTGGGAGTGTAAGGAACCAAAAGAGCCCATAAAGGAACAGGACCAAGAAAGTGTTGGAAAGGCACCTCTGAGAGACTCTGTGGCAAACCCCAACGCCTGTGACAACAAACTCCCTGGCAAACTAGACTGTACCGTGTACCTATTGATCCATCTGGTACCAGTAAAGAACTGTTTTGGCTACTTGGTGTCTGGCATCCTTTATTCACCACCACCGCCTGGAGGACTACTACTCCCCTCATCCACCCCACTGCCCTGAGGTAAAGCTCCGCCTGTGAAGAGCTGCACTACCCAAAGCTGCATCACCATCACCTCAGTGGCCGGCTGCAGCGCTGGTAACTACATTACCAGGTACCACAGGTGGCGTCACGTATAATAATCCCCGATCCCAAATAATTTTCCCCTCAGCCATCGAGTGTCCAGGGCACGGACCGGAACCTGCCCAGTCGTGATCCCCACTGAAATAACAACCTGTTCCGGTATCCAAGTAACCCCTTCCCTGCCCGCCTCACTCACATGATATCACACAAATAATTTGCATAACAATAAGAGTATACTCACAAACCGCAGATATTTCTTTGCTGAAAAGAGGGTTTGTAGAAGTTCTTGTGTTTGCATCTAAAACAACCCCTATCCGATATATGGAACTGATTTTTCTGCCCCATGTGAATATACACATATGTTTCCCTTCTGCAGTTATGTGAGATGAAGTAACAACAACTGCTATGGGACAATTCACCGTACTTTATGAGGTTTATGGGACAAAGTAGACATGTGCGTAGTAACATTATGAGAGGGAAATATTTGTTATATGAATCCATTCTTTAGTGAATGGAAAATGTTTCAGGGACCTTTAGTGATTTTCATTACGTACAATACATGTGGGGGCTTCTTGTTAGCAAATTTTAGAATTAATTGTGTGAACCAAGGAAAATATAAAATTTCTGGTTTTAAGTCATTTGGCAAATCTGAGAAACAACCAAATGATTACTTGCCAAAAAAGTGTCCAGTGTATTTTGCTAATTTATGCAATTGCTAATTTATGCTTTGTATCAAGGAGCTAATATAAGTTTTTAATTATCCCCCCATCAACATTTTCCTGGAAAGACAACATATGGTTCCTGTTACAAAAACAGCCACAGACACATACTCGTCCTATGCGCAGAGAAATGTAATGACATCCACAGAAGTCTGCATAATAGCTGCATAATAAGCTGAAAAATAAAGCAGAAAATGAACAAATATGGATCCATTACCACCATTTGCAATGAATATACCACTAATCGTCCATTGTATGTGCACAATGGCAATATTTAATCTGTGGTACATTTCATCTAGATGTGTTCAGTTCCCTTGCAGTACTGGCATAGGAGAAATTAAGTACCGTATATACTCGTGTAAAAGCCGACCCGTGTATAAGCCGACCCCCCTACTTTTTGCCCCCAAAACCTGGAAAACCTATTGACTCGTGTATAAGCCGAGGGTGGACCCCAGCACAGGTATACAGCCCCCAGCAATGTGGTATACAGCAGCCTCCCCAGTGGTAGTATACAGCAGCAGCCCCAGGGGTATATACAGCAGCAGCCCCGGTGGTAGTATACAGCAGCCCCAGAGGTATATACAGCAGCACCCAATGGTAGTATACAGCAGCAGGCAGCCCGCAGTGGTATATACAGCAGCAGCCCCCAGTGGTAGTATACAGCAGCCCCAGAGGTATATACAGCAGCCCCAGTGGTAGTATACAGCAGCCCCAGTCGTAGTATACAGTAGCCCCAGTGGTAGTATACAGCAGCCCCAGAGGTAGTATACAGCAGCCCCAGAGGTATATACAGCAGCCCCAGTGGTAGTATACAGCAGCAGCCCCAGTGGTAGTATACAGCAGCCCCAGTGGTATATACAGCAGCCCCAGGGTAGTATACAGCAGCCCCAGAGGTAGTATACAGCAGCCCCAGAGGTATATACAGCAGCCCCCCCCCCATATCAGTATACAGGGCCCCCCCCCTTGGGCAGCAAACCTGTAAAGGAATAGATTATTATACTTATCCCTGCCGCTGTCCCGCCGCCGCCATCGCGCTCCTCCGGCTTCATCCGGCGTCTTCCGGCTTCCTCCTTTGGCGCGCAGACAATGACGTCATTGCCTGCGCCCACCGGAGGAAGCTGGAAGACGCCGGATGAAGCCGGAGGAGCGCGATAGCGGCGGCGGGACAGCGGCAGCGGGACAGCGGCAGGGATAAGTATAATAATCTATTCCTTTACAGGATTGCTGCACAAGGGGGGGGCCTGTATACTGATATGGGGGGGGGGCTGCTGTATATACCTCTGGGGCTGCTGTATATATCTCTGGGGCTGCTGTATATACCTTGGGCTGCTGTATACTACCTCTGGGGCTGCTGTATACTACCTCTGGGCTGCTGTATAGTACCTCTGGGGCTGCTGTATACTACACAAGGGGGGGGCCCTGTATACTGATGGGGCGGGCGGCCTGTATACTGTATACAGCATATACAGTATACAGTGACTCGGTATAAGCCGAGGGGGGGACTTTTCAGCCCAATTTTTGGGCTGAAAAACTCGGCTTATACGCGAGTATATACAGTATTACACAAGAAAAAAGAAATCCAAACCTACAGGGCCCTGTGTGAAAAAAGTGATTGCATTTTTTCCTTAAAACAACAATTAACTGTGGTTTATCACATTTATGGGAAGCTGAGTTCAACTTCCCTAGCCACACCCAGGGCTGATCATTTCCACACCTGTTCTCAATCAAGAAATCACTTAAATAGGACCTATCGACAAAGTGAAGTTGACCCCAAGGATCCTCAAAAGGTAGACATCATGCCAGGATCCAAAGACATTCAGGAAGAAATGGGAAACAAAGTAATTGAGAGCTATCAGTCTGAGAAAGGTTATAAAGCTATATCTAAAGCTTTCAGACTCCAGTGAACCACAGTAAGAGCCATTATCCACAAATGTCGAAAACATGAAACAGTGATGAACCTTTTCAGTAGTAAAGAGTGGCAGGCTGACCAAAATTACCTAAAGAGGTCAGCAATGACTCATCCAAGAGGTAACAAAAGACCTTACAACAGCATCAAAAAACTGCAGGCCTCACTTGCCTTAGTTAAGTTCAGCGTTCATGACTCCTCTATAAGGAAGAGACTGTACAAAAATGGCCTGCATGGCAGAGTTTGAGGAAGAAAGCCACTGCTGAGCAAAAAGAACATAAAGGCTCATCTCAGTTTTGCCAGAAAACATCTTGATGATCCCCAAGACTTTTAGGAGAATACTCTGTGGACTGACAATACAAAAGTTGAACTTTTTGGAAGGTGTACATTCCATTACATCTGACATAGAAATGACACAGCATTTCAAATAGGAACATCATACTAACAGTAAAATATAGTGGTGGTATTGTTATGGTTTGGGGCTGTATTTCTGCTTTAGGACCTGAAAGACTTGCTGTGGTAAATGGAACCATGAATCCTTCTGTCTACCAAAATATTCTGTTCAGGACCTGTGAAAGCACTACCAACTTCAAAATAGTCGATGTCCTCCGTATGCCCCTCCTTCCCTTTTGTATCTGCACATGAATATGAAAATAAAATTAAGTAAAGCTCAAAATAGTGTGTGCCATCTGTTTCTTTTTTTCTCTACTGACTGCTTTTGTTCGGACTGTGTGATTGAGTACCATCGGGGCTGCTTTCACTGTGCCCACCTCCTAGAGAGTGCAATGGCAACACAGTTTGCAGCATGAGAGCAGAGCATGAGATCCTTTGAGAAGCGGTGCCCGGCTTTTGTTCTCCTTTATCAATAATTAACAGCATTGGCTATTCTATGGTTAACCCTAGAATGCATACCCATAGAAATCTACACATTCACGCACCTGGGGCCTTTTAGGCCTGTTTACAATTATCATGGAATAACTCAAAAAAAAAACTTTTCAAAGTTTATTGCAAAGTAAGGATGCATTCCCACTAGCGCTGGGGTCCACCAGGACGGGATCCGTAATGGATCTGACCTCCTGGTGACCACAGCTAAGGCTGGCGGAATCCTGCCATTCCGGCAGCCTTAGCTGGAGTTACCAGGAGGTCAGATCCATTATGTATCCCCTTCTGGCGAACCCCAGCGCTACTAATTTCAAAACAGAATTATGTGCATAAAACAACAAAAAAGTAAGTAAACAGGCACGCCAAATATAGGCATTCTATATACAATTTTTTTATGAAAACATTTTTTGGTTGTAGCAAACTTGGTGCAGGAATATTATTTGTAACTTTACATATTGCCCCGACAATTCTCGCATATATTTTTTTCGGCTGAATGTTCCTTGCATACATTTTGTCCGCAAGTAGAACAGAAACGCTCCGATTTTCTTTCCTTCTTTGCTGGACAAATATAGCAGCGCTTTCTTTTTTTTTCTCTTTGCTCTGGATGTTCCAAAGAAAGCGTATTCCACATCAGATCATTGCCTCTGTAGTTTGCCTTGATAAGCATATCATGCTGCTTCTCTCCATCATAGTGTAAACCTAGTACAGGCCTAAAAGGCCCCAGGTGCGTGAATATGGGGTAGTCCCAAAAAAAGGTTGTTATACCGAAACGTCTGTAACATAAAAATATATGAATAACTGTAAATTACTAACAACTATATACCTGAGGATTACCTAGATTTTCTAAATTCAAACTAAAGTACTTTTGCAGAAAATAGAAAACAAGTAACCTAGCAGCCTGCGAGCCCCAGTATGCGTTCTAGGGTTAATCCATCACCAGTTAAGCAGATAAAAGATCTGGAGCTAATTCCAGGTGTGGCCTTTGCAATTTGGAAGCTTTAGCTGTGAACCAATAACATGTGGGAGCTCTCAGTGGAAGTGAAACAGACATCATTAGGCTGAAAAAGAACAAGAAATGCATCAGAGAGATTGACATTTTAGGAGAGACAAAATCAGAAGTTTTAATTTGTTGAAAAAAAGAGTGCACTGTTGAGCTTGGGAACTCAAAAAGGCCTGGAAGTCCACCAAAGACAACATGGGTGGATGATAACAGAATCTTTTCCATGGCGAAAATAAACCCTTTCAATCCTGAAGACTGAAGATTGAAGAACAATCTTCAGGAAGTAGATTTTTCAGTATCTAAGTCTACAATAATGAGAAGACTTCATGAGAGCAAATACAGTGGGTTCAACACAAGGTACAAACCATTAATCAGCCTTAAAGATAGAAAGGCCGGATTAAATGTTGACAAAAGGTATCCAAGAAGCATGTCCAGTTCAAGACAAGTATTCTTCAGACAGATAAACTAATATTAACCAGAATGATGGGAAGAAGAACATATGGAGAAGGCTTGGAATGGCACATGATTCAAAGCACACCACACCCTCTGTAAACATGGTGGAGGCAATGTGATGGACTTAACAGTATATATTCACAGAGTAAGGCTGGGTTCACACCACAATTTTGTTCCTGTCCGTGAGGATCCTGTTTTTTGCAGGACCACACACCCAGGAACGGACAGGACCAGATGTGTAACTCCGGATGCCATTTCTGTTTCCGGATGCGGGATTTTGAGGGATCCAGACACAGAAAGAGCTGGAGCAGTACTTTCACTTTCACAATGTATCTACATACATCGTGAAAGGAAAAGAAAGCAATCCTAAAACATTTTTTAAAAATCAGCTGACCTGGCAAGGGGGGGAAGGAACAACCCAATCAGCTAATGTGTCACATGACAGCATCAGCTCAGCAGATTAAATCACCTGCCGATCGTTTTCGCGGGCGATTCAAACTGCTCAGCTGATGCTGCCATGTGACATACCAGCTGATCAGGGTGCCCCGCCAGTCAAGTGATTAAGGTTCTGCGGCCATGTGAGGGGGCGCCTTGCATCGCTGGACACTTGGAGGAGAGGTGAGCATTTTTTTTTACTTTTAACACATTGCTTTCTTTAATTTCACTTTAGCAGTGTAGATACCCTGCTAAAGTGAAATTACATAGATGTTACATGGGAACAGAGCAGTTTTAGTGTACTTACCATGCTCAGCACACTAAAACTGTATCCGGGAAATGATCCTGTTTTTTCCCGGATCCAGCGCCCATAGACTCCCATGCTATGTGAGTCAGATTGCCCCGAATTTGTTTCTGTCTGGTTTGGTCAGTTTTTTTTCACTGGAGCCCAAAATCAGAGCAGTCTCTGATTTTGGGGCCGGGAAAAAGCAGGACAGAAATGAATCCGGGACTGAATTCACAAAACTGGAAGGCCATTTATAACCAATCTGGCACCATAGGGATACATGGGAGGCAAAACAGGATCCTGTTCTGTCCTTTTCAAAACAGGCACAACAGGATCCCAAAAAACATGGTGTGAAGCCAGCCTATTGTACAATCAGTTCTAGATTTGATGTTTATTTCCAAATATATTTACCTCATTTACACAGTAAGAAATAATACTTAGTGAAAACTAAAGTTAAGGATTGAAAGCAAAAAAAGTCAACAGCAACATACGCACGTTGTCTCGTTATCTGTCACCGAAAATTGGTCATAGAGACAGGGAAAAAGTATCTTTCAAGTAAACAACAGCTGCAAAGATATTTTAAAAGTCATGTGTTCATGTCACATTTTCTCCTCATATAGCACAAATATCCAGAAGCCTGTGTCATACTTATCCTCCGAGCCAGCCATAATGAGCCATCACAGGAAAATGATGGGGTCATTTTCACTATGTGTTTAACTTTACAATGCTAAAAAAAAAATAACAGGAATCCCTACTAAGATTTAAACTGGTAACATTGAGACTATGTGTCAAAAAAATGACAAAAAATGTTTGCAAAATGCCAGGATGGAAGCCGCTCAAAATTAGAAGGATCAGGCAGGCCGCTGAAATGGTGTTGTCTAAGGCTAGAGTCTGACTTACGTCAGTCCTCAACCTGCCGGATCCGTTAATAACTTAGAATCTGGCAGGCGTAGCGCATAGCGTTAACAACATGTAACGCTATGCGCCGCCTGTCTATGCATTGGTATGGTAACCTGATGTTTACCACACCCGCCGGCTCCACAGAGAAATCCCGGATATGCACTATTGCAGAGCGCACAGGAAAATACTGTAAACTGCGTTTCCTGTGTGCTCTGCAATAGTGCATATCTTGGGATTCTCTGTGGAGCCGGCGGCTGCGGTAAGCATCAGGTTGCCATAGAGAGGCGTAGGCAGGAGGCGCATAGCATTACATGCTTATAACGCTATGCGCTGAGCCTGCCAGAGACTAAGTTTTAAGTGGATCTGGCAGGCTGACGCAAGTCAGACCCTAGCCTAAGGTTGTGTGCTTACGGTCCGATGGAGCTGCATGTTGGACGCAGCTCCTCCGGACCTGAGAGAAGCCGCAAGTGGCCGCAGGGAGACCGCAGCCGCCCTGTACTCAGCATGTGTGGCGGGTGCAGGGCGGCTTCTCCCTGCAGTCACGTGATGGGAGCCGCTTCTGACTCCGCAGTGTGAAATGAACATGCGGAGGAGGAGCGGAATGCCGGCAACCCACACCGCAGCTGTCAGATCGCTACGGTCGGGTTAAGAATAGTGAGGATGGGATTTCTTGAAATCCATCCACTATGCTACTACTGTACTATGCAGCGTTTTGGACGCAGAAGCAAGACGCTGCGTCCAAAACGCTGCGCATACTGATCGTGAGTATGCAGACTAAGGCTACTTTCACATCAGCCTTTTTAGCAATTTTGGCAGATCAGGCAAACATGAACTTTTGAACTCAGGTTTGCTTGATCTGCCGGAAGCCGAAACACTTGGAGGCAGGATTGCAGTAAGTCTGTGTTCTGTCTAATGCCTTTCCTATAGGACTTGTGGACATGTGCAGCACTTGCGTCTGGCCAATCCGGCATTTTTGGCAATGTACAAAAAAATACAGCTAGCTTTTTCAACTCGCTGCAAGTGCCGCATTTGCCAGATCGCTGCAAAAATGCAGTCCTATAGGAAATGCATTAGGTCGAACGCAGACTTGCCATAATCCTTTTTTTTCAGCAAAAATACCGGAATGTTTGCCAGATTTGCAAAAACTGTAAAAGTGAAAGCACCCTAATATGTAATTTTCTATTGGAATGAAAATAAAAAGGATAATGTAAAGGTAACTGACCAGGATAGGGACACGCTGCGTTCTGAACCCAGTGTCATTTCTTTTGTGGAGGCGCTAGTGTTTTTTCTGCTTGAGTACATACCCACAATCAGGATTCTGGGCACAGTGTATTTTCACTTTGTTCTCCAACTGAGAACACTTGCATCTCCACAAAAATACATTGACTTGTTGCAGCTCAAGAAGCTACGCAATATGTCGGTTTATGCTGCATAAAAAAGTACACAGTGGGAGTTAGATTTCTATAAATCCCTTCCACTGTGCTTGTACTCTACAATGCAACGTTTTGGTCACAGCAAAAATATGCTGTGCCCAAAACGCTACTAACATAGTTCGTGGGCACTCACTCTTATGGTACCTTTACACGCCGCGACGGCAGGCTGGATACATCCCGCTACAGGCTACAAATGTAGCTTGTAGCGCCAATGTAGCCCGTCGTAGCGGCGTCTGAAGACGTGACGATACAGCCGGCAACAGATACATCTGTTTCCTAGCTCTGCTCGAAAACTGATGGCTACAACGCCGATGGTAGCGAGCTGTATCGGCGTGTAAAGAGGCAACGGAAGGGAACTCGGGACAGCCTGCGATGTAGCTGCAATGTAGCTAAGGCGTGACCCTGGCTCCGTGTTACCGTGCCCCATGTGCGATCATTGGTGGAAGCTGCTGCATGACGATTGGTAGTCGCTGCATAGGGAGGCATATTTAAGGAGCTGACGAGTCACACTACACAATTGCTCGAGCGTGCTGTATTACTCAGCCTCCTGCGTTGCCTGCCCAATCAGGATGTTATTGCTTCATCCTATCAGCGTACGGACGGCTCGTAATCCACAATTGTAGCACGCCTATGTGCTGGCCCTGCTGCACCATGTACGCCCATAGTTGCTGGTTGTAGCGGTGTGTAAATGAGCTACAGCTGGCTACTTGAGACACCCGGTGATGTAGCTAGCTATAGATGTAGCGTGGCGTAGCGCATCTTGTCGCGGCGTGTAAAGGTGATGCGTTGACCGTTTGTAACCGTTTGAGCGTGCTCGTGCACGTGAAGTAGCGGGATGTATCCAGCCTGCCGTCGCGGCGTGTAAAGGTACCATTAGGGATGTGTTATTTAGTCAACTGAAAGCTGCTATAAAAACATATACATGCCATAATATAACCTTAATGTTTCACCCTGGCTAACATGAACACTTTTGACCATTACAAAAAACTGGGATGGATTTTCCTCCACCATTGTTTTCCATAAGGAAAACCTCAGATCACATTACAGTAATGCTGCAAGTTTACTAGAATGTTCATTAAAAGTTGCTGTATTTATCCTTGCTTTCCTTAATAATTCTTTAATACAACGTGTTAAATCTTTCTTCTTCTCTGAGTCTTCTGTTATATGGTTAAATCCAAACGACCAGGGTGTACAGCGATCCGCGCTGCTGAGTATTAGGAAGGACCCCAATCTTGGTATATAAGAATGGTGCAATAGCATTGTTTATGGTGGTATTCCTGAGGAAGGGGCTGGGACAGCCCCGAAATGCATAGAAGAAATCAAGAACCGTTCTTATATACCAAGATTGTGGTCCTTCCCTATACTCAGCAGTGCACATCGTTGTACACCCTGGTCCTTTGGATTTATGCATAAGTTGTTCCGGTTGGAACGGAGGATCCTGCAGCAGCTGTTTTGAGCAGTTAAACCGGTTGTGGGACACACCAGCTGCATAAGGTGAGCAATACCTCATTTTTCACCTATCTGGTATCTAAGAGATAAGACCCTATTGTGCCCTTGTCTACCCTTTAAGGTTTTTTTTTTCGGTTATATGGTGACACTGATTGAACCTGCATAATTGAGTTCATAATAGCACTAATTCTATTATTTTACTGAGTGTTTTAATGCTATAATTGGCCACTTCATATTTTCTTATTTAGATCACATTGGTATTCACATCTTAAAGTTGTTGTCCAGTCTAAAATTACAAGTCTGCAGTCACTCTGTGTCTGCAGACTTGTGAGTCCTCACATCGCGCATGCTGTGTGCTGGAAGGATTCTTCAATGTCAGAGCTGGGAACGGCAGCCACGTGGCCACAAGTGTGCGATAAGCAAACTCATGGCCCGAATCCAACGAGATACATTCAGCCTCTCATAATACACTTGCATTGAATGAGGTTGCACCCATCTACTTAGGTCCTGGCTGGAAGTATGTTTATGGCACACTTACAGCCATGTGACCACCATTCCCGGCTCTGACCCTGGAGAATCCAAATCGTCAAACTATATATGCCAGAAAACACTTTGAAAAGTTACTAAATTTGTGCGCAACACTGAATTGAGCAACAATATTGTGACCTATTGGGGAAAGATGTAAAATTCATCCATAGTGGTAGCGATTCCTACACCAAAAATATTGCTTCAGTTTCTAAATGCAGTAACGTTTCTGGCCAGGCACACAGAAACCATCAGAGTGTTGGGCAGGTAATGTTTATTTTATTTTAACATATTTCCTATTCTTAGCCAGTTTGGGAAAAATCCCAGCCAACTCCATTACGAGAATACTTGTTACTACGTTTTTAAACGTATAGGAAAGCGTTCTCTACATATTGTCTGGAATAAAGGGTCTTTCTCTGAGACTTTGCTTATAGTTCTTGGCTGATCTACTAATTACAAGTGGTACAGAGAGCTAGAACTGAACCTCTTGTACCATTCACGTTATTGACTCTGCACACAAAGAAAAGCAGGAATAAAATATGAAATCCAAATATTACATAAAAATAATAATTTGTGAGAGATATTGATTACACACTATTATTCTGTATATGTAAGGGCAAGAAAACGTCTGAAAATCAAATTTCATCTAAAGCACGTTCAGTTATATTGGTTGAGTCCAAATTAAATATTCAGAAAAAGAAGGTTGTGATAAAAAGAAAAAGAGAAGACAAGTGACGTTGCAATACCAGACACAATACTTAGACAAGAATGAATCGAGACAGGGGTATGTGCTTCCTGTGCTCCAGGTTATGGAAAGAATCTGTGATGTATCACCCAGTGCATGGAATTAGACACGTCCATGGCTACAAATAGCAAGATAGGGTAAGTCCAGCACCTGGGATAAAATCTTCAAAAACGATATTTACATTTTCTTAAAACAGATAAGGCTGGGGTCACACATAGAAGTCCATTTTTGGAAGTGATTTTCATCACCAATCCGTTTTTTATAGGGTGCTTTTTGAGCCTCCTGCACCCCTGAATGTTTTTGGACTTAGTCATTTTTTCATTAAAAACGCATATGCGTTAACACATGTGTTAATGCAGGTGCCTATATGTGCCATGCGTTAACGCATGCGTTTCCCATAGGGCCCCATGTTAAAAAAACGCATGCGTTTTTTAACTGATGCCAAAAACGTTGCTAGCAACGTTTTTGGCTCAAAAACGGACAGAGCAATGTTTTGAGGTCCAGAAAAAAACGGACAGGGTGTTTATTACATCCAATCCGTTTTTCTGTCAGTTTTTGGACTTAGAAAAAAAAAATGACAAAAATGAAGCCAAAACGGACCAAGGGCTTATGTGTGACCCTAGCCTAAGGCTGTGGTCACAGTTGACATGCGTTTTTTTAGTGCCTTTTAAAAACGCATGCTTTTTTACATGCGTTTTTCATGTCATCATGAGTTTTTTAAGGTGTCTGATGGCTCCCTGCGTTTTTGGCTGCGTTTTGGAATCTGCACCCAAAAATAGTCCATGTACTATTTTTTGGTGCGTTTTGAAAAACGCATGCGTTTTTATAACATGGGCCCCTATGGAAAACGCATGCAAAAACGCATGTACAATTAGTACCTTTTAGTGCCATTCAAAAACGCATGCGTTTCCCATAGGAGCCCATGTTAAAAAAACATGGGCTCCTATGGGAAACGCATGCGTTTTTGAATGGCACTAAAAGGTACTAATTGTACATGCGTTTTTGCATGCGTTTCCCATAAGGCCCCATATTAAAAAACGCATGCGTTTTTGGAAAAGCACCAAAAAGGCATGGGACTGTCACACATGCTTTTTGGCTATTAGGGCATGCGTTTTTTAACATGGGGGCCTATGGGTGCGTTTTTTACATGCGTTTTTTGAAAATGCAGGTCTCCTAAAACGCATGTGAAAAATGCTACTGTGACCCTAGCCTAATACACATATTGGGAGTTCCAAAAAATGTGTGCAGAATTCCAATGCATTTTGAGCTAAACACAGATCCTTCACAGCCATAGCAATATGAAATAATATTATTGTCCATTTTGCTAAATCAGCAATTTAAAGGGGTTGTCAGTCTTAAAACATTTATAACATTTCCTCAGGATAGATCTTAAACATTGGTTTGACGAGGGGCTGACACCCAACACCCTCCATGATCACCTGCTCCTCCTAGAGTTTGATAGAGCGTGCTGCATGCTCGAAACACGCAGCTTTGTATATGGGTAATTTTAACCCTATTTAATAAAGACTTTTTCACTGAGTATTACTGGAGCTGGAAAATCAGCTTTTTTCTGCAGTTTTATTTACTTCCTTTCTGATGTCCCTGGGCTAAACTGAGTGGTGAGCTGGATCCCCAACCCCCTCCTTCCCTTTTGAGCTGCAAAGGATAGCTATGCACTGTGTGTAACGGTCACTGCCGGGTACAGCAGAGCAGTTTATGTTATTTTTCATGCCAGAGCAAATAAAATCTGATCTGTGGGGGTGCAAGATTTCCACTGATCTCATGTTTATGACCTATCCAGTGAGAAGGTGATTAGTATGTTGTGACTATTGATGAGTGAACCTGTTTCGGTAGGAGTTTGGGTGCTTTAAGTATCCAAATCACTGGAGCGAACATCTCTGTGCTCAAGTTCACTTGGTACTTGGCACACTTGCAGTGTTTGATCGGCTCGCACTGGGAGTAAAAGCAGAGTTATGACTCATAATGTGGTTGTAAAATAAAAAAAAGACAAATCCCGCCCTCCCGCCCAGGAAGTAGATTGCTCATAGCCGACTGTATGTGGGCGGAGAGATGAACTGCTCAATCAGCTCCACCACCTGAACCTTAATTTCAATGGGTCCGCTTATCTCAAGTTGTGACTGAACAACCCCTTAATGAACAATTATTGCTTTATTAGGCAAAGGCAGAAGCTCCTTTAATGGCCGTAATATTAACTGTGAATCAACAAAGCCTATAGTGATAACAACCTAACAAATATCAACCAAAAATGAAATAATTTTGGCTCCATCCCATTGTTACAAACCTTGATAAGATATTGTGATTCCCAATAAAATGCAAACATTTGTTAGATATTTACCCCAAAAACACTTCAGAAAAGAAAACAGAAGCTGAAACATGTGCTGTCATTATTACTGCGGTCATGTTGGAAACATATGTTCTATGAAATACTTAAGATTGCTTGCCAAGATAAAACGTTGTTCTGTGAAATACTGAGGATTCTGGCTTCTCAAGCTAAGCTTTCAAAGATTGCCAATAACCCAAAATGACATATATAGTATGAGCAAACCACTGACTGATTAATGGCTAAATCCTAGTGATTCTCAATTCTAATTACCATTACTGACTTTCAGATTTCAGAGTCAAGTCTCTGAGAACAGAGCTTAAATGCTGCCTTTGTAGGGTCAGACACATTACCAATTAGTTTACATTAAAAACCATAATTGCGTAGTATATTTATACAGCACAAATAAGTTCTGGGACATTGTACAAAAGTTGTCCTCTTCCATGAAAATCCTTGCCCCATGTTCGTTTCCAAATATGCTTCCCTCCATATTTACACTAGGACTAGGAGTAATCAGCATGTTAGGGAGGAAACTGGTGTGCCTGAAGAAGCCTCCCTCAGACATATACACGTAGAATGTGTAAGTTTCATATATATACTGTATGTATATATATATATATATATATATATATATATTGACAGATAAATAGTTTTTTACATCATTGATGGTAATATATCAAAAGGTCTTAGTGTCTTATTTCTGCTGCATACTTGGCAAATTGCTGCAATTTGTCTTGCTTGAGACTCTAGTGTTCCTATATCCCACCACTCAAACATTTGTCTGCGCTCTGGGTGCCAGGGAAGCAAGCAAAATCTTAAAGCAGCATTGCTTCCTTCGAGGTTTAAATCACTACTGTAGCATTATGTTTTTTATTGCACTGCTGGAGTGGTGCTTTAAATCTAAGTCCTCTGACCCCGGCTACTCACCTTCATCTATTACTGTTGCTTTGGTTGGTATCTGGGGATTTGTGACCTCCCGGCAGCTCCAGTGCTACATGGAGTGTGCTGGAGGTTACAACTCCATACAACTTTTAAAGAGCCTCATTTTGACCTCAATCTGGGTCTCATAGAGATGTATTGGGAGATGTCACATAACTTCTGACTTCCGTCCAATCAGACGTTAGAGTCACAAGATGGTGCCACAAGACGAGTGGTGCTGAGAAAGTATGAAAATGACAAAGGATAAGTATAAACTTAGGGGCAGGGGACTTACATTTAATGCGCCACTCCAGTGATGAAACACCCTCTACTAGAGTGGTGGTTTAAAGGGAACCAACCACCCCAAATGACCCCCCCGGACTATTAATATCGTTCCCTACACCCAGCACATACATGTGCTGCAAGGTTTTTTGCTAAAAAAACAGTTTTTTAAAAGTTAAGATAATGCTTTATAAAGTTTATAACGAAGGGACGGGTGGGCGTTACTTAGCTGGGGCTAAAGCCGAGTTGCAGCTGCCAGTCATCCTCCTCTCTCGCCTCGCAGCATTGAAGTCCAGCTCTTTCTTGTCGTCACAGCCTGGTGCACGGGATCTCATGCCCGTGCACACGTCATCAGCTACAGCCGGGTCGCGAGCACACGCTCTGACTTCCACTCCCCTCGCAGACTTCAATGCTGCGAGGGGAGAGAGGAGGATGACTGGCAGCTGCAACTCGGCTTTAGCCCCAGCTAAGTAACGCCCACCCGTCCCTTCGTTATAATCTTTATAAAGCATTATCTTAACTTTTAAAAAACATTTTTTTTAGCAAAAAACCTTGCAGCACATGTATGTGCTGGGTGTAGGGAACGATATTAATAGTCCGGGGGGTCATTTGGGGTGGTTGGTTCCCTTTAAGCAAACCTAAGTGGTTTACATGAGATTTACAAACTAACCTTGGCTTCAGGGAGTTTTTCCATTTTCTAGAAATAATTTTAGGAGCGTTGGCAAGTACTGCTCAATACGTTACAAGTGAGTTCATATCTGCCCAGAGATTATCAGGAGACTTCATTACAATCTCCAACATATTTGACAAGAAGAATAATCTATTACTCATCCCATAAAAAAGTAACAAACACCAGTACAGAACCTGATAGGCAACGGGATCCATTTATCGCTGTTAGTGTCTGTCATGGAATCATGCAAAAAAACTACAATCAAACACCTGATGGCTAAGGATAGTTTCACACATCCATGAAACAAGGGACGTTCTTGGATCGCAGTACCGAGCCTAATCGCTGAGTCTCCGGACCAACACTGACTGTTAGAGATTAGTGAATATTTTGATCTTTGGAGTCGCCAGCTTTCCCAAGAAATTTAATTGCTACAAATCTTATTGTGCAATGTCTATAATTGCCTTTATATAACATTCTGAAGTCTCCAAAGACTATATTGATCCCCCTCTTTGAGATCTTTATCACAAACCTAAAATTAGGACAGAAGAGTATTAAATTGCTATCCTTGTTTGCCAAGCATCAGAACTGAAATAATAAATAAATATTATTAAGATGCTGTTATGCTGTATATCACAAATCAATCAATTCATAGTCACACTGACACTGCAGGTCCAGCATCTTCCTTGGTCCCTTGTATCTTTGTTATTATGTCGAGACTGAGGCTAAAACTCCCATTTTCAATGTTTTGAAAACACCCCCATCAGATTTAGACCTTTTACTATCAATAAGCTTAACGATGAGTTCTGAACGCCCATCTCAAGCTTGTAAAGTCCTAAAATGGCATGTCTTTCCCTGCCCTCATCTTTTATAGATGTTATAGATTTATGAATGATTGCCCCAGACAATGTGATGTGACAGCTGCAAGGCATTATGGATAAGCCAATGTGACCACGTCTGATGTCATTAGCACGCTCCCTGACCGATGCAATCTTCAGTGTATGAATTGGCATTGGGCATTTCTTTTTTTATAAGCCTTGTGAACGAAATTGTACGTTTTTCGAATTTGCTGGGGCCTCTTAATTTCAGAGAATTCAACATGGGATGAATCCGCTTCTCTGTACTAAATACCTCATATATGAAGCAATTTGTTCAGGTCAGGAGATACTGAGGTTGGGCCAAGTATTAAAATCCTAGGACTGTCCATGTTTATCAAACATGAAATCAGCCTATTTGGTCATGTAGGTGACATTACTTTAACTCCACAGAAAGAATATCTGAACCATTTCTACTACATCTGATGTTAAACTATGCCCTACTTAAAGAAAAGATAAATTAAAGAAAATATCACAGAAAAAGAAACAGCCATTACGAACACCAGGTCAGATTACCAATGCACTAGCAGGATGCCACAGGCCCCATAATAAAGGCGCAAGCAGCACAAGTGCAAAATACGGATCAACCAACCACTTACGACCTACCAATTCATGGTGAAGGTGACTGCTAGTGTATAAGGTGCCAGTCATACAGATATGTATGATGAGCAGTGTCTGGCTTACAGCCTATCCGTAACAACCATAATATATCAGGCAGACTAGTCAACATTAGCGTCAATAATAGGCTGTAGACCGGACACTGCACATCACACACACACCTGTTTGATTATTGCCTTATACACTAACAGCCTCTTCTATGAATTGGTAGGTCTGTGAGTGGCTGTTCCAACAGTATTTTATACCTGTGCTGCCCCTGCCATTATCATCCTGCTAGTGCATTGGTAATCTGACTTTGGCTTGGTAATGGCTATATTTTTATGATGTTTATTTCCTTTTCTGTGAGTCGTTTGAATTAAGTTAGGGACTCGCAAGTATGGGGACCCTTGACGTGGGTTGTGAGCTTGTCTAGTTTGGCAAACAATGTGCACTAATACTTCATGTATTTTACATAAAAGTTTCATAATTTGGTTTTACATTTTTTTTCTTTGGCTGTTTCGTTTTCTATGATGTTTTTTAAAGTAATGCCCTGAAAGTAATTATGGATCAGCACCATACAATTATCTATTCATTAATGAATAATTACTATGGGGAAACTAGTATTGATGGTTTCTTTTTAATACTTATTCATAAAAATTACCTACTATAAGTGAAGCTTCTAACTAATATTATCGGTCAAGGTGCCTAGGAACATAAAATGCTCTTTTTCAGCTGATTTTTGTAAAAACTTTTCAAAGTTTTTGGAAACCAAGTCTGTTCTGAATAGGTATTTTGCTGTACTGCCAAGCTATTAACGACAGGACGTTAGTCATAATGTGCTTTTCCTTTAGCATTTAGATCTTAATCACAGAATTCCCAAGCATGACCTAGCCTGCTGAAGTGAGCGAGCAAAGATTTCAAAGAGTTTTAGTTACACATAAAGTTGTGTTCCAATGACTTCGGGGTGAGATCTATGCACTTCTTTTCTATTGATAAGAATTTTTAAGTTTCCGTTTGATTCACAAGTAGTTTAGCCTTGTGATAGAAGTGAACAGAATAATCAGTTAATGTGGGACCAAAAATAATTTCCCCTGAAATATTATGAGCTACCATAATAATGAATGTCTTACTTTTCCTAACTCTGCCATAGAAGCTGCAGTCAGTTCCCTATAATGAAGGATCCATGCACTAACAATTACATACCAGAATTAAAGGGGTTTTTGCATATTTTATCTTCACTGCACCATCCCTTGGAAGTCGGGAGGCTTAGAAGGATGTCCTCCTAAAGATTGATAATTCACCATGGGTGAACCACTCACCACTCTGATGCTGCAAGCTTTGCCTCTGCATCAGCAAAGTAGCATAGTTTCAGTATTTATTGAAAAAAGCTTTTAGGCATTGGGCATGCTCAGCCACCAATGCTAGACTACAATGATGGCCGGTTACCTAGAAAACAATGAAACTATGGTTGAAAAAAGACAGAATTTATTGAACTTCCTTCTTGTTCTTATTCTGAGTCAAGTGGGAGGTCCTAATAAATGATTGACAGCTTTCCCTGTAAGTGTGCATGCAAAGCTAGCTGCCAGTCACTGTTTAGGGCCACACCATTGATTGCTAAGCCCAGAATAAACATGGAGTTCATTGAGTTCAAGTTATATTGAATCTCATTCCTCCAACAATCCCATATATCAGTCTATTTCTCCAGCTGGGTAACACTCTGCTGACTTAACATAATTTTCAACGTGAAAGGTTTTATTGAAGTTTAAATATGTAAAGATCCTAAAACAAGTTTGTCTTTTGTACTGTATCCCAATTGTGTTTTACATGACAAAATTCAAAGTTTTGACAGAAGATGCCTTGAAGGCATTGACACATTTCAACCTACTATTCATGTGGTAATAAAAGCTGGCAATAACTTCCTCTGCTGTACACAGCTGACTTATGAGATACTTGCTGTGCTTGTTGGCATAACAGAACATGAGTGTCTATGGCAGAATATTACTGAAAGGGTTTGCAGCCAAAATTTTGTTTTGCTAAGATACAGCTAAACTATGACATGAAGCGAATTAACAAATAGTCCGATAGTCTTTTGATTGTTTTGCCAAGGGTCACAAGACAAATGATATTGAGTAGGAGTTCAGGATTAAAAGGACAGAGGGTGTGTTTGTACTCAGTCCTTAACTACAGGGGAACTTTGATCTGGTTAGGAGCTGTAGACACAAAACTGTAGGATATTTGTGAGGATACACTGAAACAGTAAAGCCGGACATACACATTAAGTGACTGTTGGCCAAACTATGCTTTGGCTGGTCGTTCGGCCAACAGCAACCTTAGCCAATTCTTCCATCCAATGTAGTGCTTGTTCGGATTAGTGCTTCTATTTTCTCTATTTGAAAGCTGCCAATTGATACGTTGGCTAACAGCGTATCTCTAGGAGAGCAATGCAATTGGCATTGCAAAGTTAGACATGTGCGATTAAAATCTTTCCCAACCATCAGTCAGCCTAAGCAGCCATGCACCTTTGTCTGTAGGCTGAACTCATTGATAATAGTAGATTCAACCAACATTAGTCTAGTGCAGTGGTTCTTAACCTTGTTTGAGGTACCCAACTCACCAGTTTCATATGCTTAAAAATGGGTTTACATCTTCCAGCATTAAATAACCACCAACCAGTTCCTATGGATACTCGTTGATTATCATCTTGCAATGTCACAAGGTGGGCATAATATCACAGGTGGCTATAACGGACGAAGGGGTATGGAAGCAGAATGGCAGTGAAAGGGTAAAAGCAATCAGTGGAACTAGTCTGACCCTTAGAATGAGGGTCCCTAGCTGACCCTTGTGGAGACCCGGGGGTCAGTGGGTGCTCTCTTCCGCAGGCCCAGCCACCTTTACAAAGACAACGTGGACCAGGGCTCATCCGCAACTGAACGCCCGAGCTCCTTAACTGTGGGCGGAACACTACTCAGACAACACAGAGTGAGGGAACCACAATATTAAGGCTTTATTGAATCCCCAAACTGTTAACAGCATATAACACATAACCAGCAAAACACAACAATGTAACAGGCAACATAGTCTCACCCTTCCGCTGGCTCACCAGGGATTAGAATATAGCACAGCAAAGTCTGAAGCCAGGTGACTGTATCGTCCCAAACTGGGTTGCTTCCTTATCCTTATGCAGTCTTTATCACAGCCGAATCCGATAATCCGATGCTGAAGTCCTTGTGGTTCTATAATCCGGGTTCTGATCCCCTTTGTTCGGCACCGGAATTCCTAGGCCTGGGGTTATGGCTGGACAATCGGATCCGAAGATCCTAGATTATCCGCCGTATCCAAATCTTCAATCTGCTGGTCAAAGTAAACAGTCCTCCTTATATACCCTCAGCCCTCATTGCAGGATATTGGGGACGTCACGATTGGTGCAATTACACTGTCTTTTCATTTGCTGGATCTCAAGCCTCATTTAACATATTTTTAGTAGTATTGCAATCCTGACAAGGTAGAGCGACATACTGATTAATATAGCCCTTACAATGGAATGTTAGTAGGAGACATTCAGTCTGCAAACCATGACATTAAAACAATAGTGGCTGGGGCAATTTACATAAGGTCAACATTCACAGGGTAATATACAATGGACGATTAGCATAATTAAGTTCTCTGGCCTTCTATGACAAACAAGTTAGAAAATTATATTACAAATCATCAGATAGAAAAGACAGCATTCACCGGTCAGCGTTGCACTTTTATTCAAGTTTCCTGGTTACATGTTGCAGAGAGGGGGAGAGGCAGAGGTGACGACGGCACCGTTTCGCGCTCCTTGCACTTCTACGGGTCACCCGTGAATGACCGTGAGTGACCCGTTGAAGCGCAAGGAGCGCAAAACGGTGCCGTCATCACCTCTGCCTCTCACCCTCTCTGCAACATGTAACTAGCAAACTTGAATAAAAGTGCAACACTGACCGGTGAGTGCCGTCTTTTCTATCTGATGATTTGTGCTGTCTGCTTCTTTTGACTGGCACCGCAGTTTGTTGTGACTAGCTGCATCTGCGGGGATTGCTGGAGACCGTTGCACACACCGGTGCCCCATTCCTACTTTCTTCATTTATTCAGATAATTACATTACCATGCTAACTAAAACCACAGTAATCTAAGAAATACTGTAGGAAATTCCCCTTGGCCATTACAAGTTTGCAAACCAAAATACAATACTGTCTGGGTTACAAGAAATCATCATATGTTCTACATTGAAGGGGTCTATTTCATCACAACCCTGTTCCCATAAGTACCTCTAAAGGTGTGGATGTATGGCCTGCCACGTTTGCCCTGCTCTTGACCACCTGTAGGCTATAACCCCCTCACCTCCACCCAAGGACCAGGATAGTCACAACAACTCCAAGAAAAAGACAACTTCTGAAAAATCCAACATAAACTGCACACAGCATAAAGCTGGCTTCACATTAAGGTTTTGACCCTGTCCGGAGGATCCTTTTTTTTGCAGAACCCCATGGACAAGAACGGACAGGATTGTAAACTCTGGATTAGAGATGAGTCACCACCCTAGTGTTCGAATTCGATTTGATTCGTCAAATTGGGGGTGTGTTCGTTAAATGTTCGTTGAATATTCGTCGAACACCATCGAACACCATTGAAAACAGTGGCAGGCAAACACGAACACATACAAACACATAGAAAACACATAGAAAATACCTTCTAAGGTGTCCAAAAGGTGACAAACTACTCAGAAGACACAACAAACACATGGAAAAGTGACAAGTACATATAAATATGCAAAAATAAAAGAGCTGGACGAGTAAAAGGAGGAGGAGACACAGATATAGGCATGTCATGCCCTTCTAAAATCATGTAAAACACAGCAAGGGGACTCCAACAAGAGTCTCCTTTTTTTCCAAAAATTTGGACACAGACACCACTTAAGTGGTATCAATTGCCCCAGAGTTGCAATCTTAAGATGGTTGGTGAGGTGACTTTCATTTAACACATTCAAAAATCCACAAGCCTTTAGTCTCCCCATGTCATCTGTAAGATTTGTCACCAATATCTAAGTAGAGGCCAAAAAATGGATATGAAGCATAAGTCACAGTGGCAAGCTCACTGTGCTACAATGCGGCCTAGTGGGCCGAGCCAACCACCGTCTGCCCCATCAAGTGCATCCGCAGCCTCATCATCCTCTGTGACTGTGGGGACAGGAGTCACACATGTTTTTTACGCAGACCTTCCACCTCTTTACCCGCAACAGCCAGTGTGATTGGCAGGTCGTCAGTTCTTTTGGAAGGGAAACAACTGCTGGTGTTGAGCGCTCTCTGGCATCGAGAGCACCACCTTTGGATGAAGGCAACATAATATCTCCGCCTGCACCTTCCTCACAGACCAGCAGTTTGCCGTGGCCACCCTACTCAACCCTGTCTCAGCACAGCAGCTAGCCCTCGGTCCCTCAGATGTGGACAAGTAAAAGACCATTTCCTCCTACCCATGAAAAAGCTAAGAGGTTGAATTTCACCATGTGCAAGCTGTTGGCTACAGAAATGCTGCCTTTCCGCCTGGTGGACACAGAGGATTTTCGAGACCTTATATCCGTCACAGTGCCACAGTACCAGATGCCCAGTCGCCACTACTTCTCAAAGAAAGCTGTGCCTGCGCTACACCAGCATGTTGCATACAACATCACCGCTTCCTTGAGAAATTCTGTGTGTGACAGGGTGCATTTCACCACAGACACTTGGACGAGTAAGCATGGACAGGGGCGTTACATGTCGGTGACTGGGCACTGGCTAACTATGGTGACAGCAGGAGAAGGGGCTGCTGTCCAAGTCTTGCAGTCCCCACGAGTTGTGTGTCAATCCTCTGTATCTAGAAGTTCCTCCACTGCTTCTGCCTCCTCAACCTCATCTCGGTCCTACACCTGCACCCAAAGCCTGTCTGGTAATGACACATGCATTCTAACTGCGCAGAAGGAATCCTGCACACCTTCTTACTATACTTGCAGCAGGGCTCAACGGCATCAGGTAGTCTTTACATTGAAATGTCTGGGAAATGTGAGTCACACAGCTGAGGAGTTGTGGTCAGCTGTTGAGATCGAGTTTCATCAATGGCTTTCTCCACTGAACCTGCAACCAGGGAAGGCCGTGTACGACAATGCTGCAAACCTGGGAGCAGCCCTTCGCCGGGGAAATGTCACTCACGTGCCTTGTATGGCTCACGTCTTGAACCTGGTTGTCCAGCAATTTTTAGTCCACTATCCCAGCCTAGATGGGCTTCTGCAGAGGGCATAATCGCTGTGTGCTCACTTCCGCCGTTCGCATCCCACAGCTCAACGACTTGAATCTCTACAGACGTCGTTCGGCCTGCCAGTTCACCGGCTGAAATGTGATGTGCCGACATGATGGAATTCACCTCTGCACATGTTGCAGCCACTGTGGCAGCACCGCCGAGCCCTGGTGCAATGTGTTATAACGTATAGCCTGGCCAACGTGATCCAGAGGTGGGGCAAATCACACTGCTGGAGTGGTCTCAGATCAAGCATCCTTCTGCACAGTTTTCAAATGGCGACGAAGATGTTTAGTGCTGATGATGCCATTATCAGCATGACTATTCCGGCCATTTACAGTATTCGGAGTCAGGTGGTGGGACAAGAGGAGGGGGAGGAAGTACAAGAGTAGTCGTATGTGGAAGGGATAACAAGATCTCCAAGGTCCAGACGGTTGGCAGTACCAAGGCGGCAGGAATGGGATGGTGGGGGAGAGGGATTAACGAGGGCGCATGTAGCAACCAAACTGTTGAGGAAGGTGCAGGAGCCAAGAAACAAATGGAGGACGAACTGGCGATGTGCATGGAAGACTCATCAGATGAGGGAGACCTTGATCCCATTTCTCTTGTGCGAGATTGGGAGGAGAGGGCAAAGGAAGGAAGCATGATTCTTACCCCGCCGCCACCAACACAACAAGGACTTGGGCTTCCTGAATGCGCAAGACACGAGTGCCTTCTTGCTGCACTACCCTCGGATTGTCAGAATTCAAAGTAATGCCGATTACTGGGTTGCCACACTCTTAGATCCCCGATTCAAGAGTAAATTTCGTGAAATAATTCCTGCCATAGAAAGGGATGCACACATGCAGGAGTATCAGTAGAAGCTGTTACAGAATCTTAGATCTGCTTTTCCACAAAACACCAGTGATGCACATAGTGAATCTCACAGTTCTAACTTGCCAACCGTGGGACTGTCGAGTCATCACTCAAACCGTAACAGTAACACCGTATCTGGTGGTAACAGCAATATTGTGGAATTGTTTCACAAATTTTTTAGACCATCCTTTGCAAGGCCAGAGGAGACAATAGTAATAATAATATTTATTTATATAGCGCCAACATATTCCGCAGCGCTTCACAATACAAAGTTCACATTTAAACAATCGTAAGAAACAATTAGAAAATACAAAACAATGACAAAAACAATACAATACAAAGCATAATATAATACAATAATTAGAGCAAAAAATGGCAGCCCTGCTTATAAGAGCTTACAATCTAACAATGAAGTGGGGGTGACAAGGTACAGGTGCTTTTATATAATGATGGTATAGTCAACTTGACAAGATGGAGAACAGAGAGGAGCAGAATAAGTGGCCACAACCCATTATTTGTGATCCACTTGAGACGACGCGGGTAGGCTATGTCTAGATGACTGACTAGGGATCATGATAGGCCGCCCTAAAAAGATGTGTTTTTAGGGATCACCTAAAACTATCTAAGGCCATGTTCACACACATGCGTTTTTTTGCCCATCCCTGCGTTTTTTGGGCTGTTAAAAAAACGCAGGTGCGTTAACGCAGGGTACATTTGAGTGTACATGCGTTTTTCAGCTCCATTTGCGTTTTTTTCCTCCAGTCCAAAAAACGCTGCATGCAGCATTTTTGGGCGCTGGAAAAAAACGCTGGGGTGGTTTCTCAAAAACGCATGTGTTTTTTTAACATGGCCCCTATGGGAAACGCATGCGTTAACGCAAGTGTCTATATGTGCCCTGTGTTAACGCATGCGTTTCCTTGCGTTAACCTTGCGTTTTTGCCTGCGTTTTTGAGGAAAGTCCAAAAAGGCAAAATTTCCTTTCAGACACACAAGAGACATTTTTTAGCACTCCTAACAAAACGCAAGTGCTTTTAAGAGTGCTAAAAAAAACGCAAATTGTGTGTGAACATGGCCTAAGGCTGGGGTTACACATAAGCCCTCAGTCCGTTTTTGGCTTCAGTTTTGGTAATTTTTTTTTCTAAGTCCAAAAACTGACAGAAAAACGCATTGGGTGTAATAAACACCCTGTGCGTTTTTCTCTGGAGCTCAAAACATTGCCCTGTCCGTTTTTGAGCCAAAAACGCAGTAAACAGCGTTTTTGGCATCAGTTAAAAAACGCATGCGTTTTTATGCTTTTTTTTTAACATGGGGCCCTATGGGAAACGCATGCGTTAACGCATGGCACATATAGGCACTTGCGTTAACGCATGCGTTAACGCATATGCGTTTTTAATGAAAAAATGAAGTCCAAAAACGTACAGGAGTGCAGGAGACACAAAAAGCACCCTATAAAAAACGGATTGGTGATGAAAAGGACTTCCAAAAACGGACTTCTATGTGTAACCCCAGCCTAAGGCTGTGGTCACAGTACCATTTTTCACATGCATTTTTGGAGCCCTGCGTTTTCAAAAACGCATGTAAAAAACGCACCCATAGGCCCCCATGTTAAAAAACGCATGCCCTAATAGCCAAAAAGCATGTGTGACTGTCCCATGCGTTTTTGGAGCATATCCAAAAACGCATGCGTTTTTTAATAAGGGGCCTTATGGAAAACGCATGCAAAAACGTATGTACAATTAGTGCCATTCAAAAACGCATGCGTTTCCCATAGGAGCCCATGTTAAAAAAACGCATGCGTTTCCGGAAACGCATGCGTTTTTAACATGGGCTCCTATGGGAAACGCATGCGTTTTTGAATGGCACTAAAAGGTACTAATTGTACATGCGTTTTTGCATGCGTTTCCCATAGGAACCCATGTTATAAAAACGCATGCGTTTTCTACAAAAACGCATGCGTTTTTCAAAACGCTCAAAAAAATACTACAAGCACTATTTTTATGTGCAGATTCAAAAACGCAGCCAAAAACGCAGGGAGCCATCAGTTTTTGAATCTGCACATAAAAATAGTGCTTGTAGTATTTTTTTGAGCGTTTTGAAAAACGCATGCGTTTTTGTAGAAAACGCATGCGTTTTTATAACATGGGTTCCTATGGGAAACGCATGCAAAAACGCATGTACAATTAGTACCTTTAAGTGCCATTCAAAAACGCATGCGTTTCCCATAGGAGCCCATGTTAAAAAAACGCATGCGTTTCCGTTTTTGAATGGCACTAATTGTACATACGTTTTTGCATGCGTTTTCCATAAGGCCCCTTATTAAAAAACGCATGCGTTTTTGGATATGCTCCAAAAACGCATGGGACAGTCACACATGCTTTTTGGCTATTAGGGCATGCGTTTTTTAACATGGGGGCCTATGGGTGCGTTTTTTACATGCGTTTTTGAAAACGCAGGTCTCCAAAAATGCATGTGAAAAATGGTACTGTGACCACAGCCTAAGTTGTGGATACACCTAATTTCTTGTAGTAGAGCATTCCAAAGAATTTGTGCGGCTCGGGAAACGTCTTGGAGCCGGGAGTGAGAGGTTCGGATTAATGCAGAAGTGAGTCTAAAGTCACTTCCAGAGCAAAGAGAACGGGTGGGGTGATAGACAGAGATGAGGGAAGAGATGTATGGGGGTGCTGCACTGTGAAGAGCTTTGTGGGTGAGAACAAGCAGTTTGAAATGGATCCTATAGTGTATAGGCAGCCAGTGTAATGACTGGTATAAAGCAGAAGCGTCTGAGTAACGATTAGCTAGATAGGTCATCCTGGCTGCTGCATTAAGGATGGACTGGAGAGGGGACAGTCTAGTGCGGGGGAGGCTAACTAAGAGAGAATTACAATAGTCAAGGCGGGAGTGAATCAGGGCCACAGTGAGGGTTTTTGTGGTTTCCAAGGTGAGAAAGGGGCGATCTGGAGATGTTCTTCAGGTGCAAGCGGCAAGAACGGGCGAGAGATTGTATATATGGGGTGAAGGAAAGATCAGAGTCAAACATAACACTCAGACAGCGAGCCTGCTGACTAGGCACTATTGTGGTGCCGCAAACTGAGAGAGAGATGTCATATTTAGGGAGGTTAGTGGAGGGCGGGACCAGAAGTAGTTCAGTTTTGGAAAGATTAAGTTTCAGGTAGAGAGCGGACATGATATTGTAAACTGTGGTTAGACAGTCATTGGTGTTCTTTATTAGAGCGGGAGTAAGGTCAGGGGAAGAAGTGTATAGTTGTGTGTAATCAGCATAAAGATGGTACTGAAAGCCAAATCTGCTGATGGTCTGTCCAATCGGGGCTGTGTAGAGTGAGAAGAGAAGAGGTCCTAGGACTGAACCCTGAGGGACTCCAATAGTGAGAGGAAGAGGGGAGGAAGTGGAGCCAGCAAATGATACACTGAAAGAGTGGTTGGAAAGATAGGAAGAGAACCAGGAGAGAGCAGTGTCCTTGATGCCAATGGAGTGCAGCATGGAGAGTAGGAGATGGTGGTCAACAGTGTCAAAGGCTGCAGAGAGATCAAGAAGGACAAGAAGTCTGACACTTAGTCAACGCCTAGAGAGGGTGGTACAGGAATATCTCCAAGTGAACATCGATGCCGTGACTGTGGAACTGGACCCTTGCTCATTTTGGGCTTCCAATCTGGAAAAATGGCCTGAGCTCGCACTCACCCTTGGAGATCTTGCCGTGCCCTGCAGCCAGCGTTCTCTTTGAACGTGTCTTCAGCGCTGCTGGTGATGGTGTGCTGACAAATAAGCACACGCGGCTGTGTCCAGTGATAATGTAGACAGACTAACGTTCATCAAGATGAACAAGTCATGGATCCACAAGAACTTTTCTACCCCTGTGTCATCCTTAGTTGGGTCATCCTTTGCAATCACAAAAAAGGCCCAGGCTAGGCAAGGCTTAGAGCCCATGCGACCTGAAGAGCCACCACGATTTCTGCTCAGAGGCAGAGCTTTGGTTGAGGATGCAGTTGTTGACGTGCTTCCAGTACTCCGTCTCTGTCCAGGAAGGCACAACCTAACCTCGTCATCACTAGCATCCTCCTCCCTCCTCTGCTGACTCTCATCGACTGGCAGACTGTGGGTTGACAGTGGGATCTCCAACCTCATCATTACCCTGTGTGCTCTCACACCCGTCGTCCTTAGAGCCAACCTCTTCCTGCCCTGACTGAAAAGTCAAGTTTTCGTTCCAATCAGGTATCTCAGTCTCATCAGCATCTTCCTCATTGTCTCCACCAACAGGACTTACAGTTTGGGAATGAGGGTCTACATTATGCTTGCTCAGAACCTTCTTCATCTGGGCCTGGATCCAACTCACAAAGCTTCTGTGCATCAGTGCAGATCCAGATCATTTCCTCGTCTGGACTCACAGAAGCTTTAGAGCAGACCACTGATTCCCAGGCTATAGTATGAGTGAACAGCTCTGCATACTCAACCATCTGTCTTACCCCATACTCAGACGGTGGCTGGAGACTTGGGAGCTGTGAGGAAGCAAGTGCGATTGGGGTGACAACTCTGAAGACTGGTGTATTTGTGATGTTGAAGTTGAGGTGGAGGAGAGCCCACTTGATGAATCGCTTGCTATTCATTCAAGCATCTGCTCTTTCTGTGCCTCATCTACAATTGGTAGCGATCGTCGTGTGACTCGTGTCCATAAGAAAGGGATCATATCAGATTGTCCACGAAAAGAAGTAGACATCTTAGTTTGGCTGGAAGATGGTCTTTCTCCTGCAGATGTTACTGTTACTTTACCACCTACCCCACGGACACAAACTTTTTTCCCTTTCCAACATGCCTATTCCCCTTTCCACCAGCAGCAGGCCTTTTGCCACTCATTTTGTATGTGAACAAATTGGCAACTCTGCAGTTGTTGGCAAAAAAAAATTCGGATGGAAATCGAGCAGAGCTGAATGGCCAAACATTGCTACTAGGCCCAAACTATTACCTGGGCTAGATGCAGTTAAACATTTGTATGAAATAGACAGGCTGTGTAGCTTGGCTCACAACTGGGCTACACAGCTGACTACCAGACACTGCTACTAGGCCCAAAAGGATTGCCTGGGATAGCTGCAGGCAATCCTAGCGGCAGTAAAAAATTGGGACAGGTAAGAATTTATTTTTCATTTTTAACCATTCCATTATTTAATTTCACTTTAACAGTGCATGTAGATACACTTCTAAAGTGAAATTAGGGCAACAGAGAGGTTTTAGTGTATGAGCATGCTCAGTACACTATAACCGGATCTGAGAAACAATCTGATTTTTTCCCGGATCCTGTGCCCATAGACTCCCATGCTATGTGCGCCTGATCGCCCTGGATTTGTTTCTGTCTGGTTTGGACCGGTTTTTTCACTGGAGCCCAAAATCAGAGCAGTCTCCGATTTTGGGGCTGGGAAAAAACAGGACAAAAACGAATCTGGGACTGAATTCACAAAACCGGATGGCCACATAAGAAACTAAAAACGATCTTGTTCTGTTCTTTTAAAAATGAACAGAACAGGATGGATAAAACCATAGTGTGAAGCCAGCCTAACATAGCTCATAGGTCATAGAGTGAATGAACCCTTGCAAGGACACCAGCTCATGGGTAATCGGATTATTTAAAGGCTGTGGGAGTGAACAACCACATCACCTGACACACATCAGCTTACCTGAAGAGCCAATGAAGTTAAAGTTAACCCTTAATAGACTAAAGGAAATTAACTCTATTTAGCTGCTGCAAAGCAAGTCACAGAATTTGAGGAGCAGTCTAAATGTGACAATAACTGCTGCAGAACAATTCAAAGAGACTGCAGAGTAGTCTTCATGTGACAGTATCGCCTTCCTTTATGAGGGGCCTCTGGACCCTAAATCAGGCCCGCCCAGAAATGGTCCATGAGCGATGGTCTGTGGAAGGTATTACAGCACTAGGGGTAGTTCAAGCTGGAACAACAGAGGGTAGAAAATGGACGATACCCTTAACAGACAAACAACTCCAGAAATAGGAGCACCAGCTGCACATCTCCACCTGATGTGTTTTGATAACACTAACAGAACACCATCCACACTCAGGTCTGAACCTGAGCATTTATTAACATGCAGCCGGTTACCAACAGACGGTACTCTTTTAGGAAGGCGAACAATGGAAGCATCTCCCTGTGTCTTATAACCCTTTCCCTCAGGACACGTAGTGGGAGTCACCGCCTTTCCTTGGCCACTCTTCCAAAGATGGCGATTAGGCCTAGCAGTAACCAGTCTACACGTGACATTAACTGCTGCAGAATTACTCACAGAGACTGCGGAGCAGTCTACACATGACACATATATTCTAGCACCATTGCTACTTTTCTCTCATGGTTGGACTGCAAGGACACCATATTTATGCCATAAATGTTTGTGCTAAGATAGTCACACAGTCTGAATATTTGTACATTTTACTATTTGCATACATGTACAGTTTATTGTTAAAACCAATGAATATATTCTGTAATTATCAAGTATAATGGTTGGAGAAAGTAGCATTATTAATTACACATCTTTAATGAAATACTCATTATTTCCACACAAAGTCATCTCTGAGATTTGGCACCTGCAATAGGAATGCCTCAGCGAGAATAAATCTAAGTGAGCACCTGGAAAGGAAAGAGAGTCTGTATTACTGTAGCCTTGACGATGCCTCTTTATCACAAGATAAATGACATACACTTGTTCTTTGTGCTCGCTGCAGTTGTTCAAAATAGATCCAAGAACTGCTGGAGCGATTCCTTTAATTACTTGCACTAGTCCTTCTCACTGATACAGAAACAAATGCCAAATATTGCATCAGGCCAAAAATGTGTTAGCAAGCTCCAGTCCAAAAAATACATTTGCCTTTTGCGGAGGTTACCTCTTGATATTTTGCTCACTGACATTTATTTAGATTGCTAACAAGAGCCTAAACAAGACATTGATACTTCGATTTACAATATTTTTTTGTAGAGGCAAATATGTTAGATATACCTCGCAGTATTGTAAACTTATAAAACTTTATCACTTTGGTTTACTTTAATTGGGTATTAGGGTGCTTTCAGACTAATTGAGAACAAGCGTTCATAGGATATTCGACTTGTCTAAACTGTGACCCTGGTGGGTGTGATCCCATTGTGCCTTTGTTTGAGTTCACCCTGGAGGGGCACAACTACATGGCTACCTGGTCTTCACTAGGGCCTCGAGTGGTGAGGATAGTCTGGGCAACAGGTAGTTGCCAAGAACCACTCGCAGGGGAGTCTCTGGGACTGCTGTGGCTGGTAGAAGGGTCAAGGCAGGAATGTATAGTTCAAGGGCACAGACAGAGATATAGTCAAGAAAGCTGAAATCAAGGCACTCAGTACAGGTTCAGGAAACATGGCCGGGGTCAGGAGTGGAGAAATCAGCCCCTGTCTTACACCAGAAGCCCACACATAGCCCTATATTACACTTATAGCCTGTGCCTCACATAGCCCCTGTATTAGAGCCTGTGCCCCACATAGCCCCTATATTACAGCCTGTGCCCACACATAGCCTCTGTATTGCAGCCTGTGCCCACACATAGCCTCTGTATTGCAGCCTGTGCCCACACATAGCCCTTGTATTAAACCAGGAGCCCACATATAGCCCCTCTATTACACTCACAGCCTGTGTATCTCAGCAAAGAGAAGCAAAACTTTGTTAACCAATTCTATTTTGTTATAGCTAAGAACAGTTAGTTACTATTCCGGGCAATGATGGGAACTATAGCTAGTTTTACTAAAAGACTAATTTTCATGGTTAGACAACTGGGTCAGATCTCCAAAATCGCAGGTCTTGTGGTGTGTTCCTAGAATACAGTGGATAGTACCTATCAAAAGTAGCCTAAAGAAGGACAAACTGGTCACCAATGATCCTGTCACTGGTTTACTTAATTCACTTATTAGATCCTATAAACAAAACATTGCCAACAATGTGGCTACGATGCTGACCACTGTTCATCCCCAAAATGTGCCTTCAATATGAACGTACATTTTCCGGAATTAAACCTTTAGACATGGATTATCAACCTATACATATTTCCAAAAAATATACTCCCGTACAAATCAATAATATTTCAATACCTGACATTGCCAGCAAGATGATGCACAGTGCGGCATTGCACAACATATATTAATTGTTTGAAGAATATGTTAAAGAATATTGACCTGATGGCCCCATCTAGGCACTTGCATGTCAAAAAGTGGATCTGCGAAGTCAATATGTTTTCTTATGTAAGAGTAGCTAGCATATTGCATCTTCAGATCCATACTCCTACTAGTCAAAACAGAACGAAAATATTGTGCCATTTGCTTACTAGAAACTCTGAAATAATGCACTGGATCTATTTCTAATACATACACAAGAAGAGCACTAAAAAGTGTGAGGCATTGTGGATTTTAATATTAAACACTCGTATGCCCAACAGCCTTAAATATAAGAATGATTAATGTCATCTTTACAGAGTTATTGACAGATGTTAATTGTTCTTATTTATTTGTGTGTTTTTTTCAATTTGTGATTCTGTATCTGTTAATTCATATTGCATTACATTCTGCATTGATCTTTAATTATTTACTACTAGATGGTGGCCCGATTCTAATGTGTCGGGTATTCTAGAATATGTATGTAGTTGACATACTGTGACTGACAGAACTTGTTCAGTTAACGTGAGTGAACTACATATATATATACATATATATAGCACCACTATAGTATATGGCGGTACATTACATTACATGTATATCGCTGTGTATATATTGCAGTACATTTCATTATCATGTATTAGCTAGCGATATGGTATAATGTCGGGTACATTAAGTACTTTGTATAGCAGCACTATAGTTATGCGGTACATTACATACATTATATAGCAGCGCTATGTATATGGTGGTACATTACAGTACATGTAGAGCAGCACTATGGTATATGGCGATACTCCGCTCCCTGGGCCCCCCGCTCCTCCACAGTAAAAGTAAAAAAATCCTCAGTTCCGCCGGCTTGCTCCACCTCCGTCTTATAGGTCCTACAGGCCTTTAGGACCTGTTGTTGCGAGGGAAACCAATCAGCTGATCGGGGGCAGGATGGTGATGGGGGGGAGAGGGGGGCAAGATTGTGTCGGGGGAGCAGGATGGAGCGAGCGGGGAAGGATGGAGCCGGGGGGGCAGGATGGAGCGGGGGAAGCAGGATGGTGCCGGGGGGGCAGGATGGAGCCGGGGAACGGGGTAGGATGGAGGCGGAGGGGGGTAGGATGGAGGGGAGGGGGGCAGGATGGAGGCGGAGGGGGGGCACGATTGAGACGGAGGGGGGACAGGATGGAGGAGGGGGGCAGGATGGAGGCGGGGGGTAGGATGGAGGCAGGGAGGCAGGATGGATCGGGGGAGCAAGAACAGCAATGGGGCATAATGGATGCGGGGGGAGATGAAGCGAGCGGGCAGGGTGGAGGGAGCAGGGCAGGATGGAGGGAGTGAGCAGGATGGAGCCGGAGGAGCAGGATGGTGGCGGGGGAGCAGGATGGAGGCGGGGGAGCAGGATGGTGGCGAGCGGGGCAGGATGGAGCGGAGGAGCAGGATGGTGGGAGCGGGGCAGGATGGAGCGAGCAGGGCAGGATGGTGGCGCGGTGGCGCAGGGCAGGATGGAGGCAATGGAGCGGGGGCAGGATGGTGGCGGCAGGATGTGGGAGCAGGATGGAGCGAACGGAGCAGGATAGAGCGAGCGGGGCAGGATGGAGCAAGCGGGCAGGATGGAGCCGGGGGAGCAGGATGGAGCCGGGGGGGTAGGATGGAGGCAGGGAGGCAGGATGGAGGCGGGGGAGCAAGAACAGCAGGGGGCAGAATGGATGCGGGGGAAGATGAAGAGAGCGGGGCAGGGTGGAGGGAGCAGGGCAGGATGGAGCCGAGGGGAGCAGGTGGAAGGCGGGGGGTAGGATGGAGGCAGGAGGCAGGATGGAGGCGGGGGAGCAAGAACAGCAGGGGGCAGAATGGATGCGGGGGGAGGATGAAGCGAGTGGGGCAGGATGGAGCGAACGGAGTAGGATAGAGCGAGCGGGGCAGGATGGAGCAAGCGGGCAGGATGGAGCGGGACAGAGGCCGGGGAGCAGGATGTGGCAGGGTGCAGGATGGGGGCAGGATGGTGGCGAGTGGGGTCAGGATGGAGGGAGCGGGGCAGGATGGTGGCGGGGGGGCAAGAAAGTGGCGGCGGGGCAGGATGTAGCGAGCGGCAGGATGGAGCGAGCGAGGCAGGATGGAGCCGGTGGGGCAGAATGGAGCCAGCGGAGCAGGATGGAGCCGGCGGGGCAGGATGGTGGGAGCGGAGGAGGATGGAGCGAGCGGGGCAGGATGGAGCCGGCGGGGCAGGATGGAGCCAGCGGGGCAGATGGTGGGAGTGGGGCAGGATGGAGCGAGCGGGTCAGGATGGAGCTGGAGAAGCAGAATGGAGCTGGAGGACTAGGATGGGGGCAGGATGGTGGCCAGCAGGGCAGGATGGTGGCGGGGGGCAGGATGGTGGCGGGTGCAGGATGGTGGCGGGGAGGCAGGATGGAGCGAGCGGGGCAGGATGGTGGTGAGCGGAGCAGGAAGGAGCAAGCGGGGCAGGATGGAGCGAGCGGGGCAGGATGGTGGCGGGGGGAAGGATGGTGGTGGGGGGGCAGGTTGGAGCGAGCGAGGCAGGATGGAGCAAGCGGGGCAGGATGGTGGCGGAGGGGCAGGATGGAGCGAGCGGGGCAGGATGGAGTGAGTGGGGCAGAATGGAGTCGGCAGGGCAGGACAGAGCCGGCGGGTGAGCAGGATGGTGGTGGGGGAGCAGGATGGTGGCGGGGGAGTAGGATGGTGAGGGGGAGAGCGGCGGGCAGGATAGAGCCGGCGGGGCAGGATGTAGCCGGCGGAGCAGGATGCAGCCGGCGGGGCAGGATGGAGCGGCGGGGGGGAGGGCAGGATGGAGCTGGCGGTGGGGGGGGGCTGGCAGGGGGGCAGGATGGTGTCGGCGGGAGGGAAAGGATGGATGCGAGGATACTCACCCGTCCACCGGCTCGCTCCACCTCCGTCTTGTAGCTCCTTTGGCAGGACCTGTCATAGCCTGGGAAACCGATTAGCTGATCGGTTTCCCAGGCAACGACAGATCCTCAAGCCCTATAGAAGACAGAGGTGGAGTGAGCCAGCGGACGGTGAGTATCCTCACTGAGGATTTTTTTATTTTTATTATCACCGTGGAGGAGCAGGGGGCCGCATGGAGCCGGGGACAGACAGAGGGGGGCCGCGGGTACGCAGGAGCGGAGGGGGGCAGCAGAGCAGGAGGAGCGGAGGGGGGCGGGAAGAGTGGGGGTGCCGCGGGGCGCGGGGGCAGGAAGAGCGGGGGCAGGAGGAGCAGTGGGGCTGTGAGGAGAGTCGCCTGCTGTCGCCAGGCTGCAAATAGGCGCGAAATTCGAACTTTAAATTTGCGCACCTATTTGCATAGTCTTCGCTCATTGGTGTCCGCGTCTGGCGAGCACCAATGAGCAGCCTCTGTCTGTTGCGCGATTTCCGTGACAGACAGAGAACATTAGACAATTATATAGTAGATGATATTTCAAGATTTGTTATATATGTGTATCTTTTTGCTGGAGATATGTGCATTTATTTAACATCTGTTGTTATATTATTTTGAAGAAATGATGGTCCAGCTCCCGGAGATGAAATGCAGAAAACATGATTTTATTCAAAATTCTTCATCAATTACAGGCTCCAAATAACAACACAATGCTCCTTGCCATATATGATCCATGTCATATGAGCTATTGTGTTGTTATTTGGAGCCTGTAATTGCTAAAGAATTTTGAATAAAATCAAGTTTTCAGCTTTTCATCTCCAGGAGCTGGACCATCCTTTCTTCATTGTCCATTGGTGCGGTGTCAGGACACAGGCCGTGCACACTGGACTTTCGTTGTGAGCTATTGACCTTGCTTGTTTTGATATATTATTTTGGCTATACTAATTAAGGTTCAGCCCAGTTTTCATTGGTTCATGCCCTTCTTACTACCTTTTATTTTGTCTCCATTTATTCCTTTCATCACTATGTAATAAAAGCATTCATGCCACTGATGATATTTGTCTTGCGTAAGAGCATTGATGCCCGAAATGCGTATACTGGACGTGTGTCTACTCTGCAATATTTTTAATGTTGCACCTTTTATGTTTGATGAAACAAACATGATGATTTAAAAAGAAAATTTGCTGGATTTTTTCTCCTTTTCACTGTATTCCTCTGCATCAAGAACTGGCTTGATGTTTCTGAACACCACACCTCATCTATGAATCCCCTACTCTGGTGAGCTGTTGTGAACTTTCTTTTTAGTATGTGAAGAGCATTCCCCTATCACCTACAGGGATTCAAATCCAAAGGAGTAGTGCTTAGATGATCTGCGCTGCCATCAGGATGAATGACAAGTAACACAAGGCTTCTTATGATGCTGCTGATTTATTCTCTACGCGTTTCGGTACTGTCCTGTCTTTTCATACCTAACAGAATGGATTTTTAGCAGCTCCCTCTCTCACACTACCTCCTCATCTCATCACCTGTCGGTGTCCCCCAAGGTTCAGTTCTAACACCTCTGCTCTTCTTCATTTACACCCCTGACCTGGAACAGCTTATAGACTCCCACAGCTTTCAATATCACCTCTACACTGATGACATGTAGATCTACCTCTCTGGACCTGACATCACCTCCTTACTAACCACAATTCTACAATGTCTGTCCACTATTAATGAATATTGTCAATCATCTGAACTTACAGTGCTTGCAAAAGGAACCTAAAAGTTAGAGCATAATGGTGCAATATGTTAGCATTCAGTACACCCTGCAACTAAAGGTGGTGATGACAGTCTTCTGTAAGGTAGCCAATGTACAGCATTCGCAACACAGAGAAATGAGGAGGTTGGTAGTAACACTGGCTTCATGAATACATTAGAAGACTTATTTTTTTCAGTGCCCCTAGAAGCCAGTTTGGCTGTTATATATACACAGACATGAAGTTGTAATGTTCTGACTTTACATTCTGTGGATGAAGTCAATAACCCCTTAAATGGTCAGCTGAGTGTTGTATGTTTGTTACGGTTTAATGTGTATGAGAAGTTAAGGCTGGCTTCACACCATGGTTTTTTGGATCCAGGGCTGTTCGGTGTGAACCGGACACCCCCAGATCCGATTTCGGCCCCATAGTAACCCTATGGGGCCTGAAAACGCCAGATGAATGCATTTTGGCATCCGGTTTTTGGATGTCTGGGAGAATCCGGAGGAATCGGATTTTTCTCCCGGACACAAAATCGGAGCATGCAATCGGAGCATGTGTCACAGAGCACGTGTCCAGGGAGAAAAATCTCCCCAAATCGGATCCTCCCAGATCTCCGTCCCCGGATCCGGGGCAATCCAACTCTCCCTGACATGGAGCCTATGGAGCTGGATTGCCCCGGTCCGGGAGGATCCAGGAACCGGACACCTACAGTTGCATGCCGCAGGTATTTCAGGACTATGGCTAGCTCCTCGTGAGCCTCGGTCCTGAATCATCAGCAGCGGCTGCTGCGTCCGGCTGCACACCACCCGGAGGGCATATTTGCCCCCGGTTCTGTGTGCTCATCCAGTCTGGGGCTGTCAGGTTCATCCCTGACAGCCCCGGATCATATCTTGTTGTGGTGTGAAACCAGCCTAAGACAATTTTTCATGCATGAAATTTGGATGCAACAAGGATTGTAAAAAGTGACACAAGACCAAGAGCGGGTCCGGCACACTGAAGAAACAGGGATCATTTTTCATGTAAAAGAAAAAAAATGATGTGTAAAATCAGCAAAAGAGATGGAAAAAAAAAGGAAAAACAGCTAAATCTGATTCGTAAAGGGGTTAACAGTACTTGTGTCCAGGGTATATAGAAACAAAATATAAACATAGCAAAAATGGATCACAGCTGGAGTCTTCCTATTGTCAAGAGATTCCAGCTGTCTTAATGTTTGGCTGCTATTTTGCTGTTCCAACGTGTCAGTTCAGGGCTTTTTTTAACTGCTCTGAGTTGGAAACATTTGAGCCTTATTACAAAGCATTATATCATATCAAAAATTAGTGACAAGGTTTTTACATGAAATGAGGTTTAAAAAGCAAGATGTAAACCGGCTCCATAACCTTCAGTAGTTTGTCCTATTATTAAGTGATTTTGTTGGTTTAGGAAGTTGAATGATTTAAACATGGTTTTACTTCTTGTAGAAAATACTAAAAGTGTATCTATATTTTTATGAATGCTCATGAGATGCCACCATGGCTTAGAATGATTTTTTATTATCTCACTCTAGTTCCTGTGCAGCACAGTTGTTTTCATGCAGCTTCCGGGGTACAACTACCAATATAAAGAGGAGGATCCCATAAGCCATTTTCCCTTTATTAACAAGTGTCTTCCAACAAATCTATTAAAAGTACGGGACTTCAAACAGTGTTTATAATAAAGGAGTGGTTTTAAACAATACAGTCCCTCACAAGGTCCCCACATATTATACGGTATATATCCTCACAATAAATTTTAATCACATTTACACACATTATCATAGGGCACAAGCCCGATTTCTGAGGCGGGGGTATTGTCCTGGGCAAGTAACGGATGGGGAATTTGTGCTTTGGTGTGGGAAAACCCACAGCACAAATGACATGCTGCAGATTTTCCCTCACTTAAAATTGTGGCTATCCACGCGAAGAAAACCCAGCATTGGGACATGTGTCCTGCAATGCACATTGACCCTCATTACAATTTATGCTGCTGATATTTAGTGCAGATCTGCTGCGTATAAACACCAAAAATCCACACTAAATACACATCGTGCCACATAGTCTCACAGTACCACACATCACAGTATCACACATCACAGTATCACACACAGTATCACACACACATGCAGGAAACAAACCCTGTATGTGAAACTAGTGAACAGGTATATAAACCTAATATAGTATATTAGTTAGGCTAGGGCCACACTTAGCAGGTGCCCCACGTTAACTGGATCCAGTTACTGCAGAGCCCAGCCTCTAGTAACGGCCAGCATTAACATCGGGGGCTGCCCGCGAACGCTGCTACACAGGAAGCCCCAGGGACTGCGTTGAGAACGTTGCTGACAACGTTTTCCTTTGCGCTCTGCTAAAGCGCAGTTCCTGGGGCTTCCTGTGTGGCTGTATCCATGGTAATTATCGGGTTGCCATGGAGCAGCATTCGCAGGCAGCCCCAAATGTTAACGCTGGCACTTACTGCAGGCTGGGCTCTGCAGTAATTGGATTCGGTTAACGTGAGGCATCTGCTAAGTGTGGCCCTAACCTAAGTGTAAAATCATATTCCTTTTAATAAATGTGCATGAAATTTTTTTAATTCTACGTGAAGGGATTTCAAAGTTAAGAAATTATAAACTATTCACAAGATAATAATATTTATTCACTTATATAGTAGTACCATTAACCCCTTCCCGACCCTTGACGTAGTACAACATCAAGGGTCGGGTCCCGGTGTTTAATGTGAGCTCCAGTGCGGCGCTCACATCAAACACCCGACATCTCAGCTGATGTCATCAGCTGAGATGTCGGGCTTACAACACCGATCGGATCCGGGATCAGTGCTTTTAACCCCTTAGATTGCGCTGTCATTCACTGACAGAGCAATCTAAAGGCACCATGGCGGGGAACGCTTCGTTCACTACCATGACTGGAGATCCCACAATAATATTGCGAGATCTCCGGTCATCACGTGATAGCCTGGGGTCCTGCCGAGACCCTGGAAGCTATCTGTGTTCGCTTCCTTTGAGTGGTTGGCAAGCAGTGCCAACCACTCACAGTGCACATTTGTGACAGGTCCCGATTACTTGTGACAGGTCCCGATGAATTGCAGCACATCAGAAGCTGCAGCAGTCTGACGCCCTATGGGGCTGAGTAAAATGAAGAATGAATGAAAAAAATAAAGTTAATAAAAATCTGAAAAAGAAATAAAACACAAAAGTTCAAATCACCCCCCTTTTCCCCCATTCAAAATAAAAGTATTTAAAAAATGTAAAAAATACACACATTTGGTATTGCCGCATTCAGAAATACCCGATGTATCAATATATAAAATCAGTTAATGAGAGCCATAAACTGCGTAATGGAAAAATAGGTTCAAACGCCAAAATTAAGTTTTTTTTGGTCGCTGCAACATTGCTATAAAATGCAATAAAAGGCGATCAAAAGAGCACATCCACCCAAAAATGGTATCATTAGAAACATCAGCTCAAGCTGCAAAAAAATAAGCCATAACACAGCCCCAGATCCCGAAAAATAAGAATGCTACGGGTTGCAGAACATGGCGGAAAAAGTATAATTCTTTAGTTTTTTTCTAACTTCTGAATTTTTTTCACCACTTAGATACCAGTAAAAGTATACATGTTTGGAATCTACGAACTCATACCGACCCAAGGAATCACACTGTCACATCAGTTTTACCATATAGAAAACATGGCGGCTAAAAGAACAAAAAAACAAACGTGTAATTGCACTTTTTTTGTAATTTCTCTGCACTTGGAATTTTTTTTCATTTTCCTGTACACTATAAGGTCAAATAATGATTGCATCTGTAAGTATAACTCATCCTGCAAAAAACAAGCCATCATACGTCTATATTGATGGAAAAATAAAAAAATAAAGTTATTGCTCTTGGAAGCTGGGGCGCAAAAAACAAAAATGAAAAATGAAAAATCGCCAGGTGGTAAAGGGGTTAATTCCACAGCACTTCACTGTATATCCCCATCAATCCCAAGAAGGGGGCTCTACCTGGCCTTGTCTGACTGAACCAGTGCCACACATGTTCATATAGTGTTCTCCAACTCTAATTCTCAAGATCCACAACAGATCATGTTTTCAGGATTTCCTTAGCAAAGCACAGGTGTTAGAATCACATCCTGTTCCAATGATTAAATTATCACTTTAGAAATACTAAGGAAATTCTGAAAGCATGGAGTATTGGTGGACCTTGAGGACTGGAGTTGGGAACATTGGTCCAAGTCATATGGCTATGGCCAGGGTTCCACATAAGCCTTCAGTCCGTTTTTGGCTTCAGTTTTGTCATTTTTTTTTTCTAAGTCCAAAAACTGACAGAAAAACGCATTGGGTGTAATAAACACCCTGTGCGTTTTTCTCTGGAGCTCAAAACATTGCCCTGTCCGTTTTTGAGCCAAAAACGCAGTAAACAGCGTTTTTGGCATCAGTTAAAAAACGTATGCGTTTTTATGCGTTTTTTTTAACATGGGGCCCTATGGGAAACGCATGCGCAAACGCATGCACATGCGTTTGCGTATGCGTTTGCGCGCATGCGTTTTTAATGAAAAAAATTACTAAGTCCAAAAACGTACAGGAGTGCAGGAGACACAAAAAGCACCCTATAAAAAACGGATTGGTGATGAAAATCACTTCCAAAAACGGATTTCTATGTGTGACCCTAGCCTATCTCTGATAGTCTCATTGATAATGAATGGAGCTCTGGTTCGCATGCTTGTGAAGAGTCACTGAAAATCTATTCAGACAGGTAATTCTTAAAATCTATACAAAGTTGCATTGTTGTCTTATTTTTTCATGTTAGTATCATCCACAATTTAAATTGACACAAAATAAATGTTGGTACAACTGTGTACTAACATAAGCAACTGAAAAAAGTGGATGTAGGATGCAGCATTCTAGTCCTTGGTTCGGGTCATTGACACTTTTTGAGACCCACTCCCAAAGCTTTTAAACCTTATAGGGAAGCAATACTCAGCACCTTAGGTGACTGAGCGGTCAATCAGAACACCAACAGCCCAATATATCCCTGCTCCAGATAGGATGACTTAGCTGTCAATCACCCAGCCCGAGGAATCATTACACTGGGTAGTTTATCTGATCAAAAAGTATGGGTGTGACCAACAAGCTGCTATCCAGCATGGTACACTGGCATTTTATAAGAGCCCTACCCACCTGTAGGACCAGTAAGTATGTCATTTGCTCTACATCAATATTTTGCATTCATTTGACCTTCCTCAGGTAATACTGAATATTTTAGACTTTCCTTGTATTAGCAAGCATGAAATCAAGCTCAAGATTTCTACAGATTCAGAACATTAACTATTGGCCCTAATGTGGATATCTATATGTTTCACAGAACAAAGTACACACATTAATACATTGTATTTTTGTTTACACCTGATGAGTCTGCTGTATTTATCCCTGTTAGAAAGGGTTATATAACTAAAGGCCCCTTTCACATCAGCGTTTTTCACTGATTGTGGCAGATCCAGTAGATTTACCGTATCTGCCGCTTAACGGCCGACTTCCAGTACACTTGCCGCAAGCCCCCATTCATTGTCTATGGGGCTTGCGGCAAATGTGGCAAGTGCAATATTGCAATGATCCAGCACTTGCAGCAGTTGCGGCCCCGAAAAAAACATGGCCAGCTGCGGTTGTTTTGCGCAGCCACAACTGCCGGATTGCGGCAATACCACACTTGTTGCACCTACCGCAAGCCCCATAGACAATGCATGGGGCTTGCCGCAGGTGAGACGAAAGTGCCGCCGTTAGGCGGCAGATGTGGTAAATCTGCCGAATCTGCTGCAATCAGCGAAAAACAATGATGTGAAAGGGGCCTAAAATATAACTTTTTTAAAGTTTATACAGAATCTTTATCAGGTTACATTTGCTTAGTAATGTATGGGGCTTTTATTGTGAAATTTGGTGACAAATCTGCTTTAAGTGGAATCTGTCACCAGGTTTTTACTTCTCCATCTGAGGGCAGCATTAGACTATGTGCCCACCTAGCAGATTATCTGCACCAATCTGCATCTCCTGGCAAGAAAACCTCAGCAGACAAAAGGTTGCGTTTTTAGTATTTTTTGGTGCATTATTTTCCCATGTGCTTCTATAATATCGTCTATGAGAAAAATGCAGGGAAAAACACAGAGAGAATGAAAATGTTGCTTTTTTCTGCACCAAAATCTGCAAAGAAAGAAACCTAAAGGTGGGCACAGCACTTCAGAATTCTCATTGACTTTGCTGGCATGCGTTTTCCTTTGCAGATTTTAGAAAATCTGCAAAGAAAAAATGCATTAAAAAATTCACAAAAATGCTAGGTGGGCACATAGTCCTTAATATAGAGATGGAGACCCTGATTCTAGCGATGTGCCTCTTTCCTGGAGGTTGCAGTTTTAATTATAAAAGGTTTTATTCATATGCAGATCTACCAGTTCTCTGAATGCTGAGCTCTGTACAAGCCAACCCAGACCACTGATTTGTAGCTTTGTGTGTACAATGTGAATGGCAGAAAGATGCCAATCAGTGGTGGGGGTGGGGTTATACAGAACACAAATATGGATGATTACATAGCAGCAACTCAACTAGTCGTCTAGTGATAAAATCACAGTTTATCAGAAGATTATAAAAGCTACAGAAAAACTACAGCATGCAGTCTAGTAAGTGACACTGCAATGGGATGAAACTGAATAGGAAGAGACACAGATTAGATATTAGAAAACATTTTTTGACAGTGAGGATGATCAATGAGTGGAACAGGCTGCCATGAGAGGTGGTGAGTTCCCCTTCAATGGAAGTCTTCAAACAAGAGGCTGGACAGTCATCTGTCTGGGATAATTTGGTGAATCCTGCTTTGAGCAGGGAGTGACCCAAAGACCCAGTAGGTCTCTTCCAACTCTACCATTCTATGGTTCTATGATTGCTGGATTAATTTCTGCCCCTATGCCCCAATGCTGCTTTCGGGTCACATAGCCAAAACCTGATGACAGATTCCCTTTGAATTCTCATGTTGAGTTCTGCAAAGACCTCAGCAGCAACCAATGCACTAAGTGATTTTTTTGTAGCCTAACAATCAACTGGCAAACAGAGCGCACTAGATAACGGGCAGAAGTATAACCACTAGCCTTTATTCTGGTTCATAGGTCGTGCTGTAAGTCTCTTTATCATTTGATTGACTTATCTACCTTGGAAATATTGCAGAAACAACTAATATATCTTATTAATTTATGAAACAAGAATAATATAAATTTAAAATAGTGTTCCATAGGCATTGCACTCACATGACAGGAAGCCTAGGGGCCTAAAAGAAAATAGATTTCAGCATGTGTCATCTATATTGATATAAGAGAATTATCATAATTATTTAATAACACAAATGATAGAGAAAGAAGCATTCAAATGTCATCAATATAGCTGATCAATGTTATTTTACCATCAGGCAGGTACAAAACAAGCCAAAGTTAGTTTCTACCTGTTCGACTCTGTAAGAACCTACAATTACCCTACAATTGGTTTAGGTACTTTGTAGCACACAAAAAGTGAATTTTGAGTGTTGGGTATAATAAAGACTAACCACCTGCCAGACTAGGTAATGTTCAGAAATACAGTAATATTTTCATGAAAGTATCATCTGATTAACATATCATCTTAATTATAATACTGGAAACCAATTAGATGCAGCCTTTTATTTTTTTTACCTGCGTAAGCGTTATGTTATGGGCAAGCATTTTTTGTCTGCACTAGTTGCTAGTAATGAGGCTGATACTTTTTGCTGCATTCCTGATGTGGGTAGTTTCAATTGTAATGGTATTTGAGCCATACTATCTACACCATACATTTCTTAAAGATTAAAGGGAATTTAAATTGACATACCTTTTACGAGAGCCGTAATTTCACTTTTCTATCATTGACATGGGAAGAAATGCACCTGAAATTTCAAGCAAAAAAAAAGAGGTCAGTGGAGCCCACACAGCTGCAGGTCTCGAATTCAATGTTTCTGCCAAACAGCAAGTTCCTATACAGAGCAAAGCAAAGCCATTCTGCAGCATAAAAATAGTCACTGAGCTGACGTTGAAACCATACTTCCTGCCTTATCGGTATATCTCGCTGCAGTCGCCTTCCTCTTATGAATATGTAGTTAACTCTACTGGCCACTCAATATTGATGATTTCTGAAAGCTTTGTGTGTGTTTGCAGCTTCATGACAGTCAACTTATTTTTTCCAGCAAGATTATTATTTATGATGCACTTTACTGTTAGGATCGTGCTTCCCTAAATTACTAATGTAACACTTGGTTCCTGTAATGCACTGAATCCCAGGAGATATTTCTATTGTGTAAAGATTATACGTTCCAAAATCACGTGCAGTATTGGAAGGTCTGAACAGTCAAAGCCTAACATTGCTGAAATAGTTCAGCTTAAACACCAGCACAATTGACTACCACTTGCCAGTGCTTGGGAACATCATCATATTAGTACAAAAATGTATCTCAAAAGTTTCCTGGCAGTGGACACTAGGACCTACACCTAGTGGGTAACTTGAAGCTCATGGGCCCTGATGCGAAAACTCCAACAGGGCCCCTAATTATTTCAAATCTTTAGTAGCATTAGTTTCTTTCTATAGTCCAAAAGGACTTTTGGGGCCCCCTAGGTTCCAGGATCCGGGTGTGATTGCAACCCCTGCACCTGTTGTAGTTACGCTCCTGCCTTCACCTATTTGCAGAGCAGGACCCCAAGGCCAAAAGTCTCCATACACCTTATATAAATGTCAGTCAAACCGGCCAATTTAAAGGGAACCAACCACCCCAAATGACCCCCCCCGGACTATTAATATCGTTCCCTAGACCCAGCACATACATGTGCTGCAAGGTTTTTCGCTAAAAAAACTGCTTTTTAAAAGTTGAGATAATGATTTATAAAGTATTTAACGAAGGGACGGGTGGGCGTTACTTAGCTGGGGCTAAAGCCGGGTTGCAGCTGCCACTCATCCTCCTGTGTCCCCTCGCAGCAGTAACGGCCAGCCCTTTCTTGTCGTCACAGCCTGGTGCACGGGATCGCATGCCCGTGCACACGTCATCAGCTACAGCCGGGTCGCGAGCGCGCGCTCTGACTTCCACAGCCGAGCGCAGGAAGTCAGAGCGCGCGCTCACTACCCGGCTGTAGCTGATGACGTGTGCACGGGCATGCGATCCCGTGCACCAGGCTGTGACGACAAGAAAGGGCTGGCCGTTACTGCTGCGAGGGGACACAGGAGGATGAGTGGCAGCTGCAACCCGGCTTTAGCCCCAGCTAAGTAACGCCCACCCGTCCCCTCGTTAAATACTTTATAAATCATTATCTCAACTTTTAAAAAGCAGTTTTTTTTAGCAAAAAACCTTGCAGCACATGTATGTGCTGGGTCTAGGGAACGATATTAATAGTCCGGGGGGGTCATTTGGGGTGGTTGGTTCCCTTTAAGTCTACCAATTAATGTGTAAGGGGACCGCCTGACTCCTTGCAGACAGATGATGTTGAGGAGGCAGATAAATATCAAGGTACCGTAGATCTCTTTTTTTGTCTAGATAAACCATTGACCAACGATTCTGTCAGCAGCTTTCTTACAAAGAATACACGAGCAGGAGAGATAGATATTAGAAGAATGATAATTTGCTCAACAAGTATCTAATGTGTATGACTAGCTTAAATCTCATTGACTTCTCTATATAAAGTATGTGCACAATTATAAGGCAATTAGCATTTTTGATGATTAATTTTATTATTGAACAACTGCAATGCTGTCGGTCAATCCAAAAGGTTAATAAGCCTAAATATGTAGAAAAGTAGAAGTGATGTTTTGTCTTCATTAGGAGAAAATCAATGTGTAGAATTATTGGGAAATTATTAATGTGCAAAATTATTATACAACTAAATGAGAAATGTAATAGTTTATTTTCATCTGTAAACGTGGGAATATTAACCAAATGACTTAATATGTACAAAATACATTTCTGACATTTCAAACAAATATCAGTGAAAGAAATATAGCCTCCCTTCTTTACAATAACAGTCATAGGTCTTCCATGCATGGTCTGTCAATTTCTTTATCTCTGTTGACGATTAACTTTTTGGGCGACAACAACCAACCATGGTCTCCCAGACACTGTTGAGAACGTTGACTGTTTTTTTTCACAATAAATCTCCTATTTAGGAAGAGCCTAAAAGTTCTCATTATAGTTTAGTTCAGGTCAGGAAGGGTCAGTGACATTATTCTTTCATGTTAAAGACCTTAACTAGTAGCCACACAATGGAGACTTTCATGTACAGTACAGACCAAAAGTTTGGACACACTTTCTCATTCAAACAGTTTTCTGTATTTTTATGATTATGAAAATTGTAGATTCACACTGAAGGCATCAAAACTATGAATTAACACATGTGGAATTATATACTTAACAAAAAAGTGTGAAACAACTGAAAATAAGTCTTATATTCTAGGTTCTTCAAAGTAGCCACCTTTTGCTTTGAATACTGCTTTGCACACTCTTGGCATTCTGTTGATGAGCTTCAAAGCAGCAAAGCACCCAATCACCATCACATCTCCTACTCCATGCTTCACGGTGGGAACCAGGCATGTAGAGTCCATCAGTTCACCTTAACTAACTTATATTTAATAATACCAGTCCAAAACAGTGCTACACATCCACCTTGCTGGTGTCTGAGTTGAAGATGAAGTTCTGTGCCCATCACTGAACCATCCAAATGCCCATCCGTTTTGTCCGTCAAGAGTCACTCTTATCTCATCATTCCATAAAATCTTTGAAAAGTCTATTTACAGATTTTTTGGACCCAGTCTTGACATTTCCAGTTCCATGTCTTGTTCAGTGGCAGTCAGGTTTCAGTACTCTTTCAGTTTTTCACATGATTAACCCTAGAATGCGTAACCTAGGTCAAGGCTTGGTAGCTTACTTTTTTCCTTTGTATATTTCAGATATCACGCACTGAACATCTTATACTTCTGGACACTCCAGGGAGGGTGCAGTTCTGAAATATGACAGTCCTGAAGGAAACCAGGTACCTGATCACTTACACGTTTGATTCCTCTCAAATGTCAGGCAGTAATTTTGCATCTTTTTTTTCAACTTTTTTTACAACCCTGTTAACTATTTGCTACAAAATTGCTGATGGTTCTGTGATCACACCCCAATATCTTAGCAATTTCAAGAAAAATACATCCCTCTTGTAACAATTTCTGATTTTTCAGTACGTTAAATCCCTTTTTTGGCCCATTTTATATGAGGTAAACAAGCTGCCTACTAATTCTGCACACCTTCATAGAGTATTGATATCATCAGACCTCATCTTCTCTCTTTACACAAACACACATCACCTGGTATGTTTAGTAAAAATAAGAATTCGAGTTTACACACCTTGGAGTTGTAAAATGATGATTTGGTCAAAATACTCACTTGCCCAATATTTCTGCCCACTAGGAACACTACCCAATGTTATCAATACCATGCATGGTAAGAAATACAAGCAAATCAAATTTGGAGCAAATTAAGGCAGATGTCACTTCAAGCGACAACCAAGCTATGACTTGCCTACTTTGAAGACATCATACAAAGAGAGAAATCACTGTAGAAGGACATTATGGTAGGTAGAACAGAAGGAACAAGGCAAAGAGGAGACCAGCAACCCGATAACTTGATACAAAAGATAATGGAGGTGAAGACCCACGTGGACCTATCTAGGCAGGCACAAGATCGATTTTCCTACAGAGTGTTCATCCATAAAGTCACCATGGCTCAGGATCAAACTGAAGGCCGTTAAAATATAAAACTTATATGGATGTCAATGTTGCACTTCAGCAATGTCTGTAACCAGCCATTGTTGGTTTATGAAAAGTGTATGTTTTGATAAAAGGTCATTAAGCAGATGTTGGCACCACTATCATCACATACATGAACGGAAATTCTTTACTATTCTTTATCTTATCTTTGCAGCACGCTTAATCAGCTTTATACAATGTGTTACATAAACAAAAGTGATGCAAATGTATTTTTATCTAAATCTAATGGTGATATCATACAGTGTTTTTCATAAGTCAAAACAGACACTTCCCAAAACTGATACTTTACAGTGAACAGTTCTCAATCTTGCTGTAGAAAAATATTAAGGGTTGTCCACACCTGATTTTCTTTATACAAACAGCTTGTAATGTTCAAACATAAAAAAAATGGATGCATCATCAGTTTATCCCTCCTCTGCTGCTCCTATTCCAGCACTATCTGATCCCCTGTGATCTCTGTGCCTCCTCTTTTGGATGGGCGGTGTGAGGTATACATCACATAGGCAGAGGTATGTTTCAATGTAAATGTGAAAAGTTTCACTGTGACTTGCAGCATTACACAAAAGGGTTAAACGCATGCAGATCTGTGTCTGAATGCACACACCTGTGACTGTGATGTAAGCAAGGTCTTTCACCCTTCCTATTTGGGAAACACATGGCAGACAAACAGGTCTAAGGCCACGTGCACACGTTCAGTATTTGATGAGTTTTTTACCTCAGGATTTGTAGATAAAACCAGGAGTGGAGCAATCAGAGGAAAAGTATCATAGAAACACCTGCACCACTTCTGGATTTAATTATCCACTCCTGGTTTAGGCTACAAAGACTGAGGTAAAAAACTCATCAAATACTCAGCGTGTGCACGTGGCCTTAGAGTGGATCTGGTAAGAGCTCCTGTAACTCCAGGAGTAATTAAGGCCCGGTGAATCTGGACTCACGACAGGTGCCGATGCAGAGCGAGTCCAAGGACCTGGTGGACGATTCCTGTGTGCTCCTTCCTGGATGGCAAGTCTGGCACAAACCATTCTGAACCCTGCTGAGCTGCAAGAGCAGGTAAACCCAGAATGGGACTTTTGGGTGCACTGACAGATGTCAGTAATTCAACTGTGCAGGCATACCTGCTCAAGTGAAGGACAATACACTGTGTACACATCCCTATGTGAACTGTGGTCATGGATATCAGCTATATTGCTGGAGTAATGCTTTATGACTTATAATAAACCAATGGACTAACATTTGTAAGAAACTGTTTATGTGTTCTTGAATTGCACAGTAAGCAAGTGTCTCCCAACATACTCAATAGTGCTACCTCACAGCGGGTATGGGATCAAATTCAGGCACTCACTAGCGCTAGTGGTGCCCATGTCTAGCATACTGTATGTTTTTACAACAGTTAATTTGGCAGATATTGGCAGCACTATTTCTATGTAACATTTCTCATTTTTACACAGAACTTAATATATGGAAACAGCTATGGTTTGATTTCTTTGTCTGTCTGGAATGGATGGGTTGTTACCAACATCTAGTCAGAAATTAATATTTCTTGGTGACATGTTCAATACTTATTTCAACCACTGTACATGAACAGATAATTGTAACTGTTCTTTATGTCATCTTTGCCATGTTCATCTACTTTTTACCATTGTTCAATTACATGGAGACATATATACAAAAGTCATGAAACCTTCTCTTCCTTCTTTATGTGAACTTTAAAATGGTGTCATATTTTTCATAAGCCTCAACTTCCTCAAATACTAAAATGAATTCTTGATGTTGCAGTAGAGAAAACATTCTGTGCCATCAGCCAAAGTAAAGCACTAGGCAAAATGTCAATGTGTAGTGAAATAGCGCATAAAAGTCACAAAACCTCAACATTAAAAATGAGTCACATTTCACATTATTAATATTTTACTTGAAAGGAAGGGCAGCATCAATTTTATGTAAAGCATCTAAAGGAAATGTTACATGACATTCACATGCATTTGATTGCAGTATAATTTTGGCTCGTGACGGACAGTGCGCCAAGAGTCCCATCAGCAGAGGGGCAGTTTCTCCCCTCTGTAGATGGGCACATTGCTGACGTCACACTGATTAACAGCCGGCTCCCCCAATCAGGTAACAGGGAGACCCGCTGTCAATCAGCATGACATTGGCTATGCGCCCACTTCCACAAAACAGAGCAGAAACATCACATCTTCTCTGTTTACCCCGCCATGCTGCCCCTGACAGGAGCAGTTTATGACTGCTCTGTGACGGGGGTGAATGGTGGTGACTTGCAACAAGGCCATTGGGCCACATTTTTTTTAATAAAAATCCCAGATAACCCCTTTAACAATATATATATAATATAATAATAAAAAAGTTAGTTTATTACATGAAAGATGAGATATTGCTTCTATTTGTACATAGTGAGTAAATTGTATTGCCCCAAGCACTGCTTATATAGGAGGGTGCAGGCTAATTCCAAATATGTGGGCCCACCAGGGAATTTACCTGTTTCCCAGGGGGCCAGTCCGGTCCTGATTGGGACACACAGATTATAAGGATTTTTTATACTACACATATTTGCTGTGGTTTAAAACGGCATTGTTATAAATGAAGTCATGCATACTTTATAAACTATGCACTGCAGAAAATTCAGATTGAATAGTAATATTGTTCCTTTTCATCAGTCCTTATGATTGAGCAGCTGCTTATTACAGGCACATGATCATGTTTGATTATGAATTATGTTCTTTAGGAAAAGCATAGAAAGGAATAATATGTGCTGGTAGTAGAATCCAAATGAGATTACCGGTAGTTGTATTTTCTGCACACAGTCTCTCTGTGTCCTGCTGTAAGTGAAGATTTCTATATTGTACCTTTATACCTCATCTATGAGTTTATTATTGATGAAGCTGCACAAATGTAATATTACAATGTAATTGGACTCTGATATATTTGCAGAAAATCAACTTTCATGTGTCAAGAAATGAATGAACTATTCAGTAAAGGCCAGGTAAACTGCTGTTAGCGGGTCAGATTCCAGAGAAGTCTTCATTGCCATTCACCAGAGCCGCCGCTGTTATTAAGATGGTGTTGTCGCTGTGCTCCATTATTTTTTATGACCCGTCTAATGTTTTTTTTTAGTTCAAACTAACTTTAAGATTATTTACTTATCCCAATGACTGAATGTAAAATCCTAAATGAGCCATTGTTTATAGCTCAGGGTAATTAAGTTCGGGTTCCACCGAAAAGATATTTATGAATAACCTTTTACTTAAAATCTACGGTACTTACATTAATATTTGTGCCTGCTTATTCTTTCTCTGTACAATTTTTGCTTTATTATTCCCACGTTGTACTACTCATATATTTTCATGGCTAGAGTGCTTTTGATATATAGTTGCTATCATCCTGAATAACTTATAGACCAGCCAATTCACATTTAATAGCTAATATATAGTTGAATGCTACATTATTTATAAAGCATTATGGAAGCCAAATCCACTTTGCATACATAAGTAGTTTCACAGGCAAATACATATTGGCCAACTAAAGATATAATATAGTAAAGTGCATACACATTAGATTGCTGTCGTCCCAATGATTCTTCGTCCAATCTTTCGACCAGCAGCCATCTTGACGGCTCTCCTATACACAAGAGCGCTCCAGTGTTCTCTATAAGAGTCATCAACAAATATGTCTGGTGGCAGCTTATCTCCAGGAGACAATATAATCAATAGTCTGGGATCTAACATGATGGATCAGTATTTCTGCAGACAATAAATTGTCCATGACTCCCACACGCATTAGACTTTTCGACCGTGTTAATATTGGTTAGGTTGACGTTGGTAGAATGCAGGGGTGGGCAACTCTAGACCTCAAAGGGCCGTACCCACTGCACGTTTATAAGATTTCCTTAGTATTTGACAGGTGGTAATTTAATCTTCTGCACAGGTGATGATTCCAACTGTCAAATGTTAAGGAAATCCTGAAAGCATGAACTGTTTGCGGCCCTTGAGGACTGAAGTTGCCCACCCCTGGTCTAATGTGTTTGCGAGACTTAATGCTCATCATTTAGGCCTAGTTCACATATATGCATTGGTGCATTTACCTGCATTTGCTGCCCTGCACTAGCTCAATTGTAAGCACAGGTGCATTTTCATGCAAACGCAGGCAAGCACATCAGCGCATAGATGCACTGCTCCTGCGATCGTCTGCGCTTGGTGCCCCCATTACCTTCTATGGCCAAGCACAGCTGAGCACAGAAGCCGAGATCCCCGAAGCGCGAGTGTGACTGTGCTGACATCAGTCACACTCTGACATGTGCTTAGTCAGACACACCCGGAAACGTCGCTTTCCACGTTTCTGGGTGCGTCTAACTAAGCGCATGTACAGTGACGTCAGCGCAGTCACACTCGCCTTCGGGGATGTCGGCTAATGCACTCAGCTGTGTTCGGCCATAGAAGGTAATGGGGGCACCGAGCGCAGACGAGCGCAGGAACGGTGCATCTATGCGCTGATGTGCTTCGCTGCGTTTGCATGAAAATGCACCTGTGCTTACAATTGAGCTAGTGCAGGGCACCAAATGCAGGTAAATGCACCAGCGCATAGATGTGAAAGGGGCCTTACACTTTTTTTTAAGTTGGTTTTCTTTTTTTTGTGCCAAATTCATCAAAATGGTTCATGAGTTTTGCACAAAGTAAAAAATCATCGCTTTATAGCAAATAGCAGCCACAAATGAATTAATGAACTGAACTCTTAGACTATGTGCTAACCCTTCGATTTTTCTGCAGATTTTAACACGATTTTCTAGTGTTTTTGTAGCGGATTTTTGACAATCCACAGGACAGCACCTTCCCTGCTAAGTGTAAGGGAAATTAGAAGTGTTGTGTCCATGCTGTGGATTTAGTGGAAATAGTGCCGATTTTGTCATGGAAAAACCCATAGACCTCAATGTTAGCTCCAAAATATCGCAGCAAATAGGCAGCACTGTTCACACAATGTGTATTTGCTGTGTACTCAGATTTTTTGCAAATTTTGTGTCTCTGCTGTATTTTTAGTCACAGCCCAGGTAAAGCTGGCAGCTACAGACTGCTACCCACCCCCAGCTGCTGTGTTACCTTGGCTGATAATTAAAATATAGGGGAGCTCTTATTTTAAGAAATAATAAAAAAAATTATGCAGGGCTTTGCCATATTTTTGGTTTCTAGGCAGATAAAACTAGGCATCTGGGGGCTAGAACTCTCAGCGAAGGTATGCCCAAGCATTCTGGGCCCACAGCCACCCCAGAAAATAGCACATTCATAGAAGCGCCATTTTCTGGAGCTTTACCCGACTATTCCAGTTTCCTTGGTGCTAATGGCAGACTGGGTAATAAGGGGTTAATGCCAGCTGACTATTGCCATCTGGCACCAAGCCAAATGTTCATAATGTAGAGACAAATGACATCAGACAGAGAAAAATCATTTATTTGTAAAAAGTACACAAATACATCCCTCTTTATTACCACCATAAAAACCGTCTACAACAATCCTTTGTGAGGTCTGGTTTGGTGAGTGGGCTCTGATTCACCAAACTCACAGTAGGCATGGAGTTTTCAATTCACGCTGGATACGAACGTCGCTGAAGATTATCATGAAGGGTTTTTATGGTGGTAATAAAGAGGAGCAAGAGGGGTGTGTTTGTGTACTTTTTACAAATAAATATTTTTTCTGTGGTGAACTTTTTACAATTTACTTTAGAGGTTCATAATGGCCAGGTATAACATTGGCCCACCATTATGAACCTCGGGCTTGGTGCCAGCAGGCAATAGTCAGCTGAAATTAACTCCTTTTTACCCAGTCTGCGAGTCGGGCAAAGCTCCAGAAAATGGCACTTCTATGAATGCGCTATTTTCTGGGACAGCTATTGGCTGCAATTCACAGAGTTGTGGACCCAGAACACTTCAGCCTCACCATGCTGAGAATTCCAGCCCCCAGCTGCCTAGTTTTACATGGCTGGCAGCCATAAATATGGCAAAAGCCCGACATCTTTTTTTTATTATTTCTTAAAATAATTTAAAAAGGGGCCTCCCTGTATTTTTGATTACCATCCAGGTAAAACTAGGCAGCTGGGGGTGGGAGGCATACCATAGCTACCTGCTGTACCCTGGCTGGTGACCAAAAACCACCAAGGTTCCACATCAAATTATGACATTAAAAAAAAAAATCTTTTTTTCACAACTTTTAACCTAGCTTTATCCATATTGACAACAGCAAATACTTGCTAAAAATGCAGCAAAAATGTGCATGAAAAAACAAGGCAAAAATGTATCAAGAGACTACCAAGTTATCTATGTGGATCTTTGGACCACGGTGTGGATCTTGGACGTAAAAAATCCGCAGCACACATTCTACGTCCACATAGAGTCTATGGCTGGACATTCAGATAATACGACTGTATGTATAGGGTGGATTCAGAGGAAACCTGAAAATAGACATCTTGTCCTGACTCCCCCACAAACATACAATTGGGCATTTTGAAATACAACATGCTTAATCTCTCTTTCTCCTAGTGGGAGAATCACATGTTCACCACTGGCCTATGATTGGTGATTGATTCTGCCATTATTGGCAGGTTCAGATGACTTTAATGTTATTTTATGACCAGCATTGGACAACAACAATAATATCCAACAAATTATTGAAGCACAGTGATATGAGGCACAAAGATTAGGGATCAGTGGACCCCAACATTAAAGTTTGGTGTTCACAACGAACGCAGACTTTACAAAATGTCAATGTTTGAGTTTTGAATACTGAAGATACAAAGCTGCCTCAACCATCACTCAATTAGTAGAGAACCCCTTCCCCTACTCCGCTATCTATCAGGAAGGCAGAATTGGTATGCTCTAAGGGCACAAGATGCAAAACACCCTTTATGAATTTGGATAGTCACAGAGCACCATTTTACCGAAAGGGTAGTCACAAAAAATATTATTTGCCCAAATTGAATTTAATAAATTAATGTGTATTCTTATTCATATTTTTAAACATATTTGTTTTCTAGAAAGTATCAAAGTAGTAAAAATCCAGAAAGCAAGCAACTACATTATCTGTGAATGCAATGTCAACTAATGGAGAAATACTGTACATGGCCATGTTTAGTTAAAGTCAGTATTGCAGTCTTACAAGGCTATTAAATATCAGTGAGTCAGTCTGGCCATGTGTGTCTGTATAGCTGTTTCACAGCACAAACATTTAGCTGCTCACAAATGAAGCTCGGCATTAATGTAAATTTAGGTGAATTCACACTTTTATTATTGTTGTACTCCCAATAAACAGCCAACATACCGTTAGGCTAGGGTCACACTTAGAGGGACGTTTTTAGGAAGCCTGCGTTAATCTAGGTGTTTTTTCTGTTGCTATTTTGTTGCCAAATTAACGCTAGCGTTAACGCATGGTACATATATGTATCGTGTTAACACATGCGTTTCTCATAGGTCCCATGTTAAAAAAACGCTGCTAGCAGTGTTTTTTGTTGCTAATGCAAAAACGCATAGCATCAAACACATTGCACATTTGCAATGTGTTTTTTTGCATTGAAGCCTAGGAATCGTTAATGCGTGCATTTTTTACACATTTCACCATGAAAAATATTAGCTTTTAGCAGATCCATGGAGCTAATGTGACCCTGGGATTACATGGTCACTTATAGAGCCTACCATTTTCATATTTGAAGTGCACAAAGCCTAACATCTATCTATCTACATTTACAATGCAGTTTAAAGCAACATATTGGTCCTTGTAAGAAGCTTTTGTAGACATGAAGAGTCTCGCAGCTTCTTCAGATGTATGTAATTGTCTCCCAAGCTGTCGAAGTGATGTCAGCGCACCTGAAATTCTGAAGGTTCAGCGGTACTGAATAGGGCATTTCTATGAAGGTGGAAAACCCTGTTGAGTGCCTCTGAACTCACTATTGGCTGTTTACATCATTACCGCAGCCAATGCCAAAAACCAGGAGCAGCGGCACACCTAGCCGAGGATAGATAAACAAAATGTGATAGAAGGCTACAGCTGACCATATACATAGGATCTCATTAAGAAAGCGCAGATAGGGTCTTATCAAAGATAAAACCTTGTGGTACAAAAGTAGGTTGCTAACCTAGAAAGGTTGTTTAGCACACAACCAGCTTGTATTCAATATGGCTGCTGCAGGGTTCACACATGCACGGATAACCGTAGTAGACAAGGATGATATGGACCTGTGTTCACACGGACCTGCGCTGCTATTAGCTCCCTGACTAAGGAGTCGGGTCTGACTCCAAAACACGAATGCAATAAAAAGCCACTTGTGACCAACTACCACTTGACCGTCTCCTCTGTTGAGCAGTGTGGGTTTGTGTGAACACAGGTCTATATTGAATCAACCAGAGCTAAGGGATGGGGTGCTCGGTCACCGGTCTGCTGTGTGGGGAGTCACGGATGGTCGGAACCAGTGCTGTGCCCTGGTGATCAACTATAGTAGATGTTGATGTTAATTGGTGGGGGTTAAAGGGGTTATTTACAGGGGATCGTGACGTCACCTGAAGTGTCCGGTAAGATGATACCGGCGCTGCCAGCTGGCCACTGAGGTGATGGAGGAGGCAGCAGAGTGTGGTACAGCTCCCCACAGGTGGAGCTTTACCTCAGGGCAGCGATGTTGTGAGACGGTGAGGGAGGACAGTGATGGTAATGGTGGTGCAGTTCTTACCCCTCTGCTTGATGATGTTTAACCCTCCGGGCTGCGGCAAGGAGAATAACAGAAACAGTTCCAGTTTAACTCTGCTTTACTCTGGTACCGGCTGATGACATAACAAAAACACGGTACAGTTTGGTTTTAGGGTGATGTTACCAGCTCAGGGTTTCTCTTATGGAGTCTCTAGATGTACTCTCTTAGTCTTTCAGGGTTTACTACTTTCTTTCTCTGTCTTTCAGTCTTTTACCACCCTCGCAGAGCTCTCCCGCCAGTCTTACGGTCTGCATCTAGAAGACAAGGTCTGTGCACTACCCGGTCTGGATAAGGCACCCTGGAAAAAGAGAAAGAAGGCTCCTCTCCAGCACCACAGTATATGTCTGTCCCTTTAGTTTCCTCTAGTGTCTTGAACCGGTTTTCAGTCCTGAGGGGAGAGGTACCTTGTGGCGCTGACAGCAACCCGGTTCTGTTGGGCCTGCAGCTCGTTGGCTTTTCAGTCAGGGTTGAACTCCTGGCTGCCTCGGTTGTCCGTGTCACCGGTGTCCCCTCAACATAACCAGCTGGCTCCTACCAGCCCTGGCCCGTTGCCTTCTGTCCTGGGTCCCCACATAAAGATGGGGTACCCTCCACTCAGCTGGGCTGCCAGGCCTGACCACTCTGTCTGCCTTCCCAGCACCGTCTGAGGTAAATTGTCAACTGTCACTCTACCTCTATCCTAAGCTCCGCCCCCACCCTGTGGAACCTACTATATTACCAGTTCCCCCTACTCTAAGTGGTGCGGTCCTAAGTGAGTGTAAAAATAGACTCCATAAGATTGAAATCCTAAACTAGCAACTTACAATAATATTACACATAAATAATAAATGCAATACCATTCTGTGGTGCCTAGTCACAGGGGCGCTACACACCCCCTTGGTGAAACACACCCGTCCGCGGGTGTTAAACCAAACCTGGAATAAAAATACATTTTACATATAACAATGAACATTTCTATTAACTGGTTAACCGGGTAACTTTCAAACATATAATAAAAATAAAACTTTTATGTTCACTTATATTCTTCCTTTGCAGGAGGCTCACTTATTGTAACGTTACTTTAACTTTGAAAACTTTGACTATAGTCTAGTCCTTATCGGTCCAACAGGGACCAGGTAACATGTCTCTGATTAATATCATCAGGATTTAACACAAGAGAAAATCTTCGCATACAGTTATATTCATGTTCTGCAAGAATTAAAACAGTGAAAAGAACAAGTGCACTTCAACAATTAAGGTACCTTTACACGCCGCCACAACAGGATGGATACAACCCGCTACAGGCTTCAAATGTAGCTTGTCGCCCCAATATCGCCCGTAGTAGCGGCGTCTGAAGAGGGGACGACACAGCCGGCTACAGATACATCTGTATCCGTGCACTGCCCATAAACAGATGGCTACATCACCGATTGTAGCAAGCTGTATCGGCGTGTAAAGAAGGAACAGAAGGGTTGTTTCTACACCATGCTATGTAGCTGGGGCGTGACACAGGGTCCGGGTTTCCGCGCCCCCTTCAGCGATCATTGGAGGAAGCTCCTGCGTTGCGATTGGTAGTCGCCGCACAGGGCGGCATATTTAAGGAGCTGACGAGTCACACTACACAATTGCTCGAGCGTCAAGTATTAATCAGCCTCCTGCGATGCCTGCCCAATCATGGTATTATTGCTTTGTCCTATCAGCGTACGGACGTCTCGTAATCCACAATTGGAGCACGCCTATGTGCTGTCCCTGCTGCACCAGGTACGCCCATAGTAGCTGGTTGTAGCGGTGTGTAAATGAGCTACAGATGGCTACTTGAGACACCCTGCGATGTATCTAGCTGTAGATGTAGCGTAGTGTAGCGCACCTTGTGGCGGCGTGTAAAGAGAGTGCGGTTCCCGTTGGTAACCGTTTGGGCGTGCTCGTGCACGTGAAGTTGCCGTTGGTATCCATCCTGTTGTGGCGGCGTGTAAAGGTACCATTAGAGTGGAATTCACCCTCTTAACAGTGCAATACCAGGTTAACTTCTATTGCTTGACTTTACTAACCCGGATTGCAAACCACCCACGGGGACCTGCGTGGCGTTCATAGGTGATTACATCCCCACGGTATAGGTCCCGTTCCGGATGGCCCTGCGGTAGATGTTCCTCCACGTTCCTCCGACCAACATGGACTTCCTGGTAAAGACCCTCCTCCTTGGCGAACCCATACCCGGTACTAAGATTAAAAGTAGTGACCACCCCCCACTTTACATTGGTATAGGGACAGTGGGGGTTGATTACGGGCCATGACGCGAGCATGGCGGGTCTCAAGTTCATTTGCATACCAGGCCTCGCGTCGTCGATTTCGTTCAGCCTCATCGTCGGGTTCAAGGTGAGTAAACCAGGGACGGCCTACCGGTTGCCATGTATGTCCGCTGTTATCGGTGCAGGACGCTGCTCTCCTTCCTCTGCCCGTTGTTGTTGGTGCTGGTACCGCGACCCTCCATAACTCGCTGGGTCCGGCCTCCTCCTCCTGTTCCTTCCTCTCGGTACTCCTCCCCTGTCATGTCGGGCTCTTCGGAGAACCGGATCAGGCTTTCCGGTTCGGCGGTCTTTCCTCTTCCGGGCTCCATGCTCATTGGGTCCTCCGTTACAGTGCTCGACCCGCCCCCTTGGTTGATTGAGAGCAATGGGGATGGAGAGACTTTTTGGCACCTCTTGAATGGCCCATGTATGCTGAGGGGCCGAGGCACGCCCCTGGGCCAGCACATAGTTCTTTTTGCACTCTTAAGCCCGCCCACTACGAAGATCCTATGGGCAAATCTTTCGGGCTTTTCCGGAGCCCGCCACTACTCTTCGTCACTCCTCGGCAGAGCGGAGGGGGCGGGGCTTATCTTCCCGCTCTTTCTCCTGCTGTAGTGACGCAGTTCAAATTATGAGGCAGTGTAATGGCGGCTCTATTTGTAATCCACACAGTCAGTCAATAATAAAGTCTTTAGGCGCACTTCACCTGGTAGATACCAGACTAGTTCGTCCTGTTCGTAACGCCAGATAATGATGAGACCAGGGCTGGGGGGGTACTCGGTCACCGGGTCTGCTGAGTAGGGAGTCACAGGTGGATGGTATCCCGGTGCTGTGCCCTGGGGATCATTTGAAGGGGGATGAAGGCATTATTTACAGGGGAACGTGACGCCACCTGTAGTGTCCGGTAATTTAGTACCGGCGCTGCCAGCCGGCCACTGAGGTGATGGAGGGGCAGCCAAGTGTGGTACAGCTCCCCACAGGTGGAGCTTTACCTCAGGGCAGCAATAAAGGAAGATGGTGAGGGAGGGCAGTGAAGGAGGATGATGGTGAGGAAGGGCAGTGATGGGGTCCTTTCTGGCACGATGGTGAATTTAGCTGTTAAACAGGCACACAGACACACAGAGATGGTTGTTCTGGTACCTTTTTACTGGTGGTCACATAACAGGTACAATCCAGAGTAATAACCAGGTCCCTGGTGCAATTTAGGATTAACTCCTTGGAAGGATATGAGGCCTCCTTTATCTCTGTGCTCTGCCTTGAGGTATGAGTCCTGTCTTAGTCTGAACCCTCCACTTCTTTATTATCTTAAACTAACAGTGAGGTCCTTCTGCGGGGTCCCGTTCCTCCTGTGGCCCCTGGTCCTATGTTTGGTTAGTTTAAAGTCTCTTTTCATCCTCAGGGTTAAACTCCTCCTGAGTTGGCTGGGCTTTTTGCTGTGGCTCTGCAGGCCCACAGCATCGGACTCCAGTGTCCGGTTGTGCTAAAGGGGTATATATTTGGATCCCTTTTCTTGTTCCCTATCTCTTCTACTTGCCTCTGGCCCCTTCCCTGGGATATGAACAGCCGACAATCGTCCCCTTGGTCCTGGCCTAAATCTCTCACCAGAGACCAGCAGCTCTGCCTCCTCCTTTCTCCTCTCCTCTCACGAACTAACTGCCAACTGTCTCCTGGGACTAACTGTCTCCTCCTCTCAGCCTGGATCTTCTTGAAGGGGAACTGACTTAATGCAGCCAGTAGAGCTCCCCCTTCAGGTCTGGAGTGGTAGATGTTGTGGTGCTGAGCAAACCAAGGTGTCAGTCCTTCCTTGCACCAGTGTAACCTGTGGCAATCCCCTGGGGTGCCACATTATCATCCTTGTCTACTACGGATCTTAACTACTGTTATACACCTGTCCAGGGTATGGGCTCTTCTCTCAGCACCACGGTTCACTGGAATTTCTGGTGCTCCATGTTGGACTTTGCAAGTATCTCGGCATACTCCCATGTGTTGAATTTCCTAGGACCATTTAAGGCTTCCTAAAATTCACACCTGGTCTTGGGATTAGGAATTTCTAGTAAGGCTTTTAGTTTGTCTGTGTACAGTTCTTGTTGATAGGCTACTGGACCTCTCTTGGCTGTCTGTGGTTTCCCATTCCAGAGTTACTTGCCTGCATTCCCCAGTAACTCTGCAATCCGCCTGAAGTTTTCAGTATTGCCACTTATTTGCATGAGGTTTCCAGCATCACAACCCTACTGAGATTTCCAGGATGCCTTTCTAGCTAGTCTGAGGCTTCTATGGTATTCAAACTTACTTGTTTATCCAGAGTTCTGTCTGCTCTTCTTGGACCTCTTGTATGTGTCAGCATACGGTTTTCAGGGCATCTTCAAGGCTGTGTGCAGCTTTCATTGCATTAGATTTTCTTGTTACTTTGGAGTTTTGTCTGATACCTGCCTGTGGTTTCCAGTTGCACAGTCTCCTACCTGCCTGTGGTTTCCATATCACCACCCATCTGCAGTCTCCGGGGAAATCTGCTGTCTCCCTGCAGCCTCCAGTAACCCTGCTACCTGTCTGCAGTCTCCAGTGTCTCTGCTATCAGTCTACTTGCGGCCTTCAGTAACTCTGCTGTCGGACAGTGATCTTCTGGAATTCTCTGCTTTTTTTGTGGTTTCTAGTAATTATTCTATGTGTCCACTTGCAGCTTTCAGGATATCTCATGTCTGCTTGAGGCTTCCAGAACCTTATTAAAACTTTTAGCTTCCTGTAACTCTGCTGTCTGTTTTCCCATGTGCAATACCTGCCTACTGCAGCGATGTCTGTGTCCCTTGTTCTCATTTGGGCTCAGTGCTTAGAGGATACACGTCACCAAGTGAGCCTCTTGTGCTTTCCAACACCAGCCCTTTATGTTTTTAGCTAGGAAGAGGCATGTTTGATAAATATTAGGTTGGGGTCACATCAAATAAAGGTACACCTTGTTATGCCTGTTGGGCTTTCATGAATTGGCCAAGCCATACGTTAAGTACCTTCATTTTATTTTTTTTCTAAATAGGAGTATTGCTGCTGTATTCCTTTGTACAACATACAGTCATTAACAGCTAGAACCTGTTCACACTTGATTTATTCTGTTTGTAGGTGCTAGACAGTTTTTCTTCTTGTTTTTTTTAGTTTTTGGATTACCAAAAAGTTTCAGCAGTCATGTTTTAAAGTGACAAAGTTCCTGTACTCACTAAACAATATCCGGCATGTATCCAAGGTGCTAAAGACAGAATAAAATGCACTCTTTCTCAAACCATTACAATATAAAAAATGGCAAAAAGTTTGTTAGTGTTCCTAAAATCAATGAATAGACACCAAGAAAAGCCAAAAGGTGAGACAATATTATGTTATCCAAACTCAGGTAAAAAATTATTTTGTGTGGGTAAAAGTATTAGATGTGTATTATATAAAATATTCCAGACTTTAGTAGAATTTATATGTTCATTTTTCTATGAACAGTACTGATATATTGCCTTTTCCAGCAGTTTGTAAAGGACCAATGGAAACCTCTGTGAACAAAGGATGCTGACCATGTGATATATGAATACAATGGTCCTGGCAGAGAAAATATTAATTCCAGGACTAACAAACATGCCAGAACTCAGCTATGCAGATTGCATTGTGCGCTAGTAGATTGTCTCATAATGGGACTCAACTCACAATATTAAAAGAAATGATCTATATCACTGGTCTCAAACTGCCGGCCTCAATTGCTGCACAAAGTGTATGTTTCCTTAGCATTTGACAGTTTGACTCATCAACTATGCAGGAGATTAAAACACATTTTAATATACTAATGATTACACATGACACCAGAAGAACATTTTATATACTTATTAGCCATGACAGTAAAACCACCAAATAATATGCAGTGATTAGCATCTACCAACAGAGTTCCAAGGAGCGAGAAACAGTGACAATGTCATGTATGTCCAAAAGGACCATTAATGCACCTAGGGATCCATGCAAGTGGTCTCTTTTAGCAGAATAATTACTCCTGGAAAAAGCCATGTCAAAATGTGCTTCGAGTGTAGAGGTGATATGTGGTGGCACACAATATTTCACATTATATAATTGTTTTAACCAGTACCTTCTGCTTCATAATTCAGATTTATATTCACTATTTATCTATTCTTTGTTAAATTATATTTATTTATGTGGCATGTGCAATAGTGTATATGACTCACCGTAGCCGGGTTCTCAGGCCTCAGGCGCTGGCTGCGGTCACGGTTCGGTGCCTGAGGCTGTAAGGGCCCAGTGGTCAATGTGACTCACCGTGGCCGGGACTCCGGTTTAGACAGGCCTTCCTTCCTCCTTGTCACGGGTGGACCGCGCCTGCCGGTAGTGGGGCCCGGTGTAGTGCAGATCAAAAGGGTTGAAGACGTCTTGGTCGAACAGATTAAAGGGGTTTTTAATTTATTCGTGACGCCACCTATGAGTAGTTCGGTAATCATTACCGACGCTGCGGAACCTCCGGGGGATGGACAGCAGCAAGATGGAACGCTCCCCACAGGCTGAGCGGTGATCCCCGGAGGCTGGAGCTGCTCAAGATGTTGTGCGGCAGCTGCGGTTACCTTGTAGTGCGGACGGACAGTTCATAAGGAAGCACGGACACAGAAAGTCTCTGCAACGGGTCTTTACTGTAACCAGCAGGCAGTACATGGTATACAGTTTACGGGCAGTGGACCGGGTGGACTCAGCAGTGATGGTGTCCCTTAGAAATCCGCAGTGTTCCTCCATTCTAACTAAGTGGTTGCCAGTGTCGCCCAGGAATACCAGATCGGGTACGGGGAGGCTGCTTCAATGCCCTATCCATGATGTACGTTCTGGATGTTTTGGGGAGCCTTGGATCCCTCAATGGGTACACCGCTGGTTAGACGACTGGAAGTTGGCTGGTGGTGGGGTGCTCCTGTGAAGCTGCTCCTCCACGCTTCTGGTTCGCGTAGCAGAGGTGAACTGCTGCCAGCTTCGGTACCAGTGAACCGGCTGTGAGTTGTGGGCACGGGAGTCTTTTGGGAACCCGTGTGGTAATGCCCATTCCCGGTTGGTAAGGCCTCAGGTGCTGACACCCGACCGGTGACGGCCCGGGGGCTGCACGGGGTGCGGAGCCCCTGCTCCTCTCCAAGTTCTAGACTGCTCAGGTCAAGTTCTAGATCCCTTCTCCTACTGACTAAGGGTCTGTTCTCCTACACACTACCCTAGCAGTCCGCCCACCAGGACCTAGGATTGGCCCTCTGTTCTAAGTGATGCATGCAGGGTTGGATTTCTAAATTAACCAGGTCACTGCTGTGTCAGAGAATATTGCGGCTGCATTTATGGCTGCAATACCCTCTTGTGACGCACTCATTGCGGGGCGCCACACTCCCCCTTGGTTGAATACGCTTGTCCCCAAGTGTCACACTACCCACATTACAGAGGTTTTTATATTTTATAACAGGTAATACACTTTTATTAATGACAGGTCATTGTATGCATAAAAGTGAAGTAAATAACAGGTTAACACATTGCGCGGACCCGGCGGGCGGTCGGCTGTCCTTAGGTAAAAGTTCAGGCTGTAGCCGCCAAGTCGCGGTGTTATTTGCCAACAGGAAGAAGTCTCTTTAGCAGAAAAGTTCAAACAACAAAGTCACTTATGGAGGGCAGTGTTCCGGACTCGTATAGCGAACCACCCGTCACAGCATACATGTCGCTCATAGGTTACAATGTCCCCTCTATACAAGTCTCGGTTTGGATGCCCTCACGGTAGGTGCGATTCCACATCACGACGCCCCACAAATACTTCGATACTCACACCCTCCTCCCTTACCAATCCCCACCCGGTGGATAAGTTGAAGGTGCTTACCCGCCCGGTTTTACGGAATTGTTCAGGCAATGGAGATTGACGCCGGGCCTCGGCGCGAGCCTGCATGTTGGCTTGCAGTCGAGTGTGCCACTCCTCCCTTCGGATACGACGTACCTCTTCGTCGGAGTGGTGCGGCGTGTGGATGCAGTCACTACGGCGTGCTGGTTGTTGAACTGCTTGAGTTTGGTGGGCAGTCTGTAGAAAAGCCCGGTTCAACGGAACCGGAGAAGATGTGGCTGCGGCGGCACCCGACCAGTGCACCCGAGCAGATCGCCCGGCGGAAGGATTCTTGGTGTCTCCCCAGGCGAACCCGGTGTAGAGGTCCTCAGCGGGGCTGTAGATCTCGTCGTCATCCTCCTCCAAGTTCTAGACTGCTCAGGTCAAGTTCTAGATCCCTTCTCCTACTGACTAAGGGTCTGTTCTCCTACACACTACCCTAGCACTCCGCCCACCAGGACCTAGGATTGGCCCTCTGTTCTAAGTGATGCATGCAGGGTTGGATTTCTAAATTAACCAGGTCACTGCTGTGTCAGAGAATATTGCGGCTGCATTTATGGCTGCAATACCCTCTTGTGACGCACTCGTTGCGGGGCGCCACAAATGCACGCTTAAATAAAGAATAAAGTATCACTTCGTGACGCCACCTGTAGGAGTCCGGTGATGGCACCGGCGCTGCTTGGACCTCCGGGGGATGGGCGGCAGCAAGATGGAGCCGCTCCCTACAGGATGAGCGGGAGTCCCCGGGGTCAGGAGCTGCGCTGGTGGAATACTGAAGCTCGGTTAGTTCTGTGGGTGAATTGTTTAACAGCAGTTCTGAAAGAAAGCTCGGACACGATGTTCCTCTGCACGGGTCTTTACTTCGGTTATACACAGGATAACAGTCACTTTTAGGTAACGGACCGGGTGGTCCCTGTGATGAACAGTCTCTTTCCAAGGTTCCACAGTGTTCCCTCTTTAAACTAGCTGTCCCTTGTTACTCTTCGCTGCTTTTGTGCACCAGGTCAGGATACTGGGGAACCTCTGTTGAGAACCCGAGCCGTGGCCTATCGACTCCCAAGGGGTCCTCTGAACCCCAATGGTGGGTACCCCTCCTGGCACAACTGCGGTGATGGTGGTTGTTGTGATGCGCTCCTAAGAAGCCCTCTATCACGCCGGTTCTACAGCACAGCGGTGGACGTCTGTGCTGCCTCGGAGCCGGTATTCTCGGTGGACTGGGCTCGGGTTATTTTGAACCCGTTCCTTGTTACTTGGCCCCTTTCACTTCTTGGTCACCGCTTCTCGGTGCCCTCCCCGTTAGCTGTCTTGTTACGACTTCTTCCATGTACTTGTTTCTCCCACTTACTAACTTGCTTTCTGCTCTTTCCCCACACTGCACATCTCACACTCCTCCCACCAGGACCGGTTGCCCGGTGAACGGGTATCTGATTGGTCCTCTACCTCTAGATGTTGCATGTGGTGTATGGAGCCTTGAAGTTAACTTGTTCATCACTGAAACAGAGGATACTGTACCTTCAGTCAGGGGTGCAGTACTCTCCTGTGACGCACTCGTTGCGGGGCGCCACATATAGTGTTTACAACATCATCATTTGGGTTTTTGATATTTAGTCAATATGTGCCCACATTAAATATATTAATTATTCCTCCTTCATATGGGTTAAACTCCTTTCATGTTTAGCTACCTAAACGTAGATTTGGCCTCTTTCTTCTTTCCCACCGATTTATTAATTTATTAATCATACATATACTTTTTTTTTGTGTGGGATACATTTATGTTAGTTTGTGCCTCTTTATGTTCAATTTTTCTAATGTCTGTATTCCATTTTGTTCCATATATATTGTATATACTGTATATATATATAGTATTTTGTCAATGTTCTTACTATTTATATTGAATAAATAATTTAATTTTAATGTGTGGTCATATTTATTTTGGGTTTTCATTTTTTTTTGCTTTATTATGACCTCCTTGGTCTAGTATTTAATTCTTTAATCTTTGGTAAAGCCAGATTATATACGCTAATGGAAAATTGCAATATTTCTACACCATGGGTTAAACCTTGACCGTATTTCATGCCCTACCTAACCACAGAGCTTGGAACCCTAGAAAGCACAAATTGAACCCCCACTCGATGACAGCTATCCCTAGGGGTCCCGGAGGGGTCCTATTGAGTCTAACCTAGGGAGAATTAATAATTATATGTTAAATGATCATTCTTTTATGTGTTAAACAACATATACAGTGCCTTGTGAAAGTATTTGGCCCCCTTGAACTTTTCAACCTTTTGCCACATTTCAGGCTTCAAACATAAAGATATAAATTCTAATTTTTTTGTGAAGAATCAACAACAAGTAGGATACAATCGTGAAGTGGAATGAAATTTATTGGAAATATTAAACTTTTTTAACAATTAAAAAACTGAAAAGTGGGGCGTGCAATATTATTCGGCCCCTTTACTTTCAGTGCAACAAACTCACTCCAGAATTTCAGTGAGGACCTCTGAATGATCCAATGTTGTCCTAAATGACTGGAAATGAGTGTGTAATCAAGTCTCCGTATAAATGAACCTGCTCTGTGATAGTCTCAGGGTTCTGTTTCAAGTGCAGAGAGGATCATGAAGACCAAGGAACACACCAGGCAGGTCCGAGATACTGTTGTGGCAAAGTTTAAAGCTGGATTTGGATACAAAAAGATTTCCCAAGTTTTAAACATCTCAAGGAGCACTGTGCAAGCGATCATATTGAAATGGAAGGAGTATCAGACCACTGCAAATCTACCATGACCCAGCCATCCCACTAAACTTTTATCTCGAACATGGAGAAGACTGTTCAGAGATGCAGCCAAAAGGTCCATGATCACTCTGGATGAACTGCAGAGATCTACAGCTGAGGTGGGAGAGTCTGTCCATAGGACAACAATCAGTCATACACTGCACAAATCTGGCCTTTATAGAAGAGTGGCAAGAAGAAAGCCATTTCTCAAAGATATCCATAAAAAGTCTCCTTTGAAGTTTGTCACAAGCCACCTGGGAGACACACCAAACATGTGAAATAAGGTGTTCTGGTCAGATGAAACCAAAATCGAACTTTTTGGCCACAATGCAAAACGATATGTTTGGTGTAAAAGCAACTCAGCTCATCACCCTCAAAACACCATCCCCACTGTCAAACAGGGTGGTGGTTGCATCATAATTTGGACCTGCTTTTCTTCAGCAGGGACAGGGAAGATGGTTAAAATTGATGGGAAGATGGACGGAGCCAAATACAGGACCATTCTGGAAGAAGACCTGTTGGAGTCTGCAAAAGACCTGAGACTGGGACGGAGATTTATTTTCCAACAAGGCAATGATTCCAAACATAAAGCAAAATCTACAATGCAGAACTTAAGAAGAAAACAGCGGAACTCTGAGATCCTTTATTCCATGAACAGCTTTATTCCAAAAAGTTTACATCCGTGGGTGCAGGGAAGGGAGGACGGGGACGACAGTGACTGTTTTGCGAAATGGTCACCGTCGTCCCTCCGTCCTCCTTCCCTGCACCCACGGATGTAAACTTTTTGGAATAAAGCTGTTCATGGAATAAAGGATCTCGGAGTTCCGCTGTTTTCTTCTTAAGTTCTTAATTGATCCCTGCATCTACAGCTGAGCAACCCAGATCCATGAATGCCTCTGCACACAGGACTTCAATACAACAAGGTCAGTGCCCAGTTTCTCTTCTCAACTAAGTGAAAATCTACAATGTAATGGTTCAAAAATAAACATATCCAAGTGTTAGAATGGCTAAGTCAAAGTCCAGACCTGAATCCAATCGAGAATCTGTGTAAAGAGCTGAAAACTGCTGTTCACAAACACTCTCCATCCAATCTCACTGAGCTCCAGCTATTTTGCAAGGAAGATTGGGCAAGAATTTCAGTCTCTCGATGTCCAAAACTGATAGAGACATACCCCAAGTGACTTGCAGCTGTAATTGCAGCAAAAGGTAGCGCTACAAAGTATTAACTCAAGGGGGCCGAATAATATTGCACGCCCCACTTTTCAGTTTTTTATTTGTTACAAAAGTTTAAAATATCAAATAAATTTCCTTCCACTTCACGATTGTGTCCCACTTGTTGATTCTTCACAAAAAAATTAGAATTTTATATTTGAAGCCTGAAATGTGGCAAAAGGTTGAAAAGTTCAAGGGGGCCAAATACTTTCACAAGGCACTGTATATATTCTTTTCTCAACTTGTTTTTCAGGAAATGGGAAATATTTTAGACCTACTGAAATGTACTGTTTGACATTTCAATAAGCCTCCCCTTGGAAATAGTCAAAATAAGTTTTTTTATACTACAGTTTGCCCGTTTTAGCCTATGGATTCCTGCCATATATGTCTGAATATAGGTATGTTTCACTAAATAATTGTGACTCCAGATCTAGCTGCATCCCTAAAGGCCACGTTACACACACAGATATCTGTTCAGATATTGGTCACAGATCTCTGGTTGTAGTGAAATCATGGACACATTGTTCCATTTTGTGGCTGTGTACAAATGTAACAATGTGTCCATGATTTCACTGCAACCAGAGATCTGTGACCAATATATCTGTGTGTGTAACGTGGCCTTTAGGGTTTGAACATGGGGATGTTAAGGTTGTAATTTGGTTTCTTGACTTTTAGTTCTAATTACTACTGGTTCATATTAGGAGGGTTTGCCTACAGTTTAAAGTCTGACATTCTCTTTAAAGTAGTAGGGATTCAGTTGGAAAGTTGGCAGGTGAATGAGCAGAGAAAATAGGTGCCAGAATTTATGAACAACGCATAAACATTGTCAGTTGAAAATAAGCACACGGCCTGAACATGTTCTATCCAACAATGGTTGTACCAATAAATCTACCATATGTTCCTGTTAGCCATTTTACAAAACAAACAATAACATGTCTTAAAGATTTGTGACAAATGTACCTAAGGCCCCTTTCAAGATCAGCTGTTTTTACCGCATAACCGCTGCACTTGCGGCACAGTTGCGGCAAGCCCCATAGAATGTCTGTGCGGGCTTGCGGCAGGTGCGGCTGACCGCGTTTCTTTCCGCAGCCGCACCTGCCGCAAGTGCCGAAACCGCACTTGCCGCACCTGCCGCACACTTACCGCAAGCCCCATAGACATTGCATGGGGCTTGCCGCAACTGTGCCGCAAGTGCAGCGGTTATTCGTTAATCGCGGTAGATGCGGTTTTTTCACCGCATCTGCCGCGATCGGCGAAAACCGCTCATGTGAAAGTACCCTAAGAATAAGTTTTGACAATGTTTTACTTTCTTTCCAAATCATCAACTGTATTAGAAATTAAAATTTTTCGCAGTGGCCAATGTTTTAGGAAATACACATGTACATTAGCAACAATTAACAGATGCACCCTATATTTTGGGTTCAAGCATCTAATGAGCATGTGCAAAGGACATTGCAAAGGCATGAGGAGCAGAGGTAACTGGGAATCTCTGATGAATAGTGGTTCCTGTGTTATCAGCTTTGTATTGAAGGGTTTCCTGTCATTGTAATCCTGCCTCTGATTATAAGTAAACTGCTATAAATCCTTCCTGAAAAGAGAAAGTTAGAGGCTAAAAAAGCCGCAATGGTCCATGTAAAAAAGTTGACATTATTCATTTTATTTTATTTTTCTACAGAACGTAATCTGAGAACTAAATTGACAAAATATTTTAAAAAATACATGTAATACGAAATCATGATTTAAAAACAATATAAACATTCCCTTTAAAGGGGTTCATATCCCTTTCATATTACCATGAAGTTATTTATGTATGTATAGAAGAAAACAACACTTACTGGAAGGTCTGGGAATGTTTATAGAACTGTTAGATGATATATATAGCAGTTGACTGACTATGTGTTCATCCGAGAGCTCTCTCATGTATATTGACAGATCAACCATCCTAAATGGTCTGAATTATACCCTAAATTATAAGGACTGCTTCACATCACATAAGCTTATGGCATTCTAACTTACTTATTCCTATAATAATAGGAACATATTATTACAGCAAACCACTAACCATCAGTAAGGCAGGGCAGGGATTTCCTACCATTCTTCCTTTGCTAGTTTGTCTTGAATCATTTATATAATTAAAGAGACCTGTTGTCTGACTCATTCTGCCTGAATCACATAGGAAACTTATAGAGAAAAAAAAACATACTTTGAAAAGCCAGCTTGGACTATGTCTCTTGTATGACTAGTCCATTCCATATTGCATGGTGGCTTCTTCCAGTCCTGATCACACACCCCCATGCTGACAGATGTGTCTCTATGTGTGGCTACAAGGAGAGACCTGTCAGCAGAAAAAAGAAGCCACCGAAGATCTGAATCTAACTAGTCATCTGAGATGCATAGTCCCCCTTCAAGCTTTCAAAGTACATGTGCATCTCAATTAGAATATTATCAAATAGTTATTATATCAAATTAAATAAGTAATATCTACCCCGGGGTATCCCCCAACCTGTGGTAGGGAATCCAAATGCGGCTTGTGAGCCTGTGATGTGTGGCTCATGACTGTTTTCCCCATTGGTGCATTAGCACCAGCGATAGCAAAGCCCTACGGAATATGTTGGCATTATATAAATAAAGATGATTATTAATATTATTATTATTATAGCAAACAGCTATGAAGTGCAGGTCTCCAGATGGTGACTTTTGTGAGTCACAGTAGAGCACATCTCTGAGGGTAAGGTAGGAACGTCTTGACCTTGGTCTACTGCCTCAGTGGGATTTCTGGGTGTGAGACAGTGCGGGGGATCATATGCGAGGGGCGCTATGTCTCCCCCAGAATGCGCACTGTCACATATTGAACCCGGTATAGGGTGTGAGAGAGAGGGACAATCCACTCCCTCCGCTCCGGGTCTTGCAGGATCCCTGGAAGGAGACACAGGGTTAAAAGCCTGGTTAGGAGACAAGGCGGGGTTCCCTCTGGAGAGTTTTTGTTTTCTAAGCTGAAGGAGCAGCAGAGACAGACAGGAGAGGTCAAGAGTTCCAGGGGCCGTGTGCTATAATAACACGTGTCTAGCCCAGGAGGCCTGGGAGCTCGGGGCGACCTATATCGGAAAGCGCATAACCTGAAGGAACCGGGTTACTTTATGTGTGGACTGTATCCTGTGTGCCCGGCTGCGACCCGGATTCTGGCAGCTTGTGCCATCGCTGTATTTATCAGCAATAAAACCGGGTGCTGTTTGAACTGTTACCGGGCTCAACGTATTCCTGACTTGCAATCCCAGCGCTGCCCCACATAGGTAAAAGCTTTTCCTGCCATTATACCAGTAACGGGGGTTCTGGGTGTCACTACCATGAGGGGGCAGGGACGAGATGTGGCTCTCTCAAAGCTGAATGTTACTTGTGACCTTCTTTCAGAGCTGAATGTCGCTCTGAAGATCAAAAAGATTCTGGACCTCTGACCTAGAGTATAAGGATTTTTTGGGGACTGAGTACCCTATATGAATTTATAAGGTTTTTCATGAGTTTTGGAGGTAACAGACTCCCTTCAACATGCTTCGAAAAATGCATAAACCAACCACTGAGACAATAACCATTATATGTCATTAATGATCTAAAAAGTTAAAATCGTTTACAAAAATTAATATACTGTACTTAGTGGGAATTTTACAACATCTCGTTCATGAAGAGGCTTTCTCTTTGTGTCACTTGGTTAATTAAAAAGGGATTGGTGGAAGTCCCTTAATATCACATAGTTCGGTTTATTGTTGCATTTTTAGATATAAAGCTTCTAATTTCTTGGTGTTTCGCTCATTACTAATATTGCTTCTTAGAGCAAAAATGTATTTTTATACCAGAACAGTACTGTAATAAAAATGTTTTCCAAGTGTGGATAAGGTACCTTTACACGCCGCTATAACAGGATGGATACAATCCGCTACTTCACGTGCACGAGCACGGCCAAACGGTTACAAACGGGAAACGCACCACCTTTACACGCCGCCACAAGGTGCGCTACGCTACGTTACATCTACAGCTAGATACATCGCTGGGTGTCTCAAGTAGTCACCTTTAGCTTACCTTACCTCATTTACACACCGCTACAACAAGCTAATATGGGCGGACCTGGTGCAGCAGGGACAACACATAGGCGTGCCACAATTGTGGAGTACGAGACGTCCGTACGCTGATAGAACAAAGCAAGAACATCATGATTGGGCAGGCATCACAGGAGGCTGATTAATACATGACGCTCGAGCAATTGTGTAGTGTGACTGGTCAGCTCCTTAAATATGCCGCCCTGTGCAGCGACAACCAATCGCAACGCAGGAGCTTCCTCCAATGATCGCTGGAGGGGGCGCGGTAACCCGGAGCCTGTGTCACGCCCCAGCTACATAGCATGGTGTAGAAACAACCCTTCTGTTCCTTCTTTACACGCCGATACAGCTCGCTGCAATCGGCTTTGTAGCCACCTGTTTCAGAGCAGTGCTCGGAAACAGATGTATCTGTTGCCGGCTGCCTCCTACCGTCTTCACACGCCGCTACTACGGGCTATATTGACGACGCAAGCTACATTTGTAGCCAGTAGCAAGTTGTATCCATCCTGTTGTAGAGGTGTGTAAAGGTACCTATACAGCGAATGTTACCTGTTTATACAGATATCTTTGTCATTTATGAAACAGACACTAGATTGCTTAAAGTAGTCTTAGTCAGAAATACTGAATATACAGTTCCTATGCAGCCATGTGTCTTCATGGACATAAACTACAAATGGATCATGTCCTCTTTTTTTCAGGTTTCTTTCACTGTTTCTATTCTACCAGAAGGAATAGACATATGGAAGTGAGTACTACATGACAGCAGGGTCAGACTACACACAGAGATTGTAATTTGTAACAGATATGGAAACATTTTTCAATATGCGGTAGGGACAGACAGCGATATGGGTCCAGAAATTCTAGCTCAGTCCCTAAACATAGGCCACTTATTTGCCATGTAAAAAAAAGTAGTTATCTGATTTTTTTTGAAGCTGAAAAAACTTGTACAATTTATGTTGACTGTAAATATGATAATTTACAATTGACAGTGAATGCAACTGATGTCTTTGTGGTGTCCCTGTGGTCTGGTCGCCACAGAGGTACTGCACCTAAGCCATAGGTGTGGTATACCATTCCCAGGTAAGGAGGGGACACAAACTCGAGACACACACACCTGCACCCAACACCCATCCTGACTCCTGCCCAGGAGATAGAGGGGGCAGAAGTGACTTCATACGAGGAACCCCATCTGCTGGAAGAAGGAGGGAGTAGGCAGAGAGGGTGGGCTGGGCAATAGAAAAGAAGGGAGGAAGAGGAGACAGAACAGTCAGTCAGAGTTAGGTGGAGGGAGCAGTGAGGCTGAGAGGAACACCTAGCACAATGGAGTTGTAGGGGAGACTAGTGCCAGGGGAGGAATGGGACAAACAGGTAGGTCGCTACGGAACCCTGGCCAGAGGGACCCTGTTCCAACCATACCGAGGTTGTTGCTGGAGGAACTAGGTTGCAAGAGGGGACCAGCCCCAACTTTGCAACAGCACTGAATGTCTGAGCTACAAAAACCATAGGCTGCTGAGCTGTAGGCCCAGTAGCCAACAACTGTACACACTCTGCAAAATGGTGGCTAGACCTAGAGTCAGAGGATATATCGACTGTCGCTCGACAAGGCCCACAGCCACCTGCTTGGGATCCTGTGCATGAAGACGCATGGCAGGAGAGGAAAGTAGCCACCGTGGAAATCAATCTGGAGAGGCTTATAGTGGAGTGGACCCAAGTTGCCTTAAAGTTGACTGGACTGCTGACCCAGAGGACACAGTGTCCCTGCTGGGCTGGAGCCGCTGAACTGTGAGTAAATGTTCAAGAACTGCAACCCCGGTGTCCTCCTGTTATTCTGCGTGCCCTCCTTTCTGGCTACTGTACCCTGATCATCACTGTCCTAATAGACTATCACACCAACCTGGGGGCTTTGCTCCACCTGTAGGGAGCGATATCATACTGGCTGTCTCACCATCTGCCCCAGAGGCCAAAATCAGCAGCATCGGCCATTGCTGGTCAAATACCACAGGAGGCATCATGAAAAGACTATCGATATCCCCTGTATTTAACCCCATCATTGCCACGGAGCTGGGCAACAGCCACCGTAACCTCCCAAAGACTCAACCAGGCCGTCTACCGAGTAACCCCCAGTCCTTGCGGCCGACGCATCTTCATATCAGAATTAGATGATGCAGACAAGTTTCACTAATAATTATTTGTTATAGTTTTCAAAAGTGTCCGTAAAAAACATTGTCTGTCTGTGATTTTTTAATCAACTGTCCTGAAAAAAACTAAAAAGTCATGTTGGCAACCCTGACAGCCGTGACTAGACAATGTGATGCTGAATAGCAGAACTTTGATAGGACCAACTTTATTAGTTATGAAGAACAAATGTTATATTAGTTGTATGTTTTATTTTTCAAAAACATGGTAATGATTACCATATCAGATATTATTCTTACTAGCTACCAGGGGGCATAACTACAATAGGTGTGAGGGTTGCAGTTGCACTTCAGCCCTGGAGCCTAGGGGGCCCAAAAGTCTATTTGGCCTATAGAAAAAGGCTAATGCTATTAAAGATTTGCAATAATTGGGAACTTTCGCATTAGGGCCCATGAGCTTCAAGTTACACCAGTGGTAGTTATACAGTAGTATATTAGAAAAGTAAGTAGGAAGTAGTCAGACAGTAATGCTGTCCATCATATTGTCATAATCTAAGCACTCACATACACATTAGATAAAAGTCATCTGATCCAGAAGATTTTGTCAAGATCAGCCAATAATTAGATGTGTACGGCCTCACAACAGATTACAGTACAAAAGGAGCAGGAAGTTGTAGTTGCCCAATCCTTTTGTTTAGTGTAATGATAAGCCACTGTCAAATGGTTCTGAAAAGGGCTTTTCCATAGAAAACACAAGATCATTTGACTAAGACCCCTTTCACATCAGAGTTTTTCGCTGATTGCGGCAGATGCGGCAGATTTACCGCATCTGCCGCCTAACGGTCACACTTGCGGCAAGCCCCATGCATTGTCTATGGGGCTTGGGGCAAGTGCGGCAAGTGCGATATAGCCAGGGTTCCAACACTTGCGGCAGTTTCGGCCGCGAAAAAAACGCGGTCAGTAGTGTTTTTTTTTTTTCGTGACCGCAACTACCCAAGTGCCAGAACCGTGGCTTTACAGCACCTGCCGCAAGCCCCATAGACAATGCATGGGGCTTGTCGGAAGTGTGGTGCAAGTGCGACCGTTAGGCGGCAGATGCGGTAAATCTGCCGCATCTGCTGCAATCAGTGAAAACCGCTGATGTGAAAGCAGTCTAAGCCATGTATGATGGAGTCAGAAGAGAGAGTTGTCAGCCAAACAGCTGGCCAGTTTAAAGGGGACATGTCACCAAGACAAAATTGGGCAGCTTTTGCACTTATTTTGTTCCTGCTATTCTCCGTGGGTATTCTAATCTGCTGTAAAGTTCCGGAAATATGGGCCTTTTTATTTAGCGTTAATCTTTATAGTTTTTACTAAGAAGGCATGGCTCACTGGGAAATAACAGAGCAAGCTAAAGACATGCCCCAGAGAATCCTATGAGTCAGGCCATAAGAATTAGCACTTAATAGAAATGTCCATATCTCTGAACCGTATGGTGGAATTAGAAAAAAAACATACAGAAAAATGGACTATTGAGGGGAAATGTGGGAAAAAAATACATAAAAAACTAGTCACTCTTACTCTGGTGACAGGTCCAGTTAACACTCCTTGTTCAAATTAATCTCATATTTATGTTAGCTTTTTTTGCCATTAATCATTAGATAGCAATGTTTCATTCTCCACATACCAGTCTTAAACTGTTTTCTTAATTTCCACTCTCATTATTATTTACAATCTAAAAGTAGAAGATATGTCTACATTTGCTGCTTCTCAGGGGATAAGTTGTAAAATATAAGGATCCTTGCATGCGGCAAGTGTCTTTAATTGTGATTGGTACCTTATGTATGTTGAATACATTAGTGGTCCTTCTAGACCAGGGATCTCAGACTCCAAGCCTCAAGGACCGTAAAAAGTGCAGGTTTTCAGGATTTCTTTAGTATTGCACAGGCAATGATTCGAACCCCTGTGCAATGCTAAGCAAATCCTGAAAACTTGCACTGTTTGCTTGAGACCTGGAGACTTGAGACCTGGAGTTTGAGATCTAGGTCTACACCTACCTATTATCCATACTATTGTATTAACATCCCAGTAAAAGTAAAAAAAGAAACTTGAAATCTGCAAAACCAAGTAATTGATATTACAAATACGTCATCCAAATCCAGTGAATGGATGTTTTTATTGAAAGCTTCCTTAGCCTGATATACTATCTTTTTGAGAATGTTCTTCTCTACAAGGTTCCTTTAATCCTAGGACTTTTTATAAGTCTGTTTTTACAGCAACTATGGAGCTAAACAACTCTACATGGACAGGAGATTCTCAATTTAAGTATCTCTACAATTTTTTTTATATATATTACAACAATGTAAACCCATGATGTGACCTCTTTGGGCACACAAACCAGACATCTAAGCAATGATAGATAATTTGTCAAACATTTCTGGCCAAGTAGCGCAGACCGAACTGTTGGACCTTCCAGCTTGACCAAATAAGGATTTGTTAATTCTGTTGGTAGATGATTACACACTCAGACTCATACTGGTCATGGGAACGTCTACATTTAATGACACAAATATCCTAATTTTCCAGGCTCTTTCCCACTTAATTAAGGATCCACCGGCTCATAACGTATTCACTTCTTGCTCTCCCAGCAATTAGATTTCTAAGATATTGTAAAAATTGCCTTTGAACCAATTTGTATTGTATATTCAGATGGGAAACGTATGTTATAGGGAATATTATGCTCAAATCGAAGTAATTCTTCAAAGCACAGTAACAAAAAAAGCTAAAGTAAGAAGATATTACACAACAATTCATGGAGAAGTTAAATCCTCAGCTATTTCATGAAGAATACAGGCCAAATAAACACCGTAAATCATTTGTGAATTGTTAATAGAGTTTTAAATCTCTGTTTTAGGAGTTTATTTAGTTTCAGTTCTTTACAGATTATTGACAGATAAAGTTACCAGAGGAGTATTGCGGCTTTTAAGCCTCCTCATTACTGGCATGCCAGATCTGGTGTGTCACTGTACACAGATACAAAAGCTTACCCAATTAACATATCATTAAGTTATGGTGGAACTATGTTGCGTACACTTTTTTAACACTTTTTTAGATACAAAAAAGATCCCTTTTACCTTCCAGGTATCTTGTAAATGTAGAACTCTTGAAGTCAGTGTGGGCAGAGGCCCTTCTGAAACTCTGAGGCTGTGAGCTCACGATCTGGAGGCACTGCATGTTGGACTCAGTGCCTCAGGACCTCCGGGAACCCGCAGGTGCAAGCAGGGAGACTGCAGCTGCCCAGTACTCACCATCTGCAGTGGCTGCAGGGAGGCTTCTGATAGTTATCTCTTCCGACTCTGCAGCATGAAATTAACATGCTGCAGAGATGTGGAAGTCTGGAAACCTAAACCACAGGTGAAACACGCTGTGGTCAGGAGAAGCATAGTAGGCATGGGATTTCAAGAAATCCCATCCACTATGCTGCTACTGCACAACACAGCGTTTTTGACACAGTGCAAACACGCTGCGTCCAAAACACTGCAATTCTTGATCATGAGCACACACCCTGACAGTTTAGACCACACTCCTGGCCCAAACTGTGCTGTCTGCTGTGCTGGGTACAGAGGCAGCTTTGCTACACAGAGGCTCTGAATCTGTCCAGATCTAGTGATCCTGCCAGCTTCACAACAATACTTTCATGCTCTATAGCAGGGGTCCACAACTCCAAGCTTCAAGGGTCGCCAATAGTGCAGGTTTTCAGGATTTCCTTAGTATTGCACATGAGTTGGAATCATCACCTATGAAGATGATCACATTAGCACCTGTGCAATACTAAGGAAATCCGTAAAACCTGCTCTGTTGGCAGCCCTCGAGGCCTGGAGTTGGGGACCTCTGCTCTGTAGCCAAGAGATTTCTTCGTAGAGTAAACCGGCCACTTCTGATAGACTGCAGTAGTGGCCAGTAACCTAGACGTCAAGTAATGCGAAATATAATTAAAAAAACCCTAACTTTAGAAAAAAACTAATTTGCCAATAGACTCATGCAATTCATTTCAGGCTGAAGTCTTAACTTCTACATGTCTGGTTTACACAGTAGACATCTGAAAAATGTTATTGCTCACTCTAAAAAATAAAACTGTATAAATAAGGTGCACAGTTTCTGAAACTCTGGATAAGTAAAAGTCTACACCTGTTATTTTACTGTTATAGCCTTCCGCTAACTTCACAACCTGTCATTTTTTCCTGGACAAGTTCCTCGTGTTGACGGTACAGCAGTCTATTTACAGCTATTTCTTATTTCTCTATAAGATTAGAAGGCATAGTGATGGTTGGTGAGACGAAAAATTACACAGCTCAAAAACACCTACTCATTACTCTGTGCGCTGAGCCACGGGGACCAGTGACTCAGACATACAAGGTAAATGTTTCAACTCTTTGAACCTCAGAAAGGCCATTATGGAAAACATGTAGTGAACAAAATGTTACAAATAACTTACCAAGGTGAGACAAATATCAGTGCCAACACAAATGTATAGGAACAGATGTAAATTACTCTTATAAGTTAGAAACGTCCATGGGAAACTTCACCATAGATCCAGTTTACTCAATTTGAACAGAAAACAAAATAACCCAACATACAAAATTAATGAATAAGTAATAAGGATAATATTAAAATCTGAGTGTCCTCAGTGGCTAATATCGTTCATTGGCTAACAACTTAAAAAGTATCAACCACTGAGGACTCTCTGATTTTAATATTTTTCTATCTACTGGCTAACATGGTACAAACATATATTTTACCTTTAATAATTAGGAAAAGTAATAAGAGGGAGCTGGTAGCCAGTGCACCAAGAAATGTCAGCTAAAAAGATGTATTTTTATGTTATGAATAGAGATGAGCAGACCCATGGAAGTTCAGGTTCTGGGACTTCAAATGACTTTTTTTTAAAGTTCTGTTCTGGATCCAAACTTTACCCAAACCTCATTGGAAGTCACTGATTGCGTAGTTTAGCTTTCCACCCACATACAACCAGCCATAAGCCAAACGCTTCCAGAGGAGGGAGGGTGGGGGTAGTAATTTTCTTTTTTTGGGAAACACTACATTCGATTTATCCCTAGTGCAAGCCATTCAAACACTGCAAGCGGCTTGCACTGGGCCGCGCACTGAGTGTACTCGAGCACAATGATACTCGCTCCAGTGATTTGCATACGTAAAGTACCCGAACTCCAAACTCGAACACTGAAAAACATTTTTAAAGTCTGTTTTAGTTATGAACTCTAAACTATACAGTCCAGTTAGCTCATCCCTAGTTATGAAAAAAAGTTGTGCCTCCCCCACTTTTACAACAAGCAAGTAAAAGAGACCTGAGAGCTGCTCAATACAAAACTTGAGAATAACCCTTTACATTATTGGATTGTGCTGCTGAGTTAATGTCAATTATATACAGGTATTTTATTAATTGGCCAATAAACTAGTCAAATTGGACCGTATCAATTGAGCTGTTTGACCGGTGGAGTCAGGCCAATAGGACTCCTACCATTAATGTGTTGTCAGATTTATTTGTCTACAAAATATATCAATAAATTTGGGGAAAAAAATTCTAGTTTGCGCATGGAATCATTGAGAACACATTCCAGAAGCAATTATATAGGATTAATGTTCATCAACTGTCACTGCATGGATAGTTGATCTTTCCAAGCATAAAGTATTCTCCCGACCCTTCATTTTTTTTCTTTCATAATGTGATCATCTGTTTTTGCACTTACCCAAACTACAATCTTTAGTTGCATCATCAAAACACAGATGAATTCCAATGTTTTACTATTGCCAAATTCTGTACATATAAATAGCATTTACATTAGATTTGTTGTATTTAACCTCGATTTCACATTGATGTAAAAGACATCGCATTTATATAAGACAGCATATAATTAAAATATAATAACTGATACTTTAACATTCTAGGAGTAATTGAGTTAAACTATATGTAATTTTTAGTTTGCATATGTCATCTTGGGCGACCTATTGTCTGATAATGAAAACTTAGTTTGTATCTTTCTTATCATCCAGCCTGCCTTCAGGCATATGACGTTTTGAAAATTCACCAGAAACAACATTTGTTCTTTGGACTATTTGTAAGACAAGTCAGACAACAAGCTCTGTGTGATGAATCTACTTCCATAATTGCCTTGGTATCCGGATGTTCCCGATAAAACGCCACCTGATTGGCATGCTGTGGCCAGCTGACTGCGACCTGCTTAACCACCTAAAACACGAAAAAAAAGTTTGCAAATGCCATACTGACACACCTCGTTGATGGTTGTGCCAAGATGGCATGCAACTGCTGTCCTCAAGGCCCGGGTCCTCCTCCTCCTCAGCTGTTGCTGCTCCGGTCCAGAGCCCACCCCATCGTCATGTCACACACTTTGTCAATGCGCATGCAGTCACCATGTTTGGACACCAGATCTGCTACTGTGCATGACAGGGTGAACAAAATGGTGGTTGCGTGAGTGCGCATTCGCCCGCCTAGTACACCATGTCATGCACAGACTGAGTGTCCAAACATGCGCAGTTACAAACTGTGTGACATCACACACCCGACCCCATTCTCACCTTACAGTGGCAATAAGGACGTCACTGCCACATGAGCTCACCGTCAATGCCACAGAACCCGCCCCCTTTGTAACATCACCGCCTTCTCAAGCGATAGCATTGGGCACCCATCAAGTATAATATAATTCCCCAAGATGGAAGATGGGTTCATATGCTAGAATTGTTTCTGCTACAATCAATGAGAGATAGTTAGGATTTCCATCAGGCATAGCTATAAGACTTGCAGGAATTGCTCTTGGACCTACACTACATCTGTACAGCAGTGACAGTGACACTCCTGTACATGAAGCAAGAAGGGAGCAGTTCAAAACAGAAGGAAATCAACCACTGTTCCTCGCTAGCATGGCAGATCCTGTGATGTGATCACGGGACCTCTGATGGTTATCTTGACAGCTCAGGGTCCTGTGATGCCCTCATCTGTCTATATTGATGAAAAAAGTAATAGAAAGTTATGGCTCTTGGAAGAAGGGGAGGGAAAAATGATAAACGAAAAATTGACCAGGGGCGAAAGGGTTAAAAATTAGAAAATAAAAAAATGCACATTTTTGGTTTTGCGGATTAGCAAAAATTTCTAATCTAACAAAATATAAAATAAATTTATCAGATCAGTAAATGGCATAATGAGAAAAAAATGCCAGAATTGGGATTTTTTTGGCCATCGCAAAAAACAACAAAAATGTAATAATAGGAGATCAAAACATCCTATATTTTATCTCCTATTTTTATGTTTAATATTGATGAAAACATTGGCTCAGGTCACAAACAACAAGCCCTCACACCATCACCAATACTATATGTACCATGTTTTTCGAATTATAAAACGCACTTTTATTCCCCCAAATTTTGGGAGAAAGTGGAGGTTGCGTTTTATAATCTGAATCTACTCTTGTGCTGTAGAAGTGGGGGGCTCTGGAGTGGGCTGGAGGAGGCAGATAAAGGCTGCAGTTGCAGCCCATAGTCTTGTGGGTCCGCTCATTATGCTCATGTAATATGCTCTGCATCCCGCTGTCCATCACCAGCAGAGGAGCAGAGCATATGACAGGAGCTTAATGACCAAGTCCACAGCTCAGCGGCTGCGATTCTGTGTGGATAGTCACTGCCACCCATGCTTCCATTGAGTGGAAAGCAATGACTATTCCGACCATATCATACTCACCTCTCTCCATTGCTCCCTGCAGCCATCATTGCTGTATGTGCCAGAATCCGGTCTTGTGAGCGTCGCAGCACAGTAACATCATCACTGCGCGCGCTGCTCACATGACTGAATGCTGGCACAAGCAGACAGATAGTTGGCGGCTATGTGTACCAGCATGGGGGCTATGTATATCAGCATAGGTCTATGTGTACCAGGATGGGGGCTATGTATACCAGCATGGGGCCTATGTGTGCCAGCATGGAGGCTATGTATACCAGCATGGGGGCTATGTGTGCCAGCATGGGGGCTATGTATACCAGCATGGGGGCTATGTGTGCCAGCATGGGCGCTATGTATATCAGCATTTTGGCTATATGTGCTAAGCATGGGGGCTATGTGAATCAGCATGGGGGCTATGTATATCAACATAAGTCTATGTGTGCCAGGATGGGGGCTATGTATACCAGCATGGGGGCTATGTGTGCCAGCATGGAGGCTATGTATACCAGCATGGGGGCTATGTGTGCCAGCATGGGGGCAATGTGTGCCAGAATGGGGGCTATGTATATCAGCATTGGGGCTATATGTGCCAAGCATGGGGGCTATGTGAATCAGCATGGGGGCTATGTATATCAGCATAAGTCTATGTGTGCCAGGATGGGGGCTATGTGTGCCAGCATGGAGGCTATGTATACCAGCATGGGGGCTATGTGTGCCAGCATAGGGGCTATGTATACCAGCATGGGGGCTATGTGTGCCAGCATGGGGGCTATGTATATCAGCATTGGGTCTATATGTGCCAAGCATGGGGGCTTTGTATACCAGCATGGGGGCTATGTGTGCCAGCATGGGGGCAATGTGTGCCAGAATGGGGGCTATGTATATCAGCATTGGGGCTATATGTGCTAAGCATGGGGGCTATGTGAATCAGCATGGGGGCTATGTATATCAACATAAGTCTATGTGTGCCAGGATGGGGGCTATGTGTGCCAGCATGGAGGCTATGTATACCAGCATGGGGGCTATGTGTGCCAGCATAGGGGCTATGTATACCAGCATGGGGGCTATGTGTGCCAGCATGGGGGCTATGTATATCAGCATTGGGTCTATATGTGCCAAGCATGGGGGCTTTGTATACCAGCATGGGGGCTATGTGTGCCAGCATGGGGGCAATGTGTGCCAGAATGGGGGCTATGTATATCAGCATTGGGGCTATATGTGCTAAGCATGGGGGCTATGTGAATCAGCATGGGGGCTATGTATATCAACATAAGTCTATGTGTGCCAGGATGGGGGCTATGTATACCAGCATGGGGGCTATGTGTGCCAGCATGGAGGCTATGTATACCAGCATGGGGGCTATGTGTGCCAGCATGGGGGCAATGTGTGCCAGAATGGGGGCTATGTATATCAGCATTGGGGCTATATGTGCCAAGCATGGGGGCTATGTGAATCAGCATGGGGGCTATGTATATCAGCATAAGTCTATGTGTGCCAGGATGGGGGCTATGTGTGCCAGCATGGAGGCTATGTATACCAGCATGGGGGCTATGTGTGCCAGCATGGGGGCTATGTATACCAGCATGGGGGCTATGTGTGCCAGCATGGGCGCTATGTATATCAGCATTGGGGCTATATGTGCTAAGCATGGGGGCTATGTGAATCAGCATGGGGGCTATGTATATCAACATAAGTCTATGTGTGCCAGGATGGGGGCTATGTATACCAGCATGGGGGCTATGTGTGCCAGCATGGAGGCTATGTATACCAGCATGGGGGCTATGTGTGCCAGCATGGGGGCAATGTGTGCCAGAATGGGGGCTATGTATATCAGCATTGGGGCTATATGTGCCAAGCATGGGGGCTATGTGAATCAGCATGGGGGCTATGTATATCAGCATAAGTCTATGTGTGCCAGGATGGGGGCTATGTGTGCCAGCATGGAGGCTATGTATACCAGCATGGGGGCTATGTGTGCCAGCATAGGGGCTATGTATATCAGCATGGGGGCTATGTGTGCCAGCATGGGGGCTATGTATATCAGCATTGGGTCTATATGTGTCAAGCATGGGGGCTTTGTATACCAGCATGGGGGCTATGTGTGCCAGCACGGGAGCTATCTGTGCCAGCATGGGGGCTATGTGTGCCAGCATGGGGGCTATGTGTGCCAGCATGGGGGCTATGTATACCAGGATGGGGGCTATGTATACCAGCATGGGAGCTATGTGTGCCAGCATGGGGGGCTATATGTGCCAGAATGGGAGCTATGTGAACCAGCATGGGGGCTATGTATACCAGCATGGGGGCTATGTATATCAGCATGGGTCTATGTGTGTCAGGGTGGGGGCTATGTATACCAGCATGGGGGCTATGTGTGCCAGCATGGAGGCTATATGTGCCAGCATGGGGGCTATGTGTGCCAGCATGGGGGCTATGTGTGCCAGCATGGGGGCTATATATACCAGAATGGGGCCTATGTGTACCAGCATGGGGGCTATGTGTGCCAGCATGGGGGCTATGTATACCAGCATGGTGGCTATGTATAACAGCATGGGGGCTATGTATACCAGCATGGGGCTATGTGTGCCAGCATGGGGGCTATGTATACCAGCATAGGGGGCTATGTGTGCCAGCACGGGGCTATGTATACAAGCATGGGGGCTATGTATACCAGCATAGGGGCTATATGTGCCAGCATGGGGGCTATGTGTGCCAGCATGGAAGCTATGTGTGCCAGCATGAGGGCTATGTGTGCCAGCATGGGGGACATGTATACCAGGATGGAGGATATGTGTATGAGCATGGGGGCTATGTGTACCAGCATGGGGACATATATACCAGGATGGGGGGGGTTCATGTACCAGGATGAGGACATATATACTGATTGTAAAACAGACACTGACATTATAAGACGGACCCCATGTAACATAAAATAAAAAATTATTTTCCTCCACCAAATTTGGGGTGTCTTTTATAATCTGGTACATCTTATAAATCGAAAAACACTAATTTTTTTTTGCAAATTTCAGAAAACGCAATTAAAAACGCATGTCATTTTCAGAAAATGCAAAACGCACGCATTTTTACAAATACAGGCCAAGACGTTGCATGCAATGTTTTGGGCCGCATTGGCAAAAACGCATACATTTTCAGAAAATGACATGCATTAATTGTGTTTTCAATGCAATTTGCATTAAAATCAATGGGTGCATTTTTTATTGCGTTTCCATTGTGTTTCGCGGTAAAAATGCAATGGAAACGCAATGCAGCCAAACGCAGCCCATAGGCAGATGTGAAAAGGCCCTAACACTCTAATAGTAAAATTATAATGATGATGGAAATAATAGATTGTAATAATAGAATTAAAATGTATCTATATAATTGCGAATGGGTTTTTTGCCCCTTCTGAGTCCGCTCGCGCTGCGAGTCAGCGTGGTCATGTGGATACGCCCGAAGCATTGACCGCGCAGCGGCCATTGCGAGCAGTTCTAAGGCGACTCGCTATGCCGGCGCAGCGGGCATGGCGAGCCGCCTTAGCAGCGCGAAGCATTGGCCGCGAAGCGGCCATTGCGAGTCAGAGACTCGCTCTTCTAGAATCCCGATGCATGTGCATCGAGCACCCAGCTAGTTAAATATAAGCACAAACATGAGTAGTAGTGCTCTCAGTTGACGGGACATAGCGCTATATAGTACATGTAACGACAGGTTTGTTATTCCTTTGTAGCCAGAGGGTGACAGATTGACACGCAAAATATGTAACCCAATAAAACATCAGGATCAGGATCTGACACAGTCTTCACAAGGTAAGTATTGGATTACTTGGTTTTACACAATGCTAGTTTGAAAGAAGACTTGTTAAAATAAAAAATGTAATTTTACAAAAAGGATTTCTATCTTCATCACCTCCATATAAAGTGTAAGACTGTTTAACACATTCTTTTATCCTCTCATATTTCAATACCAGAGAGCACAAGTACCAAAAAACTGACTGTTACAGGGGCACAAAGATGCAGATGAAAAGAGAGGTTTAGTAGCTTTATTAATTTACATATCATAGAAGTGTGACATCACTAGATACTCAATTTGAAGGGGTTGTAAGATGAACAAAAAAAAAAACATTTTAACCAATAAGTTTTGGAATAAAAATAATTTCCATAATTCAATATTTAAAAAAAAAAAAAAAATGTTCCTGTGCTCAGATAATCTTAGAAATGTGTCCCTACTATGTACTGTGTAATGGTTGTGTCTGACCATTGAAATTTCCTCTTCGGAGAGGAAGAGTACTTTAGTGCCACCTATTGGAAGTAACAATAGTTAATAAAAAAATAAAAGTCAATATTGACCCTTTAATAAGCCTTGCCACATAACAGGATAAAAGCCAAACCAGAATCTCTATTTGCAGACACAGGTTTCGGGGTGATGCCACTCCTCAGTGCAAAGCAACAGATCTGATTTGGCATCCAGAAACATGGTTGGCACATATCACAGCTCCTGACCAGGGGTGGAAGCAAAAGAGAGTATACAGACAGGACAGGATAGGATCCAAGTTGCTGCTTTTTGTAAGGTAAAACCTATTTCTGCCTGTTTAAAAACAACGTTTTACCTCATAGAAAAAATGTTTTACTGAACAGAAAGAATCAGCTGAGACCACATGCTGCCCTGTCTGTATACACTTCTGTTTTCTTCCTGGCCAGAAATAGGGTCCCGTCACACATGGCAATATTCCAGCGATCCCGACAATGATACGACCTGGTAAGGATCGCTGGAACGCTGCTACGTGGTCGCTGGTGAGATGTCAAACAGTCAGATCTACTCAAAGACGCAGCAGCGATACGACGACCCGTATAACGACCTCGGCGGTCATTGGGACCCTGTCACACAACAGCTAGTCTGACGACTCAGACCTATGTGGCTGAGTTCTGAGTTGCCAACGAGGTTGTTGTTAAGGAGTCAAACAGACCGATGCATGCTTCCCAGCGGGAATCTGACGTTCAAAAAATGGTCCAGGCTATTCCGACACAATCAGCGATGTCACAGCGCGGGCCGGTCGCTGCTACGTTTCAAATATAGCGAGATTGCTGGCGAGGTTGCTGTTGTGTCACAAAACTTGTGACGCAACAGCGATCTCGCTAGCGATCTCGCTATGTGTGACAGGGGTTATAGAGGTCTGAACCGACCAAGTAATAAGAACAAATTTTCCTCAGTAGTCCAATATTATTTAAAATGTAGTCTTTGCTGTACTTGGCTTTTTTTTGGATCTTGCATGACTATGTCTTCAATCATGGTGGAACAAGATGGGACCTATTGTCAAGAGAGGAGGAATTGCCAGAGGCATGATCTACGTCCATCAGACACTTATTAGATAGTATTATGTCTTTAATATTTTCTGTCATTCTCTAATATTACTACTGCTGGATGAGTAAACAGAATGTTACATCCAATTGAATTCTTTCAGGCTGAGGACACAATACACAATCCAGAGGTGGGCACTAGCAGATCTTAACTAAAGCCCACTAGTCATTTGCATGCTTCCTTTGTGAAAACCTTCCATGAGGTCTTGAGTGACCCTTAAAGGATAATGGAAAAAGAATAAGAACTACTGTTAATTTGTTACCATCGTGAAGAAAACGTATTACAAAATGAGCGCTATCATCCTACGAAATGCCAGGTTTTACTGGGTCTTAGTAATGACAATGAATATGCTAATAAATTTAGTAAAACAAACACATTACTTAACTGTGTGTACATTTTCTCACTCAAGTAGAAAACTGAAGTGGAACATCGTGCGGCCATAAAAATCAAAAGACAGCACAAGATGTGAGCACACGCCAGCAGAACGGCCATTACACAGGGGTTCGTTAATTATTATTGGAAGCTACATTGCTGATTCATACAATCTAAATCATCAAGATTGATTATCTTCAGATATCCTTCTACAGATACAGCCAGACTATATTTCTGGTTAACGTCCCTTAACAATACCCTAAAAAGTCATGTGCTGAAATAAATGGGAACCTTTGAAAACTATGTTATACTTATCAGAAGTATGAAGGAGAGAAAGAGTAAAAGAAAAAGAAGAAAAGCGACAAACTCATAATAGGTTTTCTTGACGGCTTCCATTTTTTAATGTGTTTATCGTAATGACAATAGTAAATTTTGTGGTGTAGCCATATAAAGCCAATAAGCGATTATGTATGATAAACAATGAGTTTACAATTAGCAAGAATAACCGCACTTCAGCTTTTCAGACATTCTTTCCCCTTGTCCTCCATAACTTCGGAGCTGAGTTGCTATATTCAGCCAATGGAGTGTAGACCACATCTTGTCACAGAGGCCAGAACTGTGCTTTATCCATAGCTCTGGAATTTGGCCATCTGCCTGTTTCTTACATTCCCACTCCCTAAACTACTAAAATAGAAATGGAAGGATTTTCCTTATGCGTCTCCCAAGTTTTCTGCTTCTTCCAGGGTTCAGCAGAGGACAGGAAATTATACTCCCAATAAAGTCCCTTCTTGATAGAAGCAATCATGCCATGATTTTTATGTCTTTCTCTGAACATCTCCTTAATATGTTAACATCTGTTGAATCCAGCAGAGTACTGCATGTGGAAGTACTTAGCTATGTATGTTGTGCTGCCAGTGACGTTATAATATGAATCAGTCTGAAATCATTTATAAAGAGAAGCCAGTGACATATGTATTCCCGGCCACAGTAACTAACACCCTTATTTAAAGGGGTTGTGGGAGATTGTACAAAAAAATGGCCTTTTTTTTCAGAGAAGAACTACTACTACTATCCATGGATTGACAAGAAAATAACGAACAAAGAATCGGAACGTTCAACAAAAATTCATTTTAATTAGATCACAAAACATATAACAAACAGATAAAACATGCAATATCTTTTGGATGGGGTCACAGTACAGGAGGAGGCAAATGTAGTACTATAATTAACACTGTGATCCAATTAGAGCTTAACAAATATTATATAGAGTCATATAATCATTAAGAGTACTGAAATTCATGGACCATTTCATAAACCTAGATACATGTATCATTCCTGATATATTAAAGAAACCCTCCAATTAACTTTTTTTCCCCTAAAGCCGTGTGTATATATATATATATATATATATATATATATATGTGTGTATGGTGCAATGTTAGTGTGTGAGGGTGGCTTAGGGTGGTAGCCGCTAGCCACTAGTTAGAGCAGAGGTCCCCAATGTCAGTCCTCGAGGGCCGAACCAGTGCAGGTTTTCAGGATCTCCTTAGTATTGCACAGCAGGCAATGATTCCAATCCCTGTGCAATAGTAAGGAAATCCTGAAAACCTGCACTGGTTCGGCCCTCGAGGACTGACATTGGGGACCTCTGAGTTAGAGGTTCCCTCCTGTTATCAGCAGCCCGGACCTCCTCACAGAGCAAGGGGGGTTGTGGTGGTGGTCCTGGCTGTGAGCATGGACTTCTGTGGTGTACTGTAGATCATAGATTTTGATAGGGCAATTGTCACTGTTACTTCTAACTAGCCAGGATCCGTCCCGAGGGAGTCAGTGACACAGACTCAGAGCACTTATTCAACAATGTTTTACTCAATATTAGGCAATGCTCTTTTAGTACTACTTTGCATATGCATGCATACTTAAGCGTAGAACAGCGGGCACGTAACTTAAGCATATTCCTTACAGAACAATTCCCTTTAGGGCACATTTTTACCTGAGACTTCTCCTTTAACAATTGGTGCCGGCGGTAGTGCTGATGCGTTAAGTCCAAACTCATCTACCCAGACTAATATCACCTTCCTGCACATAAGAATCTTTAAGTCCCCAGCGGCTCATGGTCATCCCACCCACAGGGAGTCGTTCTCCAATTGATTTAACTAAACAACTGGAGTGCACACACTATATTCTTAGTCTCAGCCCATTCACCAGGTCTATGTTAAGCGTCTTTCTAAGGACTTGAACTACAGGTGTTAGTCCGTTCGTGGTCAGAGATAGATGCTAAAATGACCTTCAGTGTGTCTGCTTGGCTCTTTTGATCTCGCTGTTTCACAAGATGCTAACCATTGTAGTTGCTACAAAACACAAACTAGATGCAGCCTAGTTATTCTATAAGATCTACATGACCGTACTGGTCGCTGGTCAAAGTCTAACTAACTAAGATGAAGTTTATCCTCTTTTCCTAGGGACTGTCTCCTCACCTGTGGACTAATCCCACAGCATAACTATTGCTTGCCCTACAACAATAGGATATCTGCCTCGACACTACTATATATATATGAAAAATGTAAATTAATGAGTGGCACTAAAGAAAAGAAGATCAAACTGAATTGTGCAAATGTGTAATGCAGAGACTGCCCTGTGCTAAAAATGAAATCAGAGGTCTTAGTCTCATTAGTGGCCACTAAGGATCAAGCCTGGCACCCACTTCAAGGGGCCTCCACTGCCAGGTCCTGACACTATGCCCTAGTGAGATGGTGAACTGGTGAAATCTGTGTAGGCTTATATGTGTAAGGATGTAATTAAAATCAGGTGTGTGCTAGGACCTCACACTGATGTCCAAGAGTGGTTGCCAGACTATGAAAAGAGGAAAAGGGAAAATTATATATAATGGGAGCTCAGTCAAAAAAGGCAATATGTAAAAACGTATAAGACTGGCATCACCGTATATGTAGGTGCTGGCAGAAAATAATCATACTTACAACAATAGGATATCTGCCGCGACACTACTATATATATATGAAAAATGTAAATTAATGAGTGGCACTAAAGAAAAGAAGATCAAACTGAATTGTGCAAATGTGTAATGCAGAGACTGCTCTGATTTCATTTTTAGCACAGGGCAGTCTCTGCATTACACATTTGCACAATTCAGTTTGATCTTCTTTTCTTTAGTGCCACTCATTAATTTACATTTTTCATATATATATAGTAGCAGATATCCTATTGCTTGCCCTACACACAGTAGCAGAACAAGCTAAAACACTTACTAAACACTATATCTTGCATTAGTACACCCTATACCTATTTAGTACATTGCTATTTCCTACATAACATTCTTATACCTTACATATTATTCCTTTTTTAAGTGCTGTGCAACACATTACCCTTCATTAACATTGATAAAACTGCTATATCTATCCAATACGATACATAGAAACATCACATTACATTAATTTCCACAATATATATATATTATTTACAAAGTTATGCTTCAGGGGGCAGGGATCTGTCCAGCTCCTAACAAATGAATTATTATACTCACCTACTGCTACCTTCTCCAGTATCCAGAGCTGTTTTGCTCTTTTTCTCAGTGACACCACTGCTCTTAAGACGCTCCACGTCTGTGTGATCCAAAAGTGGCTTTTATAATATACTAGTAAAAAGGCCCGATGCAATTGCATCGGGAGCGCAGTGAAATGAATTGTGTGTATACAGGCGGGTCAGTGGGTAGCAGAGTATACAGGGGGCTCTGTGGGTAGCAGAGTATACAGGCGGTCTGTGGGTAGCAGATTATACAGGCGGCTCAGTGGTTAGCAAAGTATACAGGCGGCTCTGTGTGTAGCAGAGTATAGAGGCGGCTCTGTGGGTAGCAGAGTATAGAGGCGGGTGTGTGGGTAGGAAGTTATACAGGCGGCTCTGTGGGTAGCAGAGTATACAGGTGGCTCTGTGGGTAGCAGAGTATACAGGCGGCTCTGTGGGTAGTAGATTATACAGGCAGCTCTGTGGGTAGCAGAGTATACAGGCGGCATTGTGGGTAGTAGATTATACAGGCGGCTCTGTGGGTAGCAGTATACAGGCGGCTCTGTGGGTAGGAGATTATACAGGCAGCTCTGTGGGTAGTAGATTATACAGGCAGCTCTCTGGGTAGCAGAGTATACAGGCATATTGTGGGTAGTAGATTATACAGGCGGCTCTGTGGGTAGCAGTAAACAGGCGGCTCTGTGGGTAGGAGATTATACAGGCGGCTCTGTGGGTAGGAGATTATACAGGCGGCTCTGTGGGTAGCAGAGTATACAGGCAGCTCTGTGGGTAGCAAAGTTTACAGGCGGCTCTGTGGGTAGCAGATTATACAGGCGGCTCTGTGGGTAGCAGAGTATACAGAAGGGTCTGTGGGTAGCAGATTATACAGAAGGGTCTGTGGGTAGCAGATTATACAGGCGGCTCTGTGGGTAGCAGAGTATACAGGCGGCTCTGTGGGTAACAGAGTATACAGGCGGCTCTGTGGGTAGCAGAGTATACAGGCGGCTCTGTGGGTAACAGAGTATACAGGCGGCTCTGTGGGTAGCAGAGTATACAGACGGCTCTGAGGGTAGCAGAGTATACAGGCGGCTCTGTGGGTAGCAGAGTATAGAGGCGGCTCTGTGGGTAGCAGAGTATAGAGGCGGCTCTGTGGGTAGCAGAGTATAGAGGCGGCTCTGTGGGTAGCAGAGTATAGAGGCGGCTCTGTGGTTAGCAGAGTATACAGGCGGCTCTGTGGGTAGCATAGTATACAGGCGACTCTGTGGGTAGCAGAGTATAGAGGTGGCTCTGTGGGTAGCAGAGTATGATGTGGCGGGAGGCTGGAGGGATGAGGAGAGATGGGCAGGAGCGGCGACATCACCACTCGGCGGCAGGACGTGGCTGCGTGCTGGGGCTGATGGCTGTCCCAGTCACACGCCATTGTCGTCTGGGGCGGGGTGGGGGCTGTAGAGAGGGATCAGTCCCTCCCCAGAGGTCACACATGTGACCTGAGGAAAAGGAGCGGATTGGGCGCTCTGTGGTAAACACAGGACGGCCATCCGATAGGTTGAGGACGGCGAGTGCGAAATAGGCACGATGCTATTGCATCAGGAACGGGTGAAAAGAAAAGGTGGTGTAGAAATAGCCGCTGAATAGTACAGTCCTCTCTCCAGAAAGTACACTGTTGTTGCGGGATTTATATGGTGTATATGGTGGCTCAGTGGTTAGCACTGTATATGGTGGCTTAGTGGTTAGCACTGTATACGGTGGCTCAGTGGTAAGCACTGTATACGGTGGCTCAATTGTTAGCAGTGTATAAGGTGGCTGAGTGGTTAGCAGTGTATACGGTGGCTCAGTGGTTAGCAGTATACACAGTGGCTCAGTGGTTAGCAGAGTATACAGTGGCTCAGTGCTTAGCACTGTATACGGTGGCTCAGTGCTTAGCACTGAATATAGTTGCTCAGTGGTTAGCACTGTATATGGTGGCTCAGTGGTTAGCACTGTATATGGTGGCTGAGTGGTTAGCACTGTATATGGTGATTCAGTGGTTAGCACTGTACGGTGGCTCAGTGGTTAGCACTGTATATGGTGGCTCAGTGGTTAGCACTGTATATGGTGGCTCAGTGGTTAGCACAGCATATGGTGACTCAGTGATTAGCATAGTATATGGTGGATCAGTGGTCAGCACAGTATATGGCGGCTCAGTGGTTAGCACTGTATACGGTGGCTCAGTGATTAGCACAGTATATGGTGGCTCAGTGGTTAGCACAGTATATGGTGGCTCAGTGATTAGCACAGTATATGGCGGCTCAGTGGTTAGCACTGTATACGGTGGCTCAGTGGTTAGCACTGTACGGTGGCTCAGTGGTTAGCACTGTATAAGGTGGCTCAGTGGTTAGCACTGTATATGGTGGCTCAGTGGTTAGCACTGTATACGGTGGCTCAGTGGTTAGCACTTTACGGTGGCTCAGTGGTTAGCACTGTATATGGTGGCTCAGTGGTTAGCACTGTATATGGTGGCTCAGTGGTTAGCACTGTAATATGGTGGCTCAGTGGTTAGCAGAGCATATGGTGGCTCAGTGGTTAGCACTGTACGGTGGCTCAGTGGTTAGCACTGTATATGGTGGCTCAGTGGTTAGCACTGTATATGGTGGCTCAGTGGTTAGCACTGTATATGGTGGCTCAGTGGTTAGCACTGTATATGGTGGCGCAGTGGTTAGCACTGTATGGTGGATCAGTGGTTAGCACTGTATGGTGGGTCAGTGGTTAGCACTGTATGGTGGATCATTGGTTAGCACTGTATGGTGGGTCAGTGGTTAGCACTGTATATGGTGAGTCAGTGGTTAGCACTGTATGGTGGGTCAGTGTTTAGCACTGTATATGGTGGCTCAGTGATTAGCAAAGTATATGGTGGCTCAGTGGTTAGCACTGTACGGTGGCTCAGTGGTTAGCAGTGTATGGTGGATCATTGGTTAGCACTGTATATGGTGGCTCAGTGATTAGCACAGTATATGGTGGCTCAGTGGTTAGCACTGTATGGTGGATCAGTGGTTAGCACTGTATATGGTGGCTGAGTGGTTAGCACTGTATACGGTGGCTCAGTGGTTAGCACTGTATACGGTGGCTCAGTGGTTAGCACAGTACGGTGGCTCAGTGGTTAGGACTGTATGGTGGATCAGTGGTTAGCACTGTATACGGTGGCTCAGTGGTTAGCACTGTATACGGTGCCTCAGTGGTTAGCACTGTACGGTGGCTCAGTGGTTAGGACTGTATGGTGGATCAGTGGTTAGCACTGTATACGGTGGCTCAGTGGTTAGCACTGTATACGGTGGCTCAGTGGTTAGCACAATACGGTGGGTCAGTGGTTATCACTGTATATGGTGGCTGAGTGGTTAGCACTGTATATGGTGGCTCAGTGGTTAGCACTGTATGGTGGCTCAGTGGTTAGCACTGTATATGGTGGCTCAGTGGTTAGCACTGTATATGGTGGCTCTGTGGTCAGCACTGTATGGTGGCTCAGTGGTTATCACTGTATATGGTGGCTCAGTGGTTAGCACTGTATGGTGGCTCAGTGGTTAGCACTGTATATGGTGGCTCAGTGGTTAGCACTGTATGGTGGCTCAGTGGTTTGCACTGTATATGGTGGCTCTGTGGTCAGCACTGTATGGTGGCTCAGTGGTTAGCACTGTATATGGTGGCTCAGTGGTTAGCACTGTATATGGTGGCTCAGTGGTTAGCAGTGTATGGTGGCTCAGTGGTTAGCACTGTATATGGTGGCTCAGTGGTTAGCACTGCATATGGTGGCTCAGTGGTTAGCACTGTATGGTGGCTCAGTGGCTAGCACTGTATATGGTGGCTCAGTGGTTAGCACTGTATGGTGGCTCAGTGGTTAGCACTGTATATGGTGGCTCAGTGGTTAGCACTGTATATGGTGGCTCAGTGGTTAGCACTGTATATGGTGGCTCAGTGGTTAGCATTGTATGGTGGCTCAGTGGTTAGCACTGTATATGGTGGCTCAGTGGTTAGCATTGTATGGTGGCTCAGTGGTTAGCACAGTATGTGGTGGGTCAGTGGTTAGCAGAGTATACCGTGGGTCAGTGGTTAGCACTGTATGGTGGCTCAGTGGTTAGCATTGTATGGTGGCTCAGTGGTTAGCACTGTATATGGTGGCTCAGTGGTTAGCACTGTATATGGTGGCTCAGTGGTTAGCACTGTATATGGTGGCTCAGTGGTTAGCACTGTATATGTTGGCTCAGTGGTTAGCACTGTATATGGTGGTTCAGTGGTTAGCACTGTATACGGTGGGACAGTGGTTAGCACAGTATACGGTGGGGGGGCAGAATGGAGTGGGGGCAGAGTGGAGTGAGGGAGAATAGAGTGAAGCAGAGCAGGGGTAGAATATAGAGGGGCAGAATGGGGTCCCCCCCCCCTGTTTCACCTGGGCTCCATGTGCCCCTGCACTGTCTTTAGTCGCCCTGCCCCCTCTGTGGTTTCTTACCCTTCTTCCGAGCTCAGATCAATGAATAGAGGGCCTGAAGTGATGTCTGAGTCATGTGAATGATCACATGACTCTGACATCACCAAAGGTCCTTTAGCCTTGTAGTGAAGATGATCGGAGCAGAAAGAGATGCGGGAGTGTGCCGGATCAGCAGGAGAGGTGGGGGGGATCTATGGCTGGGGGAGATCTATGGCTGAGGGGGGGATCTATGGCTGAGGGGGGGATCTATGAATGAGGGGGGGATCTATGGCTGGGGGGGGATCTATGGCTGGGGGGGGATCTATGGCTGAGGGGGGGATCTATGGCTGAGGGGGGGGATCTATGGCTGGGGGGGATCTATGGCTGAGGGGGGGATCTATGGCTGAGGGGGGGGATCTATGGCTGGGGGGGATCTATGGCTGAGGGGGGATCTATGGCTGAGGGGGGACCTATGGCTGAGGGGGGGATCTATGGCTGGGGGGGGATCTATGGCTGAGGGGGGATCTATGGCTGAGGGGGGGGATCTATGGCTGGGGGGGATCTATGGCTGAGGGGGGGATCTATGGCTGAGGGAGGGGATCTATGGCTGGGGGGATCTATGGCTGAGGGAGGGATCTATGGCTGAGGGGGGGGATCTATGGCTGAGGGGGGGATCTATGGCTGAGGGGGGGATCTATGGCTGGGGGGGATCTATGGCTGGGGGGGGTGTGCGGGCGGCATTGTGTGGGGGTGTATGGCTGGCGGGGTTGTGCGGGCGGCATTGTGTGGGGGTGTATGGTTGGCGGGGGTGTGGGGGCGGCATTGTGCGGGGGTGTGCGGGGGTCTATGGCTGGCGGGGGTGTGCGGGCGGCATTGTGTGGGGGTGTATGGCTGGCGGGGGTGTGCGGGCGGCATTGTGCGGGGGTGTGCGGGGGTCTATGGCTGGCGGGGGTGTGCGGGCGGCATTGTGTGTGGGTGTATGGCTGGCGGGGGTGTGCGGACGGCAAAGTGTGGGGGTGTATGGCTGGCGGGGGTGTGCGGGCGGCATTGTGTGGGGGTGTATGGCTGGCGGGGGTGTGCGGGCGGCATTGTGCGGGGGTCTATGGCTGGCGGGGGTGTGCAGGCGGCATTAGGAAAGCACCGGCACGTGATGACGCTACGCGTCATCGCTCGCAGTGGCGCAAAGGAGCTTGGGATTCGGCTACAGTGCCCGAATTCCAAACTCCCGATTATATAAGTAGAAAGACTTTGGAGTGTCAAAATGAGGCTCCATAAAGTTACACTGTAAAAGAGACATCTGGCTCTAGTATAGAGCATAGACTGATCTGGAGAGTCTGAAATGTGATGATGTCACTGAAAAAAGGAGCAGAACAAAGCTGTATACCGGAGAAGGTGGAAGAATGAAGTAGGTGAGTACATTAACACACACACACTACAGTACATTCACATATTATTATTATTATTTATTTATATAGCGCTATTATATTCCATGGCGCTTTACATGTTAAAAGGGGCAGACTAGGACAAGTAACATAGTAACAATACAAGTAACAATAAATGTGGACAATTAGGTCGTACAGATACAAGAGGGGAGAAATCCTGTCCGCGAGGGCTCACAGTCTACGAGGGGCGGGTGGGGATACAGTGGGAGGGGGAAGTTCCAGTCGTGAGGCGGTGTGGTGAACCGGGTCTTATTGCATATACACATGTTTATGGGGGGGCGTTCATGGGAGGGCTCTATACATACATGTAAAGGAAAAAGAAATCTCAGTGACTGGACAGTAAATAAAGCTCACATTAAAACCATAGGGTCTGTATGGCAAAATAGTAAGTAGATCAATGATATATAGACACAATAATGAATATTACCTCCTGCCGGTGTGGTGCCACACCATGAAAGCTTATTTTGGTTTGTGCCTTCACTGTGTACCCCAACACATCCAACTATCCCTACACCTATGTACCAGTCTGTCACTCAGACGGCTCTTAATACAAGCAGATTTGCTGGTCTATATTAAGACAGCAAAATTTGTTATATGGTTTTTGGTTTAGCACATATTATATTGAAAGTGTTGTTTTATTCTATTTAATGTATGTGTATTTCATTTATGATATACATTTTTCACTGTTATTGATTATTTTATGTAATTTGTAATTTATTAATATCATTATTTCCCATGAGAAACCTGTGGTAGTATTATTGGACTCATTTTATTGTACATATTATAAATTAAAGCTTATCCGGTGGATTCTCATGTGCCAGTCTCATTATGTTTTATTAAATTATTTATTTTGTTGATGGATGTCAGTTTGGCTAGCACTGTAGTCCAACCTAATATCACTATTGCTAGTTTATAGTCTGCCCCCCATCCTATTTATTTTTTCCAACTACATATTATATTTGCTATTTCTATATCTTAAAATATTTTTATTCTCCTTTATTATATAAACAGAAATTCTCTAAAAAATGGTTGCCTCATTGGGCCAAATTATAAAAAGTTAATAAAATCATATAAAATAATACAGCTTTAGCAGCCTAAATTATAAGGCAAATAGCTAAATGAAATCAAATCTATTCTCAAAAGAAAACTTACCATTATTGACATAGGAGGAGAAAAGGTCAAGAGAGTATGTAACAGAAGATATCTTCTTCCCAGGATTGTCAGAAGGAAGCCCTGATGGTTATGACTGCTGTTTGCTCTGATCTGTTCATGGGAGGTATTGGTCTCCCGCTTATTTATTTTGGTTGACGTTTCCATCCAGCTGTGTTTTACCCTTCTGTTCACTCATCACTACATTTGCTTCCATTGTCTCACTCACTCTCCCAGGTGAGAGGAATGCAATCAGAAAGGCTATAAAGCATGGCCGTATAATCCAACAGTTCTGGGTTTTAGGAGTCAAAATTTCAACAAAAGCTTGATCTCCATGAGGAGAATAGCTATTACCCTAGATCTTATCTTAGCCTCTCATACAGCCAGATCAGAATCCCATACACTGTACTGATGAGGGGCAGTCACCCCGAAACGCAGCATCTGCAGTTTGGGGTTCTGATCTGGCACAAATCCTAAGTCATATTAAAAGGCTTGTTAAAGAGTCAATTATGACTTTTAGGATTGCTACCTTTATTAGGTGGCACTAGAGTTTGTCTACATCCTCACCAAAGTGACAATTTGCAACAAAAGCTTAAGAAATTGTGTGTTGACCATAATCCTGTTGTCTATACAAATTATATGAATTCTGCATTTATAACTGTTTAGTTTCCTTGAGTATTGGTGTCTTTTTTTACCCCTAAAATGATTTATTCATTAAACTGTTACTGATATTTTTTAGCTGTAAATTACAAAAATAGCTGCAAAATTAAGTGATGGTGGAGCCGTGTGAAGTATTGTTCCTCATCCTTCCTTCATATTATTAATCCACTCATAAAGTATCTGTTGGAACAATGTCTGACCAAAAGGAATCTCAGAAAATCCATAGATCATCACAATATTCAAAACGTAGAATCCAGAGCACTGTTTAAAATGGTGGTGGTGTCAACACTTATCTAACTTAATATTAGTAATTCTTATCTAGGGCTGCACGGTGGCTCAGTGGTAACACTGCAGCCTTGCAGCACGGGGGTTCTGGGTTCAAAAACCACCAAGGGCAACATTTGCAAGGAGTTTGTATGTTCTCGCCATGTTTGTGTGTGTTTCCTCTGCGTTCTACAGTTTCCTTCCACACACCAAAGACATACTGATAGGATTTTTAGATTGTAAGCCTCAATGGGGACAGTATTACTGATGTATGTAAAGTGCTATGGGATTAAAGTGATCCTGTCACCTCCAAAAAGCCACCTAAGCTACAAAATCATGTCCCTGCAGCATCCTATCACCATTCTCACACTCCTTTTGTCTCCTAAAAGCAACTTGTCAAAGTAGATAAAAAAGTTTTAATACTCACTCATTAGCTATGATAATTAGTAGGGGCTATATTCTTTAACCCTTAGGGCATGTTGTTTTGCAGGCTCCAAGATCCACCCTCTCTTGGGAGGATTGAAGATTACGAGTTGGATGATATCGGGAGATTAGTTCAGAGATATATGGGGAGGACAAATTGTGGATGGCTTCGTAAGTCAATGTTAGGAGTTAGAATTCGATACGCTGGGGAATTGGGAGCCAGTGAAGGGATTTACAGAGGGGAGAAGTGGAGGAATAGCGAGGAGAGAGGTGGATTAGTCGGGCAGCAGAGTTAAGGACAGATTGGAGGGGTGCAAGAGTGTTATCAGGGAGGCCACAGAGGAGGAGGTTGCAGTAGTCGAGATGGGAGATGATGAGGGCATGCACTAGTAGTTTAGTAGATTGAGACTTGAGGAAGGGACAGATTCTGGAAATATTTTTGTGTTGGAGGCGGAAGGAGGTGGCAAGGGCTTGGATATGCAGTTTGAAGGATAAGGCAGAGTCAAGGGTTACTCTGAGGCAGTGGACTTCAGGTACAGGGCAAAGTGTGATGTCATTTATTGTGATAGATAGGTTTGGTAAGGAAGGTGTGTGAGATGGAGGAAAGATGATAAGTTTGGTTTTGTCTACACTGAGTTTTCAGAAGCAAGAGGAGAAGAAGGAGGTTATGGCTGATAGACACTCTGGGAGTCTGGACAGGAGAGAGGTGACGTCTGGGCCAGAGAGGTAGATCTGAGTGCCATCAGCGTACAGGTGATACTGGAAGCCATGGGACTTTATGAATTGTCCCAGACCAAGAGTATAGATAAAAAAAAAGGAGAGGCCGTAGGACAGAGCCTTGAGGGACCCCAACAGAGAGGGGATGGGGCGAGGAGATCATGTGGGAGTGGGAGACACAAAATGCGTGGTTGGAAAGGTAGGAGGAGATCCAGGAGAGGGCAAGGTTAGTGATACCAATGGAAAAGAGGATCTGTAATAGGAGGCAGTGGTCGACTGTGTCAAATGCAGAGGACAGGTCAAGAAGGAGGAGGACAGAGAACTGTCTGGTAGCTTTGGCCGTAAGTGAGTCGGTAGTAATTTTGGTCAGGGCAGTTTCAGTGGAGTGGTGGGGGCGGAAGCCAGATTGAAGGACATCAAAGAGAGAGTTGGATGAGAGGTGGGATGAGAGTACAGTGTGGACATGCTTTTCGAGAAGTTTGGAAGCGAACGGAAGCAGGGATGTGGGCCGGTAGCTGGATGTGAAAGTGGGGTCAAGCCTTTTAATATGTCTTAGGATTTGTGCCAGATCAGAATGCAAAACTGCAGATGCTGCGTTTCGGGGTGATTGCCCCTCATCAGTGCAGTGTATAGGAAATCTGATCTGGCTGTATGAAAGGCTAATAAGAGGTCTGGGGGACTAGCTATTCTCCTTATGGAGAGGAATCTGCCTGTAAAGCACTGTGGAATTAATAGCGCTATATAAATGAATGCTATTATATCATTAATATAATCCATTAAACAATTCAAGCCCATGATGAGTTTACAAATGATTGGTAAATTTAACACATGATCAGTTGTGGACAGCCATGTAATTTGACACTTGTAAACCTTAATGCTAAATCTAAAACAGGGTATCCAACTATCACAAATCTTTCATAGTACTGACATGTCATATGAGCTAAATAAACCTTTTTGGGCCCCCCAGGCTCCAGGGCTTGGGTGTGATTGCAACAACTGCACCAATTATAATTGCTCTTGGTTTTCAAGTTTAGGGGATTTTATTATTTTTGTCACTTTTGCTCCCTTGGATTAATGACACAGTTGTACTCCACCAGATGCTAGTTCCTGTACTGGATGTAACAGGCTATCAGTGGTGTCCTTCCACTGTAAACACTCTTTAGGAGAATGTGATAAAGAAGAAGTGTCATTAGGCATAAAATACCAAACAGAAGGCAAGAATTAGCCAATGCTGTGATAACAACACACAGCTGTGCCCCCAACCATTGTGGTCACTGATGTGTCAGTATGTTTATTTTCTGAGAAAAAGAAAACATTAAGATCATGTATTGTCCGTGACGAATCCTGAATTCGGTGTGTGTACAAACACCAATTGGCCACACATATTTGACATGTTCAGCTGACCACACACAGTACAGTGCTCAATCCAGGATTAAGCAAATGAGTACTATTAGCCAGGTCACAAACATCATTAGGTAATGAAAAATCCTGTTTTCGCAAAGGAAATGTGTCACAAGAAAAGTACCTCCATTTTTAAATGATTTATTTTTAAGTTTATTTTCGGTGATTCTCATTATTATGCTAATGTATATATATATATATATATATTTTAACCTTTTTTGGAGATTATTTGAAATAGCTTGGCCCTTATATCAGTAAATTAGGTTTTAAGGACAGCTGGCACCAGTGGTGTAACTCCAAGCTCATGGGCTCCAATGCAAAAGCTCCAACGGGGCCCCCAATTATTGCAAATTTTTATTAGCAATAGTCTTTTTCCATAGGCGAAAGGGACTTTTGGGGCCTGGGAGCAATTGCAACCCTGCATCTGTTGTAGTTGCGCCCTTGGCTGGCACATATGTATTGCTGAGAAAGAATAACACTCATGATAACAGGTAACAGTCACAGCTCACCTCCTCCTATTCTCTGCACAGGAACCTCAAAATTCCAACTTTACAGTAATTGAGCTGGAGGGAATATAAAGCTTGCCTTACACATGTGATGGAAAGTATATTGATCCTGTTGATTTTGGCCTCCCAGATAAATGTCAGAAAAGATAGGAAGTTGGATTTCAACTGCTTAATCGTTTTGCTCCTGGGGCATAAGCTACCTATAGAGGAATCTGGCAGTGGAAGACTACCTTCTTAAAGCCCCCATACACATTAGACTAAAGTCGGATAAACCCACCAACATCTATAGACAATCTAATGTGTATGGGAGCCTCACAATCCTTCCCTGACAAATGCTGTGGAGGGAGAGAAGTATCATCACTTATGAATTCCAACTACACTGTGTGCAGAATTATTAGGCAAGTTGTATTTTAGAGGATAATTTTTATTATTGATCAACAACTATGTTCTCAATCAACCCAAAAGACTCAAATATCAAGGCTTAATATTTTTGGAAGTTGGAGTGGGTTTTTTTTAGATTTGGCTATCTTAGGAGAATATCTGTTTGTGCAGGTAACTATTACTGTGCAGAATTATTAGGCAACTTAATAAAAACCAAATATATTCCCATCTCACTTGTTTATTTTCATCAGGTAAACCAATATAACTGCACAAAATTTAGAAAAAAATATTTCTGACATGCAAAAACAAAACCCCCAAAAATTAGTGACCAATATAGCCACCTTTCTTTATGATGACACTCAACAGCCTTCCATCCTTAGATTCTGTCAGTTGCTTGATCTGTTTACAATCAACATTGCGTACAGCAGCCACCACAGCCTCCCAGACAATGTTCCGAGAGGTGTACTGTTTTCCCTCCCTGAAGATCTCACATGTTAGGAGGGACCACAGGTTCTCTATGGGGTTCAGATCAGGTGAACAAGGGGGCCATGTCATTATTTTTTCTTCTTTTAGACCTTTGCTGGCCAGCCACGCTGTGGAGTAGTTGGGTGCATGTGATGGAGCATTGTCCTGCATGAAAATCATGTTTTTCTGGAACGATACTGACTTATTCTTGTACCACTGCTTGAAGAAGTTGTCTTCCAGAAACTGGCAGTAGGTCCAGGAGTTGAGCTTCACTCCATCCTCAACCCGAAAAGGTCCCACAAGTTCATCTTTGATGATACCAGCCCATACCAGTACCCCACCTCCACCTTGCTGGTGCTGAGTCGGAGTGGAGCTCTTTGCCCTTTACTGATCTAGCCCTGGCTCTTCCATCTTGGCCCATCAAGAGCACTCTCATTTCATCAGTCCATAAAACCTTTGAAAAATCAGTCTTAAGATATTTCTTGGCCTAGTCTTGACGTTTTATCTTATGATTCTTGTTCAAAAGTGGTCATTTTTCAGCCTTCCTTACCTTGGCCATGTCCCTGAGCATAGCACTCCTTGTGCTTTTTGATACTCCAGTTATTTTGCAGCTCTGAAATATGGCAAAAACTGGTGGCAAATGGCATCTTGGCAGCTTCACGCTTGATTTTCACTAATTCATAGGCAGTTATATTGCGCCTTTTTTGCCCAACACGCTTCTTGCGACCCTGTAGATATTTGCCATGAAACGCTTGATTGTTCGGTGATCACGCTTCAAACGTTTGGCAATTTCAAGACTGCTGCATCCCTCTGCAAGACATCTCACAATTTTGACTTTTCAGAGCCCATCAAATTTCTCTTCTGACCCACTTTGCCTAAGAAAAGGCATTTGCCTAATAATTAAGCACACCCTATATAGGGTGTTGATGTCATTAGACCACACCCCTCCTCATTACAGAGATGCACATCACCTGATTTACTTAATTGGTAATTGGCTCTCAAGCCTATACAGCTTGGAAGTAGGACAACATGTATAAAAAGTATCATGTGATCAATATACTCATTTGCCTAATAATTCTGCACACAGTGTAGGGGAGTCTCTGCTCACATTGGTTTAAGGGACTAAGGCATTAACATTGTCCTGGTCAAAAATGAAAACTATGATCTAACTGGAATGCCCCTATTATAAGTCAGTAGGATCTGTCAGTCGCACAAGGTATCCGTCATGTACAAATGGAAACCACAACTCAAGTGTGAACAGAGCCTTATTCAAACATTCTTTAAACTAAGGTTACATTGATATTTTTATAAACTTGTGTACACACCTTTATAGATATTAAGTTATTAAGCTTTTTGAAAATGAATGTACCTTTATGACATAGCATATGATAAGATGTTTTCAATTCGCTGACTGCCCTTTATTATTTCCATCCGTAATGCTTTTCAAAACAAATCCACATGTGAGCTGGCCATTTATAATGACACCCTAACAGTCCCTTATTGTGTGGAAACGATCTCACAGTTTATTTAGTATGTATACAATAAGATTGAGTCCGAACCTATTTTGGAAGGGGCAGTCAAGGGAGAGATTAAGTTGAATTTCAAGTTGTTTCCCCACTGCCCCTCTGCTACAACTTTGAAAACTGTTGCACAATCATTGGATTAATAGTGATCTAGGGGATCCTTGAAGTCATGGCGAACTTCAGCAGGGGCCCTGATGCGAAAGCTCCAACGGGGCCCCCAATTATGTAAATCTTTAATATAATTAGTCTTTTTCTACGCAAAGGGATTTCTGGGGCCCCCCTAAATGCTGAGGGCCGGTGCGATTGAACCCTACAATACTGCAGTTACCTGCGCACTTTGAGACAGAGATCAAAATTAATAAGCGTCTAGTCAACCACTCTAAAGTACAGGTTACCTCCCAATAAATCTCAAATACCTAAAAAGATATTTATTCAGTAATCTCATGATCATGTGAAACGCCATATATTACATGGAGTCCATGTTAATGTTGATGATTATGACTGCAAATCCCAAAGCTATCTCACAAAATTAGAATATTAACAAATAACACTCAAGGCTTACCTAGCATTTAAATAGTCCCTTAGTCCCTGATTCAGTAGGTACCAATCATGGAAGACTGCAGATGACAGTGTCCAAAGGCAGTCTCGACACACTGCACAAGGAAGGAGGCTAAGCCCCGAAAGGTCAATGGAGATCAGTACCCCATTCCTGAGAATCTGGTGGAGACCAACCATCCAAGCTGCTTGAGGCTCCTGATGAAGTTTCCACCAATCAGTGTGGTTTGCGGGCAGTCATCCAATCTGGTGTAGGTCCACTGGTTTCTATAAGACACAAAGTCAGCACACTCGACCAGAAATTAGAGACACATACAGCTTCATTCTGCCGACAAAGCTTTTTGGAGATGGAAATTAATTTTCCACAGGCTTGAGGCACCGTCCACACTGCCAATACCAATGACCTGGGTTTACTAACCACAGTACACTGAGCTTAGTTGGCCCAGCAAACTCACTTGATCTAAATCCCATAGCAATGTATGGGTGATTGTCAAGGGAAGATGGACTCACCAGCACCTCAGCGTGCCAGAGGCTGATGCCTCCATGCCACCCATAGAGCAGTAATTCATGCAAAGGAGCCTGACCAAGTATTGAGGGCATTTACTGTACATACTTTTCATTAAGCCAACATTCATGAGTTAAAAATATATTTTCAGTTGGTCTTATATAATATTATAATTTTTTAAGATAATGACTTTTGGGTTTTCATCGACTGTAAGCCATAATCATCAAGATTAACAGAAATAAACACTTGAAATAGATCACTCTGTAATGACTCTATATAATATATGCATTTCACTTTATGAATTGATTTACTGAAATAAATTATCTTTTTGATATCTAACTTAGGCGGCCGTCACACGCTGCAATATTGCTAACGATATCGCTTAAGCGATCTGCTTTTTGATCGCTTAAGCGATATCGTTTGTGCATCGCTGCGTGCGATCAAGCGATTTTACAATGTAAAATTGCTTGATCGTGACATCGCAGATATGAGAGTCGGAGCTCATATCAAGCGATCATCGCTTGTTCAATCTGCTTCATCGTGGTGTGTGACACCACGATGAACGATCTCCCAGCGGCACAGCCTATGCTGGGAGATGGTATCTATGGTAAACGTTGGGTTACTAAGCGCCGCGCGGCGCCTAGTAACCCAATGTGTACCATAGTTACCAGCGATCTCGCTGCTCCACATCGCTGGTGAGTCTGTCTGTGTGACAGCTCACCAGCGATGTGAGCGATATTGTTAGCGATCGCGCGTGCACGTGATCGCTTACAATATCGCTCTCGATATTGTAACGTGTGACGGCCGCCTTATTGAGATATCTCATCTCTGCAAAATGTACCACAGAAATATGTTTGTTTAACTTCTTCCCTAGCACCATCCTGATACCGTATTCTCCCACCTATATACAAACCACATAGCATGATAACCAGTGACCTACACAGTAGTATGTTCTCTTTAGCTGGTATAACAAAGGGCAGTATAGGAGGTGTGATGCACTAATTCCTCTGCTACATTACTGCTGTTAACAGCATCCTCACAAATCCAATACCATTAAAAGTTGTGCAGGCCAAAGCGGCACACTGGCATTTGCTAGATTTACCTGATGGCAAGTCCATCCCTGGCCACACATGAATAGTATGCTGACAGTTGCAGAGCACTGTATTCATTTTGGCACTGACTATTATGGCCACTTTACACGTCCCAACGTTGGTCCGATATTGGATCCAATGCCGCGGGAGCGCGCTTTTTCTTGGCAGAATTCCAAGATCGCATAGGAGATGTTACACAGCGCGATATCGCCAGGCAACGCAACAGCGATGTCTACGCCCCCTTGTACGGCCTACCCAGGAACTACCATTTAACATGGGAGAGAATAGGGGGCGTTGTACTTCACATCGTTGTTGGGCTTTTACACAGCCCGATCTGGCCACAACGTCAATCCAATACCAGGTCGTTGGAGAGCACGCTCATTTGATGCCCGATATCGTTTTGGCATCGTTCGTGCATCGTATTGGACATTTACACCGTACAACGCATGAACAATATCGGGGCCAATGCACGACCCACGTGACTTTTTGTCGAAGTTGGACGCTGATATTGGGCATTGAAATGTCCACTGTCTGCTCCTTCTCTCCCTCGACACCATCTGTTGTTGAAGCAGTTAGAGGTGCCCCATACACATTAGATAGGTGACTGGACCCATTAAATTTGGCAAGTTCAGACAACTTGCATGCGATGTCTATGTAGATCAAAAAGGGGTTGTCCCTTTTCAGAAAATATTTGCCTACAGCTCAGTTTGTTGTACAAAACCAAAACGTACTTTATTTACCCTCTGCAGGTGCAGAACTGCTTCTCTTGCATTGCCCATGTCTCTGTTGTTTGGCTGCAGTGGTGACATCACATCGACAACCCTGCAGCTAATCATTGAGCTCAGCGACTTGTGATGTCTGCATGGAATTCACTCATGCACTCAATATACAATCACTGGAGCAATGCCGGTGACGGAGACATGTACAGGGTAAGTAAAGGGACGTTTGATTTTTTCCAATGAACTGAGCCTTCCACCAAATTTATTTTCCATAAAGTGACAACCCCTTTAAGGTTTTGGCTGGTGACGAGATGTTTCATTCAGTAACTTTAGGATGCATATGTACAAACCATCTATATAATAAGCACAGGTAATGCAGTTCTATATGAAGTTGGATATCTGTTTTGAATAACATAAATCTACATTATAATAACACAATACAAACATTATGTTCTGCGGCTTCTAACACAGATTCATCAAGGTAAAGGATTTCCTGTCAGACTAGTTTCCTTTAGTCATCGGCACTCTGTGTATTACTGTACAGTGTTTCTGTATGGACAGAGTAAGATGTTCTCCCCTTGAGCAATGATTTTTTTCCCCTCATATGTAATAGTATACAACATGCCAAATTTTGTTTCCTGGAAGGATTCTTTGGGGGCCTGCTGAACCTTCATAGGCTTCTGTTTTACTGTGGAAATATATAAGGAAGGACCCCCATAGAAGAACCTACCAGGGCCCTCACATCTCTCAGCAATGTAAGTGTGGGAATGAATCCTACATTTTAAAAATAAAATACAATAATTTTCAAGATACGGTAGTTTTTTTTTTTAAATGGAATTGAATACTTTTGCTGATTAAACTAATATGTGTTAAAGTGAAGGAGATCCATCAAATATAATTACCGTAATGCTCACTTTGGATGCCAAAGAACTGCATAAGATACTAAGATCTCATTATTTGTTCATATATATAAATACACTCAAAGGCTCATGCACAGAGCGGTGGTACAAGGGATCCAGAGTTCTCTTGTGTGCTGAAGCATGGCATGGAAATTTACATGGGAAACCCATTTTTCAGCCATTTTCATGACTGGACACATTATTCTAACACATAACCATATAAAGCATATATATAATTAATAATAATAATAATAACCATTACTATGATTGAACTTTGCTTAGACTCTGATGTCTCTTTTAAGAGAATCAATTAGTAGGATCAACTCTCCCAAACTGTCTATATGGGCATGTGGTCATAGGATGCTGAATAAAATGATACCTTGATATTTGAGATCCAAAGTCTTATTCCAGAGAAAGCCATGCTGCTCTTAACGACTTCACACACGCGATGTCCCTTTTCCAGTTTTCATTTTTCCCACCACAACTTTTTTATTTTTTTCCTCAATATAGACATATGATCAGGGGTGCATCAAGCCCCCCTGCCACCTGAGCCGTATAGAGGACCGGGGGAGGGGGTGGGTGCTAGCAGACTGCAGCCCCGACGTCCCTGTAGCCTCAGGTGAGGAGCGGTGGGTTGGGGGGGGTGCTAGCAGACTGCAGCCCCACCGCCCCTGTAGCCTTAGGTGAGGAGCTGGGGGGGGGGTTGGGGGTGCTAGTAGCCTTCAGCCTCCCCGCCGCCCCTGTAGCCTGCACAAGTAGGGCGCCGCCGCCATCTTACCTGGTGACGCTGGGGCAGCTGCCATCTCGCTGGAAGCCGGCCATGCTGCTGGTGCCGCCTCCTTCTCCAATGCCGCTCCCCCTGGCTCCTGCCACTTGGTACTCAGAGCTCACACTGTCCAATGGATGGTGCGGCCCTGCATATGATGGCTTGTTTTTTGCGGGACAAGTTGTACTTTCAGATTAAATCATTTATTTTACCATACAGTGTACAGGAAAATGGGGAGATAATTCCAAAAGCGGGGAAATTGCAAAAAAAATGCAATTACACGTTTGTTTTTTGGGTTTTTTATTCCCCATGTTCACTATATGGTTAAACTGACATGTCTGCATGATGCCTTGGGTCAGTACAAGTTTGTAGATACCAAACATGTATACTTTTAATATTATCTAAGTGGTGAAAAAAATTCATACGTTTTTAAAGAAAAAGAATTGTGCTTTTGCGTCATTTTCCACGACCCGTAGCGTTCTCATTTTTCGGGATCTGGGGCTGTGTGATGGCTTATTTTTGGGCTTGAGCTGACATTTCTAATGATAGCAGTTTGGGTAGATGTGATGTTTTGATCGCCCCTTATTTCATTTTATCGCAATGTTGCGGCGATCAAATCAATGTAATTTTGGAATTTGGACTTTTTTTCCATTACGCAGTTTACAGATCTGATTAAATGGTTTTCTATTTTGATAGATTGGGCATTTTTTGAATGCGGCGATACCAAATGTGTTTTATATTCAATGGCGCAAAAGGGGGATGATTTCAACTTTTATGGGGTTTTTTCATACTTATAAAACTTTTTTTTTTCATTATTTTACACTGGCCCGTAGAGGGAATCAGTGCTGCACGGCTATGATCACTTGTCCTGTCTTTAGATGGGTTGCTTCTCATCTAAGGGCGGCTTCACACCACAGTTTTGCTGATCCGGGGCGGTCCGGTGTCAGCTATTTGCCATATGGTTCCCATCTGTCCGGGAGAATCCGAGAGAATGCAGGCTTTTCTCCCGGACACAAAATCACAGCTTGCTGCGATTTTCTGTCCGAGGAAAAATATGTACAAATCGGATCCTACCGGATCTTCCCAGATCCGGTGCGATCCGGCGTCCCCTAACATAAAATTGGTCTGGCTACCGGACGCCAGATGCTGAGGCCCAGCGCTGGCCGGCGCTAAACTTTAGCACCTTGGGAGCTCCCTTCCTGAGATTTCAAGACCGTGACTAGCGGGAGCTTTTGAAATTTCAGCAGGGACAGCTCCTGAACCCTGCGAACTGCCGATTCCGGCAGAAAACAGGACCGCAGGGCATATTTCTATCCAGGGCTGTCAGGTTCTGTCTGTTGTTTCCTGCAAAACACCAGACAGAACCTGATACACCAAAACCGTGGTGTGAAGCCACCCTAAAGACAGGGGAAATGATCACTCCCTGCCAATGATGTCATTGGGATATCACAGGCAGGAAGTGAATCAGGACAGCTTCTAGGGTCATTACAGGACCCTGGGTTGTCCAGGTAACAGCATGCAGGTCCTGTGATTACTTCACGGGACTTGTGATCACAGCAGTGGCGTAGTGTGGGGGGGGGCGGTTCGCCCCAGGCGGCACATGTGTGGGGGCAGCAGCAGCCTGCAGGTTATTACCTCAGTCACCGCGGTCTCGGTGGATGGCGGCTGCATTAGGGACCCTGCATCCCGGGGCCCTGGGGTGATGGGCGCAGCCTCTGATTGCTGGCAGTGTCACTCAGGGCCCAGCAGAAGAGACTATACCAGGGAGCAGCAGATCAGGACCTGCGATGATGTCACAGGCATGTGACCTGGGTGGGCGGAGACATGGAGTATTCCCAGCATGAAGGAGCAAAATATCACACAAGAAGCTGGAGAGAAGATGGGACCAAATAAACAATGGTACAAGAGGTGTGTGAGAGAGGGGTGCAGAGGGCGTCTGGCTGTGCACGGGGATGAAGGTGTCACATCGCCATTGGACTCGGTGGCCGGTGTTCCTGCCTCGGCCGCTGGGAGGAGCCGGATTCCTTCGGCTGGTGGCGCCGGTGATAGGAGGGCCTTGTCCTCATATGGAACTGCTCCCGCGACGTATGCCTCTGTCGCTGAGCGCCGCTGTGTTTCCCCTCTGGGTGGTGTTGGTCGCAGAGGAGCGGGCCCTGCAGATGTGTCCGTTAGGCGCAGCCTGCGTTCTTCTGTCAGAGGTGGGGTGGGTGGAGCCAGTCTGCATCTCCATCTGGCCTGGTTCTAGGGGCGGTCCGGAAGAGGTCATCAGGCTGTGAGCTCCAGCCTATGGGAGGTAACCGCGCCCTTCAAATACATTGGAGCCTGTCTTGCAGGCCGCCAGATATAGTTTTGGTTCCTCAGTGATAGTGTGTGTTTTTAGTGTTGACTCTGACCTTTGCCTGGATTTTTGACTCTGCTTCAGCCTATCGATTTTGTACCTCAGCTGCCCTCTTGGTTTTTACCGTGACCCTTGCCTGGATTTTTGACTCTGCTACTGCCTGATGATTTTGTACCTTCGCTGCCCTCTCGGTTTTGACTCGGACTTCTGACTTCGTTTTTTGGGTCTTGATTTTTTCCCCTGGCGACCTTCCCTGCTCTGTTGCTATAATGGCAGCTACCCCTGGGCTCCGCTATAATTCCAGATCCCTGCATAGGGGTTAAGGGTCTCGGGGTTTCTCGGGGTGCTGCCTTACCAGCAGCTCAGCCTCACAGCGGATGGTCGTCACATTAGGATGCGGGGGGGGTGGAGGATGGTAAACTGCAGGGGATAGAGGAAGGAGAGTTCAGGAGGATGGAGAGGCAGGAGAATGGAGGATGGGGAGTGGGAGGATGGGGAGTGAAGGAGGAGGAATTTGGGGAGTGCTGAGGATGTGGAGTGCAGGAAGATGGAGGATGGGAGTGCAGAAGGATGGGGAGTGCAGAAGGATGGAGGATGGGGAGTGCAGAAGGATGTGGAGTGCAGAAGGATGGAGGATGGGAGTCAGGAGGATGGAGGATGTGAATGCAGAGGATGGATGTGGAGTAGGAGGATGGAGGATGGGAGTGCAGAAGATGGAGGATGTGGAATGCGGGAAGGATGGAGGATGGGGAAGACAGGAGGATGGAGGATGTGGAGTGCAGAAGGATGGAGGATGGGGAGATCAGAGGATGGAGGATGGGAGTGAGAGGATGGAGGATGGGAGTGCAGAAGGATGGAGGATGGGAGTGCAGAAGGATGGAGGATGTGGAGTGCAGGAGGAGTGGAGATGGAGGAGTGAGGAGGATGGGAGTGCAGGAGGATGGAGGATGGGAGTGCAGGAGGATGTGGGAGTGAGAGTGAGGAGGATGGGAGTGCAGGATGGAGATGGGGAGTGCAGGAGGATGGAGGATGGAGAGTGCAGGAGGATGGGAGTGCAGGAGGATGGAGGATGGGGAGTGCAGGAGGATGAGGATGTGGAGTGCAGGAGGATGGGGAGTGCAGGAGGATGGAGGATGGGAGTGCAGGAGGATGGAGGATGTGGGAGTGCAGAGGATGGAGGATGAGGAGTGCAGGAGGATGGAGGATGGGGAGTGCAGGAGGATGTAGAGTGCAGGTAGGATGGAGGATGGGGAGTGCAGAAGGATGGAGGATGGGGAGTGCAGAAGGATGGAGGATGGGGTGTGCAGAGGATGGGATGGGGTGTGCTGGAGGATGGTGACTGCAGGAAGATGGAGAGTGCAGGAGGATGGAGGATGGGGAGTGCAGGAGGATGGGGAGTTCAGGAGGATGGGGAGTTCAGGAGGATGGAGGATGGTGAGTGTAAGAGGATGTAGAGTGTCAGAGGATGGAGAGTGCAGGAGGATAGAGAATGCAGGAGGCTGGAGGAAGGAGAGTGGAAGAGGATGGAGGATGTAGGGAAGATGGAAACTGCAGGGTGATGGAGGATGGAGACTGCATGGGGATGGAAGTTGCAGGAGGATGGAGGATGGAGACTACAGGAGGATTGAGACTGCAGGGGTATGGAGAGCCAGTGGATGGAGGGTGCAGAGGGTGATAGAGGATGCAGGGAGAATGGAGATGTAGGAGGATGGTGTGTGCAGGGGGATGGAGAGTGTTGGGTGGTGGGGGAAAGAGGTCCTTGAGTCCTGCTTGTTGCCATACACTGGGTTGTGCAGAGGTGGCGGTGCACAGCGAAAACCCCAATAGGTGAGTGGCCATTTAGCCCAATATTTAGGAGCGGCAGCCACGGCAATTTTTTCGACCGCCCCAGGCGCCACAAACAGTTGCTACGCCACTGGATCAAGTGGGAACAGCACGATCCCTGCCGGGTGCTTTGGATCACGCTGTCAGTGAGCCAAAGGGTTAACAGCACCAATCAGATATCTGATCGGCGTTGTTAGATACACATTTCAGCTCATGAGATCAGCTGAGATGTGGGGGGAGAATACAAGCTCACTTGTGAGCCTGCATCAAAGGGAAAGAGGTGACATATGACGAACCTGTACATCATAGGTCGTGAAGGAGTTAAGAAGTAAATGAGCTCTTAAGACCTATGGGCTGGACAAGAATCTCCATGAGAATCAGTCTCCAGAGCTTATATTAAATAAAAGGAGGTGTTGCCATAGAGTGCTCTATGTAGGTGTACATGTTAAAGATTCACCTCCAAAATTTAGCATTTGAGGAAGCCCACATCTGAGGTGATACAGTAAACTCCACGTGTACCATATCTAAATGTCGCCTTTTACAGCTCCATACAATTTAATGATAAAGCATTCGGAAATATGCAGTATTCATATAGTAGTCAGTGAAAGTGGAGCAAACTCTGCCAAATTTATCACATCTGCCCCAAGGCATGTTTATTTATTAGGCTGCTTTCACATCAGCAGTAATCGCTAATCGCGGCAGTTGCGGTGAAAAAACTGCAACTGCCGCAATTACCGCATAACGGCCGCACTTGCGGTTCACTTGCAGCAAGCCGCATGCAATGTCTATGGGGCTTGCGGCAGGTGCGGTAGGTGCGGCAAGTGCGGTTTCGGCACTAGCGGCAGATGCGGCCGCGAGAAAACCGCGGCTGACCGCGTTTTTTTCACGGCCGCATCTACCACAAGTGCCAAAAACGCAACTGTACCGCACTTGCCGCACCTGCCGCAAGCCCCATAGACATTGCATGCGGCTTACTGCAAGTGAACTGCAAGTGCGGCCGTTATGCGGTAATCGCGGCAGTTGCAGTTTTTTTCACCGCAACTGCCACAATTAGCGATTACCGCTGATGTGAAAGGGTCCTATTACTTGATATTTTCCTTATGACCTCCAGAAACAATTTGTTGAAAGTGGTTATTTAGTAACAAATAAAATAGGGCCCATGCTTACCATTGTTATGCCTTATTTTTTTTTTTGCAATTTTAACCCCCATAACATCACAATACAATCATATAGTGCCAAAGTAATACTGTCATGAGCAACTCACATATTGATCATACTGTCTAAATAATATTGCCATACATAGCTTTCATAATACCATTTGTAGCCACAAATGATATACAGTATCCAAATATTACTCCTGTAAAGAGCCAAAATAATAGTGCCAAAGAGTTACCATAATGTAATCTAACTTGACAATAACACCACGATACATCGCTAAACAATAATAATATATATTCATTTATATAGCACCATTAGTTCCACAGCACTTTACATGCATCATAGGCGGCCGTCACACGCACAGATATCGCGCAAGATATCGCTTGAACGCGGCAGATTAAACATCGCGTAAGCGATGTCTGTGCGTGTGACAGCAAGATACGACGAGCGAGATCTGATCAAATTGCAAAATCGAGATCTGAGGTCCGGACCTCAGATCTAGCGATTTACGATTTAGCGATGTGCTTCATCGTGGTGTATGACACCACGATGAACGATCTCCCAGCGGCAGAGCCTATGCTGGGAGATGGTAACTATGCTACACGCCGGGTAACTAAGCGACGCGCGGCGCCTAGTTACCCGATGTGTACCATAGTTACCAGCGATCTCGCTGGTCCACATCGCTGGTGAGTCTGTCTGTGTGACATCTCACCAGCGATGTGAGCGATATTGTAAGCGATCGCGCGTGCACGTGATCGCTTACAATATCGTTCTAGATATCTTAGCGTGTGACGGCCGCCATAGACACTGTTACCATTGGGGCTCAGAATCTAAATTCCCTATCAGTATGTCTTTGGAGTGTGGGAAGAAGAAACCCAGACAAACATGGGGAGAACATGCAAACTCCTTGCAGATGTTGTCCTTAGTGGGGTTTGGACCACTGAGTCACCGTGCCACCCCTAACAAAGCTTAGGTTGCGCTTGTTGTTTAGTGCCCAATATGAAAAATGATAGGTGGCAAGTGCACTGTTTGCTCCTCCAAAACCATTTCTGTCCAGTACATGGCTGCTGTATATATACACAATTTGAAACAACAGATTGTGGTTTTTATAAACCATCATATAAATGGCTGAAACAAAGGGACAGAAGTGCACAGTGGAGCATTGTGTCTGTGTGGGCTACTTGAGAAGAGAGTGTTAGTGGTGCACGGATTAATTAAAGTCTATAGGTCAATGCACATCTAACTCTGCTTCTCTTCTTCTATGGGAAAGCCGGGCCAATTATAACAAGAGAAGCACAGCACTGCTGAGCACTTCTGTCCCTTTGTTCCAGCGATTGTTGACCTCTCGCACACTAGGTCTATCTCTATGTCATGTCAAAATTTTGATTGGATAAGACCCAATGAACATCAAATTAAAGTCAGCTGTACTTGCTAATATTGCGGGGCTGGTCAACTGATGGTCAGGACAGATGTCAATTGCCTGTTGCTGACTGCCGATCACATGTTGGACTGCCGATCGCATTGTTCTCTCAGAGATAAGGCACTGGCCGAAGTAACAGAAGACAGCTTTCTTTGCAGTGAAATCAAATGTGTCCATGATTTCACTGTAACCAGCAAATTGCAAGTGAAATTGCTAGCAAAATTGCCGCGTGTGACGGTACCTATAGAGAATACACAAGAACTTGGCCAAGTGATAGAGTCAGCAATGATGCCTGTTTCCTCCAACATCTAATGAGTCTGGCCAATCTTCCTCTTTAAAACCATAATTTTATCTAGCAACTGTCAGAGTATAAAAAAATTACTATGCCGCATATATTCTATTATTGTGTGGCAATTTGCAACAAATGTTCTTGATTTCGCTTGGTAACTCTCCCTCAATCTGGATTGCTAGTGAGTAAATAAGATGTAAAGGAGGAAATCTTCCACATCTGGGATATTGAACCTGATGTCAGAAAGGAAGCAGTTTGACTAACATCTGGAAACTTCAGACATAAAAACTTCATTCCTTTTGGCATGAAAAAGTAACATGATAGCTTTAAACGTCTCTTTTGTTACTCACAATGTGCCCTAAACGCTAGCTACATGTGAGAGCTGAACACTGCCCAAGCATTGGAAATCTTTGGAGTCATAATACACTGAATGTATCTTTACATTTTCAAGGCTGGAAAGTAATTTGAATAGTTATCTTTATTCTCCATTTTTTATTCACTATGGCTACTATGGAAGCTGCAGGGATAGTTAGTGATAACTTAGGGGGCCAGAAGTAGCTGACAGGTTGTCTTTAAATTGGAAACTCAGAGGTTAATATGGTCGGTTATTAACCAAATTAGTTCTAGAGAATGTGTGAGCACATAAACTGGTAACTTATACTATCCCAACTATTTAAACACCATCAGAATCAATAGTGAGATGGACCGATATAATCTGTCCACACCCAGCACAAACATCTGCAATAGAACCCTAATTTCAGCTCTTGCTTTTCTGCATCCCACATGTGCCTTATGACTTAGGCCCTCTTCACATCACATTTTTTTCCTGTCCGTGGGGATCCTGTTTTTCGCAGGACCCCACGGCCAGGAATGGACAGGAAAAGATGTGTTACTCCGGATGCTATTTCTGTGTCCGGGATCCGGTATTTTGAGGGATCCAGACACAAAAAGAGCTGGGCGGAGCCCGAGCCTGCAAAGAACTGCTAAAGTCTAAATACACAGGAACAGAGCAGTTTTAGTGTACTGACCATGCTCAGTACACTAAAACCGGATCCGGGAAACGATCCTGTTTTTTCCTGGATCCGAGCTCCATAGACTGCCATATTATTTGAATCAGACAGCGTCAGATCCGATTGTGTCGATCGTGTCTGATTTTTTGAAGGCAGCCAAAATCGGAGCAGAGTCTGATTCTGGGTCCTGGAAAAAAGCAGACACAATCGGATCACTGTTAAAACTGACAAACATGGATGGCCATTGAGGACAATCTGTGCCCATCGGGATACATGGAGGACAAATCAGATCCGTAGCTATCAGTTTTACAACGGATAGCCACAGATCCACAAAAAACGTGATGTGAAGGGGGCCTAAGGCTGGCTTCACACTACGTTTTTTACTATCCTGTTCTGTTCGTTTTTGAAACAAACAGAACAGGATCGTTTTTGGCCCCTTGTATCCCTATGTTTTTGTGAATCCGGTGAAGGATTCTTTTTTGTCCTGTTTTTCACCGGTCCCAAAAACAATGCCTGCAGCGTTTTTGGGCTCCGGTGACAAAACAGGACAGAAAGAATCCTGTCCTGTCTGGCACATTTAACATGGGGGCCTATGGCACCAGATCCGGGAAACAACAGAATCGTTTCCCAGATCTGGTGCCAGGGTACAGAGCACGCGCAGAACAGGTGCGCTGCTCTGTACCCATGGTAAATCTGTCTAATATCACTTTAGCAGTGTATCTATATACACTGCTAAAGTGATATTAAATATAAGGATGGTTAAAATTAAAAAATCATAAATACTCACCTTCCGGCGACAACGAGTGTCCCACGCTGAATCTCCCGGACATTCAAGGACCTGGCATGATGTCACTGGGAGGGCGGGGCAACCCGATCACATGACCAATCAGCACGGGTTTTAATTGGTGCTGATGTGGTCATGTGATCGGGTTGTCCCGCCGCTCCCAGTGACATCATGCCAGGGCCTCAAATGTCGGAAGATTCCGCGTGGACACTCAGAAGTCGTCAGAAGGTGAGTATTTATGATTTTTTATTTTTAATCATCCCTTTATTTAATATCATTTTAGCAGTGTATATAGATAGACAGCACTTGTCCCACAGCGCTGACAGCGGCTTGGCTCCCTGCTGCTCTTTCTGTGTCCGGATACCGGACTGGACACAGAAATAGCATCTGAAGGTGCCAGTCCGGTGCTGTCCGATCCTGTTCGTTTGGATCCTGAAAAAACAGGATCCAAACGAACAGGACAAAAACGTAGTGTGAAGCCAGCCTTAATCAGTTAGTTCAGTTATAAAAATGCCTTGCCATAGTTTACATATAACAACCAGATAAAGCATGAAATACCAATGCAAAACCGTATGTGTCACACAAAAGGGCTCTGCTGTAAAAATTATAAATAGCAAGTGCCGTGACAAAAAACAGGGCCTTTTGGTTTATACGTTTTGGCTGGTAACAGCAGAAACTGGAGGCACCGCCCCTCCCCTATGAAGTCTGCACACAGAGCTGCCAGCCACACACTCTTACAAGGTGAGATTTTCCTGTGCTGTCCCGCGCCCTGCCCAGAGGTATGTACACACAGGCAGGTTTTTAACGTAGCATCTAGGGACAGAGTTAGGACTGTCTCTACCAGGGCCCACCGTGAAGTTGGTGAGGCAGCTTACTGTACGTTTTTTGCAAAAACGTATAAACCAAAAGGCCCTGTTTTTTTTGTCACGGCACTTGCTATTTATAATTTTTACAGCAGAGCGCCTTTTGTGTGAAAACTTATACGGTTTTTGCATTGGTTTTTCATTTTTTGGTGGGGATTGGTCGCAGTTCACACTGCTGCTTCCAATGTGTGCAGACTCATATTCTTTGGCTTCACTGTTCACCCCTGCTGGTAACAGCAGAAACTGGAGGCACCCGCCCCTCCCCTATGAAGTCTGCACACAGAGCTGCCAGCCACACACCCTTACAAGTTGAGATTTTCCTGTGCTCTCCGCGCCCTGCCCAGAGGTATGTACACACAGGCAGGTTTTTAACGTAGCATCTAGGGACAGGTTAGGACTGTCTCTACCAGGGCCCACCAGTGAAGTTGGTGAGGCAGCTTACTGTACGTTTTTTTGCAAAAACGTATAAACCAAAAGGCCCTGTTTTTTTTTTGTCACGGCACTTGCTATTTATAATTTTTACAGCAGAGCGCCTTTTGTCGTGACACTTATCGTTTTTGCATTGGTTTTTCATATTTTGGTGGGGATTGGTCGCAGTTCACACTGCTGCTTCCAATGTGTGCAGACTCATATTCTTTGGCAACCAGATAAAGCAATGGATAAGATTAGTGATGCTGTTAATTGATTCATCATCCACCATTGGTGGATTTCTTGATGAAGAACGGGGACACGCTTTAAAACATGTAGAATAAACCATTATTTCTTTATTTTATTTGTTCTGGACCTCTTCTATCGATAGCAGTGCTGATTTTATCCACTACTTTACATGGTTCCTACTTTCTTGGTTTGTGCAGGTGGTTTTTTGCGGCAGCTGTCATATGCTTCTATATTGCTTGTGTGTCAAAACCCAATAAGGTGAGCGACTAGCTCTATTTTCACCATCAGTTTTGTTGCGCTTTTTATTCACAGCTTTCTACTATAGTTTGAGTATGGTATGGGCCCATTTCCATTTTATCCATACCTTATGCCGTTATTAATGTCATCATGACTTAGCATGTTAAAGTAAAGGCATCGCCTTAATGTCTATTAGAGAGATTCAATAGATATACAGTATTCTATGAAGAAATCCATGTTTGTTGTTTAATCAGCATGTGAAGTTTGGATTTCAAAAGCTTTTGATGTATTGAGGCCAGATTGTGGGGTAGGACTGTGATTAGGGTCATTGACTCTGCCCCTCCACCTGCCTCTGGTGTCTGCATCCTCCTCCTGTTTTAAAGTTCACACTGGAACCGTCTTTGCCGCGGGCAACTATTGTACAGATTGATCCTCTGGTAGTCTTCAGGAAAGTGGTTTCATTACGGCGTATGTTCAGATTCACATCTCGGCTCAATGATGAGCTGAAATCTCGATCCGAGCATCTTCAGCCACTGAGGACAGCAGTGAGGTCAATATGCACATTCACCTCCACCAGCACCATACATCTGAAGATCTCCGGGAGGCAGGAGCGGACTGGCCCAGGTTACAGGGAGGCATTTGCCCCCCAGGCATTGCGGCCGCAGCTCAGAGTGGGACCTGGGAAGCAAGAGGGGGGCAGCGTGGAGGCTGGTAAGTGAAGCAGCAGCCAACTTCCCACCCCCAAGCTCCTCACTCGGCCTCGCTCTGACAGCCCCTCACCCCCCCCACCACGCTCCTCACTTGGCCTCGCTCTGACAGCACCAAACCCCACCACCCTGGACCTCACTTGGGCGCTGTCTGGAAGATGTGGACTGCTCCCCATGCCAGCCAGCCCCTGCGGGGAGATCAATCTCTGCAAGCGCTACTCGTGGCTAGGATGGAGCCATTGAGAACTTTTAAACCTGTAAAATACATATGCAGGCGGAGAGGCTGAAGAAGACCCTGCCCCAAGATCCTGCCCCACTGAGCTTATGAAACTGAAACGTCAAATGATGATTGAACAACAACCAAGACGTACATTTCTTCACTGAACGTATCTATTGAATCTGGATCACCTTACCTTTACTCTAACATGCTAAATTATGATGACAGGCTCTCATTAAATGCTGAATGTAAGCAGATCTGACTTTATTGGGATAAACTGCTGGTAAATTGATTTTGGTAACATCAAACAAATGAAGTCAATATATTAGCAGTATATTGCCATTCACTATTGCATTGAGATCGACGTGTGCTTGAGATGGATGATTTGCTTTTTGCAGTAATACAAATTGTACAAGTGTTGATAAGACAAGTAAGTTAAATTGATATACAGAAGAGACTCCTGTGTATTCACTCTACATTAAATCAACAAAAATGTTAGATCATAATTCCAACTTTATAAAGTGACTCGTAAATCACAGAAAACATACTGTCGCATTTCGTTTTTTGCAGAATATGCAGACATAAAATGCTTACAGTTGGCTTATTTTATACCTTTGTTGATACTTGGGAATGAAAATTATACTGACTGTATTTTGATGGATCATGTAGATCCATGCAGATTTCAGCTTTCAGCAGAATTATTAGGCTGCATACTCATGATTAGTATATGCAGCGTTTTGGACGTAGCATCTTGACGCTGCATCCAAAACGCTGGATAGTACAGTATAAGCATAATGGATGGGATTTAAAGATATCCCATGTCCACTATGGTTAACCCGCCCACAGCGTTCTTTCAGCTGCGGTGCAGGTTGCCGCCATTCCGCTCCTCCGTAACATGTTCATTTCATGCTTCAGAGTAGGAAGCGGCTCCCATCAGGTGCACGGAGGGAGAAGCTGCCCTATACCCGCCACAGATGGTGAGTACAGGATGGCTGCGGTCTCCTTGCGGCCACCCGCGAGTTTCCTCAGGTCTGAAGCACCTGCGTCCAACATGTAGCTCCTCCGGACCGTGAGCACATACCCTAAGGCGCTCATTGTGGGGAAATGAACTGTTTTATCACATGAGGATTAACAGCAAAGTACTATCAAAAGAATCATACAATACCATATAGAAGAACTGCACACATTAACTGACTAACAATTAACACAGCGCTGCCTGCTGGCTGCTTAACACTGTACCCCTCCAGATTGATAACCCATTTAAAGGGGTTGTCCAGCTACTGGGGCCAAGAATTTATTTATTTACTTGTTATTTTAGGTAAAAAATATTCTTTGCAATTAGGTTTTGATAAAATATTGCACAGCTTGCCGTTTATAGTACTTCCTATTGCTGGTGTAGAATGAGTTAACTGTGATTCAGTCAGTGAGCTTGTTCTGCCAGTCCATTGGGAGAGTTTGCAACTTTTTAACCTGTTGTTTTCCCCTTTACCCAACTGATTAATGACCACAGACTACATCAAAAAGTATGCAGGGAAACAAAGAGTCTGTAAAAGCTAAAGTGGGCAAACTTTTTTTTATGAATCTGAGTTGTAAAAATTATTTCTGGCATAAAATGTAAGGAACGTAAGAAAAAAAATGTCTTGGAGGTGGACTTTTTGGAACATTTGATCATATTTTCCTCTATTGTCTTTCAATCAATTAGTATCACAGGTCATCAATTGAATAAATGCACATGTAGGTAATTAAAGCTATTCTTCTTCTGATGATGATCAGAAGGATCCTCTCAGACGTAAAAAAAATTTATATTTTTTAAAACTACCAAATCTGCACAACAAAAATAAGGAGAAAATCACAAGTCGATGTAAAATTGTTATTTCTACAATTTTATGAAAACTGCTCAAAAGTTGCCATTTGGCACTTTGCCCTATTGATACTATATACTAAATCATTTATAACTATTATAGTCCATTTGTAAATCTCACTAATCGTACCAATGGAGGAACTCAGGATTTACATCTAATTGACTTTGGGCGGCTTCACACTGCGGTCAGGTCCGGTCCGGGGCTGTCTGGTGTAAACCGGACAGCCGGGGACCGGATTTTGGCCAATAGTATCCTATGGGGCCGGATGGAGCTGGATGGCAGCTATCCGCCATTCGGTTTCCATCTGTCCGGGAGGATCCTGGGCAATCCGGCGTTCCCTAACATGGGAGTCTATGGGGCCGGATTGTCATCCCTGACAGCCCCGGACCGGAACTGACCGCAGTGTGAAGCTGCCCTTTCTGGTGGTGTAATTAATACCCACCCCTTACCACATTAATTATTAATGAACCGATCTCAACCAAAGTGTGGGCTTTGAAGAGTCCTCATTCATGTCAGTATTAAATAGGCCATTGTGAATTTTTGATTTGAATTCTGCAGCTGGAAATTGTTGGCCAGAATCTGCTCACGGCAGGGATCCCGGCCATTTATTCAAGGATCCCTTACATTTCACAATGCAGTTTTCCTTCCCTTGCAATGAATGGCGTTAGTAAATAGGAGGAAATAAGATTCATTGGGAGTTGAAAAGATGTCTTTATCCACAGTAGATGTAAGCATATACATTACAAAAGTTTTTTAAAGTACAATTGTACAGATTGTATATTGTCTACTGCAAGCCATCAATGAACTACAAAGTACTATTGTCAGAAGGGGCTAGGGTAATTGCAAAATAAAGTTCTTGGATGGGCAATCTGTGAAACCAAGAAGACAGGAACAGATAACATCACATTTTCTATAGTCACATACACATACAAGTGCATCTTATTGAATTAGAATATCATCAAAAAGTTAAAGGGAACCTGTCAGGTCAATTATGCCCGCTCCCCCCCAGCTCTCACTGTCTGTACCCGCAGCCTCATAATACCAGTCTAATCATTGCTGTCTGAGCTCATAGTGTAATGCTAAAAATAAAAAATAAAAATGTATACACTTACTTACATTTATGCAAAAGAGGCAGTAAGACTACACCTTGGCGGATGTAGTCTATCTGGCAGGTTAATACTTAACGCACAATTAACTTCTCTGTCTAAAGGACCTGTGTGATGTCCTGATCATGTGACCATAGTGGGCGGAGCTAAGCAAGCCAAATCATTATGTGCTATGAAGACATAGCTCCGCTTATTGTAGTCACATTGTGGTAACATCACACAAGTCCTGCAGCATGTTCTGAAATTGAGCTGAAATGTTAACTATTAACCTGCCAGATAGACTAGATCCTCCATGGTGTAGTCTGACTGCTTTATTTACATAAGAAAAAGTAAGTGTATAAATGCATTTTTTTCACCTTTACAATATTGCTATATTTCATGGCATTTCAGGGAGCCCTGAAATGTGTTGACTAATGAATCAATATTATATTTACCCTTTGATTTTACTCGTAGAATATGACAACACAGTTTTTAACCCTTCATCCTCTTTATTTTAATTTTCTGTGATAATGGCTTTCGGGTTTTCATAGGCTGTATGCCATGATCATCAACATTAACAGAAATAAACACTTGAAATAGATCACTGTGATTGTAATGACTCTATATAATAGATGCATTTCACTGTATGTGTTGAAGTACTAAAATAAATTAACTTTGTGATAATATTCTAATTCATTGAGATTCACCTGTATATGTCACATATATTAACTGGGCTCTTTTGTTGCATATAATGTAAAGCTGCACAAGCTCTAATAATATTTTCATGATTATCATTGACTGGGAACTGAAGGGGCCAGTGATACCCACACGTATATGAATGGAGGAAGTGATTGAAGCAAAGCACACGTGGCCTGGAATGTTCTGCCTTCTAAAAACAGGCCGCAATTGTCTGCAGTATGGCAAAGCAATAGGATTATAATAATATACAAATGTGCACCTGTAGGACTATGTGCCTGTATGGATTTTAAAATGGACATGATTCATTTAGTTCTGTTTTTCTTCTTGACTACATTTTCTACAGGGAGTAGAGCTGCTAAATTTACATCATGTTTGTGGTGTTCCACAGGAAAAATGTGACGTGTCGACAGTGGCGTAACTTGAAGTACATGGACCCCGATGTGAAAGCTCCAACAGGGCCCCCAATTATTACAAATCTTTACCAGCAATAGTCTACTTCTATAGGCCAAAGGGACTTTTGGGGTCCCCTAACTCCGGGCCCCGGGTGCGATCGCAACCCCTGCACCTGTTGTAGTTATGCCCTGCGTGTCGATAAACATCAGTAGGAAAACATATACCTAAAAAAAGTTATTTTTCATGGATTTGACCATTGGCTGTATTAAAGCGATCCTTCACTACACTTTTTAATACAAAATGTTGCAAATTCTCTACTTCAAAATTCCATTAAAGGATCATTCCTATCTTCAAAAGGTATTACCTATCCAAAGGACAGGAGGTAGCGTGCAGATTGGTGGGAGTCATTGTGCTGGGAACGCCAGTGATCCCACAAACTTAACTGGCCTATTAGAATAGTATGATAGCCACTGCTCAATGTATTCTCCATAGGACCTCTGTAGATATCTTAGCACAGCATTTAGTTTTTCCATCAGAATATCATGGAGATATAAGCACAGCCACTGCTGAATTCCAGTGCAGCATTTCAGAGCCCCATTCTCTGGATCAGTGCTGGACTAAGCAGTCAGACTCCTACTGGTCCGCAAGCAGTGATGAGCAAGTGGCGTTATATTCATAATCGCTATACTCATAACTACCATAATGCTTTTTAATACTTCCAAATGCTTCCGAATGACGAGTCCAATGTTAGTCAACTAGTGATTGGCTCTGCTTACACAGATCCAGCTATAAAACAAACATTTCCGGGACAGGGCGACATGGTGGGCTTTTGTTGCGTTTCTAATGCATACTACATGATGCTGTGCCCCCCCCAGAGAGACCCTAACATTCAATCTGGTCCCACTGAGGTGCTAGCTCACTTTGTGTACCTAAGGGAGCTGTCAATTTGTGTCAGATCAATAATAATCAACACATCGCTCACGAGCACCAGTGATACTCACCAAATAAGGAGTAGCGTGAATACTGTACTATTCGAATAGCGAATAGTAACGATTACACTCGCTCATCACTATCCGCAACTCATCACTATACTTTAATGATGGGAATACCTTTTTAATAATTCTTAAATACAAAAATTCCATGAATAATACAAAAATTGTTGTACATGTATACAATTGTGTAGAAAAAAAGATGTATGTAGTAAAAATACACAGAGGAAGTCAATTTGAGCAGTTTAGAAAAAGCAACAAATGATGTGCAAAATGCATTCCATACACAGGAATAGTCCACTGACTCCTGTCCACAGGTCCAAGATCAGTTGATAACCCTGATGTTAGATCAGTGTGTGAACACTTTGGCCCCAATTCATCAAAGAGATTTTCAAGATTCTGGCATATATTGCTTCGAAAAGTTGCCAATTTTTAGCACAACCCATAGTTTTGCAAACGTTTTGTGAAGTTTGGCATTTCCACTCACGTTTCTCCAACCTATGCCAAAACGAAGTTGGGCAAGATGGGGATGACGCATGATGCCACCCACAAGCATGTCTAATTCATGATGAGCTATGGCGTTCCTTATGGCAGAAATCTTACTTAAGTCTGGAACATTTCTAGCATGGTGCACGCCAGTCGTCCTTTTATCAATCAAAATCAGCTGACTTGTACATGCCCCCTCATCAAGGTCTACATGAATATCGCCGGTCTTGATGAATCTGGGCGTACCATTAAACATCTTGTCAGGGTAAAATATTTATATTACACTTATTTGATGTGTTTAACAGAAAATGTTACAAGATAAGTCAAATTTTTAATCTAAGTATGGGCCACGTCACACACACAGATATCTGTGCAGATATTGTTCACTGGTTGCAGTGAAATCATGGACACATTGTTCCATTATGTGGCCGTGTACAAATGGAACAAGATGTCCATGATTTTACTGCAACCAGAGATCTGCGAACAATATCTGCACAGATATTTGTGTGTGTGACGTGGCCCTATGCACAATAATAAGTGAATGACTATGAGTAAAGTAGAGTTGAAAAGTTCAGATTAGCCCACTAGACTCTGACATTCTGATCTGAGAAGGATGGCATTCAGTTCATCCAAATGAATTCTTCTGTTATTTCAATCAGTATACAGAGCTTTTGTTTCAAACATTCTGTTTAAACAGTAGCACCCATCATTAATGTCTATTGGTGATGAATGCCGGTGTTAGTCATTCCTTACAACCTCCTTATTTTCTTTTGCTTCAGACCATATTCCTGCATGGTTAGACGAGGCCATTACACAATACATACAGTGCCTTGTGAAAGTATTTGGTCCCCTTGAACTTTTCAACCTTTTGCCACATTTCAGGCTTCAAACATAAAGATATAAATTGTATTTTTTTTGTGAAAAATCAACAAGTGGGACACAATCGTGAAGTGGAACTAAATTTATTGCATATTTTAAACTTTTTTAACAAATAAAAAACTGAAAAATGTGGCGTGCAATATTATTCGGCCCTCTTGAGTTAATACTTTCTAGCGCCACCTTTTGCTGTGATTACAGCTGCAAGTCACTTGGGGTATGTCTCTATCAGTTTTGCACATCGAGAGACTGAAATTCTTGCCTATTCTTCCTTGCAAAACAGCTGGAGCTCAGTGAGGTTGGATGGAGAGCGTTTGTGAACAGCAGTTTTCAGCTCTTTCCACAAATTATCGATTGGATTCTGGTCTGGACTGTGACTTGGCCATTCTAACACCTGGATACGTTTATTTTTGAACCATTCCATTGTAGATTTTGTTTTATGTTTGGGATCATTGTCTTGTTGGAAGATAAATCTCCGTCCCAGTCTCAGCTCTTTTGCAGACTCCAACAGGTTTTCTTCCAGAATGGTCCTGTATTTGGCTCCGTCCATCTTCCCTTCAATTTTAACCATCTTCCCTGTCCCTGCTGAAGAAAAGCAGGCCCAAACCATAATGCTGCCACCACCATGTTTAACAGTGGGGATGGTGTTTTGAGGGTGATGAGCTGTGTTGCTTTTACACCAAACATATCATTTTACATTGTGGCCAAAAAGTTCAACTTTGGTTTAATCTGACTAGAGCACCTTATTCCACATGTTTGGTGTGTCTCCCAGGTGGTTTGTGGCAAACTTCAAATGAGACTTTTTATGGATATCTTTGAGAAATGGCTTTCTTCTTGCCACTCTTCCATAAAGGCCAGATTTGTGCAGTGTACGACTGATTGTTGTCCTATGGACAAATTCTCCCACCTCAGCTGTAGATCTCTGCAGTTCATCCAGAGTGATCATGGGCCTTTTGGCTGCATCTCTGATCAGTCTTGCCCTTGTTCGAGATGAAAGTTTAGAGGGACGGCCGGGTCTTGGTAATGGCAGTTGTCTGATACTCCTTCCATTTCAATATGATCTCTTGCACAGTGCTCCTTGAGATGTTTGATGGAATGAATGGTGCTCTATAAATAAATAATAATAATAATGTTTAAAACTTGGGAAATCTTTTTGCATCCAAATCCAGCTTTAAACTTCGCCACAGCATTATCTCGGACCTGCCTGGTGTGTTTCTTGGTCTTCATGATGCTCTCTGCATTTAAAACAGAACCCTGAGACTATCACAGAGCAGGTGCATTTATATGGAGACTTGATTACAGACAGGTGGATTCTATTTATCATTACCAATGATTTAGGACAACATTGGATCATTTAGAGATCCTCACTGAACTTCTGGAGTGAGTCTGCTGCACTGAAAGTAAAGGGGCCGAATAATATTGCATGCTCCACTTTTCAGTTTTTTATTTGTTAAAAAAGTTTAAAATATACAATAAATTTTGTTCCACTTCACGATTGTGTCCCACTTGTTGTTGATTCTTCACAAAATAATTAGAATTTATATCTTTATGTTTGAATCCTGAAATGTGGCAAAACATTGAAAAGTTCAAGGGGGCCAAATACTTTCACAGGGCACTGTAGCAGGGGATTATCTCAGCACAGGAATATATTTTTAACACATCCATTTGTAGAATTTATAATTATTGCTAGATCTATTGATTAAAATATGATTAAGATAAATTCACGTGACAGTGTGTTGGTCAGTTTGTGGTGTATGAGTGTGCTGCGGGTGTAAGGGCTGGGGTACTTGGTTGCCATGCAGGCAGGCTGTCAATACATCACGGTGGTGATTGTCCAGCACCGTGGCCTTGACCGGATATGGAAAAGGGGTTATTTATAAGGGATAAGAGTTTATAGATCATGACACCAGCTGAGGTATCTGGCCAGGGATGGCCAGCACTGCAAGCAGTTACCTCCCTGGGGATAGAGGATGATGCAGCAAGATGTATTACTCCACTCAGCGGGAAAAGACAACCTGGGGGTTGTAGAAGATGATTGGAATGGAAGATGTTGGAGGCAGCAGTAAGTAGAGGTGCTGAGTGGTCACAGGAAGGAAGCAAGGAGACAATCTCTCTTATTTACCTTTCTATTGCATTTCCTCAGTAGATCCTGGGTACTGGTTTAGTGGGCTGGCAATCTGGCCAGTCTGAGAAGAACTAGGGACTGCTATGATGGATGGGTATATGGCCTACCAGTTGACTTCTCACTGAAATGAGGTTCTAGGTACTTTCATCTTCCCTATTAGCCTTTTCCTCGAGGCTAACTACAAGCCAGGTGACCGAAACTTGTTGAGACCCCGGACCCACACCGGTTCTCTAGCCCTTTGGCAGTCGCTGTGCAACTGGATAGTCCCACAGTGTGGCTAATGTGCTTGCAGCCAAACAGCCACTAATTTGCTGCCAGTCATGAAGTCCTGATAGCTTGGAGTCCTGGCACCCCTCGTAGCAGCTTTGGGCTGCTGCTCAGCCTGACGGCTGACACAGACGTCTGCCCTCCTTCACCATACAAGACTAAAAACTAAACTAAGTGACTCCTCTTGCCATCCCTCCCTACTCCTTACTACAGCTAAGCCCTCCATCCAATCAGTGTCTTCCACAGCCTAAAACAGGCCTTTATGTGCCCAGCCCACTGAACAGAGTTTGGGAAGTGTGTGCATGCATAGGAAGTCCATGATAGGATACCTGAATTCTCCTGAGATGTAGTATTAGGACCGATGACTTTAACTACCACTGTGGTGACCAGACTGCTGGGGCTCCACATGTGTATATGTGCACCAGATTAAATACAGACCACACACTGACCAATGTTTGCCAGTGCATAAGTGTAGCATGGAGTAGTCTTAGCAATTCTATCAATGAGACAGTGCTTATTTTCATGGCAGGCAGCTCCTGTACCTTTCTGTAATGTGGATGTGTTCATATAGGAATGTAATTTTAATTGCAGGAAAAATAATATTTTTCCTGCAGCTGTATGCTGCCCGTCATTTGGGCGGTGTCATAGCAGAAAGAAACCTAGGTTCAGTGCACAGTGAGCGCTCTGTAATCTTGTCCAGCGCTTCTTGACTGGTAGTGAGCGCAAGCTATTCACAGCCTTGATACCGAGTGGAAGTGAGTAGCTACAGGTAGAATGTTATTTAATTTTCTTCCTGCATCTGGACTCCCAATTAGACTGCGGTACCTCTTTAAAATGGTATTTGCCTGCAGATTACCACTATGGCTGCAGGTAACTATAGTTTGGAGTTTATTTTGCTGAACATCTCCCCTTAAATACAAACTGCACAAAGATGAGAAAATGAATGTGTGAATGCAGGCTTAGTCTATGTTACTTATTGAATTAAAATTTTATATCCGTGTAAAAAGAAGGTTGCTTCTCTAATGTGTCATCTGTTTTTCCTGCTTTTTACAAGTGTTGCATTCATCTTGTAAGAACTTTTTTTTCCCTTTGACTCTTAATAACATATCAGTGAAAAGTGGAAACAAACACAAATTAAAAACTGACATACAAAGTCTTAAGGTACCGTCACACGCCACGATATCGTCGCGATATCTTCCGCAATTTGACGTGAGCGCGCACGGTTTTGGCACTCTCCCCAGATCGCTTCGGGATGTCACACATAGTCATGCTGCATGCAGCCTCCGGCGATCAGGCATTCCGGAAGTCGCCTGACCAAGACCGAAGCGATCTTGCCTTTCCACATCGCCGCGTCACTCGCCACAACCACACCAGCGATGTGGGCATAGTGTTTGACCACGGCGAGGAGATAGGCATGTCAGAGTGTGTTTCACCGCGCCCCTACCACTCTGATTGGCCTACACAACTGCGTTACCACCAAGCCACCAATCGCCGCAGACGGGGTGCAGAAAATAGCACGCTCAGGCACGCCTACGGGATTGATTTCAGGATCTCTGAAATCGCTTTCTTTGTCGCTATCGCTGTGTCACACGGCACGACCCACAAAAATTGTGAGGTGGACATTGCCTGATTTTACTGCAGTACAGTGCAATCAGGTGACGCGCCACCAGCGATTTCTCGACGTAAGATCGCCCTGTCACACGCCACAATGCACTTGCGATGTGGTTTCGACATTGCACAATTCGCGAATTGACAGCGATATCACGGACGATATTGTGGCGTGTGACGGTACCTTTAGTTCTGTGTTTCATCTCTGGTTTATAAGAATCCAAAAAGACGTTAGCTCATTCAGATTGTGATACTAGAAAAAATCCAACATGTCTGTGAATTTGGCATGAACACACAGTCCATGAAAAAAACTGGACATGTGATTGGCACCACAGGCATACCTCCCATACCTCAGTCCAGCGTCCAGTCGCATCTTACACATGGGGTGCGGAGATTCCTCTCTGTGCACTGAATAAGCTAAATTTACAATTTGTGCATGAAAGAAATCAGGCGGCACTCACCAGTTTCTTTGAAGTGTATTTTTAATCCTTTATGGGGTGACATGTGCAGGGAGGGAAGGGAGGTGCAGAGTCGGACGACAGTCGTCCGACTCTGCTCCTCCCTTCCCTCCCTGCACATGTCACCCCGTAAAGGATTAAAACTACACTTCAAAGAAACCGATGAGTGCCGCCTGATTTCTTTCATGCACGCTTTAAAGTCTTATACTTAGGCTGAGCAACACCGGAGCAATACCGGAGTGTACCTGCTGTATTCCTCACAGAGGAGCTGAGTTGCCTGGTTGGAGCCTGTGCCCCGGTTTTCACCTTTTCACCTATGTATAAATTTACAATTTTCCTCTTCTCTGTTGTCCCACCTTTTGAGCTTGTGAGTAGTGATAAGCGAGTACTGTATTATTCGCACTCGCTATAATCGTAACGAGTAGTTATTAACACTCACGTAGTCATCCGAATAGCGAGTACAATGTAAGTCAATGAGTGATAGGCCCCACCACACATCCGGCTATAAAACAAGACTTTCCGGGCAGGGCGAGAGGGTGGGCTTTTTCAAATTTTCACAGCATAAAACACCTTGCTGTGCCCCCCAGAGACAGTCTAACATCCAATCTGCTCTCCCTGAGGTGCTAACTCTCATTGTTTCTTTAAAGGGAACCTGTCACCTGGATCTAAGCCCCTACACTATCACTACCTGTCCCTGCACCTTCCTAGCTGCTCCCTATCTATCCCTCTCTGAGCTAAATCCGCCCTACAAAACAACAGAAAAATAACATAACTTACAGAAGTCCCTGAGGCTGGGGACTGAAAAGGCAGGCCCAGGCTCCATTCTGCCCCTCCTCGATGCAGCAGCACACGCCCCGCTGGGCGCCGTTATTCTTTCTTCATTGCCACCTCCTCCATTTGGAATCTCCCACCCGCTTTACACTGTAAGGTAGTGGTTAGGATCAGCACGACAGAAGGCAGTGACTCAGGTATTTACTCACACAGCAAACAGTTTAATGGCACAGTTCAGGTATTCACAGACCTCAGGTTACGGGGCGCAGCCGAGTACAACCTCATACAATCCCAACAGCTGATATAGAAGCTCTGTACCTTCCCCCGGGTAGGTTGTGTTAGGTCATCACACAACCTTTCTCTTCTCACTGTCCGCTCATTAGCCTCATGAACGTCCACTCTGAGAGCTCCCAGGCTGTGATAAATCTTCACACAGCTCTCTACACAGCAGCTCCTGCTGGTGTCCTGACACACTCCACCCCTCCCCACAGCCCAGGGCAGCTCATATCATCTCCTATTCACCTGCACACCTGGGTGTCAGTGCTTTCTATCAGTACTCAGCTCCAGCAGCAGCTCACCCTGTGTGTGCTGCTACCAAGCAGAAGATACAATCTCCCATATGCTGTGTCCCGGTCAGGGGACACTTCGTGGTCGCATCACCACAACATGATAGGTGTAAAGCAGGCGGGAGATTCCAAATGGAGGAGGCGGCGATGAAGAAATAATAATGCCGCCCAGCGGGGCGTGTGCTGTTGCATCAAGGAGGGGCAGAATGGAGCATGGGGCCGCCTTTTCAGTCCCCAGCCTCAGGGACTTCTGTAAGTTATAAGTTATTTTTCTGCTGTTTTGTAGGGCAGATTTAGCTCAGAGAGGGATAGATAGGGAGCTGCTAGGAAGGTGCAGGGACACGTAGTGATAGTGTAGGGGCTTAGGGGCTCAGATCCAGGTGACAGGTTCCCTTTAAGGGAGCTTTCAATTTATGTCAGATCAATAATGATCGACAAATCACTCACGAGCACCAGCGATAGTCTCCAAGTAACGAGTATTGCAAATACCATGCTATTTGTGTGAGTAACAAATACATTGGCTCATCACTACTTGTGAGCCCATGGCCATAGTCAACAACTCTACCATTGAGTCACTGCCCGGACTGAAAGACCTGTGAAGATTTGGTAATCTTTACCTGTATTGCATGCAGAGAACCCAGAAGCACATCGTACTGTTACATAGAGATACGTTGCATTTTAAATAGCAGTGTATCTCCATGTCCCTGCATACTAGAGATGAAGAAAAAGTCAGACTTTATTTTCTCATAAAACAATGAGAGTGTTACCATATTGTAATTTTTTCATTCTACCTCCCAGTGACTTAAACCAACAACCTTCATACATTGCACTCAGAAGCTGAATGCTGTGAGCCACAGGTTCTGCTGATGGCACTGCGAGAAATTGGTATACTTGAAGCTGCTGCCTCTGTCTCCACAGACAAATCACACTGTACATAGAAATACATTGAAGTATTTCTATGTCCTTTATTCTTGAGGAAAGATAAATGAGAGATTTTTTTTTCTTCCTATAAAATTTACAAAAAAAAAAAAAAAAAAAAACAATAAAAAGCAATTACAATAATGTCATTATTACGGAGTCTTTATTAAAATAATCTACATCGCAAATCAGCAAATAATTTGGACACATTTTGGTATCACTGTAATTGTAACGACCTTGACAACACAGCAATAAAATTATTTATGGGGATCGGTAAATGGTGTAACAACATGGCATGATTGTTTATTTTTCTAAATTTAATCCATAAAAAATGTATAAAAGTGCAGCACTAAGGCTGTGTTCACACACAGTGTAAATGCTGCTTTTTTCCCAGGTGTCCGAACCATATAATGCAATAACAATATTCTCTGACTATTGCATGTTTGATTTTTTATGCGTTTCCCCCTAGTTTGAAGCGTTTTTGGCGCAGATGTAAATCCAGGTTTTTAATGCTTTTTTATACTAGAAAAAAAAAGTTTTTTTCTGCTTCTTTCTTTGTGCAGACATTCTGGTGCGTTTAACTGTACAAGCAAAGTGGATGTAAGGCTAGGGTCACATTTACAGTAGCAAATGCAGATCTTGATCCGGTTTTGAGCTGTAAAAATGCTCAAAACCGGATCAGGATCCACAGCCCATAGGAGCCCATTATAAAACCGGATTGCACTACATGCAATCCGGTTACCGCTTCCGAATTTGCAGCCTGCGTTAAAGTACATGCAGGCTACAGTTTTCGGAGCGGTTTACAAACCGCAGCAGGCTTGCTATAATGGGCTCCTATGGGAACCCATCCAGCTATTGCAAGGCACTATGCCTGCTCATAGAACTAATGTTAAATCTTTCAGGACCCTGGATAGCGGCAGATACAGTACGCACATTACGTACTGTATCTCGTCCACAGCGAGGAGCCGCCGGCTTTAATTCATAAAATAGTAAATGCCGACAATAGCCAGCAATACAGTATTACACCCAATTAATCCTTCATATGCTGCCCCATATGGTCACCATGTGTCTAGGGAGGGTGGGCACTCCCTGGAGACATGGTGCCCACAATTATTACTAACATTAACCCTTACTAACAGTATGAGCAATCCGGGTACCGGATCCGGGTTTAAAGACACGTTTTGAAGCCAAAATGTGTCTGAAAGCACATGTGATTACCGCATCTGGATCTGGACGCGGTTATCGCAATGAGTCTTCCAAGTGAGACCCTAGCCTAATTTCATGAAAACTGTGCGTAAGGCTACGTTCACACATTTGCGTATTTTGCTGCGCTTTTTTGCACACGCTTTTTGCCGCGTTTTTCGGCCGCGCAAAAAAGCGCAGCAAAATACGCAGGGGCTTTCACACACTGCGCTTTCTTTCCCCCAGAAAGCACAGTGATGTCACAGAGGGGAGGAAGAATCCTGCTTCCTCCTCCCCTCTGTGACATGTGTGACCGCCCCATTAGACTTCACAGTGTTAATATACACTGTGAAATCTAAATTAAACAAAAGCAAGTGTGTGAAAAATAAAAAAGAATCAATACTTCACCTCTCCGACGCCTTCTCCCGGTGTCTGGTGCCGTCTGCCGCTCTCCGGTGTCCGGTTCTAAGTGAGATGTCTTCTCACAGGACCTGTGGTGATGTCAGAGGGGGGCGTTCCCGGGGCGGTCCCATCTCTGATTGGCTGCTCGCGGTCATGTGGTATCACATGACCGCGAGTGCCCGGGAACGCCCCTCTGACATCACCACAGGTCTTGTCAGAAGAGATCTGACTAGAACCGGGGATCGCAGAGCGGCAGAAGGCGTCGGAAGGTGATGTATTCATTCTTTTTTATTTTTCACACACTTGCTTTTGTTTAATTTAGATTTCACAGTGTAGATTAATACACTGTGAAGTCTAATGGGCGGCCACAGCTGTCACAGAGGGGAGGAGGAAGCAGGATTCTTCCTCCCCTCTGGGAGAATACGCAGAAGTAGCTGCGTAAACAATTGACATATCAATTGTTTACGCAGCTGCGTTTTCTCCCGGAAAACGCACTGCGTATTTTTACGCAATGTCTGCACTGCAAAGTGAATTTCCCATTCACTTTGCAGGCAGACAAAAGGCACATTGCTTCTAGAAGGACCCGTAGAAGCGGCATAAGGCCGCGAAACGGTGAACCGTCGTCCGCCTCCCTTGCACCCCCTCCCTGCTCAACACGGTTCTTGTATGAAGATGGACTGTGAATAAAAGAGACGTAAATGATCTTCGGTCGGTGAGTGCGGCTTTATTTTCTCTGTTTGTTAATACTGGATAATTGCTGTTCCGCCTGCACCACACGACCGTACCTGCAGGACTTAGTCACAGATGTGACGTCGACCTAATGCTAGTGATGCCCAGCGTTTCTCTGTATTGGACATAATAATATTAATATTCTGCAGTTTGGTTGAGAAAACAATAACAGTATATATGCAACATGTGAACACTGCTTTACAGACACAAAAAAACTACATGTCATATAGTGCAGCTCCATACTATATTCTCCGACTATGACTGAACAATTCTGGGCATCTGCTGAATGTCCATCACTTCCAAATGGGTGTGGCTTGGTTATTGCTAGGGCAGCGTTGCATTATTACCCTTCTTCCTGTTCTTCAAAGATTCAGAAGTATGCCATAGCTATTACAGGTACATGCTGTATCCATGAAATACATACTGTAGATAGAAAGCGGATGTCTGAATGAGGCCTTAATGGCGAAGTCTGATTTGGAAAATGGATGAGAAAAGATCCTGCTATGAGTCTCATTGATCCATTTGTAAGGCCAAAGTCAAACAATGCATATGACTCATATGAGTTCCATGCAAGAAAATCTCGCCTAGCACTCAGCTCCATGTTGGGCAATGAGGCAGATAAGATCTGTGGGATTTTCCTCAACCCTAACTGGACTGAAGAAAAAATTTCAGCATGCTGAATTGCCAGAGAGTCCCTGCTCATTCGCACATATACAGGTCTTTGAGTGCGATAGAAACATCAGAGTGCATTAGTGTGCAGTGCGATATACAGCGAGGCCAGCAATTCAGGAGATGGGGAGATTAATCCCTCCCTCTCTCCGCACCTGTGATCCATTCACAGTAGATGACACTCGGCTCATGCTCAGAGAAGAGCCTGAGGAGTGTCAAATAACATATCGGATGCTAATGTGGCGCCCTGCTCGCACAGGTAACCACAGACTCACCTACAGCACGAATGGATTTCCACAGTGGGTACAGGACACGAAACAACACCTTCCACCCGACACAGTAGGGAGCTACACTTGCTGCCCTTAGGCAAGATCCCCTATAAATTCTGGTGCTGGGGACGGAGTTAGTTAGAGTGTGCAGACGCTACAAGAGCTATGAAAAGTACTGGTGGTCGGTGCAGCGTTAGGCTTGAGCCAGTTACCTGAGCAGCCATTGAGCAGTCCTGCAAGGCCCAAGAGTGGGGTCGGAAGGCAAGGAGAACACAAACAACAAAGTAGGAACCGAGGAGCCAGTGTTAGGTTCTCCCAAACAACACACCAGACACCGGAGTCCGAGTCTACTGGAGAGCACCCGGCCCAGTAGAGAACACCGGTATACCGTGGAGACTTCAGGTCTCCCAGACATCTGCGCAGTCACTCACCAGGGAGCCAGGCACCCGCGAGAGAGGAACTGCGGTATTCCATAGAGGGTGTCCCATCGACAGCACAGGTGGAGAGAGAGCAGAGGAGGCCAGCAAAGTTTTACACATGGCAGGGCTTCACACACACGGAAAGACAAGGAGTCCTTATACCTCGTGTGGAACCAAGTGTATTCTCAACACCCGGCAGTGTTCTGGATTTTACCTGCTCAACACCCGTAAAAGGTAAAGAACATACCAGCGTGTGTGTGTCAGTTCCTTATCCGCCCCTGCCATCTAGAACTGTCCAGTTATAACACCCTGAGCCAATCCTGCTCATCCTCATCTTCTAACAACCACCAGGGATCACTCGATCCATAAATAAGTGTGCGATTATCCCTGTGACAGTGGGAAGGCAGATGTCTCTGGAAGGTTTCCAACCCAGGCTCCCACCCACCCACCTAGAATAGATGGTTTTGGGCCTGTACCCTAGGGGGAGTTAGGGGGGAGGAGGACACAGTGAGTTTTAGTCGACTCTGAGGAAAGTTGGAGAACGGGGAGCCTCCGGGTGACAGAGGGAGACTTCCAGGGAGGGGGCCTGGAGAGAGAGAACAGGCAGCCCAGACAGAAGGAGGGGACCCCGAGCGTCCATACTCAGGGAGGGAACCCTGGTCCACTTTACAGAAGTGCCAGTTCTGAAGACGATCAGGGAGTCCAGCCCCTGCACCGAGAACACCGGAGGTCGTAGGTCTGTTACCGGCCCCGACACCCTTTCTGGCGGGATCAGTCACACCAGGTTAACCCACCGGGGTCGAATCTCAGAGCAGGAGAGGGAGAGAGTGGAAGACAGGATCCTCAGAGCACCTCAATGGGCCTGGTATTAAGCAGGCTACCCCAGGACAGACACTAGCAGCAGGACACGGGTTAGATCCAAGAAGGCATTCCATGGGAGACTTCCAGAGACTCTGCAGTCCACTGTGACTACCCGGCCGGATAACGACTGTTTTGCCACTGTGAACTGTATCGCTATCTGCATTGTTCCAGTACAGTACCCAGGTAGAGTGACTGAGTCTCCGTGTATCTGTTTCTCCGCGATACCATGCTCCACTCATCTCATTATCAGCACCTCCATCACTACAGGTGCATCCCTGCCCCAGAGGGACAGCTCTACCTGCAGGGAGCTGTACCATCTTTGCCGCTATACCACCACCCTCCGGAGGTCTGAAGCGGCGCTGGTGCTCAATCACCAGAAGCTGCGGGTGGCGTCACGATAAACTTAAAAACTCTTATTCCCATTTAAACTAACCCTTTTTAGTTGACCACCAGGGCCACGGGTCTGGGCAGGTCACCAGTGACATCCCTAACCGCAACAGAGAGCCCAGATACCCGAGTCCCCATACCCCGGGCTAGTTACTAAATGCTTGTTTGTACCCCATCCTAAAACTAATGTATCTATGACTCAATTAAAATATATGGATTTATGTGCAGTCCAAGAACTAACCCACCAACAGAATTATTCAGTATGATGAGGCAGAGTCACTTTGGACTCCATTTGGTTTTGATCCCTGCAGTGTTTGTCTACTTATAGCATAATTCATATATTTGTGAATGTACATATTGAAAAAAATGAACTGGTCATAGGTTTCTTGACCGACCTAAACCTATCAATCTCAAAGAGATATATGAGGTAGTTGAGTTAAAGAGTTAAGGAGTACTGCAGGCAGTCTTACATCATGGTCTGTAAATGGACTGTACTTCATCAACATCTGGATCAGGGTTGCCAACTTGACTTTTTGTAGTTTTTTTGTGGACAGCTTATCAAAAAATAAGCATAACCAGCTCTGCTGAAAGTCAGTGGCAGCAGGGGCAATTAATATTCATTTCTCTATTAGAGGGAAATTAATATTTACGGCTCCCACACACCCATAATCCAGCCCACCTCTCAGCACCGGGGTCAGTGATAGTAAATGACTGTGAAGATTTTTACTATCACTGATACATACGCCGAGAGGTGTGCAGGATTATGGGTGTAAGAAGCAGTGAATATTAATTTCCTTTTATACCATGATGGGGAACATTAGTATAAAATTGGGGGATATTTCCCCATTAACAGTGCAGTTTCCCCCATAACACTGTCACAAGAAAATCCTTTCCATAACAGTGAGATATGACCACTTTTTTTTTTTTTTGCTGAAAATGTTTTTGCTTATGTTCCTTCTCTATAGCATAGGTGCATCTCATGGTTTGGTGTGTCTTATGGTCCGAAAAATACAGTTCTACATATTTACAGACCATGATTCCGATAAGATATTAGCTGCATTCACCCTAAACTATAAAATAATGGTAATCACCGTCAAAATTATCTGTATAAGTTTCTTCATCTTGAAAAAAATTACAGGTGCCATAAAAAAATTTACGGACACGTCAAAAAAGTATTTTTACAGACTGTTTTGAAATTTCTGAATGATTGGCAACCCAAATCTGGATGAGGTGGACAGAATAGTGTAGTGCTCAGCGTAGACAACAGTACAAATGTAAAGGTACCGTCACACAGGGAGATATCGCCGGCGATGTTGCCGGCGATCGCGGGAGCGCGCATCCCTGGCAACATCGCCAGGGAGATGTCACACGGAGCAACTTGCCGGCAATTTCGTCAGCTAGTTGCCTCGGCTATCGCTCGCTGGGTTACCCAGCAACCCAGCGAGCGGTAATCCGCAATGTTGGAGATAGGCGGAATCGCCCGCAACATTGCAGGTTGCCGCGTTACACAGGGCGATCAGCCATGATCGCCTGACCAACATCGCCAGGTCTCCCAACATTGTTGGGAAACCTGGCGATGTGACTCAGGCGATTTTTCGCCTGATTATCGCCCTGTCACACGAGGCAACTCTCCGGCGATGTCGCCGCAACCTGGCCACGCCCCTCAGTTGCCGGCAACATCGCCGGCGATATCTCCCTGTGTGACGGTACCTTGCCGCCCTGTGTAACGCGGCAACCTGCAATGTTGTGGGCGATTCCGCCTATCTCCAACATTGCGAGCGATAGCCGTGGCAACTAGCCGGCGACATCGCCGGCAAGTTGCTCAGTCTGACATCTCCCCGGCGATGTTGTCAGGGATGCGCACTCCCGCGATCGCCGGCAACATCGCCGGCGATATCTCCCTGTGTGACGGTACCTTAAGAGAGGCCCCACTTTGAGAATACATAGATGATAAAGAGCCTAAGAGCAATTTTTTTGCCTTAATTGGGGGCTTTCACACTAGCGGTTTTGTCGTCCAGCACAAACTGCATTCGACCGCATTTGACCGTATCCAATTTAAATTGGAAAATCTGATGCACCCAGAGATGACCACACCAGTATTATAACGGATCCAATAGCTGGTTCCTGAATAATACTGGTGCAGTCATCTCCGGTTGCATCAGGTTTTTGTCTTATTTATTCCGGATCTTTCAAAAGATAGATATAGATAGAGCTTTCCAATCTCCAACTCTCCCGTTGCTTGCTTCTGGGTCCACCCATTAAGCTTCATGAATATTCACTGCACTGAATTGCAACAGATGCTAACTCTCTGCTTCTAATGAATGTGCCAATTTCTGTGGCGGCTGCGGGCTGCCATTCTATAGCGTGGAGGGGGGGGGCAATAACTATGGACCTCACGAAGCTGAGAATACTAGCCCTCAACTCCTAGTTTTACCTTGGTTGGCAATTAAGATAAAGCGAAGCCCACACATTATTTTAATTATTTAAAAAAAAATTTTTAAATGGTCTCCCCTGTACTTTTCATTGCCAGCCAAGGTAAAACTAGGCAGCTGGGGATGGCAGCCCTTAGCTGTCTGCTTTATCTGTGCTGAGAATGAAAAATACGAGGATCCCTTACATATTTTTTTCAGTTACTTATTTATTTTACACACATATGATGGCAGGTTGGTTGCCATATACTAATGTATATGGCAACCAAGTGCATACATTGTTACAAATTGTGGGGGCACAGTCTAAGTGCAACAGTCAATCACAGATGCTCTCACAGAGAGAGAGCATCTGTGATTGGTCATTGCAGTTCAGTGCAGTGAATATTCATGAAGCTTAATGGGCAGCCCCAGACAATCCAATTAGCTTAATTTTCATCTGTCACTAAACCTAAGCTGGACAAAAAGAAGTTGAACAAAGCTACCCAGCAGACTCCTCCACCATGACAGGCTTGTGTTTTGAACAATGTTTTTTCCTAAACACCACAGTATTTCAGAATAAAACGCAGCTTCCTTCAATTGCTGTATGTTAGGCTGCTCGTGGTTCAGGCAGCTTGAAATGCCTGACAGGTTCCCTTTAACTGACTACATATCCCCATAATTTACAATATCATCAACATATTACTTATGTAGACTTACAGTATCAGAATTTCTATACACACGCACTTGTCACACTTCAATAGTGGACAATGGCTCATTGGCTGGTGAGGCACAAGTACCTGACAGAATGGTAGGTGAGAATCACACCTGGATTGGGGCAGCATAGAAAACTGGGATAGGATGGAGAACTGTACTGTACATCACTAGCAGACGTTTTGACTGCTGTGCAATGGCTCCTGAGGACCTAATTGCCCATATGAATAGCAAAGAGGCATATTGGGGCAGCTTCTTTATCCAGCTCTTGCCTAGTACACATGGGCACCCTCTGCTGTTTCTGATGCTGCAGGTTACCAGATGTCAGTGAGACAAAAAGAATAATATACAGACAAGTATGATGACACCAAAAGTAGTCAGGGGCTCAGGGATGGCCAAGAAGGAAGCTCATTGTATATTACAACGTATATACACGTGTAAATACAGGTCCAGAAATATTTGGATAGTGACAAGTTTTGGAAGTTTAGCTGTTTGCCAAAACATATTCAGACACTCAGCTTTAGACTTTGCTCACACAGTCAAAGATTCCTTCATGTGAGACAACAGGGCCAGTTATGTTGCAAATGACACCAGGACCTAGTGTTTCCAATAACACATCGGATAGCACACATCCAATATATGCGTTCGTGTGAGCAAACCCTTAATTTAAGAGTATTCACAACCTCAAGGGAGAAATACAGCTCTTTAGTATGTAGTCTTTTCTTTTTAAGGGGACAAAAGGTAACAATTGTCTACAAATATGAAGATTTTTCCAGTATCTGGTTTGTGAATGGGTGCATTTAACTAATTTTGAGCTTCTGAATTCACTGGTGCCATCAGATTCTTTCTATCATGTCACATTGAATAGATACACAATTATCAAAGACAATAAGGACACATTGACAAAATTGACCATTACTTTCAGCTACTAGAAAGCACAATAATGCTCATGCATGAAATTATATGTCGTATATATTGACTATTCTATAAACTAACAAACCAAGGAATACCTCAAACATATTAATACAAGTATTTACAAAGTTCACAGTTAATTTTCTTTGGCAAACTATGATGAGGATGCTTTTCTTTTGAAAGGTGTTTCATTAGTCTCTCTCAAGAGAAGCCAACAATAATCACTCATCAGAGTCCCTGGGTTACTGGTAACATTGCTCCATGGCAAGAATGTCTTGGTTAAAGCGTTCACCTTGTTCATCACTCACAGAACACAAGTTCTCAGCAAAAAAGTCAAGGCGGGAATGTAAAATGTAAATTTTCAAAGACATTCTGAATGTTCTCGTAGATTTCCAGTAGATCAGTGACTATGGAAACATAGTCATCATCTCTTCTGTTACCCAAAAAGTCATGAACAATTGCTTTGAAAGAGGACCAGGCTACCTCTCATAGTCAACAACCTTAAACTACCAATACCTTGGAATCTGTTGACTGTATTGGTCCCTTTACAGGCGGCCACAGGAAGGTAGACACTGGCAGGCATCGGACACAATTGTGCCTGATGCCTTGAAAAGACCATGATGTGGCGGCGTGTAATTCAGGACTTTCCTTCCTTCAGGGAAGACACAGGAAGGAAAGTCCTGAATTACACGCCGCCACATCGTGGTCTTTTCAAGGCAACAGGCACAATTGTGTCCGATGCCTGTCTGTGTCTACCTTCCTGTGGCCGCGTGTAAAGGGACCATATGATGTCTTCCACTGCATTTCACATCCAAATAATTATATCAAACCATTAAAATTAACATAGAAATTGATCTTACCATTTTAAACAGACGATATGAGAGAGATTAAAAATATATTATATATTTCACAATATCTCAAAAACCTTTTGTGACACAACATTTCTGAAGCTAGATTCAGATTCTGTACGCAAAAATACACACAACCTGTACCAGAATAATAGGAATAGGAAAGTATGGAGAAGGCTTGGAATGGTTCATGACCCAAAGCATACTATATCATTTGTAAAACAGTGGAGGCAATGTGATGTCCAGGCATGCATTGCTTCCAATGGCCCTGGGTCACCAGTGTTTATTGATGATGTTACTGTAGACAAGAGCAGATGAATTCTGAATTGTACAGGATGATACTTTATTATCAGATTTAACCAAATGTAGCAAGGTTGATTAGACGGCGCTTCACAATACAAAACCTAATGGAAAGCAACTCAGGAGTTGTTTAAGACAAAAAAATGGAATATTCTGCAATGACCAAGTCAATCACAAGATCTTAACCCATCTCATCAAGCATGCATTTCACATGCATAAGACAAAACTTAAGGTACAAAGATCCACACACAAGCAGCAACTGAATTGAGCTGCAGTAACGGCCTGGCAAAGCATCCCAAAGTAGGAAACCCAGTATTTGGTGACATCTATGGCTTCCATAGTTAGAAGGGATTCTTCACAAATTATTAAATAATAACTTTCTATTTATGGTAATCTTGTCCAATTACTTTTGAACTTCTGAAAAATAGTTGCAATTTCTAAAAGTTTCACAGACATTTTGGTGTAACCCCTATAATTAGACCTGAATGTCTACGATAGCATTTCAGTTGTTTCATTTCGAATAAGAAATATTTGCACGCAGAGTCAAATCATGAAGATTTTGTCACTGTCCAAATATTTCTGGACATAACTGATTATATTTGGATACTCTCGTATATACCCACAACAGTTTATCCATGGCCCAGTGGTCACACATTGTGTGAACAGTCTTTTCCTCTCGAGACCTTCAGGACCATTTTCTTTCCCATTCCCTTGCATGACTTTGGTGCGCATGTGGTAAAGTAACCGGAGGCTCCATCATATGGGACATTCACCAGAAGGTGATCACTAAGATATCACATTTGGCTCACAAAGCAGAAAGTAAGTCTTAGGCTGGCTTCACACTTGCAGATGCATCTGCAGCGTTTTGCAGATGCATCTGCAAGTATCAGCATGCAGACCGCGGCCGCGGTCTGAAAGCACTCATTCATTCCTATATGTGAAGCGTCCGCAGGCGATGCCTGCTTACAGATCACACACATCCCCGCCCGCACCATGGACGCTACATCTCGCGTCCATGGTGCGGGCGGGAGTGTGTGATCTGTAAGCAGGCATCCGCCTGCGGACGCTTCACATACAGGAATGAATGAGTGCTTTCAGACCGCGGTGCGCCCTATTATAAACATAGGGGCCGCGGTCTGCACGCTGATACTTGCAGATGCATCTGCAAAACGCTGCAGATGTATCTGCAAGTGTGAAGGCAGCCTTATTCTCTCTCTGTGCTGCCTAATGATGAACACTAATAATCATCCTCTTTCACTCATCAGTCTCTTGTATTTTACTTTGCAATGTGGTTTTGGCTTGGCACTTCTGAATAGTATTGTGTGGTACATTTTGGTATTTTGTGCTATGACCGGGTATATTTGTTGGGCACTGCATGATTGTAATCTTTTTTCATCCTAAGGAACTGGAACCTGCATACATTGTCTGGTGAGATCCAAAGTAAAAAGAGATAAGTTTAGGAAGCAGTGGTTTACATTTTCTAATAGTAACTCTAAATTAGCTTTCATGTAAAACATCCTAAACAGATGACTTAACTGTTCATCATCCAAAGGCGTAAGGGTAAACACACGTTAAGTAAAGTGAGAACACCCAGATAAACTAATCTCATTTCTACTCCATTAGTCTCAAGCAAATAAAATACTTATTTACATTCAGTGCCAAACTATAATTGAGAGGAGAACTCAAAAGTCACAGCCTAGTAGGAAAGTGATAATGAATATTAACGCACATTGCACAGTGTAATGTCGCACCTAGGTGCTATACTGCCAAAGAGAAAGCACTAAGGAAGAATGGAGGGCTGACATATTTTAGTGAAAGTGTTATATTTCTGGAAGTCTGTGTGATTCTTTATGTGCTATAACGATATTGATCAACAAGCGAATACCTTTGTTGTTTGTAATGTATTTGAACATGTCACGTTTATTGTATTTATCATGCACTTTTAGCTCCACATACTGGAGTAATGCATGGTCTAGCAGGATAAGGAATTAATTGGGTTTCTATATTTGGACTATCTTGTGTTTAACTCCTTCACCTTCCAATCTGTTTTCACCTTCCAGATTTTACAATTCTAACGAATGTCACTTTATGACATAATAATTCTCAAAAACTTGAACTAAAGATGAGCGATCGTGCTGTCCTTTGCTCAATACTCGAACAAGCATTGGGTTCCTCAGGTACACTTGTTACTTGATTACATACATTGCAGAAGTGAAATAAAGTAAATGAAGTGTTAAAAATAAAAAGAATTCATGCTCACCTCTCCGGCGTGTGTCCCGCACCGTCTCGCTCCTGGTGCTAAAGGATCTGGCGTTGCCTGGCAACCCGATCAGCTGATGCGGTCATATGACCAATCGGCTGATCAGGTTGTCACATGTTGTCACATGACTACGTGGTTTAAATTTTCCGCCCACCGTTCAATTTTGGCGGGCGCGGGATTTAAACCGCTCAGCTGATGCGGTCTCATGACTGCATGACGGCATCAGCTGAGTAGTTTAAAACCCGCGCCTGATGATCAATTTTGATCAAAATTGATCAGCAGGCAGGAGATATAAACCACGCGGTCATGTGACAACCCGATCAGCTGATCGGTCATATGACCGCATCAGCTGATCGGGTTGCCAGGCAACACCAGGTCCTTAAGCCCCTGGAGCGGGATGGCACGGGACACACTCCGGAGAGATGAGCATGAATTCTTTTTATTTTTAACCCTTCATTTACTTTATTTCACTTCCGCAATGTAATGATATACATTGCGGAAGTGAAATTAAAGTGGAATAGAGCAATTTTAGTGTACTGAGCATGCTCAGTACACTAAAATCGGGTCCGGGAAACAATCTGATGTTTTCTCGGACCTGGGCTCCATAGGCCCCCATGTTAATGGCCACGGATCGGTTCGGGTCCGCTGTGCCCAAAATTGAAGCAGTCTCCGATTTTGGGTACAGGAAAAAATCGGACACAAATCGGATGCCATTAAGGGCAAATCCGATCCAACCTGTGCCCATAGGGATACATGGGGACCTAATTGAATTCGTGGCTGTCCGTTTTACAGTACTGCTCAGCAATACGATGAGATTTGGGAGGGAAGGAGCGCTATTTGACCATTGGAGAACAAATTTTCATACAGTAGTTTGCAGCCTCCATATATAGAGGCCCTAAGTGCTATAGGAGCATAATCTCCCCACAAGTGACCCCATTTGGGGAATTCATTTACAGGTGTAGTGTAATTTTAACTCCATGGGTGTTTTCCAAAAACAAACAAGCAGTTGAAGTTACTGATTAAAAATTGCAAATGCACCATTGTAGTGCTAAACATCAAAAGAGAAAATACGATCAAACGCCCAAATATATAAAGCAGTAAAAAGATTTTATTAATCACATAAATGGACATAGGGTAGGTGAAGGTCAACAATACAACAAATGTATATTTTTGATGATGGCGAATCAACACAGTCCCAATCATCAAAATATACAATTTTTGTATTGTTGTATATTTGTGCGTTTGATCATATTTTGTTGTTTATACAATTTTATTGTGATGTGCCCTTCATATGTAGTCTTGAGAATATATATTCTCAAAAAATGAGAAATAGATATATATCCCTTTCAATATACTATATATCATTAATATAATCTATGATGAATAGACTGATGTTCATTGTATACATTGTAGTGTCAACTACACTGAAATGCCCAGTACATTGTGCAAGCTGGGAGAAGGGGAAAGGAAGTGATGCCTCACCGCAATACGAACCGAACACAAGTGCCAAGAATCAAGTGGCTGGAACCACTGAAGTCACGGAGAAAAAGAAAAAATTCTGGGACCAGGCTTTTCAATCCTTAAAGTCCAATCTTGATTGTGTAAAATGTAATAAAATGATCTGGATATGGGGGACACAGACCCTAACTTCTGACACGTTTTGTACAAGAGTTCCTAATCATAGACCTATTAAAATCTAAATTTTTCCAAGTACATTTTGCCCAGCTTGTGCTTCTGGAGACATAGACCCCGTGAATTATATTGGCTTATAATGCTACAGTGGTAACAAACATATGGACCCTAGCTGTGGTTTAGTTAGACTGTGGGGCTCAGAAGGGAGGGGAACATTTTGACTTGGGAGCACAAATCTTGCTGGATTTCTTTTAGTGGGCCATAAGCCATTTCTCTTTTCCAGAGCTTTTCTGTTACCACTAATGTGGAAACCCCATATATTTCCTGTACCAGATGACAGACCTTAGTAGGGACTTGTTTTTTGGGGTGATTGAGTTGAAGCTTTTATTGAGACACTATACATAACATTTTGTACCACATTTATCCTGTACTTTTCGCTGAGCACTTACATTACAGTTTCCATCTAAGTCTCTTAACCATGTGAATCAAATGAATAACCCAATGGATCATTCACTATAATGAGGCAACAGAATGACTCTGGACTCCATCTAGCCTCTGTTCAGTGGTGTCCATCTTTTCAGGAGTGAACAAAACTGTGGTTGACAGCACTTATATGCACTTATACTTCTTTTAGCACTTATATGCACGCTTAAAAAGATAGACACCGCCGCACCAAAGGCCAGAGAGAGTCCAAAATGCCTCCTCCTGCCTTATTATAGTGAATATTCCATCGAAGTTCTATCTGAGTCACGTATTTCTAAGATTTCCATGGAAACACTGGTGTAAGCGCTCAGTGGGAGTGCAGGATAAATGTGAGCAACGTCTTATTGCGATCATTGGGACATAGAATAAACAAATCAACAGCAGGTAAAGATTGGTTTTATATATATTTTATGTTGTTCCTCATGCAGTATAAGATGTTTTTATTATTCAGGTCACGGTGTTACAGCAGTATCATTTTTTTTATATTTTGCAGTTTTTACACACTAAAAACTATTTTATAAAAAAAATAATTGTTTTTACATCACCATGTTTTGAGAGCTTGTTTATTTTTGGTACAATTTAATTCACATAACTTTTTTGATTGCTTTCTGGTCCAATTTTTGGCAGGCAGAATGAACAAAAACAAGGAATTAAGGAATATTATTATTATTATTATTTATCGGTCTTCAGCTTGATCTCAACAAGTGACTTGATGGATGAGCATTCTATAACAATATCGCTCTTGCATGAGCCTAGAGAGTCCACAAGGGTCTTCTCTACCAATATTTTGACAGTATAAAGCCATTGGGTTGCTGATTTTCCTGTTCGTTTGTACCTTTTATTCATTCTACCAAAATGATCTTTTCTAATAATTTTTCTCTTCGTATGAGGGTCGAAAGTAGGTAAGTCATAGCTTGGTGATCCTTGCTTCAAGTGACATGTCTGGCTTGATTTGTTTCAACATGGATTTGTTTGTTCTACTTGCCAACCATTGTATTGATAATATCCCTTTCCAGCACTACTTTTTTTGTTTATTTTTGTTTTAACATACTGTAAATATGCTCATTTATTGGTATAGTATTGTTTCTCATTTTTATTCATTTGGGAATTTTTATTTTAATTTACAATTTTTTATTTTAATTTACAATTTTTTTTAACTTTTTTACTTATGGCCACTTTACACGTTCCAACGTCGGTCCGATGTTGGATCCGACGCCATGGGAGCGCGCTTTTTTGGGCCAGATTTCCAAGAACGCATCGGAGATTTACACAGCATGATATCGGCAGACAACGCCTGTACGATGTGTCCGCCCCCTTGTACGGCCGACCCAGGAACGACCATTTAACATGGGACAGGATAGGGGAAGTTGTACACCACATCGTAGTTGGGTGTTTACACAGCACGATCCTGCCACAACGCCCATCCAATATCGGGCCGTTGGAGAGCAGGCTCATTTGATCCTCGATATCGTTTTGGCATCGCTCGTGCATCCTATTGGGCGTTTATACCATACAACGCACGAACGATATCAGGGACAACGCACGACCCACGTGACTTTTGGTAGGAGTTGGACGCCGATATCGCGATGTGTAAACCCATCATTAGTCCCTCTATGCGACTTCAACTTTTATTAGTCTGATCGTTGGTATAATGTATCACAATGCAAATACATTGCAGTACATTACACCCGTCAGTGTTACACTGACAGAACGCCTTTTACACCATGTTTGTGGCAAGGTTTAGTCAGCAAACCCGGAGGTCATTATTTGACCTTGTATTGTCATGGCAATGATCATCAGGCCACGATTTTATCTCAGGGATGCTAATCAGGTGAGAGACAGAGTGCACTCCCTCTCCCAAGCTCCTAAATGCTGCAATACATATTGATCTCACCATTTAAACAGCTAGATGCGGCTGTGGCATCCGGAGCTCATCTATCACTTATGCTGAGCTCCCTGTGGTGATCATGCAGGCACAGCTTTTGCTTACATCATAAGTCATGAACCCTATCCTGACCAAGGCATAAGCTTACCTCAAAGGTCGTAAAGTGCTTAAAAAGAAATTGTGAGCACAATTTTGTAACAAAGTATAGGCACGGCTGTAATGACGTTATAATACTAATTAAATCGATACATTTGGTGACGAAACTGCTTTTCTTTCTGCAATCAGCATTTGAACTTTTCTGCTAATTAGATTTCAATGCACTGAGGATGTACTATACACTGGATCTTTTCCTCCCTGTCTGTGATTCCCCAGCGCCTCTGCCTCCATCTTTGAATGACAGGTCACTGATGAGATTTCAAACAGAGGAGGCAGGTCATTCAGAGATCAGAGGGCAGGCACGGGTGCTGAGAAATCACAGACAGGGAGGAGAAGACCCAGTGTACAGTCGGACCTCTGCGCACCCAAATCCAAATAACAGAAAACTTCAAAAGATTATTAAAGAAAACCACAAAGTGTATTTCTTCACCAAAGGTATCAGTTTAATTGGTATTACAGCATCCCTGTCTATACTTTATATTGCAAAATTGGGCTCATAGGTTCTCTTTAAACACAAGATTTCTTAATATAGTAACCCCATTAATTCTTTATCCTGCCAGACCATGCATCACTCCGGTACGAGGAACTGAAAGTGCATAATAACATCTTTTCATGATATTTAACTTGAGTCATCAGCTGTTCATACAGTAGCTCCTCTGTGGAGCGCTGACCAGTACTTGCTTTGACAGAATAGCTCTTTCTCTTATTATAGTGATTGAAGCTTACAAATATATCAATACCGTAGACATCATATTAGTCAAAGCAAACTCTTTGTAGTAACAAGTAGAGACATGTATACAACAAATACTTTGTATACAGGAACATCTATATAAACAGTGACAGAGTAATACAGTATATATATATATATATATATATATATATATATATTCATATTTGTGCCTTGGGATGTTTGTATTTGATTGCTTTAGATTTCTGAGCAGCAAAGCAATTGAACACATGCTGTGAAATAGTACTTGTTTCCTGTGGTTATAAACAGCAGTTTTGGGTTTTGCTAGATGAGCTTCTGCTGTATGTGAATCTTTCAGACACATGGATATACTCACACAGAAAGCCATCCACTCTACATTGCCTGGGGGCTTTGAAGCCTCTTTTGCTTTTGGCATGTTTTAAGTAACGTAGTGAGCTTTAATACTCAAACATCTCCTGAGCTCCATTCAAGCCCAGACTTCTCTGTAGAACAGACCTATTTAGGCTCTAAACACTTGCAGTATGCTATGTTTAATTGAAATAAAGCCATTCGAAGAACAACATAGTGCTATACAAAGTAATAGGAATACCAGAGGATAATATACATCTTTCTGACAGCTGTTGACAGAACATTAAGCTTTTACAGAGTAAAAAAAAAAGATCTCATGAAAGATAATTCCTTGAACATTCCCTTCTGTCAAGTTGTTCTTCCCATAGCCATTAGTTATACCTGTTCTAGAAGAGCTTGGTAACAACAAACAATATAAGGCTGCTTTCACATGGCGTTCTGCTGCACATTCAGGGTCCCATCGGAGCTTACGTCTGAAAACGGGCTTTCTGACATATGCACCGATGGTGCCATTTTCTTTAATGGTGTAGACGAAGTCAACGTGTGCTCTGTCTTGCTCCATCTTTAGGAGTATACGTTTTCTGCAGGTGGACACCCAAATGCAATCTGATGCATTCAAGTGTCTACCTGCAGAAAACGTATACTCCTAAAGATGGAGCAAGACAGAGCACACGTTGACTCCGTCTACACCATTAAAGACAATGGCACCATCGGTGCATACGTCCAAAGCCCGTCTTCAGATGTAATCCCCAACGGGACCACTGAATGTGCAGCAGAACGCCATGTGAAAGCAGCCTAACTGGCATTACAGTTCTAGGAGACTATATTGCTTAGCTATGTAGCGATTCATTTTCTCACTACTAAGAAAGCTTGGTGATATAAACTATGCAACAACAAAAAAAAATTAAATTAAGCCAATGGTGAAGACGTATAAGACTTGATTTTTAATGAATCCAAAGTTACAAAAATACAAATCACACAGAAACACCTGTAAAAACTGACGCGTTTCGGAGATGCAGACCAAAATCTAGAAGCTATTGGATATTCTAGATTGATAGATTCTAGATAACTTCTGATAAGGCTGTCTAGTTAAAAATGCCAACAGTTTCCAAGAATTTTATGGTATTTGTAAGTTTATAAACTGTGTTTTTTTCATACATTAAACATTTCCAAGGTGAAAGAGCTTAGTTTCCTCGCTCATAGAAAATTGAAAATGCCAATGTCATCGTTTTTAATCTTGATATTCCCAAGGCAGCAGCTTTCGGTGACAATCAGAAATACTCACACTGAGGAAATCTATTGCAGAAATGTCAGCAATTGTCCCATTCATCTGGATGTGAGATTGAGAACCGCAGCGTCAAATGTATAGGACATAGAAGGTCCCTATTCTCCCATCAGTTTCAGATTTCCCTGTTGAGTGAAGTGTGAATGGCTGCTGCCAGTAACAGATCACATGAACCAGGTGCCAAATATAAGCATTTTATGAGAAGCTGTCAAACTAGCAGTCAGAAATAACAAATCTGTCAATTGAGGTCACGTGGATATTTTTGTGTCATCTTACAATCAATGTAGATAATCATCTTACAATGAACCTGATTGACTGTAATTTACAAATCCACATCACAAATTCACAACTGATATGCGAAAATGTTTATCATGATACATCACATCATAAAGCTAAATTGTTTCTTGACTCTGCAAGAAAAGGTCAAAAATGATCATATTTAGCACTTTTCAGTTCGATTTGGTATCAGATCTAAAAATTCTTGGAGATGTCTCGAATGAGATGGAAAATTGCATAAGTGCCAACCTACAGTCAACCTGGAAGGTATGAGATATAATTAAGTGAAATTAATTAAATATTTTATAGATATAATATATATAAATTTTTTTTGTATGCCAAGCTCTTCTGATGATGTGTAACTTGGCACAAGGCTCCTCTATATGTGCAGAATACATATTATAGTGATGAAATAATTCAGAAGGAAGATTGGAAAGTTCTGCCATTCCAGATCGCCCCCTTCCTGCAGGTTCCTAGAAGTAAAACGTGTACTTACTATGAGAGGAGCAGCACCCAGGTTCCTTCCTCGGACCTCAGGCTAGGGTGAACTTAAGATCCATACTGGGTCATACTGAGCCCAGGGTGTTTGCTAGTCAACAGCAGGACAGCTGGCATCTCAGCAGCTTGTGGATCTCACATATATTCCCAGCCCTTCAATAGAGGGTTTTCTTATAGAGTAAGGCACACCAGATATTTTACAGTCCTCCTCCTAACTGATCATTTATAAGTAACATCCCTCTATGTATGAAGTTAGGAGCTGAGTGAGAAGTTGGTGAGTGGCTTCTGAATGGAGGATGGAGTGCATCATCTCAGGAGGAGCTCTGAAAGGATCTCCCACCCCTCTCACCACCCTCTGTGTCCCCTCATGTCTCCTTCTCCTCCCTGAAGCCATCAGCTACTTCTTCTCCACACCCATCCTGCTTTCACCCCCTCCTCCATAGAAGTAGCAGCAGCAGCACCACCTCCTTCCCTCTCCCCTTCCTTCTCCAGGGATCCTTATGAACAACGACCTCTCTGTTAGCTTTGTCTCAGAGCAGCACCAAGCGTTCACTGCTTGACTATTCCGCACTTTTACTTTAATACAAGTCATTTCGTTCTGTCACTCGTTATTTCACTCACATGCTTTTCTTGCAAATGATTATTTACTGCTGTCCCCACAGCCTTGTTAAAATAAGGGCTGCCTGCTGTAAATAGCATGCATGCTTCCTTGAGAGCTCACATCTGCCTTGTGATGGCCCAATGAACCACTTCCAAGTTGTTGCAACCTTTGCTTTATTGATGATGGACAGCACTAGTGATGTGTGTGTAGTTTGGTATTCAGGTTCAGATAAGTCTAATTAAATACTTTTTAGTACAAGGAGGATAGGGCTCACCACGTATCACGGCAGGGTTTCCTGCAACTGATGGGTGCCACTACCAATTGGTGTAGACAAATCATATACTTTGGAAGGTAGACAACACTGGCACTTTTCCAATCTGTAAAATTCAGTTGCAGCATAGAAGTAGGAGGAATACAGCTCACCGCTAGTGATGAGCAAGCGTAATCGTTACTATTCAATACTCACCTGGATAGTACGGTATTTGTGTTACTCGGCGAGTATCGCTGGTGTTCGTGAATGATATGTCGATTGTTATCGATCTGACACAAATTGACAGCTCCCTTCAGTAAACAATGTGAACTGGCACCTCAGGGGGAGCAGATTGAATGTTCGGCTCACTCTGGGGGGCACAGCAAGGTGTTTTATGCAGTAGAAATGTAAAAAAGCCCACTCTCCTGACCTGTCCCGAAAAGATTCATTTTATAGCTGGATATGTGTGGGTGGAGCCAATCACGAATTGATTATCATTAGACTCGCTATTCAGTCGAATGTGTGAGTATTAAAAATTACTCGTTACGAGTATAGAGAATGCGATTATTTCGCTATTCGCTCATCACTAAACACCACGCCTCCTGGATGTAATCACGGCGGGGTTTCCTGCAGAAGTTCGATGCCTGTTATTTTAATGTAATCCTTATTTTAAAATATTGATAATAAACTGAATTTTACTGATTGGAAAAGTATCAGAGTTACAAAATCTAACTTCCTTGGAAATCAAATACTTTCTTAATAATGGGATATTTGGCCCAAATCTTGACCATAATGCAAGTCAATGGTGGACTCACTTACTGTATTTGTTTGGGAATCTTATACACAAATAGTATTTGTATAAAAGATTCCCCACACAAGTGTCCTAGTTCCCCGTTTACTTGCATTATGCTCACTATTGAGGATGAATATCCAAATGGTAAAAAGTATTTGATTAGACGTATCTGAACCTGAATATCAAATTAATTGTTCACCACTAGACTGTACAAGATAGAAATATTATGTACAGCTATGTTTGAGTGGCTCAACAAATGCGAACAATTTGCTAAAAATTCGGTAATTTGAGGTTATGTTCGATAACTGTTGACCAAAAGCATTACTAACTTTTCACAGTAATGCTTTTGTTCAACGTTAGTTTGAGTCTCAGTGTCTAGGAATAGCGGACGGTGGGAGGGGGCTGGGGAGAGGTCTGTGGTCAAATAAGTGCAGATCTCCATTTTTTCCCGCACTTAGTGTGGGTGGTCCGGTCTATCAGCTAATCAGCATGCATAGAGAAAAGTGCACTTTTTGCACACAAGGGCTTGTGTCATTGGTTGGGTATGTCACATGCCCTTGCCATATAAGAGCCAGCCATTTTTCCTCTTCGCTATTTTCTCAGTGTTGGAGCTCAGTGTCAGCCGCCGCCGCCGATGCTACTGTGCGCGTTACAGAGAAAGATAGATAGAGATTCCATTCCGAGTTACATAGAGAGATAGATAGTAGGTTTAGGGACTCCTTCCAAAAACAACCCTTTTTAGGGCTTAAAAGCAGTGTTTGTCAGGCAGGTGTGTACCAGTGCTGTGTTGAAATCTATGTAGATCCTGTGCTTTGCAAGCGTTTTTACAGCATCTGGCCAAATCTAGCCAAGCAAATCCTTTTTTGCTAGTAGCACTGTTTGCCAGGCAGGTGTGTTGCACTGCTGTGTAGAAAGCTACATCTCCCGTGTTTGCAAGCCTTTTTTTACTACGTCTGGCCAAATGTAGCTAAGCAAATTCTTTTTGGTTAGTAGCACTGTTTGACAGACAGGTGTGTAGCACTGCTATGTAGAAAGCTACACCTACTGTGTTTGCAAGCCTTTTTTACTGCATCTGGCCAAATCTAGCCAAGCAAATCCTTTTTGGGTAGTAGCACTGTGTGCCAGGCAGGTGTGTAGCACTGCTGTGTAGAAAGCTACACCTCCTGTGTTTGCAAGCCTTTTTTACTGCATCTGACCAAATCTAGCCAAGCAAATCCTTTTTGGGGAGTAGCATTGTGTGCCAGGCAGGTGTGTAGCACTGCTGTGTAGAAAGCTACATCTCCTGTGCTTGAAAAGCCCTTTTTTCACTGCATTTGGCCAAATCTAGCCAAGCAAATCCTTTTTAGCTAGTAGCACCATTTGGATAGACAGCTGTGGTCCAGTGTTCTGTTGAAATCTACCGCCATACAGTTCAGAAAACCCTTTTGTATTGCATCTGCCCAAACCTAGTTAGCAAAATCTACTTAGGGTAGTACCACTGTTTGGCTAGGTAGCTGTGGTCCAGTGTTCTGTTGAAATATACGGCTATACAGTCCAGAAAACCATTTTGTATTGCATCTGCCCAAACCTAGATACCAAAATCTATTTAGGGTAGTACCAGTGTTTGCCCACTCAGCTCTGCTGGTATAACATCCACAGTTTTTTGTGCCTACAACTGAGTTCCCAGTCAGTTACCCTCAAATATAAATGGTAAAAGTTCTGCTGATAGTGGAAAGGGGAATAGGCATGTTGCAAAGGGTAAAAATCTTTGTGTCCGTGGGGTAGGTGCTAAAGTAACAGAAACATCTGCTGAACAAATACCGTCTACAAGACAAATTAAAATGTCTATTTCTTTTCGTGGACGATCTGCTATCATCCCTTTCTTACGCAGCAGAGCATCGCTAAAACGTGTAGATGATGCTCAAAAAGAGCAGGTGCTGCAATGGATATCAAGTGATCGATGAAGTGGGCTCTCTTCCACCTCAACTTCAACATCACAAACTCTCCAGTCCTCAGAGGTGTCACCCCAATCGCACTTGCTTCCTCACAGCTCACAAGTCTCCAGCCACCCTAATGCCTATGGGTTAACACAGATGGGTGAGTATGCAGAGCTGTTCACTCATACTATAGCCTGGGTATCAGAGGTCTTCTCCAAAGCTTCAGTGAGTCAAGACGAGGAAATGATCTGCTCCAATGCCCAAAATCTTTGTGAGTCGGATCCAGGCCCAGATGAAGAAGGGTCCAAGCATAATGTAGACCCTCATTCCCAAACTGTAAACCCTGGTGCAGCATGTTATGATGTGTAGCCTGGGCCAACGAGATCCAGAGGTGGGGCAAATCACACTGCTGGAGTAGTCTCAGATCAAGGACCTCTGCACCCTTCTGCAGAGTTTTGAAATGGCTACTAAGATGTTTAGCGCTGATGATGCCATTATCAGCATGACTATTCCGGTCATCTACATGCTGGAGCACACTTTGACCAGTATTCAGAGTCAAGTGGTAACATAGTAACATAGTAACATAGTTTTTAAGGTTGAAGGAAGACTTTAAGTCCATCTAGTTCAACCCATAGCCTAACATGTTGATCCAGAGGAAGGCAAAAAAAACCCATGTGGCAACACTAAGCTCCACATTGGGGGAAAAAATTCCTTCCTGACTCCAGATACGGCAATCAGACTAGATCCCTGGATCAACGCCCTATCAAAGAATCTAGTATATATAACTGGTAATATTATAGTTTTCAAGAAAGGCATCCAGGCCCTTCTTAAATGTTAGTAGTGAGTCACTCATTACAACAGCATGTGGCAGAGAGTTCCATAGTCTCACTGCTCTTACAGTAAAGAATCCGCGTCTGTGATTATGATTAAACCTTCTTTCCTCCAGACGTAGAGGATGCCCCCTTGTCCCCGTCTCAGGCCTAAGAGTAAAGAGATCATTAGAAAGGTCTCTGTACTGCCCCCTCATATATTTATACATTATTATAAGATCACCCCTAAGCCTTCGTTTTTCCAAGGTAAATAACCCCAAGTTTAATAACCTGTCTTGGTATTGCAGACCCTTTAGTCTTCTAATGACTTTTGTCGCTCTTCTCTGGACCCGCTCTAGTTCAGCTATGTCTTTCTTATACACCGGAGACCAGAATTGTACACAGTATTCTAAGTGTGGTCGCACTAGTGACTTGTATAGAGGTAAAATTATGTTCTCCTCATGAGCATCTATGCCTCTTTTAATGCATCCCATTATTTTATTTGCCTTTGCAGCAGCTGCCTGACACTGGCCACTAAATGTGAGTTTATCATCTATCCATACACCCAGGTCTTTTTCAGTGACAGTTTTGCCCAGTGTTTTACAATTAAGCACATAATTATACCTTTTGTTTCCTCTGCCCAAGTGCATGACTTTACATTTATCCCCATTAAAGCGCATTTGCCATTTAGCCGCCCAAGCTTCTAGTTTACATAAATCCTCCTGTAATATAGAATTGTCCTCCTCTGTATTGATTACCCTGCAGAGTTTAGTGTCATCTGCAAATATTGAGATTCCACTCTGTATGCCCCCTACAAGGTCATTAATAAATATATTAAATAGAAGCGGGCCCAACACTGACCCCTGTGGTACCCCACTGTTAACTGCGACCCATTCTGAGTGTGTTCCATTAATAACCACCCTTTGTTTCCTATCACTAAGCCAGTTCTCAACCCACTTACACATATTTTCCCCTATCCCCATTGCCCTCATTTTATGTATCAACCTTTTGTGTGGCACCGTATCAAAAGCTTTTGAAAAATCCATATACACCACATCCACTGCATTTCCTTGGTCCAGTCCAGAACTTACTTCTTCATAGAAGCTTATTAGATTAGTTTGACAGGAACGGTCCCTCGTAAAACCATGTTGATAATGGGTCATGAGGTTATTTTTCTTCAGATACTCCAGTATAGCATCTCTTAGAAAACCCTCTAGGATTTTACCCACAGTAGAGGTTAAGCTTACTGGCCTATAATTTCCAAGATCAGTTTTTGTCCTCTTTTTGAATATTGGCACCACATTTGCTATACGCCAGTCCTGTGGTACAAACCCTGTTATTATGGAATCTTTAAATATTAAAAATAATGGTCTATCTATGACAGTACTTAATTCCTGCAGCACTCTGGGGTGTATCCCATCCGGGCCCGGGGATTTGTCAATTTTAGTGATTTTTAGACGATGCCGTACTTCCTCTTGGGTTAAGCAGGTGACATTTAATTGAGACTTTTTGTTATCACTGATCATATTGTCTGTCATGGGATTTTCTTGTGTAAATACTGTTGAAAAAAAGTCATTTAGCATATTGGCTTTTTCCTCATCCTCATCCACCATTTCACCCAGACTATTTTTAAAGGGGCCAACACCATCATTTTTTAGTTTCTTACTATTTATGTAGTTAAAAAATATTTTGGGATTCTTTTTACTTTCTCTGGCAATGAGTCTCTCTGTCTCAATCTTTGCTGCCTTGATTTGCTTTTTACAAATGTTATTTAATTTTCTGTATTTATTTAATGCCTCATCACTACCTACTTGCTTTAATTCCCTAAATGCTTTCTTTTTGTCACATATTGCACTTCTTACCGCTTTATTTAGCCATAGTGGTTTCCTCCTATTTCTAGCATGCTTATTCCCATAGGGTATATATTGTGCACATGTCCTATTCAGGATGCGAATAAACATCTCCCATTTGTGTTGTGTACTTTTATGTCTCAGGACATCGTCCCAGTTTATTGCACTAAGATCATCTCTCAACCGTTGGAAATTTGCCTTCCTGAAGTTTAGTGTCCTTGTGGCCCCTTTACTACACGTCTTAGTAAAGGATACTTGAAAGCTTATTAAGTCATGATCACTATTACCCAAGTGACCTCCAACCCGTATATTTGATATGCGGTCTGGCCTGTTGGTTAATATTAGGTCCAGCAGTGCCCCCCTTCTTGTTGGGTCCTGAACCAGTTGTGAAAGGTAATTGTCTCTCATAGTTTTCAAAAACTTATTACCTTTGCTGGAACTGCAGGTTTCTGATCCCCAATGTATTTCAGGGTAGTTGAAGTCCCCCATAATAATGACTTCTCCCTGAGTCGCTGCTTCATCTATTTGCTTTATGAGGATATTCTCCTCCACTTCCATTATTGTTGGGGACTTATAACAAACCCCTATCAGTAATTTATTATTTTTTCCCCCTCCCCTTATCTCCACCCACAGGGACTCTACATTTCCATTAGATTCACCTATATTATCACGCAGGATGGGTTTTAAGGATGATTTTACGTATAAACATACACCTCCTCCTCGCCTATTTGTACGGTCATTTCTGAACAGACAATAGCCCTGTAAATTAACAGCCCAGTCATGGCTCTCGTCCAGCCAAGTCTCCGAAATCCCCACCATGTCATAATTATTTTCCAATAAAATCAATTCTAATTCCTCCATTTTGTTGGTGAGGCTTCTGGCATTAGTGAACATGCACTGTATGCATCTCTCTTTACCTCTCTTCCTTCCTACTAGTTTGACTGTTCTAACCCCACCCCCCATGCCACCCCCAATTTTATTACTTGTGCCCAGGTTACTGTTTACACTATCTTCCCCTCCTATACAATGAATACCCTCCCCCCCAATCCCTAGTTTAAACACTCCTCCAACCTTCTAGCCATTTTCTCCCCCAGCACAGCTGCACCCTCCCCATTGAGGTGCAGCCCGTCCCTAGCATAGAACCTGTAGCCAACAGAGAAGTCGGCCCAGTTCTCCAGGAACCCAAACCCCTCCTTCCTACACCAATTCCTGAGCCACTTATTTATCTCCCTAATCTCCCGTTGCCTCTCTGGTGTGGCACGTGGTACAGGCAGTATTTCAGAGAATACTACCTTGGAGGTCCTTGCCTTAAGCTTGCAGCCTAATTCCCTGAAATCATCTTTAAGGACCTTCCACCTACCTCTAACTTTGTCATTTGTGCCAATGTGCACCATGACTGCTGGCTCCTCACCAGCCCCTCCCAGTAATCTGTCAACCCGATCAGCGATGTGCCGGACTCGAGCGCCAGGTAGGCAGCACACTGTTCGACGATCCCTGTCTTTGTGACAGATTGCCCTATCTATTCCCCTAATAATTGAGTCCCCCACTACCAGCACCTGTCTGGCCTGCCCTACTCTCCTGTTTTCCCCCTTACTGGAGCTGACACTCCTCTGGCTTTCAGAGGTCATGCCCTGCTGCAGCAGTGCTATCCCTGAACTCACACCCCCCTCATCTGCCAACATAGCAAATTTATTGGGGTGTGCCAGATCAGGGCTAGCCTCCCTGGCACCCTTCCCTCTACCCCGCCTTCTAACTGTCACCCAGCTGGCTACCTCACGGTCCTGCAGCTCCATACTACCATCCTCCCCCACATCTATCCCATTGAGCAGCTGTTCAGTGAGCAGCAGACTCCTTTCCATATTGTCTATGGATCTCAGCGTTGTCAGTTGTTCATTTAGATCCAGTATCTGGGCTTCCAAATGAACAACGTACTCACATCTCACACAGCAGTATGCACCCTTGACCGGCTGGTCAAGGAATGCATACATGTGGCAAGATGTACACTGGATGGCATTGCCAATCATGGAGCTCATTTCCTAATGGGGATTGCACCAGGCAGAAATGATAAGTAAAAAGAAATGCAAAGTATTAATAAAATACAACCAGCAATTCAGTAAATCCTCCCTTCCAAACTCCCTGGATCCAAAGTCACTGAATCACAAGTCACACACTTACTTCTGTCGCACTTGCGCTCTGTCACACGCAGCTCGTCACTCGCTAGAAACTCAGATATATAGAGGGTTTTTTTTCCCTTAGCAGAAAATCAGCCTGTATCTCAGTGCACTTCCAAAGGACAAGAGGAAGGGGAGGAAGTAGAGGAGGAGGCACATGCGGAAGGAATAACAAGATCTCAAAGGTCTGCATGGTAACAGCCAAACTGTTGATGAAGGTGCAGGAGCCCAGAAAGAAATGGAGGACAAACAGGCAATGAGCATGGACGTCTCATCAGATGAGGGAGAACTTGATCACATTTCTGTTGTGCGAGTTTGGGGGGAGAGGGCAGAGGAAGCAAGCATGAATGTTACCCTGCCACCACCAACACCACAAGGACTTGGGCCTCCCGGACGCACAAGACACAAGTGCCTTCTTGCTGCACTACCTGCAACATGATCTTCGGATTGTTAGAATTCAAAGGAATGCCTACTTCTGGGTTGCCAGACTGTTAGATCCCTGGTACAAGAGTAAATTTGTCCATATGCTTTCTGCCCTGGAAAGGGACGCACGCATGCAGGAGAATCAACAGAAGCTTTTAGACAATTTTAGTACTGCTTTTCCCCAAAACACCAGTGGTGCACATAGTGAATATCACATTTCTACCTTTCCAACTCGGGGAATGTCGATTTGTCATCACTCAAACGTTAACAGTAACAGTCTATCTGGTAACAGCAATTTTGTAGAATCGTTACACCATTTTTTAGACCATCTTTTGCCACGTCAGAAGAGAGAACAAGTCTGACACATAGTGAACGCCTAGAGAGGATGGTACAGGAGTATCTACAGCTGAATATCGATGCCATGACTGTGGAACTGGACCCTTGTGCATTCTAGGCTTCAAAACTAGATAAATGGACTGAGCTCGCCATTCATGTATTGGAGATTTTGTCGTACCCCGCAGCCAGAGTTCTCTCTGAACGCATGTGGCTGTCCTGTGACAGTGTAGACAGACTAACATTTATCAAAATAGTCATGGATCCGCAAGGACTTTTCCACCCCAGTGTCAGTCTGGGGAGACTAAATGCTTGTGTACTTTTCAATGTGCTGAATTAAACTCCCCATTTCAATATTTCAACTCTGGGGCAATTGATGCCACTTTAGCGGTGGCTGTGCCTAATTTTTTTGAAAAGTGGAGACTGTTGTTGGGGTCTCCTTGCTGTTTGTTGCTTAACTTGAGTAGGGATCTCTGAGCTCAATACCTATCCCTGACACTCCTTCCCGTTTCTGAATATTCAACCTTTTTGTCTATCGAACCAGTGATTAACAAATTTGCTGTATTCAAATCCACCAATTTTGGGTGCTTAAAAGCAGTGATTGCTACATCTCCCATAATGTTTGTATAAACTGGTTTTGGACATAAAACCAGGTTTTGGGAAATGTGCTGTATCCACATGAACAGTTTTTGGGCCTTTAAAAGCATTGTTTGGTCAATCTCCCCTGTCCACTAGGCCTATACATGTCACTGACCTACCTGAATAGTTTTTCCTGTAATACTCCACAAAACGTATAGTTGCCCCACCTGTGTGTGGTGGGACATAACAGTGAAGGCAACGCTTGCATGAGCTTTGAGGGTATCCAGCCCATTAAGCCTAAACTGGTCACTGACCTACCTAACTGCTTTTTCTTGTACTATTCCACAAAAAGTACAGTTGTCCCACCTGTGTGTGGCAGGGCATAACACTGAAGGGAGCGCATGCATGAGCTTTCAGTTTATCCACCCCACTAGGCCTAAACATGTCACTGATCTACCTCTCTATTATTTTTTGTAATACTCCACAAAACTTATAGTTGTCCCACCTGCGTGTGGTAGGGCATAACATTGATGGGAGCGCTTGCATGAGCTTTGAGTTTATCCAACCCACTAGGCCTAAACAGGTCACTGGTCTACCTGAATAGTTTTCCCTGTAATACTCCACAAAAGTTATAGTTGTCCCACCTTGTGTGGCAGGGCATAACATTGACGGGAGTGCTTGCATGAGCTTTGAGGGTATCTGGCCCACTAGGTATATACAGGTCACTGACCTTCCTTTTTAGTTTTTCCTGTAATACTCCACAAAATGTATAGTTACTGGCAATGTTTAACCTTGAAATGCTAGGCCAGGTCCTGTTGCAGACCCTGTGCCATGCATGCAGGCTGGGCATTCAACAATTTTTGGCCTGGGACAAGTGATGCCATTTTATTGTGGTCTGACCCTTTGGGAAGAGTGAGGACTCTTGTTGGGGTCCCCTTGCTGTGTGGTACATGATTTGAGCAGGACTCTTTGACTGACATGCCTATACCTGTGTGTTTTCATCCTCCTTTTACTCATGTAGAAAACTACTGCCACTTTTCCCCTGTGACTCATCCATCTGTCAATTCAAAGTCAGTTTAAGTCACCTCTGAAATTTTAGGTGAATGTTAACCACCCTCTATTTTGAAGTGCTTTGGAAGAGTGAGCAGGCTGGCATGGACCGTGTCTCGTGCACCCATGCTACGCCATGAGACTATTTGTACTGTGGGTAGATTGTTGTCACAGTTCCTGGTGTCTGTTGTCTATTCTGAGTAGTTTGGCAGCTTTTAAACACCTTTGAAGGTGTTTTCTATGTGTTTGCAGTTGTCTGCCATTGATTCCAATGGGGTTCGACGGTGTTCAACGAACAATGTGTTGAAGACACCCCAATTCGGAAAATCGAATCTAATTCAAACACTTAGGTGTTGGCTCATCACTACCTATGACTTCACTTGGATCTTGCACAGTGTTGTCTGTTTTCTCTTTCCCTATCATCAGGGTATCCACCAAGTGATTGTAAATGCGATGGTGTGGATTCCTTTAACACACATACATACAATGGGGGAAATAAGTATTTGATCCCTTGCCGATTCTGTAAATTTGCCCACTGACAAAGACATGAACAAACTATAATTTTAAGGGTAGGTTAATTTTAACAATGAGAGATGGAATATCAAAAAAAAAATCCAGAAAATCACATTATCTACATTATATAAATGTGTTTACATAAGTATTTGATCCCCTAGCAACCTAGCTCCTACAGACCAGTTAGGGCTAGGTCTCACATAACAATATTGGTAACGATATCGTCCTATTTGTGACGTAGGAACGATATCCTTAACGATATCGTTGCGTGTGACTGATAGCAGCGATCAGGCCCCTGCTGTGAGGTCGCTGATCGTTGCACAGGGCTCCTGACCATTTTTTGGTCGTTGGCCCCCCGCTGGTCACCACACATCGGTGTGTGTGACCGGCGGGGGCAGCGATCAGCGACCTGTCAGGATCCCCCGCCATGTCACAGCGCCGCACAGCAGCGCTGTAACATGGCATCCAGGGTGACAAGCGGGCTTAGAGACCCGCTTGTTTACCATGGTTACCGGCACCCGCCCGCTTCCGAGTTGCGGGGAGCGAGCGGGTGCCGACCTCTCCTATCCTGTCCCTCACTATTCTCATCTCTCCCTGCTATTTCCCTGTTCCCTACTCTATCCCCTATCCTAAACCCTAATCCTATCCCTCTCCTTGTTCTAAATAAAGAAATCCCCCCCCCCCGAGGCTTACCGGCATCAGAGGCTCCCATACCGGCATCTCTGGAGATCTCAGGGGTAAAGGACCTGTGATGAGGTCACAGTCATGTGACCGGCCTATACTATACAGTATAGGCGGGTCACATGACTGTGACCTCATCACAGGTCCTTTACCCCTGAGATCTCCATTACAGAGATGCCGGTATGGGAGCCTCTGATGCCGGTGAGCCTCGGGGGGGGGATTTCTTTATTTAGAACAAGGAGAGGGATAGGATTAGGGTTTAGGATAGGGGATAGAGTAGGGAACAGGGAAATAGCAGGGAGAGATGAGAATAGTGAGGGACAGGATAGGAGAGGTCGGCACCCGCTCGCTCCCCGCAACTCGGAAGCGGGCGGGTGCCGGTAACCATGGTAAACAAGCGGGTCTCTAAGTGCAGGAGAGACCCGCTGTTACCATGGTTACCAGCGTCCGTCCGCTCCCAGGATGCAGGGAACGAGCGGACGCTGGGTACCAACGATCTGGCTGCCCAGAGGTCGCTGGTGAAGTCGGTCAGTGTGACAGCTCACCAGCGACCTGATAACGATGTGTCAACGATGCATCAACGATGCTGATCGTTGTCGGCATCGCTGACACATCGTTATGTGAGACCGGGGCTTTAGACGCTCCTAATCAACTTCTTAAGTGCATTAAAGACAGCTGTTTTAAATTGTCACCTGTATAAAAGACTCCTGTCCAAATACTCAATTAATCAGTCACACTCTAACCTCTATAACATGGGCAAGACCAAAGAGCTTTCCAAGGATGTCAGTGAAAAGATCCTATACCTGCACAAGGCTGGAATTGGCTACAAAACCATTAGTAAGATGCTGGGTGATAACGAGACAACTGTTGGTGCAATAATAAGAAACGGAAGAAATACAAAATGAGTGTCAATCGAAATTGATCTGCGGCTCCATGCAATATCTTACCTTGTATCCAGGATCATGAAGAAGGTGATAGATCAGCTTAAAACTACACAGGAGGAACTTGTTAATGATCTCAAGGCAACTGGGACCACTGTCACCAAGAAAACCATTGGTAACACATGCCCTAGTGGATTAAAATTCTGCAGTGCCCGCGAAATCCAACTGCTCAAGAAAACACATAGGCAGGCCCATCTGAAGTTTAGCAATGAACACCTTGGTGATTCTGAGCATTATTGGGAGAAGGTGCTGTGTTCAGATAAGACAAAAATTGAGCTCTTTGGCATGAACTCAACTCGTCATGTTTGGAGGAAGAGAAATGCTACCTATGACCCAATGAACACTGTCCCCAAAGTCAAGCATGGTGGTGGAAACATTATGTATTGGGGGTATTTCTCTGCTAAGAGCACATGACTACTTCACCGCATCAATAGGAAAATGGATGGAATTATATACAGTGACAGCCTCCTTCCCTCCACCAGGACATTAAAAATGGGTCATGGCTGGGTCTTCCTGTACGACAATTACGTTTTGCAAGAGAAGGCAGTGTCCATAAGAATGGATCACCTGAATCAATATACAAAAAATATTTCAATCTTTATTTTGTAAATCCACACACAGAAAACAAGAATTTAAAAACATTTAAAATGCATGGCGTGCAAGATATGCAAAAGGACGCACACACCCACCAACAAAATAACACGCCAAATAACAAATAATCTGGAGTATACTGTATAGTCTATAGCCTAAGGGTTAATATATCCCTAGCAATACAACAGTATATGCACGAGCTTGGTACCACATAATATACAAGAGCCCAAAATAACTATCACTTCACAAGATTGTATAGTTACCTACTCAGAGGTACACTATCACTTAGAAGACAATACTGGTCCTCTTAATTATAAGGCCCAGACTGTTGCCCTATGGAAGTGGCATTGGCTAGCCCAGATAGTGAACCCTGCTTTGTCCAAGGATCTTTCTTTAGCCCTTTGGTATTCCGGATGGATAAAAAAGCGGTGTGTGTGTGTGGGAGGACCCCACGCGTATCGGCGCTGCATGTGTGGCTTCCTCAGGGGAATAGTGTGTCATGATACTGCTTCTGCAGTGTTACATACGGTACATGGAGGGGAGTGGTTTGTAAGAGCCTAAACAGGTGGGGGGTATAGTAAAATTAACTACCGGCGTCCCGGTGAACAGGTATTGCAATACCCTATTACTTTATTGCGGCGTGTCATGTAAGAGTGCCAGCTGTACGCCATTAAAGGAGGTGATACACGCCTTTCCCATATATATATATATATATATATATATACAGTTCAAAGAATTTCACTGCAGCACTCCTCTCAGATATAATCTCAGCAGTCTTTATTCAGGCAAATCAGATGGACAGGAGATGGCCACGTATCGGGCACTTTGTCAAGCAATCACATGCTCTGTAGCTCAGCCTTTTATGCAGTCTACCTCATTACAATAATAATTGTGCTTATCTTATAATTATGTGTAATATACATAAAACTGTGAATCATATTCAATTGTACCTTAATACATCTGATTTAGTGATCGTAAATGCATGTCTTGGTACTTTTTCCACCCCTTTCTGTCCCCTTTGATTGTTATATAAAATAAAATACTGAGGAACTTCAGCACACCTGCTCGTATAAAATTAGCATAATTACTGCTTCCAAGCTGTTAATGTACTTTGTGTGCTTTGCCATTTCACACAATCTCCCTGCCTCGTGTAATAGCCTGGCAATCCAGAAGTTGCGCTGCATCTGCGCCAGGTCTGTGCTTACAGTCCGCAGGGAGGTCTCGCGACCCTAGCTGTATTGCCGCTCTCCCTTTACTGTTGCCTGCGCCTGTGCCAAGCACCATTGTATATGGTTGCCATGGCTGCCCGACCCAGCTTATCTCGCGGTTTTATAGTGTTCTCGCGCATGCGCGGTCACTGTTATCTCGCTCCAGTACACCGCAATACCTCCTTATTACGTTCTTTACTCCATTAATCATTAAGCTATTAGTGTAGATTAACTTATACATATCTTAGACTTATTTTTATGTATATTTTGAACAAGAGTATATACTCTCAAGTTTAATCGTGCTTCCCTGCATTCTAAATACAATCATAACACCCTTCACCTGTTCTTAACCCTTTTAGGGGAAAGGGACTTGGTGATCACTGTAGATGAGAACTCCCAGCTGCCAACTGAGATTCTCTTCTTAGCCTTAGGGGTTAAACCATTCAATCCGCAATGCACGTTTAATAATTAGTTCTTGATACAATATTACTGCTGATAAAGTTTATTAATATAATAAGTGATAAAAGTGTGAATATCTTAATTTTTCTTATAGCAAATTACTTATAGAATAATTTAGGTTCAGTGTGAAGAAATAGTTTTACACTGTGAGTACAAAAGTGCTATTCATTGTGCATAATTAACAAAAAAATTGATAAAAATTACGGAAATTCTTTAATAAAAAACAGTGCTTGAAGTTCCTTGTAAGAATGTTCAATTATATTCACTTTTTTCCTTTTTATATCTTTCCTGTATTGGAAAAACAAAAGGGAGAGGAAAATTACAATAGTGTATTAAATTACAGGGCAGTTTTGTGAATAACCAAGAAAAAATTTTTTGTGAGAGAATGTGATTAAAATGTACATCACATCCAGATTTAGAATGAATATTCTCAGGAACCATTACGTCATTTTTTACTTATTATTACCATTTTACAATAGTACGCTTAATTTATAGTCAGCATTCAAACCTGAGGACTTGAGTGTCCTTAGCTCCTTTATCCACTTTAATTCTTTTTCTTTTAATAACTTCTCTCTATCTCCATCTCTTCACCTAATCTGAACTGTATCAATTATTCTCCACTTTAAATAATTTTCGGCATGTTTTGCCTCTGTCCAGTGCATGGCTACTGGTAACCCTGCCATTTTTTGACGGATACTATACCTATATTGGCTAAATCGCACTTTTAATGTGGTTTCTGTGGAAACTAGGGTGGTTTCTCCTACATAATAAAGCTTGCAGGGGCATTCTAATACAGTCATGTGAAAAAGTTTGGGCACCCCTCTTAATCTTACTCTTTTTTTTTGTTTAAAATTGTTTTTTTGCAACAGCTATTTCAGTGTGATATATGTAAAAAATGATGGACACATTAATATTTCAGGTTTAAAATGAGGTTTATTGTACTAACCAAAAATGTGAAATATGCATTTTTTTTAAATCTGACAGGTGCCAAAGTATGGCACCCTTCTGATTTTCATGATTTGAATATTCCTAACTACTTTTTACTGACTTACTGAAGCACTAAATTGGTTTGGTAACCTCATTGAGCTTTGTACTTTATAGCCCGGTGTATCCAATCATGAGAAAAGCTATTTCAGGTGTCCACTTGCAAGTTGTTCTCCTAGTTGCATCTTCTCTGAGGAGTGGCATCATGGGCTTCTCAAAACAGCTCTCAAATGATCTGAAAAAAAAGATTGTTTAACATAGCTGTTCAGGGGAAGGATACAAAAAGTTGTCTCAGAGATTTAACCTGTCAGTTTCCACTGTGAGGAACATAGTAAGGAAATGGAAGACCACAGGGACAGTTCTTGTAAAGGCCAGAAGTGGCAGGCCAGCAAAAATATCAGAAAGGCAGAGAAGAAGAATGGTGAGAACAGTCAAGAACAATCCACAGACCACCTCCAAAGACCTGCAGCATCATCTTACTGCAGATGGTGTCACTGTGCATCGGTCAACAATACAGCGCACACTGCACAAGGAGAAGCTGTATGGGAGAGTGATGCGAAAGAAGCCGTTTCTGCATGCACGCCACAAACAGAGTCGCCTGAGGTATGCAAAAGCACATTTGGACAAGCCAGTTTCATTTTGGAAGAAGGTCCTGTGGACTGATGAAACAAAGATTGAGTTGTTTGGTCATACAACAAGACGTTATGCATGGCGCCACAAAAACACAGCATTCCAAGAAAAACACTTGCTACCCACTGTCAAATTTGGGGAGGTTCCATCATGCTTTGGGGCTGTGTGGCCAATGACGGCACCCCGAATCTTGATAAAGATGAGGGTCGCATGGATTCCACTCAGTATCAGCAGATTCTTGAGAATAATGTTCAAGAATCAGTGTCAAAGTTGAAGTTACGCCGGGGATGGATCTTTCAACAAGACAATGATCCAAAACACCGCTCCAAATCTACTCAGGCATTCATGCAGAGGAACAATTACAATGTTCTGGAATGGCCATCCCAGTCCCCAGACCTGAATATAATTGAACATCTGTGGGATGTTTTGAAGAGGGCTGTCCATGCTCGGCGACCATCAAACTTAACTGAACTGGAATTGTTTTGTAAAGAGGAATGGTCAAAAATACCTTCATCTAGGATCCGGAACTCATTAACAGCTACAGGAAGCGACTAGAGGCTGTTATTTTTGCAAAAGGTGGATCTACTAAATATTAATGTCATTTTTCTGTTGAGGTGGCCATACTTTTGCACTTGTCAATTTTTGAAATAATGCATATTTCACATTTTCGGTTAGTACAATAAACCTCATTTCAATCCTGAAATATTACTGTGTCCATCAGTTATTACATATATCACACTGAAATAGCTGTTGCAAAAAAACAATTTTAAACAAAAAAAAAAAAGAGTAAGATTAAGAGGGGTGCCCAAACTTTTTCATATGACTGTAAGTAAACTACGTAATTGGACGAGCACGTAAATAAGTGTTTAATCTCATATTTTACTCCTGTTTTATGGTGAATGAAATGATCTCCTTTAAGGATTTGCTGACATGCAACACATGGATAACAGCCCACTCTTTTATTACCTGTTATAGTTGTTTGGAATGATTTTTTTGCAATCCCTATATCTGCTTTCACTGTTTTCACTGAGGGGGGAAAGATTAAATTCTTTTACCTCTGGATGTGCATTTTTTAGTCCAGTCCAATGTTTTCTGACTATTGTTTCTATAGATTATCGCCATACTCCATTACCAGCGTAACTCTATTTATCTCTCTTTTCTTTTCCACTTTTTGATCTTTTTCTTTGGCCTTTTTATTTTGTTGAAATAGAATATTTCTAGGGTGGCTTCTGTTGAAATTTTGTAATTAATTGCTCAATGGCTTTTTCCTTTTCTCTTTCTTCACTAACAATCCGTTGAACTCTGGTTATTTGGCCCAACGGTATTGCATTTTTGTTTGGTAAGGGTGACTTCTTTTAAAGTGCAATCATTTATTGCGATCCGTTTTTTTAATATGCAAGTTTGTTTCTAATTTGTTCTCCTGTATTTTTATGTTTATGTCCAGAAACTGTATTTCTTTTTGAGAGTCTACCATTGTGAATTTAATGGTGCGGTCAACACTATTTAGATATGTGTGAACATTTTCTGGTTGTTTTTGAGACCACCTCCAAATAAATACATATACTATATATATATACGTATAATATATATATCCCAGAGGATATATGCGAACTGTAAAACCAGGAACTTAATTTATGCTTTTTTTTGTGACTGTCCCAAATTATATGTAGGTCAAACTTCGCAGGGATAAGAAGGAGAATGCAGCATCATTTTTCGGACATCGGAATAGCTCGCAGTGACCAACAGGCGCACAAGAGGATTACCTCAGTAGCCAGACATTTCTTACAACATCATGGCGATACAACTAGATGTGCACGGGTTATGGTTCTGGAAAAGGTACAGTCCACCATACGGGGTGGTTCTGTGGTAGATGACCTGTTGAAGAGGGAGTCCAGGTGGATTTTTAATTTAAAAACTTTATCCCTGGTGGATTGAACGAGGAATTGCTGTATACGGGATATTATAAAAAATAAATAACAACATTAATGGTGGTTTGTTGATGGGCTAATGAGATGGTGGTTGAGATTAAGGAAATCTTATCCTTTTGTAACAACCTGTGTTCACCCGACCTTTTTAACCCTCCCCATTTATTTTTTTTTTCTCTGCCAGGTGCCGATAATTGGGATTGTACAGACCATATGGAACCATCAGGATATTTGGATTGATTATGGAGTTATGGACTCATGGATGGAACCTGTGTGTGCTTTTTTGGACAAATTAGTGACCATATGTAATTCTTAAACATAGGGTTTTGTTGTTATAGATCAAAACCACTAGATGTATTGGAGAGGTATTCAGTAATGGACAAACTTGTGCTATGATAACATACCTTTCAGGATGACTAACATGTCATTGATCTGTCACCTCATATAGTAATACTTTAAATAAAATTATATAATGAATGTGTACAGACAGAATTGTCTAACTATGCACTGTTTGTCCATTTACAGTATACTGTATACCATGCTCTATTCCTCCACTCCATTGTGGTTGATAGTCTTTTCTCTCTCCCCCTATACTTGGTTTGTTTATTTAATATTTGGCCTCTTAATTTAAAATTGTATGTGTGGCGCCCCACTACGTAGGTGCCACAAAAGAGGTACAGCACCCAGAAAAGCGGTGTAGTACTCCACTGCAATTTGGACAATGGTCACTAGATGGAACCCTAGAGCTGACACCCACACACTAGAGCAGTAGGTGGGAGGGACCCTGGGAGGATATATAGCGACCTCTAGAGGGAACCAGTGAGCGAGAGAGAGTTGGAGTGAGAAGGTGGAGGAGGAGGTGGAAGGAGCCAGGCAGCCAGCCTGAAGGAACCAGAAGGGTCATCTCAGCTGAGAGACCCAAGAGAGAGAAACGATCCCAAAAAGAGAAAGAAAGCAAGAAAACTCAGAAATTAACTCAGAGTTAACTTGAGTGGGGAGCAAGTAACGGATAGAGTTTGCCCCATAGAAAGGAAACAGGGTACCGGTGCCCGCACCTGGAGTTCTCTAAGACCCACAGAAAATCCGTTAAACAGGGATATTGCAAATACGGCCCTGACTCCCAAAGATCCCACGAGAGGGAAGTCAGGACTGGCAGGGCGCTGCAGTCCAGACAGAAGGTTGACCCGACGGGTACAAGGGAGGAGAAGAGAATCAGAAGTAGTTGGAGGCCAGATTATCTACAGGAGATCAGGCTTCATAACACTGGGAACAGGAAAGCAGGAAAGGAAAGGAACATAAAGGAGGGTTCCATCTTCAGCCAGAAATCCTAATTGCAGCCTGGAGCATTCACCAGTTTACCATCTGACAAACCGTTGAACTGTAAAGCTGAATGAAAGTGTTCAAGTAATTTACCCGGTGAAGTGAAGCTTTGACTCTGCTGCATTCCTTTCCTATATAAACTGTTTGCCTTACAGCATCACTGCCCCGGTGGCCCAGTCCCACCTGCGGGGACTATTCCATCTAGGCCGCAATACCACCGACCACCGGAGGACTGTGACGGCGCTGGTGAGCATCACCAGACTCAGCAGGTGGCGTCACGAAGACAACATTGTACATAATCCCTTGTAAATAGTTCCCAAAACCATTTCAGTTGACCACCAGGGCCACGGCTTCGGGATGGCCACCCGTGACTTCCCGGACTGAAAGAGAGAGCCCGAGAGCCGAGTACCCCAGCCCTGGGTGCCCGTCATATGTATTTTTGAGTCGCTTTTTGAGTCCTGCTCCTTTTACCCTAGTGGCCTTTTGGTCTTTATTTATTTATTTAAAAAGCCAGAAAAAAGGAGCAGCACAAAAAGAGCACATTTAGTGCAAGCCTACCTTGGCAGCTTTCCCACCTACCACAAATATCACCACAAAAATAGCAGGCAGCAGTCCAGATTTCAATACTTCAAAGACCTTTATTGGTCATGTAGTGCAAAAAACAAAGTGAGCAACGTTTTAAACCGTCTGTGGTTCTTTCTCAAGCTTGATTGCATATTCCACAGATGCTTGTTTGGCAACGCTGCACCTTTTTGCCTTCTATCACTAAGCTTGGCTCAATTAATAATGGCGAACAGTATTGACAATCATCTGGAAGGCTGCCTATAGCTAATTGGCCCTATAAATGTAAGGTGTATTTATTTATGTTACTAAAGACATGTAAAACTATACCCCCATTTATTAGTCATTCAGCCCAACTATCCCTCCTGTCACTATCCTCGGTTCTGATGTCACCCTGATTATTACCAGACCTTTCTCTGGGCATGGCGCAGTTCAAGCGTGTTACACACTGATCTTCGCTTATTCGGTCACATGCTGCTTGCTTCTGCGACGTGACCTTGCTCATCCATCTGAATGGTTCCCGCCTTGCAATATGGCGACAATTGCCCCTCCACAACTCCACTTGGAAGCGTATCACCATATGCTACAGCTGCATACATGACACGCGCAAAGTATGGTATGCAATACTGTCCGACGCGTGTAATTATATACCCGACTTTTAGGCTTACAAACATCCTCCTATTAACAGAGACAGTATTCCACTATTCCCTGAGGAAGCCGCATGGCAGCCACGATACACGTGGTGTCCACCCAACCCCCTCCCCCCAGCTTTTTTATCCGTCTGGAATGCCAAAGGGCTAAAGAAAGATCCTTGGACAAAGCAGGATGCTAGGGCTAATGCCACTTCCATAGGGCAATATTCCTTAGGCCTATAAATTAAGATGCCATATTGTTATTTCTAAGTGATGGTGTTACCTTTGATGTACTTACAATTTTAATGTTATTAATTCTTGCTTTTATGTTGATGTGTAAAAAGACTTGTGATATATGTTTGTATATCTAGGATATAGTAACCTTAGCTATTTGACTATACAGTATATCCGAATTATTTGTTATTGTGGGGGTATCTTGTTGGTGGGTCGGTGCGTCCTTTTGCATGTCTTGCACGCCATGCATTAAATGTATTTAAATCATTGTTTTTGTGTAATTACAAAATAAAGATTGATATATTTTTTGTATATTGATTCAGTGACCTTTTATACACACGCTTCTGCAAACGTATTACTGTTATAGTGTTATGATCTGTAAAAGAAGGGTGTGCCTCATTTAAATTGGCACATTCTGCACTGACAAAGAATGAATAAAATCATATTTTATATAGCACAAATATTCCCACACTTACAATCGAGGGGACATGTACAGACAAATGAACATACGATACAAAAATTCAGTCCCGCTCACTTACAATCTATGAGAAAACATACATCCAAGCCAACAAAGTAGTGGCTCAAAAAGAAGCACATTAAAGTCATGGAGTGGCCTAGCCAGTCTCCAGGCCTTAATCCCATTGAAAACGTATGGAGGAGCTGAAGCTTCAAGTTGCCAAGCGACAGCCTCAAAATCTTAATGATTTAGAGATGATCTGCAAAGAGGAATGAAACAAAATCCTCCTGACATGTGCGCAAAACTCATAATCAACTATAAAAAATGTCTGACTTCTGTACTTGCCAGCAAGGGTTTTGCCACCAAATATTAAGTCTTGTTTGCCAGATGGATCAAATACTTATTTCTCTCTGCTAATGCTAATAACTTTATATAATTTAACCGTATTATCGTGGATAAGCCGAGTTTTTTCAGCCCAAAATTGGGCTGAAAAGTCCCCCCGCTTATACACGTCTATACGTACTGTTCTTGTGGGGCTTGTCGGTGCGGAGGCTGAAGGGGGAAGCTCCTACAGAGCGGCCGTCACATGGCGCTCATTAATTGTGCTCCCCCGCCCACACAGCGAAGGGAGCCGTGCATACACCCCCAGTTTTACAGCCCAGATGGGGTACAGCAGGCCCCTATAAGCAGGCCCCAATGGCACCGGGCCCCCACACTGTGCAGGAGTCCCCCCCTCCCTGATGCATTATTTACCATCCAGCCGGTCTTCTCACCGTCTCCCGCCATCCTCTCGCGCTGTTTCGGCTCTTACGTGACCCGCTCGATGACGTCACCGACGCGACCGCCGTCACATAGACGGAACCAGTGCGCAGATGGACGGAGACCGGCGTGATGAAGACGCGCTGATGGTAAGATATGCATCGCAGGGGGGCTCTGCACATGGGGGGCAAGCCACTGGGCTGCTTATAACCCTTGGCTGCCTGTTATACCTCTGGGGCTGCTGCATTATATACCTCTGTGGCTGCTCATTATATACCTCTGGGCTGCTGCATTATATACCTCGGGCCTGCCTGTATTTACCTCTGGGCTGCCTGCATATACCTTGGGCCTGCCTGTATATACCTCTGTGGCGTGCCTGTATATACCTCTGGGCCTGCCTGTTATACTCTCTGGTGCTCCTCCTGCTTATACCCTCTGGTGCTGCCTTATATACCTCTGGGGCCTGCCTGTATATATCTCTGGGGCCTGCCTGTATATACCTCTGGGGCCTGCCTGTATATACCTCTGGGGCCTGCCTGTATATACCTCTGGGGCCTGCCTGTATATACCTCTGGGGCTGCTGCATTATATACCTCTGGGGCTGCTGCATTATATACCTCTGGGGCCTGCCTGTATACCACAATGCTGGGGACTGTATACCTGTGCTGGAGTCCACCCTCGGCTTATACACGAGTCAATAGGTTTTCCCAGGTTTTGGGGGCAAAAGTAGGGGGGTCGGCTTATACACGGGTCGGCTTATACACGAGTATATACGGTAAACAATGTGATTTTCTGGATTTTATTTTTGGTATTCTATTTATCACTGTTAAATTTAACTACCCTTAAAATTATAGACTGTTCATGTCTTTGTCTGTGGGCAAACATACAAAATCTGCAAGGGATCAAATACTTATTTTCCCCACAGTAGAAACACACGCATACATACACTCAGCTTTATATACTATACTAGATTGGGGTCTGATGCTATTGCTTTGGGAGAGCAGTGACGTCACAATGGCGGTGGGCTCAGTGGCGCTGCGGGCAGCGGATGTCTATCTCCCTGTGCAATCTCTACCTGTCTGCTCCCTCTCCCCCATATGCTTTCGCTCTCCTTCCTGTGCTGTCTTCTCCCCTCTATGATTTCACCTTTGACCTGTCTCCTACCCATTTGCTGTCTCTCTCATCCCATGCGCTCTTCCCCCAGTGTGCTGTCTTCTCCCCCTGTGCTTTCTTCTCCTTTTATGTTCTTTCTCCTTTGAGTTGTCTTTCCCCTGTGTGCTGTCACCCTATATGTGGACTCTTCCCCCCGTGATGTCTTCTCCCCTCTGTTCTTTCTTCTTTGATCTGGTTTCCCCTGTGCACTCCCCCCATGTGCCTCCTTTCTCTCCCTGTGCTGCCTTTTCCCCCATGTGCTCTCTCCTTTGAGCTGTCTCCCTCTGTGTGCTCTCTCTAACCTTTGTGCTTTTTACCCCCCTTGTGCGCTCACCCCTCCCCATGTTTCCTCTCTTCTCTCTATGCACTCTCTCTGCCCACCTGTGTGCTCTCTTTGCACCCCCTCCATGTGCTTTCTTTGCTTCCCTGTGCATTTTATCTGGCCCCCTGTGTGCTCCCCCCTCACCTTTGCACTCTCTCTTCTTCCCTAAGCTCTCTCCCTGCCCCCCTGTGAACTCTCTCTGCCTCCTTAATGCTTTGTCTCTTCCCTCTTGTGCTCTCTCCCCAGTGGTGTCCAGAGATGGTAGCCGCCTAAGTAAGTGCTCACTTGCCTGGCAAGCACTCAGGTGGTGATGTGTCAGCCAAAGCGGCGGCTGTAGGGATCGGTGGCTAGAGTTTCAGGTAGTGGTTTCGGGTGGCAGAGATTGTGGGCATCTGTGGCACCGCTGTCGATACTGCACAATATGGCATCACTGGGCATGCAAATATGGCGGAGGTGCGTGATAGGACATCTGGATGCCAGAAGTGACAGCACAATTAAGTAACTGCGCCCTGTGTGCTCTCTCTGCCCCCCTGTGCATTACCTCTGCCCCCAGTGCACTTTCTATGCCTCTATGTGTGTTGTTTCTGCCCCTCCTGTGCACTCTCTCTACCCCTGTATGCTCTTTGTTTTGAGCCCCAGTCTTTGGGGTACTCGGGAATCAGGCTCCACAGAAGCGTTGATGTGTCACTTGGAGTGGTGGCCGCGCCTGATCTCGTGTCCTGGGGGACTTCTTTGAAAAAGGTTATATTTACAGGCGATTATATTTACAAGTTGTCATGACGCCACCTGTAGTTTCTGGTGAGGAGTCACCAGCGCCGCCACAGTCCGCTGGAGGTAGATGGTATCGCGGCTAGTTGGCAAGTCCTCTACAGGTAGGGCTGGACCTCCGGAGCAGCGTTCCTGGGAAGGGAACAAGTTCATGCAAAAGGAACACGGGAACAAACTCTCTTTTCTCCCTGGTACTTTACTGTTAGTTGTTAGCAGCAGCAGTTACAGTTACAGTTCAGCACTTTAGATGTTACAAGAACAGGTAGCTTTACGGGTGGCTGCAAGTGGATTCCAGGTGGTATGGTGGAACCCTTGGTGTACCTTCGTTAACTAACCCGTGTCCGTTCTTCCCACCTTTAGATCAATCTATAACCAGTAGCTCTGTGTAGGTAGTACCGGGAATCCCCGCCCACGTTGTTGAGGAAACAGGCAGACCTGTCCGATGGCAGGGTGCTGCGGCTGATGAACAAGCCACAGCAGCCGGTTGCCGACTGCAGGCTAAATTCTGGCCGGTTCCTAGGGCCCGGCGTTCCCCTGGTTGGACTGGAGTATCCCCTGGAGTATGGACGCTCCACTCTGAGGATCTCCCTTTCTTGCTAGAGCCCAGACTTTCCCTGTCGGGCGCCCCCTTTCCAGATCCTCTGCTCCTCAGGATTCTCTCTCTTCTTTCCTCCAGAGCGGCTTGTAACCGACCCGGTGTGACCTTCCGCTTCGTTCCACTTTAGCTGATCTTTCTAATATATTTCCTCCTCCTCATTCTCTCCTCCTGGTCCCTCAGCTGAGAGACCCTAAGCTCCAAGATGTAGGGGCAAAGACCTCCTTGTTCCCCCTAGAGGTAGGAGTGCTGGGAATGGGTCCCACCCACCATCCTTGGGTCCACCTGTAGCTGGAGCAGCTGCACCTCTTTTACGGGTGCAGTACCCCTCTGTGACGCCTGCTTGGCGGGGCGGCACATTTGCCCTCTGTGCACTCTCTGCTCCCTGTGTGCTCTCTCTCCTCCCTGTGTGGTCTCTCTGCTCCCCATGCACCCTCTCTGCCGCCACTTTGTGCTCTCTGCCACCCCTGTGCGCTCTCTATGCCTCCCCATGCTTTGTCTTTTCCCTCTTGTGCTTTCTCTCCCCTGTGGTGTCTAAAGATGTTGGCGGCATGAGTAAGTGTGCGCCGGGTATATGTATGCACACTTACTCAGTGTCAGTGGCGGCGGCTGCAGTGGACAGCGGCTGTAGTTCCAGATGGTGGCAGTTTTGGGTAGTGGCGAATGTGGGCAGCTGTGGCACCACTGGTGGTACTACGTCATCTGCTAGTACTGCCAGTGGGCACCATATTTTCACACCCATTACTTGGGTGTGCAAATATAGTAGAGGTGCGTGATAGTACAGCCGAACACCAGAAGTGACAGTCAGAACAGTGGAAATGTGTAACTGCCCCTATACGCTGTCTCTGAGCTCCCATGCACTGTCTCTGACTCCCTGTGCGCTCCCTCTGTCACCATGCACTCTCTCTACCCCAAGTGTACTCTCTATTCCCTTGTGTGCTCTCTCTGCCCTGTACGCTCTCTCTGCCCACCCATGTGTGCCCAGTACCCAGGTGTCCAAAAATGGCGGCCACCTAGGTAGGTGCACACGTGACTCAGGTACATGAATGCTCAGATACTCTGGCAGCAGTGTGTGCAGCAGTGAGGTGCAACAATGGCTAGGAGCAATGGCTTTGTTTGTGCTAGGCTGCTGCAATAGGCCAGTACCACCAGTGGGCACCATATTTGCACACCCATCACTTAGGTGTTAATAAATAACTGATGTTAGCTATAACAAAATAGAATTTGAATATGTCATATTAATGACCTGTAGGAAAATAGAAGCTGGGCTGTGATTGGTTGCTATAGGAAGCCTAATAAATCTCCAGCCAACAGTAAACCCTCCCCCCGGCCGGGCAGTATATGTTACCTCACATATACACATAATAGACAGCTCATGTGACTGACATCTGCCTTAATACCCTATATGGCACATGTGTTGCACATTGGCTGTTTTTAATCACATGTTTATTTTTGGAAATTAAAGATAGCACATGTATGAGGCGAGTTGTGTGAGGCTATTTGTGCACATCTGTGTCTGTCTGTGTGGAGTGTGAGTCCCTGGGGTGTGTGTGTGTGTCCCTGTGGGGTGAGTGCATGTGTCTCTGCAGGGTGTGTATGTGTGTGTGTCCCTGTGGAGGCGGGTCTGTGTGGTGTGCGTGTGCCTCTGTGTTGTGTGTGTCGCTTTGTGGTGTGTCCCTGTGGGGTGAGTGCATGTGTCCCTATAGGTGTGTATGTTGTGTGTCTGTGGGGGGATCTGTGTGGTGTGTGTGTCTCTGTGTTGTGTGTCTCTTTGTGGTGGGGTGTCCCTGTGGGGTGAATGCATGTGTCCCTATAGGGTGTGTATGTGTGTGTGTCCCTGGGGGGGGTGTCTGTGTGGTGTGTGTGTATGTCTCTGTGTTGTGTGTGTCTCTTTGTGGTGTGTGTGTGTCCCTGTGGGGTGAGTGCATGTGTCGCTATAGGGTGTGTGTGTGTGTCTCTGTGTTGTGTGTGTCTCTTTGTGTGTGTGTGTGTTTGTTCGGGTGCGTGGTGAGTATCCAATGTTGGGGCTGCACCTTAGCGACTATACACTTGCTGTTACTCTTTGTGTGCGTGTGGTGTGTATACATGTCCCTGTGCGTGGTGAAAGAAAGAAAGAGAGAAAAGGTAGCTCAGCAGTGAGCTCACTCTAAGTAGGGGATTGAGTAACAGGAGAGTTTGCTCCTAAAGGAAGAGCCCGCAACTGTGAGTTCCTACACGGCTCACAGAGAATCCGAAGATCGGGGATATTATAGATACGGCCCTGACTCCCAAAGAGCCCACAAGATGGGAATCAGTCCTGCAGTTGGATCCTGCGAAGGACAAGTAAAAGGTTCACCCGAGGGGTACAAGGGAGAGGAGACTATAAAGCAGCAGGAGGTCAGATCATCTTTGAGAGATTAGACTTCACCGCCACTGGGAGGCAAGGAAAGAAAGAAAAAGAAAGGTACACAAGGAGGGATCCATCTATCAGCCAGACATTCCAATTGCAGCATCTGGAGCATTTGCCATAACACCATCTATTGCACTGCTGAACTGTATGACTTTGGCGAAGTTTTCAGTAAAGTTACCTGGTGAAGTGAAGTCCCAACTCTGCTGCATCTTTTCCTACATAAACTGTTTTGCCTTACAGAATTGCTGCCCCGGCGGTCCAGTCCCACCTGCGGGGACTAATCCATCTAAGCCGCAATACCATCAACCATCGGAGGACTGTGGCGGCGCTGGTGAACATCACCAGACTCAGCAGGTGGCGTCACGAAGACAACCTTGTAAATAATCCCCTGTAAATAAGCTCCCACCATTTTAATTGACCCCCAGGGCCACGGCCTCAGGCAGGTCACGGTGATATCCCCAAGACAAGACTGAACCCGAGCCCAAGAGCCGAGTACCCGAGCACTGGGTGCGCGTCACAAAATTTTGTGGCTGTAGTTGCGACGGTGTAAATGCCAATCCCGGACATACATACAAACATTCAGCTTTATATATTAGATTATATATTGTAGAGTATTTCTCCTATACCTCTATACTGTTTTCCTGTGGGCATTCATGTCTGTAGGCATGTTTCTGTGGGCACCTTTCCTGTGGGCAGTTTTCCGTGTGGGCAATTTTCCATGTGGGATTTGTGCAAAAATACAACGGTTCTTTATTGACACATAAATGACAGACAAATATTAAAAAGAGAGACAGTAAGTTTCTACAGCAATGAGTACGGATTAAATCACAATGTCCAATATAATTACAAATTACATATAAGGCTGGCTTCACACCAAGATTCTTTACTGTCAGGTTCTGTCCGGTGTTTTGCAGGATGCACCAGACAGAACCTGACAGCCCCGGACAAGAAGATTTGCCCTCCGATCCTACTTTTTGCCAGCTTCATTGCTGGCGCTGTCCAATACTGAAATTTCAGGGGAAGCTGGCTGCAGTGCTGAAATTTCAGCCGTGGAGCTCTTTCAGCACCTGGTGTCCGGGAACCAGCACAATTTTTTGCTGGATCCGGCGCCCATAGACTCCCATGCTATGGGCGCCGGATCCAGGAGGATTCAGTTTTGTCCAATTTTTGCATCAGACACAAGAAATGATGCAAACTCCGTTTTTGTGTCCGATACAAAAATCAGACAAAACAAGATCCTCCCGTAAAACCTGCAAACCAGAGGCCAAATAAGGCCAATCCAGTGTCATATTCGGATCTAGACATAGCCTATTCACTCCACTAGACTCAAAAGCATTACAAATAATGGCTGGTGGCCACTCATGCTGCTCTTATCTATTCCCCATTTCTTCAAGTTGACTATACCATCATTGTCAATAAACCCCTGTACTTTGTGTCACCCCCACCTTATTGTATATTGTAAGCTCTTATCAGCAGGGTTGTCATTATTTTGCTTTAATTAGTGTATTTTCTGATAATTGTTACTTATGATTGTTTGAATATGAACCTCTGAATTGTAGAGCGCTGCGGGATATGTTGGCGCTTTACAAATAAAGATTATTATTATATAAATAGAGAATTCAAACAGTACATATGACTAAAAGTATTTCCGGTCTGCACCAATTGTCCATTAGTTGCAAGAGAGGACCTGCGAACATGTAATATGCCTGGTGCCAGGAGCCCCTATGCGCATTTTGCAAAAGCTTTTTCAGGGTGAGTGTGGCTAAGGGTAGATTCACATTGTGTTTTTTGCTGTGCATTACAAACGGATCCGTTGTACAGCTGTACAAACACAATGTAATGGATGCGTTAAAGCATCCATAACCTTGTATGCAACAAACGCATACTAACACATGGCAAAATAGGCATGCATTTGAAAGTATGCGTTTTTTTCCAACACACATGAAAATGTGTACTGCAGTGTTTTCATGTGCATTAAAAAAATGCAAACTTTCAAACACATGTCAGTTTTGGCATATATTAGTATACATTTGTTGCATGCAAGTCTATGGATGCGTTAACGCATCCATTATATTGTGATTGTACAGCTGTGCAACGGAGCCATTGGAACGCACAGCAGAAACTCAACGTGAATCTACCCACAGGCTGTACTGTGAACCTGTGAAATTCACTGGGTTGGCGGTCACATGTACTCGGTCAAACAATCGGAGTGAGAAGCCGACACATGCCCAGTGAGTCTACCCGTACTGCACGCACCATGAGCACTTCCTGGTGTGTGCACCGACTACAAACATGGACAGAACCACGGAGGAGGTGGGGAGTGCATCGGACATGTATAGTCATTGTATAAATATTATTTACATAAGTGACATTATCACAAACAATTTTTCAGTGGCATAAATATTAAGAAAATACAATTACCATACATAGATATACAATGTTATTACTTGTATATCTGTAAACAATATATACATGGTTGTCCGAAGCAGGGGCAGACTGGCCCAGGTGGCGGGGGTCAAGTGCCCCCAAGGCTGGTGGTATTGCACTCATCTTGGGCCGCCCCCCCACCGAAACGGGCCGGCCGGCTTTACTTTGCGGCTGTAGCTGCAGAATATCAGGCGACGCGACTGACAAGCAGGAGAGAGAGCTCATTACCTCCTACAGCGACAGCACCCATCCCCCCAATTCTGCCTCCCGGTATTAAAAGCACCAGCCTGCCCCTGGTCCCAAGGAATTTGAATAACATGTATGTCGCTCGGGGATCTCTTGTGGTGGGTTTACACACACCAATCATTGTATCCAATCTCTGAACCAATCTCTGGTTGCAGTGAAATCATGGACAGATTGCTCCATGTTGTACACAGCCACAAAATGGAACTATGTGTCCATGATTTCACTGCAACCAGAGATTGGTTCAGAGATTGGATACAATGATTGGTGTGTGTAAACCCACCATTACACTTGAACCAGGATGTGAGTCCCCATTGCGTAGAGTCCATGTTAAGTGTGAATAAGGTCTCCAGTGACGTCCGGTGGAAGTAAACCAACGGGACTATGTAAAGAGAGCAGCAAAAGGTAAAAAAGAAGAAAATAATGAAAAAATTTACTTAGAATTATAACAGGATATGGACACAATACATTCAAATAATATAAAGACAAACAAGGTGCAATAATAAATGATAAAAAAAAATCTCGAGAAGCCACCACAGAAACGGCCCGCTCCATGTAACTATCCATCATAGGGCTTATATTATGACACTTATATCATTTTGGGGAAGATTTTTTTGCAGCCCATTCCTATAATTTGATACCTGTAGATATTATAGGACAGAAGAAAAATGTATCGCTTCATTAAGCCCATGTTGCGATTTAGTGCCTAACATGAATTCACCTACACTCCGGTTGTGCCAATAGCTTCATTTTGTCCCCGCACCATTATCGGTCTACGGGTACGGACACACATAAGAGTGAACAAACGCTCCGATTCACGGATGCGAAAGTCTGTCGACTCTCATCCTAGTTTTGGTCCATTTTGCATCTGATGCAACTGTCCTACATTTCTCTCAGATCACATCCGTGTGTTGTCCGAGTGCAGTCCATTTTTTTTCTCAACAGCTATTTACAGTATAATCATGTACAGGAACATTTTTGACAGTTGTCTGAGCTACAGAATGATAATGTATCAATTAAAACTCTCATCAGACTCGGATGGTCCGTGTGCAGTCCGACTGCCGTCCGTCTTTTTGGTCGGACCCACAGACTTACATTGGTGAGTCTCGTCTGACACTTGCATACAATTGCAGCATGTTACAATTGACTCGTCATCCGAGACTTGGGCGAGATAAAAATGTCCGACACTCGGAAATGTGCTCTAGGACAATGATTAACATTGGTCCGAATGCAATGCGATGTTAGTCGCATTGCAGTCATCCTAGTTTAACGCCAGTGTGTCCGAGCCCTAAATGCGCTCTATTCCTTTTACTCAAAAGCTTTTATGGCCACTTTACACGCGGCTACATTTCTACCTTATCCACAGGTAACTTACTGGCTGCAGTGAAATCATGGAGACAAGGTTCTATCTTGTTGCTGTGTACAAATGGAATAATGTCTCCATGATTTCACTGCAGCCAGTAAGATACCTGTGGATAAGCTAGAAATGTAGCCGCGTATAAAGTGGCCATTAGGGTTACTGAAATGTACCAGTTTAAAATGACAAGGGTTCATTTTAATATCTTTCAGATTCTCCATTGTGTTGGAGGAGTCGATATCCCCAATATGCTCACGGGTTCTTTTTATCAAGGGACGAGATGTAGATCTTGTTAGATCTGCAGGTTCCATATTATAATACCTCCAATGTACTGCAGGTAATATATTGCCAGATTGTATATTGTTTTAATCTATCTGGAGAAGTAAATGCCCTGTCAATATTATAGCAAACTACGCAGCTACCACAGGGGTAACATCCCCGGTTGGGAGGTCCTGCTAGGAATGCAAGGGTTAAATGTAACAAGGGTTAAATGTAACATTAGGATTAGGCAAACCAAGGATAGGGAGGGAGTACTTGGGGGAGAACCATCACCAGAAGAATTGAATAAGGATTTTGAATGGATCAGGAAAAGAGGAAATCAAAAGTATATGTATAGTAGGATGTGTGTAAAGCAAAAGGAAATAATCTGAAAACAGAGAATGTACCAAGAGAAACCACTAGATGGGGTGAGACTGCTATTGCAGAGAAGTGATAGGAACATGGTAAAGCTGGAAACACACTATCCAACTTACATGCAAGTCTCTCGGAGGAGACTTGGATGAGACTGGATCAGTGACCCTGAACGGCCTCTCCCTCTCTGGACCGGAGTGTGATGCTGCACAAAAACACAAGCAGCTGACACTTCCATCCAGAGAGGAAGAGGCCGTTCAGGGTCACTGATCCGAGTCTCGTCCGAGAGACTCGCATGTAAGCAGGATAGTGTGTTCCAACCTAAGGTAAATAGAACGTGGGTCCAGTTATGTGCGGTTTGCACCGTAGCATGGCACATCAAACATATGATGAGGAAATAAGTAATCTGTTCAGTAACTAGGAAAACTCAGTGGAACAATGGGTTAAATACCTTATAATTGTGCCATCATTTGGGAATCTGTAGCGGTGTCCAGCTCTAGTATGTGTGCTGGTGCTATTGTGGCGCCCCGCCAATGCAGGCGTCACAGAGGGGTACTGCACCTGTAAAAAAGGTGCAGATGCTCCAGCTACAGGTGGACCCTAGGATGGTGGGAGGGACCCATTCCCAGCACTCCCACATTAGTGTAGGGTGGGAGGTTACCCAGGAGGGAATAAAATTCACCTCTAGGGGGAATTAGAGTCAGTCAGGCAGTGACAAGACACAGGATCAGGCGCGGCCACCACTTCCCGTGACACAGGAGCGTTAACCCCTTGGAGCCTGATACCCGAGTATCCCAAACCCTGGGGCTCGACACTATGCTGAGGATGCCGGTTTTAAAAGAGCCCGGTCGTCCAACGTTCAAGCGCCACTAAAAAAGCCATTCACATCTCACAATTCCAAAGGGTCAACAGCATTGTTTCTGATACATCCATTCGTGCGACTCGCCTACTAGAAATGGAAACTAAGTTCTGTGACAGTGGTTACCCCAAACACATATTAGAGATATTAGAGAACTGCCGAAAACGTGTTCCCAAGCGTTTTCCCGGACAACTAATCGCATATCTTTTGTACGCACGTACCATCCTTTCATGTACAGGTTATTATTATTATTATTTATTATTATACAGTGCCTTGTGAAAGTATTCGGCCCCCTTGAACTTTTCAACCTTGTGCCACATTTCAGGCTTCAAACATAAAGATATAAAATTCAAATTTTTTTTGTGAAGAATCAACAACTAGTGGGACACAATCGTGAAGTTGAACGAAATTCATTGCATATTTTAAACTTTTTTACCAAATAAGAAACTGAAAAGTGGGGCGTGCAATATTGTTCTACCCCCTTGAGTTAATACTTTGTAGCGCCACCTTTTGCTGCGATTACAGCTGCAAGTCACTTGGGGTATGTCTCTATCAGTTTTGCACATCGAGAGACTGAAATTCTTGCCCATTGTTTCTTATAAAACAGCTCGAGCTCAGTGAGGTTGGATGGACAGCAGTTTTCAGCTCTTTCCACAGATTCTCAATTGGATTCAGGTCTGGACTGTGACTTGGCCATTCTAACACCTGGATACGTTTATTTTTGAACCATTCCATTGTAGATTTTGCTTTATGTTTGGGATCATTGTCTTGTTGGAAGATAAATCTTCGTCCCAGTCTCCGTTCTTTTGCAAGTGTGCATATGAATGTGGAGCGTGTGTATGCATGTGGAGTGAGCATGCGTATAGCATGCGTGTATGTATGTATGATGAGTGTGCGTTTGTAAAGCATGAATGTATGTGGTACGTGCAAGTGCAGAATGCGTGTAAGTGGAGCATGCATGTGCAGAATGCGTGTACATGTAGCGTAGATGTGGAGCATGCGTGCGTATGTGGAGCATTCATGCTTCACACATGCATGCATCACATATGCACTCAGACAGTGGCGCACCCAGAAATTTCCCAAGGTAGGGGTCCAAGAAACACACACCGGCCCTGAAAGGGGGGTGTCACCCCCCAGCGGGGTTCCGAGGGGCAAAGCCCCCGGTGGGGGGATTTGGGGCAGCGAATCCCCCCTAAAAGCAGCCTCTTTTGTGGGCCCTTGGGTGCTGTGTAATTGTTCCTGTCTCCTGACATAGGGGCCCAGCTCCTTGTGTACTGCACCACTTCTCAGGGCCGTCCAAAGGGGGGGGTCCAGACATGTAGGTCCCCCCCCTTGGGTGCGCCTATGCACTCAGACACTACAGGCATGCTCCACAGACATACATACACATATGCACGCTCCACATGCACACACATGCTCCGGTACACACTTTCTTCATGCTCCACACACACGCTCTACATATATATGCACACTCCACATACACTCAGTCTACATACACATGCACGTATACTCCACACATGCACTGACGCTTCACACATGCATGCATGGTTCACACATGCATGTGTGAAGTGTGCGTGTGTGGAGCATGGAGATGTATGTAGAGCGTGCATGTGGAAAGTGCGTACAGGAGCGTGCATATGAATGTGGAGCGTGCATGCGTATGTATGTGGAGCCTGTGTACGTATAGCGTGCATGTGATTGTATGTTGAGTGTGCATGTGTGGAGCATGCATGCATGTGATGCGTGAGTTTAAGGTAAGAATATGTGTACATGGAGCATGCAAGTGCAGAATGCGTGTACATGGAGAATGCATGTGGAGTATGTGGATGATGCGAGAGTGCACATGTGGAGCAAGCGTGCATATGTGGATCAGTGGCGTCTGATCTCCCGACGGTGGCCGCAGCGCGCGCAAGCCAGCCGGGAGATGACTGGCGTCAGCTGGTCATCTCCCGGCTGGCGAGCCGCTGACCTCTGTGCAGGAGTAGCTCAGCCAGGGCCACCTGCTACACAGAGGTCTGCGGCGAGTCAGCCGGGAGATGACTGGCGATCAATCAGAGGAGCGGAGTGCGCCAAGGCGCCATATTTAAAATACACTGTGCATCTTGGCGCGCCGCTTCTCTGACTGGTCGGTGCTGAACGCGGCGACCAATCAGAGGAGCGGTGCACGCCAAGGCGCTCAGAGTATTTTAAATATGGCGCCTTGGCGCATGCCGCACCTCTGATTGGTCAGCACTGAATGCGGTGACCAATGAGAGAAGCGGCGCACGGTTTGAATGGCTGGCGAGCCACTGACCTTTGTGCAGCAGTAGCTCAGCCGCGGCCACCTACCGCACAGAGGTCCGCAGTGAGCCAGCCGGGAGATGACCAGCGGTAGTGCCCCGCGCGGGATTCAAACCGCGCGCCAAGCCGCGGTACTTGGAGTGCGGTTTGAATGCCGCGTCTCTCATTGGTCGCTGTGTTCAGCGCTGACCAATAAGAGAAGCGGCATTCAAACCACGCGCTGCTTCTCTCATTGGGCGCCATGTTCAGGGCCGACCAATCAGAGGAGCGGCGCGCGCCAAGGCGCTCATTGTATTTTTAATATGGCACCTTGGCATTCAAACCGCGCGCGTCGCCGCTGATTGGTCAATGCTCTCAGCAGCGACCAATCGGAAGCGTGGGATTCATATTTCCCGCCGAGCCACGCGCAGTTTGAATGCTGCGGCGACCAATGAGAGACGCGGCATTTAAACCACACGCCAAGCCACGCTACTTCTCTGATTGGTCGCTGCGGACGCGGCGACCAATCAGAAAAGTACCGCGGCTTGGCGCACGGCAGGGCACTACCGCTGTGAGCAGCCAGGAGATGACCGGCTGATGCTGATCATCTCCCATCTGGGTTGCCCTGGACCTCTGTGCGGCAGGTGGCCGCGGCTGAGCTACTGCTGCACAGAGGTCAGCGGCTCGCCAGCCGGAGGATGACTGACTCAGGCTGGTCAACTCACGGCTGGCTCGCGCACGCTGCGGCCATCGTCAGGAGATCAGACGCCGCTGATGCGCTGCTGTCGCCGGGTTTCAGCTTGGCGCAAATTTTCAATGTGCGTGACTGTTTTGCATACTCCTCGCTCATTGGTGGCCGCTGCTGGTGGCCACCAATGAGCGCCCTGGCGCTGGCGCACGATTTCTGTGACAGACAGAGAACCTTAGGCAATTATATAGTAGATGTACCCCTTGTTCCACTGAGTTTTCCATGTTATTGAACAGATTACTTATTGCCAAATCACATATTTGATAGAATTTTTCTGCCACTGCTGTGGTGCAATCCGCACATAACTGGTCCCATGTACTGCTTACCACAGTCTTAACTTCACAAATAACAAGGATACGAGCTGAAAGGAGAGGAGCGTAAATAGGTCTTGCACATGTATTACTAGAGAAATGATAGTAGTGGGGGTTTTAACCTGATATGGTTATGTAGGTCACAGCCAACATATACGACACATCAGCTGCTGCAAGGAACCTACGAGGTCAGTATAAAAGAAGGAATGGGTTATATCTTTGCGCTGCTGATAACTGATCCAATGGAGCAGTCAGGATACAGAGAACTGTACCAAAAGATCTTTAATGTTTACACGCATCATGGGTATCAGCCACAGCCATTTCTTCAGGACAAAAGCTTTTTTCCTCCATCTCCTGTGTTTCTTACTAGTGATGGGCGAATCCTAAATTACTCGGACTCGCTTGACTCTACCGAGTCCGAGCCCGGGACTCGCTACTCGTTGCGAGTCTAGCGAGTCCAATGTTAATGAATGGGGAAGCGAATAATAGCGAGTAATGTGTGATTTAAAAATCGCAGATGTGTGTCGGAAAGCGCTCGCATTGCCGTGTCGGAAGCCCCACTGGCAACTGTATTTTGCTGCTGTCTCCGAGGCCAAAGTCGCATGTGTTGGAGGCGAGGCAAGCGACTTTCTGCAGCAAACCACATGCTTTGTGCAAACAGGAAATAAGCCGACTCGAGCTTCCTGGCTGGACGCGCAGAAAGTCACAGCGAGGAAGCATGGCTCCTGTCGACACCCTGCAATTAATTGCTCTGGTGGAGGCTCGGCCCCTGCTTTGGCTGCCCACTGACCCTGCATATGGGGATAATGTCCAGCGGACTACGGCCTGGAGGGAGATCGCACAGAGCGTTTTCCCAACGTTTCATCGTTGTGGCCATGATGTGCAGAGCAATATGGGTGAGTTAAATGTGTTCACACGTTATATTGCATTTACCGTATATAGTCGTGTATAAGCCGACCCGTGTATAAGCCGACCCCCCTACTTTAGCCCCAAAAAAGTGGGAAACCATATTGACCGCCATTCTTGTATACAGCGGCTATCACTGTTAGACATCCCCCAGCAGAGTATACAGCTCCACCTGCAGAGTATACAGGCCCCCCCAGTGTGTATATATGCCACCGATATTAGGGTATACAGCCCCCCCGTGGGTACACAGGTCCCCCAGCACTGGCTATACATGGCCCCCAGTGATTATACAGGGCCCTCATAGTAGGGTCTACAGCCCCCCCGTGGGTATACAAGACCACAGCAGTGGGTATACAGGGCCCCCGTGGGTATACAGGGCCCCCGTGGGCATACAGGGCCCCCATAGTAGGGTATACAGGGCCCTCAATGTGTTATAATGCGCCGTTGCATGGTTGCCTATATTTGGATGGGTTCACAATAGTACACTTAGTTTAAGGGCTGTTCCTCCTGGCTCTGAAGGCCAGGGGGTTGGGTGTATATAAATACCACTAATGAGCGGAGTCTGGTGCCCGCACTATTACATTCTCTATGCATTGACATGTGCCCTGCCCCATTTGTGATTGTGGCCACGTGAGCTCAATGTCCGTAATGCTGTTGATGATGTTCCACACTGTCGTTTCCATGTGCCTTGTATACACATTTCACACACAACATGATTAAAATGTTATTGTTGATTTGTACACATACTTTTAGTGTTTCAAATGTTAAAGAGGTCTAAACCCGGTTTGAAATCATTTCACAGTTGACCACATTATGAAGCGCTGGAGGAGCTGCCGCGACCAATTTAAGCGGCAACACCGGAGGATCCTGGAGGGGGGCCCGGAAGCTGGTCACGGCATAATATATTGCCACTATGAACGGCTGTCATTTCTGGAACCGGTGGCCCGTATGCCAAGGTATGTGTCTGCCGCACTGTTGTTTACTATTATTGTTATTATTATTTTTTAATATAGCGCCATTAGGTTCCATGGCACTTTACATGAGGATAAGGGTTAACGACAAAAAACAGTCCATGAAGACAATCAGGTCATACAGGTACAAGAGGAGAGGACCCTGTCCACGAGGGCACACAATGTACGTATGAAGCTCTATAATGAGTGTGCTGGTTTACATACCCACACAGGGGTTTGTTTCTGCCATGGTGCAACACAATTCTATCACCTTTGGCAATGATCCAGGACATACACATTTATAGTCACATTGTGACGTTTGGACAAATAAGCAATGTTCTGCAGGGTGGTCAGACACAATGTTCCGTGACCTCACAATTAGCTATTATTGTTGGCATGTTTGTGGAACAAAGCCATGTTCTTCCCTCCAATGGCCTCTAAGGTCTGTGGCCCTGTCTGGTTTGCCTGTCATAAGCCTCAGTTGTATCAGTTCCTAATGGCCTCGACTTGCATAAGGGCCACATACATCCCTACACATTTAGTTGTGGGTGTTTTTTTCGGCAAAATAACGTTGCAAGGATATACCCCTTTTGCACTAAACTGTTTGTACACCATCCCAGATTGCTGACACATTCACACACATTTCAGAACATACCCTGTATCACTACAAATATGTGTGGTTCAGTTTTCCCATGGGTTTATTTGGGGCTGCAAGGTGATGGTGTAGATATTAGGGCCCACATGTGAATTGTACTTTTTTTGTCGTTAACTCATGGCCACATTACGAATCCTCCGGAAAACATAGCGTATTAATGCTGTATTAAATCAAACTAAAGAGGGCCATATTTTAAGTGCAACAGCCTTTTATGTCCAAGGTCCTTTAGGAAACCCGAGGTTTGTCCTTGCTGTTCCCGTTTTTTGGTTCGGCCCCGTTGGAGTAACTAAAACTGTCCATCTGTGCATACCACCTTGTTTGGCACCAACGATGTGTGACCTGCTGCTCAAAGACAACCCCATACTCTATGTCCATTACAGTCGTTTCAAATCCCAAGCCATCTGTTTGTTGTGTTTTATTTACCAAGACATTCCTGATTAGCATACATGGCAGCAACAAGGAGTGTAGGCCACTAACGGCAAATGCTCATGTGTCACCTATGCTGCAGGACTCCATTTCCTGTCTTGCTCACCTGCCCTATAGATCTGGGTTATGTGCATTGAGACCAAGGCCGTCCACACTGTGTGTTTTTGTGTCCATCTGATGGCAAAGAACCCTGAATAATGTGTTTGCCTCACAGTGTCAGGCTATAGCTTTGTCCACATAAAGTTTCCACAAAAAGTCAAAACATTAGTTGTGGCCACTAATATGTCTTCAAGTGACTACATAGCTGTCCTGCCTAAGTCATGGCACAGTGTAATAGTGCAGACTAATTTTAAAATTTGTAATGTAATGGCAAAAAATCGTGGAGCAACAGTACCCACACATACAATATAGTTTGAGGCATGAGCCAAAAATGTCATTAATTTATTTGCTGCAATTCCATCTTAAGGGCAACAATGAAAAGACACAGAATACACAGATACACTGAGTCAAAAAAGCGTGCACATGTTATGTTTGGCCTATGGTTTTGTTTCCAAAGGCAACCCATTCACCAAATGTTTTTTATATTTACCCACAGAGCTGCTCACTTTCGGAGGCGGCGTTGGAACCCGCCACCACAGCTGCCTGAGGAGGGGAGGGAGGCCCCTCAACCCCCACCAGATGAGGAGGAGGGAGTAGCACCACCACCACCACCGCCACCACCACCGCCGCCACCACCACCACCACCGCCACCACCACCACCACCACCACCGCCGCCACCACCACCACCACCTTTGGGGCCGCAGATACAAGAAGAGGAGGATGAAGGGCCACACCAGCGCCCTCCAGTGCCGACTGCCAGCAGCAGTGTGGGGAGTCACTGGAACCCCAGCAGCCCTGCTCTGATCCCGGGGGCACCACAAGACCGCAGAGGACAGTGTAGTGCTGACTTTGCCCGCAGTCTCATACCGTTCTTGGATGACATTCCATTCGAGAGAAGACTGCGGGCATGGTCAGCAATACACATTGTCCTCGATGCGTGTAGGCCCCCAAACCATCCTGGGCAGGTGTTTGATTTTTTGGAGGAGTGGCGGCTCAGCAGATCTAACATCCTGGACAGGGCCACACCCCGGGACAGGTATGTTGCGACCCAGAGGTGGTGTCCAAGAATCAGTGGCCTACCAAGCCAAGGCCAACCGGCCCAGATGCCCCAGCCTACAGGCTTCCAACCACTGGGTGAGGTACTGCATGGGGCCCTGGACCTACTCAACGACCAGGGTGATGGTGCCACGTTACAGCCAAGGCCGGAGGATGCGGCAACCTTCCACCAGCTGTAGACCCCTTCTTTTTTTTTTGTTTATTTTTTGTTCCTGTGCATTGCACAATTTCTTTGTTATGTTATTATTTTTTTTTACTAAGTTTAAACCCCAAAAAAAAAAAAAAAAAAAAAAAAAATAATTCTGACATCTTTGCCATTATGGCGAAATAATACCCAGTTGACAAAAACTGCTTTGTGTCTGTCTTTTTTGAGGGAATGGATGTGTAGGTTTTTTTTGTGGGTGGGCTTAAAGTCATCATCATTAGCAAGTACTTTACGGCCCGCATGGCGCATGAAGGCACCTTGGTTATTATGTGGAAAATCATGACTGCACATACAAATGTTGCTTACAAATAAATAGTGCCTGTGTTTGTGGGGGGGGTGACTTAATGACTCGGTATGGCAACAACACTGGGAACACAGATGCGATAGGCTGGGACGTCTACTTGCAACAGAGCGCGTCTACGCGTTATCTCCGTAGCGTACAGTGGGACCCTTCGCCATGCTCCAGCAGGATCTTAGTACAAGCCACGTTTTCGATGCAGGCATAGGCCTGTTGCCACAAAAAATTAGCCCAAGGGGCGAGATCAACTCTATTTGGAAGTTGAGGAGGGCGCGTGGCCCATACTATTTGCTTGTCCTGTGAGCATAGTACAAGCAACGTATTCGATGCAGGTATAGGCTTGTAGCCTCAAAAAATTAGCCCAAGGGGCGAGATGAACTGTATTTGGAAGTTGAGGAGGGCGCGTGGCCCATACTATTTGCTTGTCCTGAGAGCATAGTACAAGCAACGTATTCGATGCAGGTATAGGCTTGTAGCCTCAAAAAAATTAGCCCAAGGGGCGAGATCAACTCTATTTGGAAGTTGAGGAGGGCGCGTGGCCCATACTATTTGCTTGTCCTGTGAGCATAGTACAAGCAACGTATTCGATGCAGGTATAGGCTTGTAGCCTCAAAAAATTAGCCCAAGGGGCGAGATCAACTCTATTTGGAAGTTGAGGAGGGCGCGTGGCCCATACTATTTGCTTGTCCTGTGAGCATAGTACAAGCAACGTATTCGATGCAGGTATAGGCTTGTAGCCTCAAAAAATTAGCCCAAGGGGCGAGATGAACTGTATTTGGAAGTTGAGGAGGGCGCGTGGCCCATACTATTTGCTTGTCCTGAGAGCATAGTACAAGCAACGTATTCGATGCAGGTATAGGCTTGTAGCCTCAAAAAATTAGCCCAAGGGGCGAGATCAACTCTATTTGGAAGTTGAGGAGGGCGCGTGGCCCATACTATTTGCTTGTCCTGTGAGCATAGTACAAGCAACGTATTCGATGCAGGTATAGGCTTGTAGCCTCAAAAAATTAGCCCAAGGGGCGAGATCAACTCTATTTGGAAGTTGAGGAGGGCGCGTGGCCCATACTATTTGCTTGTCCTGAGAGCATAGTACAAGCAACGTATTCGATGCAGGTATAGGCTTGTTGCCACAAAAAATTTGCCCAAGGGGCGAGATCAACTCTATTTGGAAGTTGAGGAGGGCGCGTGGCCCATACTATTTGCTTGTCCTGTGAGCATAGTACAAGCAACGTATTCGATGCAGGTATAGGCTTGTAGCCTCAAAAAATTAGCCCAAGGGGCGAGATCAACATTTTTAAAATTTATGCAAGGCACTTGAGCCAAACTATATGTTTTATTTCAGTTTGAGAAATGCCCACAATGCAGGCATAGGCTTGTTGCCTTAAAAAATTCAGCCAAGAGACTGTTTTGGATTGTCTGACATAATTCAACGGTCAAAAAACATCACAAGTGCATGCATTATTAAAGTAACATTACTGACACTGATTGTGTAGTTTTGTTGTCATGCAGCAAGTGTAGCAGGAACATTATTTATCCAATCTTCTTAGCAGAGGGACATTGTTTATCCTTTGTGTAAGAAGAGGACATAATGTTTAAACCGCACTGAGCCAAACGTAACAAATTTGAAAATGTCCCTCTAGGTTTGGGTACTCTCGTCTGAAGGGGTTAAGAACTTTGATGATATCCAGTCCTTGTTAAACTTAATGAGAGTGAGTCTGTCGGCATTTTCTGTAGTCAGCCGTGACCTTCTATCAGTGACAATTCCCCCAGCGGCACTAAAAACACGCTCTGATGTCACACTAGCAGCTGGGCAGGCCAGCAACTCCAAGGCATACAAAGACAGCTCAGTCCAAGCGTGAAGCTTGGAAACCCAGTAATTAAAGGGTACAGAGGGGTCGGTTAAGAAGCTGGTAGTGTCACACACATACTCGTTCAACATGTTTGACAATGTTTGTCTCCTAGACAAGGGGACCGTAGGCACAATCCGTTGCAGATTGGAAGGTCTGTTGAACATCGCCCAGTTGGTGGACATCTTACCACCACCTCTTCTTGACAATGTGGCAGTTTGTGTTCGAACCAAAGGCTGCTGTGGCAAAGAGCTGCTTGTTCGTGGTATAGCGGAGTCAGATGGTGAAATTGACATTAAATTGTCAACCACCACACTTTTGAAATAATCCATCGTTAAGCCCCTTGGTGACTGCAACAGCAGCGATGGAAACTTGTCTTTGTAGCGTGGGTCAAGGAATGTTGACAACCAGTAGAGGTCGCTGTCATAGATGTTAATGACGCGTGGATCCTGGGACAGACATTGAGACATGAAGTCAGACATGTGTGCTAGGCTACAAAGACTCATGTCTTCTGTGTCACCAGACTGATGAACAATAGGCATCATGGTCTCAAAATCGGTCTCCGCCTCCTGCTCTTCAGCCCACCCATGCTGTACCGACATAAAACTGGGGTTGGGAGTTCCATCAGGGTGCACCTCAGTACCATGGAGAAATAAATCGTCTTCATCTTCCTCATCACTGTTTTGTTCTGCAGCCAATGTTGCCGGCTGAAATTGGCTTTGCTGGCTCTGATCCTGGATGTTAAAATGTGGATCCATAGCCCTCTGCTGTGCCCTCAATGATTCTGTTTTAAGATTCAGGAGAGAATCTGTAAGCAAACACAGCATGGGGATGGTGAGACTAATAATGGACTCATCACCGCTGACCAGTTTTGTGCAGTAATCGAAGTTCTCTAGAACCTCGCAAAGGTCAGCGATCCAGACCCACTCCATCGTACCAATGTGTCTTGTATTACTTCCTGGGTGACGGGCATGTTGCAGCTGATATTCCGCTATAGCCCTCTGCTGCTCATTGAACCTAGCCAACATATGGAATGTAGAATTCCATCGTGTGGGCATGTCGCAAATTAATCTGTGTTTGGGCAAATTAAATTGCTGTTGAAGGGCAGATAGATTTGCAAGTGCCGTTGATGAATGTCGGAAATGTCCGCAATTTCTACGCACCTTCTCTAGTAGATCAGATAACTCTGGGTAATTTTTCAAGAATTTCTGAACTACAAGATTCAGTACGTGAGCCATGCAAGGCACGTGTTGAAGTTTACCGAGCTTTATTGCTGCAACAAGGTTTCGTCCGTTATCACTGACAACAAGACCTGGTTGTAGTTGCAGTGGGGCCAGCCACTCATCTGTCTGTTGTTTAACACCTTTCCACAGCTCGTTTGCAGTGTGAGGTGTGTCACCTAGACAGATGAGCTTAAGAAGAGCCTGTTGTCGCCTGGCTGATGCAGTACTGCAAAGCTCCCAACTTTGACGTGATGTGGCGGACAAATCAGCAGTGGTCAAGGAAGTTGAAGACGCACATTGTGTTGTAGAAGTATATGAGGACGCGGACACCCGGAATGATGCTGTGCCCGCTATTCGTGGAGTTGGTAGGATCGCAGATATTCCACTATTACACTTTGGGACACTCTCGACAAGGTTGATCCAGTGAGCTGTCAGGGATATGTATCTGCCCTGTCCACAAGTACTTGTCCAGGTATCAGTTGTCAGGTGAACTTTTCCGCTCACAGCATTTGTCAGTGCACGCTTCAAGTTGTTAACCACGTCCAGATGTAGCGCGGGTATGGCAGTACGTGAAAAAAAATTGCGACTGGGGACAGTGTATCGTGGTGCTGCCACAGCCAACAACTCCCTAAAAGCCTCAGTATCAACAAGCCTAAATGGCAGCATTTCTACAGCTAACAGCTTAGAAATTTGCGCTGTCATTTGTCGAGAAAAAGGGTGTGTGGATGGGTGCTTCCGCTGCCTCTCATACAGCTGTGGAACAGACAACTGGACATTTGGCGCAGACTCACAAGTCACTTGACTACTGTCATATCTCTGGTCTAACGCAGCTTGTGGTGAGATCGTATGAGTAGGAGCTGCTGCATGAACAGTAGATGGTGAAGGACGATTCTGAAGTGGCATAACGGTGTTGAGGTCAGAAGGCCCTGATGTCGAACCCTGATGGGCCAACCACTGACTTGGGTGCTTAAGAGTCATGTGTTTTCGCATACTGCTCGTGCTCAAGTTTACTTTGCCCTGGCCTCTGCTCAGCCTGGCATAGCAGATGTTACATATAACCACATTTGGTACTGATGGGCTATCTTTGAAAAATTTCCAGACAATGGATGTTCGTCCTTTAGGTTGTGGTGTAGGAACTGAAGGATGAGTCTGGCCAACACAAACTGTAGACACATTTTGGCCAACTGTTCTTAAAGTTGGGGCAACAGTTGGTACAGTTTGTGCAACAGTTGACACAATTTGGGCTACTGTTGTCACAGCTTGGATTCGGGATAAAGGAGTAAGCCTGGGTGCTTTAGGCGGTGGTAAATAACCACTTTCCTCCTCCTGGCTGCTCTGTTGGCTCTGCATGTCAAGTGTCCAGGTTGGATCAGTGGTCTCATCATCCACCCCCTCCTCCTCAAAGTCATCTGGATAACGTGACTGGTCAGGCTGGCCAGATGAGATGTGTGTCTCATCATCATCATCATCCTCCACCTCCTGAGACGGTCTATGGCTTTGTTGAAAGGGACGTTCTTCAGGACGAGGTGAATCCAAACTTTGTCCATAGATGGAATGTACGTCTGGTTCAAGTATCTGTTCAGGCAGTGACAAAGAAAGGTCCGGTTGTCTGAATGGCTGATAAGAACCAAATAAATCTTCCGAATGCCCAAGTTCACGGTCTAAATTTTCCTCCGTCTGGCGATGGCTTGAGGAAATAGGAAGATTTTGTGGATTAGATGACCCCGCTTTGTCAGTAGCGGCACTTGAATATGGTGTCAAGGATGATTGTGTGCTGCCAGAACCCGTGGTTGAGGTCTTGTCAGCCATCCAAGATGTTATTTGGTCTTGATCTTCCGGCCTCAAGACACGTTTCGGTTGAGTACTGGGAAATTTAGACAGCAGGAAGGTGGATCGATCAATCCTTGTCTGTCTACTTCTACCAGTGCCTTGTTGTTCACGACTGCTAGGGCCCCGACCTCGTCCCTGTCCCTTTGCAGACTGGTTTTTGGGAATCTGGTGTTTTTGGGACATTGTTGACAAATGCACAGCCACCGAGATGGAGTTAGGTGTTGATGCAGGCGTCACTTACTGGCGGGTTAAGTGTGTGCTACCACTTGGCAGTGAAGCACTACACTATTCCCTTAAAAAATTAGAAAGTGCGCACAGCCACCGAGATGGAGTTTGGTGTTGCTGCAGGCGTCACTTACTGGCGGGTTAAGTGTGTGCTACCACTTGGCAGTGAAGCACTACACTATTCCCTGAAAAAATTAGAAAGTGCGCACAGCCACCGAGATGGAGTTTGGTGTTGCTGCAGGCGTCACTTACTGGCGGGTTAAGTGTGTGCTACCACTTGACAGTGAAGCACTACACTATTCCCTGAAAAAATTAGAAAGTGCGCACAGCCACCGAGATGGAGTTTGGTGTTGCTGCAGGCGTCACTTACTGGCGGGTTAAGTGTGTGCTACCACTTGGCAGTGAAGCACTACACTATTCCCTGAAAAAATTAGAAAGTGCGCACAGCCACCGAGATGGAGTTTGGTGTTGCTGCAGGCGTCACTTACTGGCGGGTTAAGTGTGTGCTACCACTTGACAGTGAAGCACTACACTATTCCCTGAAAAAATTAGAAAGTGCGCACAGCCACCGAGATGGAGTTTGGTGTTGCTGCAGGCGTCACTTACTGGCGGGTTAAGTGTGTGCTACCACTTGGCAGTGAAGCACTACACTATTCCCTGAAAAAATTAGAAAGTGCGCACAGCCACCGAGATGGAGTTTGGTGTTGCTGCAGGCGTCACTTACTGGCGGGTTAAGTGTGTGCTACCACTTGACAGTGAAGCACTACACTATTCCCTGAAAAAATTAGAAAGTGCGCACAGCCACCGAGATGGAGTTTGGTGATGCTGCAGGCGTCACTTACTGGCGGGTTAAGTGTGTGCTACCACTTGGCAGTGAAGCACTACACTATTCCCTGAAAAAATTAGAAAGTGCGCACAGCCACCGAGATGGAGTTTGGTGTTGCTGCAGGCGTCACTTACTGGCGGGTTAAGTGTGTGCTACCACTTGACAGTGAAGCACTACACTATTCCCTGAAAAAATTAGAAAGTGCGCACAGCCACCGAGATGGAGTTTGGTGTTGCTGCAGGCGTCACTTACTGGCGGGTTAAGTGTGTGCTACCACTTGGCAGTGAAGCACTACACTATTCCCTGAAAAAATTAGAAAGTGCGCACAGCCACCGAGATGGAGTTTGGTGTTGCTGCAGGCGTCACTTACTGGCGGGTTAAGTGTGTGCTACCACTTGGCAGTGAAGCACTACACTATTCCCTGAAAAAATTAGAAAGTGCGCACAGCCACCGAGATGGAGTTTGGTGTTGCTGCAGGCGTCACTTACTGGCGGGTTAAGTGTGTGCTACCACTTGGCAGTGAAGCACTACACTATTCCCTGAAAAAATTATAAAGTGCGCACAGCCACCGAGATGGAGTTTGGTGTTGCTGCAGGCGTCACTTACTGGCGGGTTAAGTGTGTGCTACCACTTGGCAGTGAAGCACTACACTATTCCCTGAAAAAATTAGAAAGTGCGCACAGCCACCGAGATGGAGTTTGGTGTTGCTGCAGGCGTCACTTACTGGCGGGTTAAGTGTGTGCTAACACTTGGCAGTGAAGCAGCACACTATTCCCTGAAAAAAATTATTAAGTGCGCACAATTAGTCGCAGAAGTAGGTGGCGTACGTGCTATTTGCAGCTAGGAGAGCAGCAACGCACTGTTCTGCCACAGACAAAATAACGCTGAAGGGGTTTTTAGGACCCAAAATCTATCAGCTGGCAAAAAATTGTAAATAGTACCTCAGCTAAGCCTCTCACTTCAGCTATTAGAACAGCTGAGTGAGTAAGCGAAGCTATGAGGTCGCTCCTGTGAACACTATAAAGGCTGCAGCTCCCTGCTTCCCTGCCTGCCTAAAGTGTCACAGTACACAGTACTCCTCTGTCCTCCTGCTAGCTCTCACAAGAGCTGTTTGGGGTTAATATAAGGAATCTTGAAGTTCCCTACACTCACTGACAATCCCTATGATCTGCTCCAGAATCTACCTCACCCTGTTCTAGCTCAGATCTTCAGAGAAATGTGCTCAAAATGGCGGTGGCAAGGCTTATATACAGCCTTGCCTGTCATCGATGACATAGCCATCACGATGGACAGAAGCCAATCATAGTAATGCCACAAGAAGAGGGCTGTGGCATTACTGAATAAGATTGGCTAACATCCTTGTCCATCTTCACAAGTTTGTCTGACCTAACACGCTAGGCTGTCTCGGAAGATTTGTCGGAACATAACAGATTCTGTATTCGCGAGTCCCGAATACAGAATACAGGACTCGGATTCGTAGACTCGCTAGGATTCGCTAGGAGTCACTACGACTCGCTCGGAATCGCTACTTACAGCGGGTATCCGTGAAGCGGTGCCATTCTCTAAACGATTTGGGGGAGATTCAAGCTACATAGCGATGTGATAGAGCGAGTCTCGCTAGTAAAACTAGGATTCCCATTTAATTGCATTGGACTCGCTACTTTGCGAGTCCTCGCTGGGAAACTCGCCGAGTAGCGAGTCCTGCGAGTCCCTTACTACTCGCCGAGTAACGAGTCCTAGCGAGTAGATTCGCCCATCACTATTTCTTACCACAGTGTTAGTATAACACACTTTTGTTTCATCTTGCTCTATATACTGTTACCATATTCCTATCACTTCTCTGCACTAGCACTTTCACCCCATCTAGTGGTTTCCTTTGGTACAGCTTTTATTCTCTCTTCAGTTCCTTTTCCTTTATTATCCATATATTTTTAATTTCGTGTTTTCCTGATCCATTCAAAATCCTCATTCAGTTCTTCCGGTGATGGTTCTCCCCCCTTCCTATCCTTACCTAATCCCATTCCTACATTTAACCCTTGTTATATGTCATGACACAAGATGTTATTTTGCCTGAAAGAACTGCACTATCTTCCCTTTTTTTGTTCTGCTTATGTGGCGCCCCTGCGTCCAGGAGGCCACAAAGGGAACTGCAGCCAGGCAGGTAGGACACTTGTTGCACATCAACACCCTCACAGCCCACACAACCCACGTACAGAAGGTAGCATCCAGCCCTGAGATTAGAGACTCTATGAGATTGAGGGGTGGTGGATTTGGAGGAGTGGGTTGGGCACACCCGTAGTCAGGTGAAGAGCAAGAAGAGCTGCTGCAGCTGCTGGTGGTGAGTAGTGTGTTTGTGTATGTCTTGCTGTGGCTGGCTGTGTGTGGCTGGGACTGTGGGGCTGTGTGGCTGTGGCTGGCTGTGTGTGGCTGACTGTGTGTCTATGGGCTGTTGCTGGCTGTCTGTGGCTGACTGTGTGTCTGTGGCTGCATGGCTGTGGCTGGCTGTGTGTGGCCGGGGCTAGCTGTGTGGCTGTGTGTGTGGCTGTGTGGCTGACTATATGTCTGTGCATGGCTGGGGCTGCTTGGCACTGGTTGTGTGTGGCTGGGCCTGTGTGGCTGTGGCTAGCTGTGTGGCTGTGTGTGTGGCTGGGACTGCTTGGCTGTGGCTGACTGTGTGGCTGGCTGTGTATGGCTGACTGTGTGGTTGACTGTGTGTCTGTGTGGCTGTCTGTGTGTGGCTGTGTGCCTGACTGTGTGTGGCTGTGGCTGACTGTATATCTGTGTGTGGCTGTGGCTAGCTGTGTGCCTGACTGTCTGTGTGTGGCTGACTGTGTGGCTGTGTGGGGCTGTCTGTGTGTGGCTGGTAGTGTGTGGCTGTGGCTGGCTGTGTGTGGCTGACTGTGTGGCTGTGTGTGGCTGACTGTGTGGCTGTGTATGTGTCTCTGGCTGGCTGTGTGTTGTTGTGGCTTACTGTAGCTGGCTGTGTGTGGTTGTGCCTGGCTGTGTGTCTGTGTGTGACTGGCTGTGTGGCTGTGTGTGTATGTGTGGCTGGCTGTTTGGGGCTGACTGTGTGTCTGTGTGTGGCTGGATGTGTCTGTGGCTGGCTGTGTGTGGCTGTTTGTGTGTGGCTGTGGCTGGATGTGTGTGTGTGGCTGGCTGTGTGTGTTGCCGGTGCTGGCTGTGTGTGGCTGTGGTTGGCTGTGTCTGTGTGTGGCTGTGGCTAGCTTTGTGTGGCTAGCTGTGTGGCTGCGTGTGTTTGTGTGGCTGGCTGTGTGCCTGACTGTGTGTCAGTGTGTGGCTGGCTGTGTGTGGCAGACTGTGTGGCTGTGTGTGGCTGACTGTGTGGCTGTGTATGTGTCTCTGGCTGGCTGTGTGTTGCTGTGGCTTACTGCAGCTGGCTGTGTGTGGTTGTGGCTGGATGTGTATGGCTGGCTGTGTGGCTGCGTGTGTTTGTGCGGCTGGCTGTGTGTGGCTGACTGTGTTGGTATGTGGCTGGCTGTGTGTGGCTGTGACTGGCTGTGTGTGGCTGACTGTGTGTGTTGCTGTGGCTGTCTGTGTGGCTGACTGTTTGTGGCTGGCTGTGTGGGGCTGTCTGTGTGTGGCTGGCAATGTGTGGCTGTGCCTGCAGCTGTGTGTGGCTGGCTGTGTGGCTGTGTATGTGTATCTGGCTGGCTGTGTGTTGCTGTGATTTACTGTGGCTGTGTGTGGTTGTGGCTGGCTGTGTGTCTGTGTGAGGCTGTGGCTAGCTTTGTGTGGCTTGCTGTGTGTCTGTGTGTGGCTGTGACTAGCTTTGTGTGGCTGGCTGTGTGTCTGTGTGTGGCTGGCTGTGTGGCTGTATGTGTATGTGTGGCTGGCTGTTTGGGGCTGTCTGTGTGTAGCTGGCTGTGTCTGTGGATGGCTGTGTGCGGCTGTTTGTGTGTGGCTGTGTGTGTGTGGCTGGCTGTGTGTGTCGCTGGTGCTGGCTGTGTGTGGCTATGGCTGGCTGTGGCTGTGTGTGGCTGTGGCTAGCTTTGTGTGGCTGGCTGTGTGGCTGCGTGTGTTTGTGTGGCTGGCTGTGTGTGGCTGACGGTGTGTCAGTGTGTGGCTGGCTGTGTGTGGCTGACTGTTTTGGTGTGACGGTCTGTGTGTGACTGTGGCTGGCTGTGTGTGGCTGACTGTGTTTGTGGCTGTGGCAGTCTGTGTGTCTGACTGTTTGTGGCTGTGGCTGGCTGTGTGTCTGTGTGTGGCTGACTGTGTGTCTGTGTGGCTGGCTGTATGTGTGGCTGTGGCTGGCTGTGTCTGTGTGTGCCTGTGTCTGTGTGTGGCTGTCTGTGTGGCTGGCTGTGTATCTGTGTGTGGCTGAGGCTGTGTGTCGCTGTGGCTGGCTGTGTGTGGCTGTGGCTGGCTGTGTGTCTGTGTTTGGCTGTGGCTAGCTTTGTGTGGCTGGCTGCGTGACTGTGTGGCTGTGACTAGCTTTGTGTGACTGGCTGTGTGTCTGTGTGTGGCTGTGTGGCTGTCTGTTTGGGGCTGACTGTGTGTCTGTGTGTGGCTGGCTGTGTCTGTGGCTGTGGCTGGCTGCGTGTCTGACTGTGTGTGGCTGGCTGTGTGTGGCTGTGTGTGTCGCTGGGGCTGGCTGTGTGTGGCTGTGGCTGGCTGTATCTGTGTGTGTGGCTGTGGCTAGCTTTGTGTGGCTGGCTGTGTGGCTGTGTGTGTGGCTGTGTGGCTGGCTGTGTGTAGCTGACTGTTTGTCGGTGTGTGGCTGACTGTGTCTGTGTGTGGCTGGCTGTGTGTGTGGCTGCAGCTGTCTGTGTGGCTGGTTGTTCGTAGCTGACTCTGTGTTTGTATGTGTGTCTGTGTGTTTGACTGTGTGTGGTTGTGTGTCTGTGTGTGTGGCTGGCTGTGTATGGCTGACTGTGTGTCTGTGTGTGGCTGTAGCTGTCTGTGTCTGTGTGTGGCTGTGTGGCTGGCTGCGTGTCTGTGTTTGGCTGGCTATGTATCTGTGTGTGGCTGCCTGTGTGTGGCTGGGGCTTTGTGTGGCTGTGTGTCTGGTTTTGTATGGCTGACTGTCTGTGGCTGTGTGTGGCTGGGGCTATGATTGGCTGGTTGTCTCTACACAGCACTATACTGTATATACAGGTCCACAGTACATTCTGTGTTAGTGTGTCTGTATATACTGTATGTACAGTGCCTACAAGTAGTATTCAACCCCCTGCAGATTTAGCTGGTTTGATAAGATGCCAATAAGTTAGAGCCTTCAAACTGCAAACGAGAGTAGGATTTATTAACAGAAGCATAAATCTTACAAACCAAAAAGTTATGTTGCTCAGTTTAATTTTTATAAATTTTAAACATAAAAGTGTGGGTCAATTATTATTCAACCCCTATGTTTAATATTTTGTGGAATAACCCTTGTTTGCAATTACAGCTAATAATCGTCTTTTATAAGACCTGATCAGGCCGGCACATGTCTCTGAAGTTATCTTGGCCCACTCCTCCATGCAGATCTTCTCCAAGTTATCTAGGTTCTCTGGGTGTCTCATGTGGACTTTAATATTGAGCTCCTTCCACAAGTTTTCAATTGGGTTAAGGTCAGGAGACTGACTAGGCCACTCCAACACCTTGATTTTTTCCCTCTTGAACCAGGCCTTGGTTTTCTTGGCTGTGTGCTTTGGGTCGTTGTCTTGTTGGAAGATGATATTACGACCCATCTTAAGATCCTTGATGGAGGAGGGGAAGTTCTTGGCCAAAATCTCCAGTTAGGCCGTGCTATCCATCTTCCCATGGATGCGGACCAGATGGCCAGGCCCCTTGGCTGAGAAACAGCCCCACAGCATGATGCTGCCACCACCATGCTTGTGTGACAACCATCCGCTGTGAAGCTGAGCTGCTGGTAAGGCAGCAGCCCGAGAAACCCCGAGACCCTTAACCCCTATACAGGGATCTGGAATTATAGCGGAGCCCAGGGGGTAGCTGCCTATTATGAGCAACAGAGCAGGGAAGGTCGCCAGGGGAAAAAATCAAGACCCGAAAAACAAAGTCAGAAGTCCGAGTCAAAACCGAGAGGGCAGCGAAGGTACAAAATCATCAGGCAGTAGCAGAGTCGAGAATCCAGGCAAGGGTCAAGGGCAAAACCAAGAAGGCAGCTGAGGTACAAAATCGACAGGAAGAAGCAGAGTCAGAAATCCAGGCCAAGGTCAGAGACAAAACTAAACATACACTATATCACTGGGGAACCAAAACTATATCTGGCGGCCTGCAAGACAGGCTCCAATGTATTTGAAGGGCGCGGTTACCTCCCATAGGCTGGAGCTCACAGCCCGATGACCTCATCCGGACCGCCCCTAGATCCAGGCCAGATGGAGATGCACGACTGGCTCCACCCACGCCACCTCTGACAGAAGAACGCAGGTGCGCCTAACGGACACCTCTGCAGGGCCCGCTCCTCTGCAACCAACACCACCCAGAGGGGAAACATAGCGGCGCTCAGCGACAGAGGCAGACGTCGCGGGAGCAGTTCCATATGAGGACGAGGTCCTCCTGTCACCGGTGCCACCAGCCGAAGGAATCCGGCTCCTCCCAGCGGCCGAGGCAGGAACACCGGCCACAGAGTCCAATGGCGATGTGACAGCTTGACTGTAGGGATGGTATTCTTGGGGTCGTATGCAGTGCCATCCAGTCTCCAAACGTCACGTGTGTGGTTGGCACCAAAGATCTCGATCTTGGTCTCATCAGACATAGAACCTTGAACCAGTCTGTCTCAGAGTCCTCCAAGTGATCATGAGCAAACTGTAGACGAGCCTTGAATGACGCTTTGAAAGTAAAGGTACCTTACGGGCTCGTCTGGAACAGTGGACCATTGCGGTGGAGTACGTTAACTTATGGTATTGACTGAAACCAATGTCCCCACTGCCATGAGATCTTCCCGGAGCTCCTTCCTTGTTGTCCTTGCTTTAGCCTCGACTCTTCGGACAATCCTGGCCTCGGCACGGGAGGAAACTTTCAAAGGCTGTCCAGGCCGTGAAAGGCTAACAGTAGTTCCATAAGCCTTCCACGTCCGGATGATGCTCCCAACAGTGGAGACAGGAAGGCCCAACTCCTTGGAAAGGGTTTTGTACCCCTTGCCAGCCTTGTGACCCTCCACGATCTTGTCTCTGATGGCCTTGGAATGCTCCTTTGTCTTTCCCATGTATGAGTGCTGTTCACAAGTTTGGGGAGGGTCTTAAATAGTCAGAAAAGGCTGGCAAAAGAGATAATTAATCCACACATGTGAAGCTCATTGTTATTTGTGCCTGAACTACTTCTTAATACTTTAGGGGGACCAAACAGAATGCTGGTGGTTTGAGGGGTTGAATACTAAATGACCCTCTGAATTAACTTTTAACGCTTTAAAAAAAAAAAAAAATCTTTTTGGCTGCAGTGCATTTCCCACTTCCAGGCTGATCTACAGTCCAAATGTCACAATGCCAAGTTAATTCCGCATGTGTCAACCAGCTAAATCTGCAGGGGGTTGAATACTACTTGTAAGCACTGTATATAGGTTTGACCTGTATACACAGTATAGTGCTGTGTATACAAGATAAAGAGCCAGCAGTCTCTAATCTGTATACGGCTGCCAATCTCTAATATGTATATTGGCAGCAGTCTCTAATGCGTATATTGCCGGCAGTCTCTAATGCATATACTGCCAGCAGTCTCTAATGTGTACACTGATGGTAGTTTCTAATGCTTATACTACCGGCAGTCTCTAATGCTTGTTCTGCTGGCAGTCTCTAATGCTTATACTGCCGGCAGTCTCTAATGCGTATAAGGCCGGCAGTCTGTAATGTGTATACGGCCCGCAGTCTGTAAAGCTTATACGGCCGGCAGGGTCTAATGGGTATATGGCCTGCAGTTTCTAAAGTGTGTAAGGCCGGCAGTCTCCATTGTGTATAGGCCTTCAGCTGTCTCCATTGTGTTTACGGCCTGCAGCAGTGTCTATTGTGTATTCTCTATTGTGTATTCAGCCCAAAGCAGTTTCTATTGTGTGAATAGATAGATAGACAGATATAGATATATGTGTGTAATATATGTATATATGTGTGTGTTGGGATGGAGGCGAAGCTTGGTTGGAGACTGAGTGGAGTATCAGGAGGGCCCCAAAATTTTGCCAGTGAGGGGCCCTGAAATTCCTTGTGGCAGCCCAGTCAGTAAGTCAGGGCAGGACAGGAGGAGTGAGTGCTATGCTGTGATGACAGCACTTACTTTGTGGGTGGAGAGAGTACATGAGATGGAAGCGCCATTACCCAGTCCCAGCACAGCACAGCTGGAGCCTGCACCACCCGGTATCAGCACTGCCCGGCTCCGCTTTATGTGGCTGGGGCCAAAGGGGCACTGCAGTACCATTCTCTCGCTGCTGAACCCTTTGCACAGAAGGGAGTGAAAGGAAAACCCTGAGTTCACATACTTTGGTGGGTGATGTGCACCGACGGCTTCTCACTCAATATAAGGTGTACCACAGTGCACCAGGGAGGGAGCCATATACACTGGGCAGCCATATACCACAGTGCACCAGGGAGGGAGCCATATTCACTGGGCAGCCATATACCACAGTGCACCAGGGAGCCAGCCATATACACTGGGCTGCCATATACCACAATGCACCAAGGAGGGAGCCATATACACTGGGCAGCATATACTACAGTGCACCAGAGAGCCATATACCGTGGGCAGCCATATACCACAGTGCACCAGGGAGCCATATACACTGGGCTGCTATATACCACAGTGCACCAGGGAGGGAGCCATAAGCACTGGGCAGTCACATACCAGAGTGCACTAGGGAGGGAGCCATATACACTGGGCAGCCATATACTACAGTGCACCAGGTAGCCATATACACTGGGCCGCCATATACTACAGTGCACCAGGGAGCCATATACACTGGGCTGCCATATACCACAGTGCACCAAGGAAAGAGCCATATGCACTGGGCAGTCATATACCACAGTGCACCAGGAGGGAGCCATATACATTGGGTAGCCATATGCCACAGCGCACCAGGGAGGGAGCCATATACACTGGGCAGCCATATACTACAGTGCACCAGGAACCTGCCATATGCACTGGGCAGTCATATACCACAGTGCACCAGGGAGGGAGCCATATACATTGGGTAGCCATATACCACAGTGCACAAGGGAACCATATACACTGTGCAGCCATATACCCACAGTGCTCCAGGGAGCCATATATCCTGGGCAGCCATATACCACAGTGCACAGATATACACTGCACAGTACCACTTCTGCCCTGTGCACTGGGTGTAATCCTCAGTATCTGTATTATTTGTAAATATACACTGCACATTACCACTTCTCCAGTTCCTGTATACTGGGTATAATTCTCAGTATCTGTATTATTCTATATATATACTGTATATACACTGCACAGTACCACTTCTCCTGTCCTGTATACTGGGTGTAATACTCATGATCTGTATTATTCTCTATATATACACTGCACAGTACCACTTTTCCTGTCCTGTATACTGGGTGTAATCCTCAGCATCTGTATTATTGTGTATATACACACTGCACAGTACCACTTCTCCTGTCCTGTATACTGGGTGTAATCCTCAGTATCTGTATTATTCAGAATATATTCACTGTACAGTACCACGTTTTCTGTCTTGTATACTGGGTGTAATCCTCAGTATATGTATTATTCTGTATATAGCACTGCACAGCACCACTTTTCCTGTCCTTTATACTGGGTGTTCCCCTTTCACATCAGCGGTTTTTGCTGATCGCGGCAGTTGCGGTGAAAAAAACGCAACTAATGCGATTACCGCATAACGGCTGCACTTGCGGTTAACTTGCGGCAAGCCCCATACAATGTCTATGGGGCTTGCAGTAAGTGTGCGGCAGGTGCGGCAAGTGCGGTTTTGCCACTTGCAGGCAGGTGCGGCCGCGAAAAAAACGCGGTATTTCGCAAGCCCCATAGACATTGTATGGGGCTTGCCACAAGTGAACCGTTATGCGGTAATAGCGGCAGTTGCGTTTTTTTCACCGCAACTGCCGTGATCAGCGAAAACCGCTGATTGAAAGCAGCCTAATTCTCAGTATCTGTATTATTTTGTATACATACACTCCACAGTACCACTTCTCCTGTCCTGTTGTCAGAGAGGTGGTATAGGATTTAGGGATTTTCAGCATTTAAATGTTTAACCCCTTAGTGACGGAGCCAATTTACACCTTAATGACCAGACCGTTTTTTTGTAATTCTGACCAGTGTGCCTTTATGAGGTAATAACTCTGGAACGCTTCAAAGGATCCTAGCGATTCTGAGACTGTTTTTTCGTGACATAGTGGGCTTCATGTTAGTGGTAAATTTAGGTCGATAATTTTTGCGTTTATTTGTGAAAATATAAAAAAATTGTCAAAGATTTTGAAAATTTCACAATTTTCACATTTTGAATTTTTATTCTGTTAAACCGGAGAGTTCTGTGACACAAAATAGTTAATAAATAACATTTCCCACATGTCTACTTCACATCAGCACAATTTTTGAAAAAAAAAAAATTTTGGTTAGGAAGTTATAAGGGTTCAAAATTCATCAGCAATTTTTCATTGTTCCAGCAAAATTTATAAAACCATTTTTTTGTGACCACATCACATTTGAAGTCCCTTTGAGGGGTGTACATGATAGAAAAAAAACAAAAATTACATCATTCCAAAAACTGCACCCCTCAAGCTACTCAAAACTACATTCAAGAAGATTATTAACCCTTCAAGGTGCTTCACAGGAACTAAAGCAAAGTGGAAACAAAAAATGGACATTTTAATTTTTCCAACAAAAATGTTCTTTTAGCTTCAATTTTTTTCATTTTCACATGAGAAACAAGATAAAATGCATCCTAAAATTTGTTGGGCAATTTCTCCTGAGTACACCATACCTCATATGTGGTCATAAACCACTGTTTGGGCATACGGCAGGGCTCAGAAGAGAAGGAGCGCAGTTTGACTTTTGGAATTAATTTTCCATTCAAAAAGTCAAATGGCGCTCCTTCCCTTTTGAGCCCTGCCTAGTTCTTCTGCCTATTTTTACCTGGCTGGAAGCCAAAAATATAGGGAAGCCCTTTTTGTTTAAATTTATTTCTTGAAATAATTTAAAAAAAAATGGCGTGGGCTTCACCACACTTTTGGGCCAGCCAGGCTGGAATCCTCAGCATAGGGAGGCGCAAGCTTTCTTGGCCCCCCAACTGCTGCGAATTGCAGCCCGCAGCCGCCCCAGAAAATGGTGCATTCATAGAAGCGCCATTTTCTGGTGCTGTATCCAGCTCATCCAGCTGCCGTGTAGCGGTGGCAGGCTGGGTAATAAGGGATTAATGCCAGCTTTTTGGCAGCTGGCACTAAACCCGAGATTCATAACGTCTGGCCAATATTAGACCGGACCATTAGGAATCTCTAATAAATTGTAAAGAAAACACAACAGAGAAAAATATTTTTATTGGAAAAAAAAACACACATATTTAGACCCCATCTTTATTACTCTGACATCCGAATAGTCCAGTGGGAAGGTCCGGCGTAGTCCATTGGGAAGGTCCGACGTAGTCCAGTGAGAGGTCCCGCGACGATTCTCATTCAGATGATGATCTGAAGTTAATCCCCTGTGTGGTCACAAAGAGGTTAACTGCAGATCACCCCTGTGTTGTCACACAGGTTTTAACTGGAGATTAGGTAACCCCTTGTGACCACACAGGGATGATGATCAGCAGTTAACCGCTTATGACCATACAAGGGGTTAACTGCAGATCATCATCCCTGTGTGGTCACAAGGGGTTACTTGATCTGCATTTAACCCCTTGTGACCACACAGGGATGATAATCTGCAGTTAACCCCTTGTAACCACACAGGGGGTTAACTGCAGATCGTCCCTGTGTGGTCACTCAGGGGTTAACTCTGCCTCTGTCCCAGCGCCCGCAGAGCAGCGGCACCGGGACAGAGGCAGAGAGAAGACGGCAGGCGACGTTGCAGTACAAGACCGCAGTATGAGGGCAGGGAAGGGGGGGTCGAGGGGAGGCCGGGAGGGTGCGGATCGAAGAGGGGGGAGGGGAGGGATGACCAGAGGGGTGATGGCCTGGGGAAGGGGGGGCGGTGGATGACCGGAGGGGTGCGGACAAGGGGGGGGCAGTGAATGACAGGAAGGGTGATGACCTGGGTGGGGATGACTGGGGGGGTGATGACCTGGGGGGAGTATGACCGGAGGGAGGAGAACCTGGGAGGGGTGGGGAATAAAAGGGAAAACTCCTTCCGATCTGACGTTTGATCAGATCGGATGAGTTAAGAGCTGGGGAGCGAAGCAGGGAGGAGGGGGGAGCGGAGATCATGGGTGGGGGGGAATTACATTGGGGGGCCACTGAGGGGACCCCCAGGAATGGCGGCATCTCTATGCGATCTGACCTGTCAGATCGCATAGAGATGCAGCGGAAGCGGCGGGTTTTACCGCCGGCCGCCGCCATTTTTAGATGGTTAGGGGGAGGGATAGGGGTGGGGGGGATGATCCCTGGTACTGGGGGGTCTTGGGGAAGGTAGGGGTTAATGCTTTCACTTTGATCCGACATGTGTTTTCATGTCGGATCAAAGTGAAAGCATTTTTACCGGCACTTTCACTTTTTGTAATGTGACGATCGGTAAACGGTGCTTACCGGTCATCACATTACTGGTGCCGTAAAACACCAGCCGATTCCTAATCTCTAGGGTCTCAGCTACCCCCAGTAGCTGAAACCCCAGAGATTTTAGCTCCAGGGTCGACGCACCAGGGCCTTTTCTGTTCTGACTTATTTTCACATCAGAACAGAATAAGGACCCTGGCTTGCCGCCGTATATTACAGTGGGTTGTCACTAAGGTGTTAAATTGATTACCCCGAATATGGAAGTCATCACTTATCTTCTGTATAGATTATAACTTTCTCTTCACTGTGGATTTGACCGCTGGGACCCCACAAACCCAAGAAACGTACCTGTGAAGAGAAACATGCAAATGAAGCTGGGGTTGATTATTCCCTCTGTTGCACCATTCACATGTGGCTCTTCAAATAACTACTTTAAGAAAGTGATGAGGCCATTACAATGTAAAAGCAAAATTCACAGATCGAGGCTGATGGGTGATATAGCATATGGGCTGGTGGGGTTTGTTTTCCAGGGCTGCTTTTTGGTCCCAGTCTGGCACTGCAATACATTTTGTAATGTGGGCCAATGTCTTTTCAGTATTTGCTGCATCTCCTCCCACTTCGAGTTGTAAGTACAGATAAACCTCACTACATTATATGTTTTGGTGTCCTTACTGGAGGACGCCAAGAGCATCGTCATGTTATTTTTTTTAGAATGGTTATTGGCACACCCACTCCAGGGTCGGGAGTACTCGGGAACCGGGTAGCTGTTGTTCTTCACTCTCGGTTCTTTTCACAAGGACAGACGGGGTCCAAGACCCAGTCCCGTGACCCTGGCAGTGTCATTTATTAAAGGGGGAAGATGACAGGGAAAAGGGGAATTCATGATGCCACCTGTGGTATGCAGCCAGGACGGCCACCGCTACTTCAGAACCTCTGGGGACAGTGACCGGCAGCTTGTATGGTTTTTCTCCCTCAGACAGAGCGCAGTCCCCAGAGCAGCAGGATGGAGGAGTCAGTTCATACCTTGGCAGATGGTCATTAGATCATCAGCACCCCGGTGTTTCATGTGCGTCTGCGGCCAGTGGTCGCCGCTAAGAAAAGTCTCACACATCACAGCTGGAGTTCTGTTACTTTTACTCAGTTATTTAAGCATGGCTGTCGGGTACTTCCCTTGCCAACCTCCAGTTCAGCATTCTCTCCAGAACCAGGACACTGCAGTCAAGCCTCTGTTGCTGTTCATTTCTCTCTTACTAAGTGTTTCTGTTTCTGGTGGTCCCTCAGCGCTATAAGATAGTCTAGCCACTCCTCTCAGCACCTCCTGCACCCAGAGCTCAGGTACCGACAGCCACAGATGCTCAGATGTATCCAGTCCAGAAACTGCTCCCTAGTTCATCTGCCTTCTCCAAGTTGTGTCGAATGTTCGGCCGCAGCTCCCCTTAGAAACCCCGGGGCCTCCGGTTCAACGGTTCGGGCATGCAGCATTTGCGCCGTGTTCAGGGCTGGATCCCTGTGTCGTCCACAAGCCCCTCTGTCTCGCCAGATATGGGTGTACGGGGATCTACGTCTCTTTCCGTACCCCAAGGGCTCCTTTCTTCCTCCACACCCATCGGTCTTTCCCTCTCGGGGCGAGCGTAGTCGTACTCCAGCCCATGGAAGTAAACACCACAAAACTCTTACACTCCCTTCTCCAACTCCACTCCTTTTCCTCGCTGTTCTCTCCTCACTCTCTACACTTTTCCTCCCAGCTACGCTTGGGTCCTCTCTCTGGGTCTACCCACCGTCCCAGGGTCCTAAGTGCTGTGTGTGAGTGAAGCTCAACTGTAAAAATAAGAGGGTGGGGGACAAGAGGCGCAATAGTGCCCTATCACTAGTGACACTAGAAAGAGTGATGCTGAGGAGCCACTCACCTGGTTCAGTTGTGGACCCCACAACTGGTTTGAAGGCGTTTGAGAAGAATCTTTCAGCTGCTGCAGGACCTCCACCAACTACTGACCAGTAGTGAAATTCAAGGAGATCATGGGAGTACAGGTGTAACACGGTCCGCGCTGCTCCAATGTAAAAACTCACCAGAAAGAGTCACAAAGTTATCAGTAGGTTTTATCTTTTTAATCCTCCTTCCTCCTACGCGTTTCGGCGCCCCACCTGGCACCTTCCTCAGGGATATTACAATAGACATTACATTGGGGGTTTTTATAGCCCCAGAGCTTTTGGCGCTATTTTCACAAAAGACAAGAAATAAAACTCAAATACATCATAAACAACACCCAATGCCATCATAAAATTACAATCAAAGCCCGCAGGATCTGATTTGTAAAAAATGATGTGTGTTATAAGCAGAAAAATGAGTGATGAGGATCAAATTACAATTATAATACAGGCAGAAAAAAAATGTTCTCTAGTGTTTCACATGGGACTAGAACCCAGGACACTCGAGTATATACACGTATACATCAAGGAGCCAGGTGCCAGACGCCACCCAGGAGATTTGCTAGCACAGCTGTAAAAAATAAATAGTGGACTTTAGTAGATCATTGTGGATGTAATTAAAGTTAAAGTCTATCTTAAAAAGCAGGAGTATTATCCGGGAATATTGACTAGTGTACCACTTACACTGCCATCTTGTGGTTGATATGTAAAATGCAGCTTTTTGACTGTGTTTCATGAAAATGCCTTGGTAAAAGAATTTGCCTACCATAAACACACAATGCACTGTGCACTTTAGATTATCAATTCAGTTTTTTATATGGACTTCACTTTATTTTATTTTATTTATTCATCTATATGGATTACACTTTATGTATATCATTTTATCTTTTAGATGTATTAACATACACACACTAATCACTTTGCACTTTTTATTACTCTTAGGCCATGTGCACACATTGAGTATTTGATGAGGTTTTTACCTCAGGATTTATAGACAAAACCAGAAGTGGGCAATCAGAGGAAAAGTCTAATAGAAACACCTGCACCACTTCTGTATTTAATCATCACTCCTGGTTTTGGCTACAGACTCTGAAGTAAAAAACTCATCAAATACTCAGTGTGTGCACGTGGCCTTATTCATCCGGTATTCTCTGTTTTAAAGAATGAATATTATTACTATTAATACATAGAAGTGTTTTACTCATCTATTGCACCTCTTGTAGATACAATTAAGTATATTATAAAATTCCTGTAGTCCCTTCCTTTTTCAAGGTAATTTGCTCTAGATGGGAATAGAACCTGAGGGGACAATGTGATAACATTTTGTCTTTTTCACTGAGCCACCTCTCAGCTTATAAATCAAGAAAGTATACTTGTGCTTACTATATATATAAAAAATTTTCTTCTTCATGTTGCATACGTTTTTCCCGATGTATGCTTTTTAGAAAAATCAAGAAAAGTACTCATATATATATATTTATTCCTTATTTCTTATCACCATAGTTTTTTATAAAAAATGAAAAATATATTTTAAATCATTTTTTATACAACGAAATAATTTTAAATTTTTTATTAAATGAATATATTCTTTTTTAAATATATTTTTTAATCAATATATTTTCCAATAAAGATGTTTTCATTCTATTATATTTTTACTCCTGCGCCTTTTAAGATAGACTTTAACCTTAATTACATCCACAATGATCTACTAAAGTCCACTATTTATTTTTTACAACTGTACTAGCAAATCTCCTGGGTGGCGTCTGGCACCCGGCTCCTTGATATATATGTGTATATACTTGAGTAACCTGGGTTCTAGTCCCATGTGGAACACTAGAGAAAATTTTTTTTTCTGCCTGGATTATAATTGTAATTTGATCCTCATCACTCATTTTTCTGCTTATACACACATCATTTTTTACAAATCAGATCCTGCGGGCTTTGATTGTAATTTTATGATGGCATTGGGTGTTTTATGATGTATTTGAGTTTTATTTCTTGTCTTTTGTGAAAATAGCGCCAAAAGACTGTGACACTCCCATTTGTGACATCATCAGTAAACAGAAAACACCCTTTTTTGTAAAGCTCTGGGGCTATAAAACCCCCCAATGTAATGTCTATTGTAATATCCCTGAGGAAGGTGCCAGGTGGGGCGCCAAAACGCGTAGGAGGATTAAAAAGATAAAACCTACTGATGACTTTGTGACTCTTTCTGGTGAGTTTTTACATTGGAGCAGCGCGGACCGTGTTACACCTGTACTCCCATCATCTCCTTGAAGCTCAACTGTGTCATCCCAGTACCTGGAGACTAGAGGCACAACTCTCCCTCTAATGGAGGAGTCCAGTACCTCTGGTGGTGGCCTATCCGGTGGGGCGCAACATTATGAACGTGTGCAATCGAGCGGTTACTATATGGACGTCCTTGGAATCTATGTTTAAGATCCCTAGCCTGTTCTACAAATTTGTCCAAGTTGAGCAGATCTGCCTCATTCTCAGGAATTGTCCAGCTGGGATGGCTTTAACTGTGGACCTGTGATGACCAGATTTTGCAAGCAGCAGGGAGTTGACTGATGTGGAGTTGCAAAAACATCAGACTGTAAGTACATGTTATGATCAGTCTCAATCAGGATGTCCAGGAAGTTGATCTTCTCCCTGCTGCATTTGTATGTTAATTTTATGTTGTAATCATTCTGGCTGAGACTTGACATGAATTGGTGAAGTAAATCCTCACCACCTTGTCAGATTAACAGAATATCGTCTATGTACCTGAGCCACAAGAGAATGTGGTCTGGTCCCTCACCACCGAAGACTGTTCTTTCCCAGTATCCCATGAAGAGGTTGGCGAACGAGGGCGCACAGGCTGCACCCATGGCAGTACCTCATCTCTGCACATATAGCTGGTCTTTAAATATGAAGAGCTTCGGAGTGAGTATGTACTTCAGCAGCTCAATGACAAGCTCACAGATGCATCCATCCCAGTTAATGGTCCTGAGGAAGAAGCGAACCGCCTCAACTTCCTGTCTGTGATCTATACAAGTGTATAGTGATCCTACATGAGAGGTGACAAGCTGCATATTGCCTCCAGCACTACACCATTAATTCTACTTAGGATGTCAGTGGTATCCCTTATGTATGAAGGCAGCATCTCTGCTAAAGATTTTAAGTAATGATCATTAAAGGTACCGACTTCAACTACCCTGAAATACATTGGGGAACAGAAACCTGCAGTTCTAGCAAAGGTAATAGTTTTTTGACAACTATGAGAGACAATTACCTTTCACAACTGGTTCAGGACCCAACAAGAAGGGGGGCACTGCTGGACCTAATATTAACCAACAGGCCAGACCGCATATCAAATATACGGGTTGGAGATCACTTGGGTAATAGTGATCATAAAATAATAAGTTTTCAAGTATCCTTTAATAAGATGTGTAGTAGAGGGGCTACAAGGACACTAAACTTCAGGAAGGCAAATTTCCAACGGTTGAGAGATGATCTTAGTGCAGTAAACTGGGACGATATCCTGAGACATAAAAGTACACAAAGCAAGTGGGAAACGTTTATTAGCATCCTGAATAGGGCCTGTGCACAATATATACCCTATGGGAATAAGCATGCTAGAAATAGGAGGAAACCACTATGGCTAGATAAGGCTGTAAGGGGCGCAATAAATGACAAAAAGACAGCATTTAGGGAATTAAAGCAAGTAGGTAGTGATGAAGCATTAAATAAATACAGAAAATTAAATAACATCTGTAAAAAGCAAATCAAGGCAGCAAAGATTGAGACAGAGAGACTCATTGCCAGAGAAAGTAAAAATAATCCCAAAATATTTTTTAACTACATAAATAGTAAGAAACTAAAAAATGATGGTGTTGGCCCCTTTAAAAATAATCTGGGTGAAATGGTGGATGAGGATGAGTAGAAAGCCAATATGCTAAATTGACTTTTTTTCAACAGTATTTACACAAGAAAATCCCATGACAGACAATATGATCAGTGATAACAAAAACTCTCAATTAAATGTCACCTGCTTAACCCAGCAGGAAGTACGGCATCGTCTAAAAATCACTAAAATTGACAAATCCCCGGGCCCGGATGGGATACACCCCAGAGTGCTGCAGGAATTAAGTACTGTCACAAATAGACCTTTATTTTTAATCTTTAAAGATTCCATAATAACAGGGTCTGTACCACAGGACTGGCGTATAGCAAATGTGGTGCCAATATTCAAAAAGGGATCAAAAACTGAACTTGGAAATTATAGGCCAGTAAGCTTAACCTCTACTGTGGATAAAATCCTAGAGGGTTTTCTAAGAGATGCTATACTAGAGTATCTGAAGAAAAATAACCTCATGACCCAATATCAACATGGTTTTACGAGGGACCGTTCCTGTCAAACTAATCTGATAAGCTTCTATGAAGAAGTAAGTTCTGGACTGGACCAAAGAAATGCAGCGGATGTGGTGTATATGGACTTTTCAAAAGCTTTTGATACGGTGCCACACAAAAGGTTGATACATAAAATGAGAGCAATGCGAATAGGAAAAAATATGTGTAAGTGGGTTAAGAACTGGCTTAGTGATAGGAAACAAAGGGTGGTCATTAATGGAACACACTCAGAATGGGTCACAGTTAACAGTGGGGTACCACATGGGTCAGTGTTGGGCCCGCTTCTTTTTAATATATTTATTAATGACCTTGTAGGGGGCATACAGAGTAGAATCTCAATGTTTGCAGATGACACTAAACTCTGCAGGGTAATCAATTCAGAGGAGGACAATTTTATATTACAGGAGGATTTATGTAAACTAGAAGCTTGGGCTGATAAATGGCAAATGAGCTTTAATGGGGATAAATGTAAGGTCATGCACTTGGGCACAAGAAACAAAAGGTATAATTATGTGCTTAATTGTAAAACACTGGGCAAAACTGTCACTGAAAAAGACCTGGGTGTATGGGTAGATGACAAACTCACATTTAGTGGCCAGTGTCAGGCAGCTGCTGCAAAGGCAAATAAAATAATGGGATGCATTAAAAGAGGCATAGATGCTCATGAGGGGAACATCATTTTACCTCTATACAAGTCACTAGTGCGACCACACTTAGAATACTCTGTACAATTCTGGTCTCCGGTGTATAAGAAACACGTAGCTGAACTATAGAGCGGGTCCAGAAAAGACCGACCAAGGTTATTAGAGGACTGAGGGATCTGCAATACAAAGACAGGTTATTAAACTTGAGGTTATTTAGCTTAGAAAAACAAAGGCTTAGGGGTGATCTTATAATAATGTATAAATATATGAGGGGACAGTACAGAGAACTTTCTAATGATCTCTTTACTCTTAGGCCTGAGACGGGGACAAGGGGGCATCCTCTACGTCTGGAGGAAAGAAGGTTTAATCATAATCACAGACGCGGATTCTTTACTGTAAGAGCAGTGAGACTATGGAACTCTCTGCCACATGATGTTGTAATGAGTGACTCACTACTAACATTTAAGAAGGGCCTGGATGCCTTTCTTGAAAACTATAATATTACCAGTTATACATACTAGATCCTTTGATAGGGCGTTGATCCAGGGAATTAGTCTGATTGCCATATCTGGAGTCAGGAAGGTATTTTTTCCCCCAATGTGGAGCTAGTGTTGCCACATGGTTTTTTTTTGCCTTCCTCTGGATCAACATGTTAGGCTATGGGTTGAACTAGATGGACTTAAAGTCTTCCTTCAACCTTAAAAACTATGTACTATGTTACTATGATCGGATGACAAAGGCCATCAAGGCCCAACACTATAGGGTTCCAGTTGTTTTTTGTGAACCTTTGGGACACAATAAATTGTTGGAATTTTTTAACTTTTCACTAAAAGACTATCATACGTTTTTTGGAATGATCCCGTGTGAATGCTTCATACAAGATAATGTCTAGTTCGAATGAGAAACTAGGCAAATTACTACATGGGACCTTTAAATACATGTCCCTATCTTTTAATTGTGTATTGGCCTCCTTCTCGTACAGCACTTTAGGCCATAGCACAATGTTTTCCCTCTTGTCTGACAGTTTTATTACTAAACCATCAAGTAACTGTAGGTCCTGCAGAGCTTGGCGATGCTTTGTAGTAAGATTATTCTTGCCACATCTATTTGATATCTGTTTGGGATCCAGGATAACTAAATCTAAAACTAGATCTCCACTTTGGGACTAATAGACAAGGGTGGAAACTTTGTGGACTTAGGTAAGATATTTGTGGGGAACTTGATTGTAGTATCTGTCGGTCTTCAATTCCTCTTGGTTCCTGAGTGTGTCGGCCTCAATTTGATGTGGATCAGATGTAGTGGGCTCAGTGTAAGTGCGATCTTTGTTATGCTGACGCAACTATAGAAAGAAAATAAAAGCGCAATATGGTCTTATCTCCTAAAACACTTTTAAGTTGAAAGAGATGTCACTGCTCACCTGGATAGGTTGTGTGGCACATAACCAGTATAAGCATATGGTATGGCTGCTGCAGGATCTACACTCCATGTGTACACGTGTATGATTAGATTGGTTTCCTGAGAAAGGAGTGGGGATAGCGCTCCGAAACACGTCGCATAAAGCCACCATTACTTGACAGATCCCTGTGGTCCTTTTATCGTATGACAGCACGGATCAGATAAACATTGTCCTTTTGGATTCATCTTTGTTATGCAGTTTTTTTCAGGATTAGCTTTCTCGAAAAAAGGTTCACATACTTTACTGCTGTAAACAGATCAAAATAATTAGTTGGTGAGAAATTCAGTCCTTTTTCTAACACTTCTTTTTGTGCAGATATCAATACATGGCTAGACAGGTTAATCACCTCCAGTCTGTTGTTATTTTATTTGCCTTGGGGTTGCTCAGTTTCCTCCTTGCCTTCGCCTTGCCCTTTCCCAGCTGATATTAACACCATTGTACCTGCGGGATCTGTGTCTTCCTCCATTTGATCCTCACATGATATTTGTGACACTGACCCTGTTGCAGGATGGGGTTCCTGATCTGGTTTAGGTTTTGTTTCCTGCCACGTGGTCTTTTATACCACCTATACACGTTATTTTGATCAGCGTTCTTCATATCTCGCTGGAATTTTCTAGCTTTGTTTTCTCATATTTTTTTCCCATTTACGAAAGCTATTTTCTAACTCTTGATTGAGCTTACCCATAGCCTTGCTTTGAACAGTTGTAAATGGGTTTGGAGCTTCTTTATTCCTGTATCCATCTCCTGAATGGTGCTAGTATTCAGTTGGGACAATGAAGCCAAAAATGTCTTAGAATGTTGTTACTGCATCCTCCCATTTTTTCTTAAATAAATTATCGCAAATCTTGAATGATGAAAATGCCTGAACCCTCAGTCCCCTAGGGATGAGGCTCCTCTCTATATACTCCTAAGAAACCTCGGTTCAACCAAATGCAGGTATGTTTCTGTAGAAGCTTCTTTAATCTGTTAAATGAATCTTGTGTGTCTCTATTGCCTTTAGGTAAAAACAATGGTGGCTCATCACTGAAGACCTCATTCACTTTGGACACCCATGCTTGTTCACGTGCTTTGTAGTCCATTTTAGTTATACTGGAAGCTGTGAGAAATTCAGAAAAACATAATAACATACATAGATACACGATGGTATTATATCTCTTATTCTCTTTACCTTTTTTAATCATTTTTTTGCACCTTGTTTGTCTTTAAGTTATTTTAATGTATTGTGTACATATCCTGTTATATTCATTAGTTCATTAGTTCATTTTTTTCATTATTTTTTCTTTTCTGCTGCCCTCTTTATATAGTCCTGTTGGTTTACTTCCACCGGACGTCACTGACGTCATTTACACTTAACATGGACTCTACGCAATGGGGACCCACATCCTGGTTCAAATGTAAGAGATCCCGAGCGACATAAATGTTATTCAAAACTCCTTGGGACAACCATGTATATATTGTTTAAGATATAATAACATCGTGTATCTATGTTTGGTTATTGTATTGTCTTAACCCCTTCATGACCCGGGAATTTTTCATTTTTCATTTTCGTTTTTTGCTCCCCTGCTTCCAAGAGCCATAACGTTTTTATTTTTTCTTCAATATAGACATATGATAGCTTGTTTTTTGTGGGACAAGTTGTATTTTCAGATTAAATCATTTATTTTACCATACAGTGTACAGGGCAATGGGAAAAAAATTCCAAGTGCAGTGAAATTGCAAAAAAATGCAATTACATGTTTGTTTTTTGGGTTTTTTAGTCGCCATGTTCACTATTTCACTATATGGTAAAACCCACGTGGCAGTGTGATGCCTCAGGTCGGTACGAGTTTGTAGATATCAAACGTGTATATTTTACTGGTATCTAAGTGGTGAAAAAAAAATCTGAAGTTTGGAAAAAAAAAACGCACTTTTTGTGTCATGTTTTGCGATCCATAGCGTTCTCATTTTAAGGGATCTGGGGCTGTGTGATGGCTTATTTTTTGCGTCTTGAGCTGATGTTTCTAATCATACCATGTTTGGGTGGATGCGCTGTTTTCATCACCCGTTATTGAATTTTATAGCAATGTTGCAGCGACCAAAAAAACATAATTTTGGCGTTTGGACCTTTTTTTCCATTACGCATATTATGGCTCTCAATAACTGATTTTATGTATTGATAGATCGGGCATTTCTGAACGTGGCGATACCAAATGTGTTATTTTTTAAAAAAATGTTTAATACTTTTATTTAGAATGCTATGTGAGTGTCTGACATTTTTCTCAGATCACATCGAGTGCTGTTCGTGTGGAATCGTTTTTTTTTTCTCAGCAGCTGTTTACTGTATCATCATTTACAGGAACACTTTGCAGTGTTCTCAGCTGCAGAATGACAATGTATCAGTGATAGAAAACAGATGCCTCTCGGATGGTCCGTGTGCGGTCCGACTGCGGTCCGTGATTTTGTCGGACCCATAGACTTGCATTGGCGAGTCTCGCACATGAATCGCATACTGTCGCAGCATGTTGCGATTTGTTTCCCGTCCATTATCCAGATGAGAAAAAAGCATCCAACATTCACCAATGTGCTCTCAGACATAGAATAACATTGGTCCGACTGCAATGCGATGAAATCACGCATTGCAGGCATCCAACTTTCACGCCAGTGGGTCCTTACCCAAAAGGCCGCTTTACACACACTATGTCCAACTTCTGAACAGATCTCTGGTTGCAGTGAAATCATGGACATATTGTTCCATTTGTACACAGCCACAAAATGGAGCAATGTATCCATGATTTCACTGCAACCAGAGATCTGTTCAGAAGTTGGACACAGATATATGTGTGTGTAAAGTGGCCTTTAGAGTCACAGATTGGAGCCATTTTGTTGGAGACACAAAGTGTTTCTGTCACAAAACTATATGCACAACATTATGCAACAAACGCAATAAGAAACCTGAAATTTTGTGCACATGTTGCTTTTTTTTCCTTGTAGATTTGGTGCAGAAATAAATCTCGTGTCAATTATTGCAATGTTTTTCCATCACAAATGCATGAAAAAAAATGCATCAAAAAACACATTGTGTTTCTGGCAGGACATGCCCATTTGGTGCAAAATTTTCAGCAACCAAAGAGTAAGAGTATGTTCACACAGGGCGTTTCTTTCTGAATCAAACGGCGGCAAATCCTGATCTCCTGGCAGTGAAAAAGCTGGGGGGGGGAAGTTGCCGCAGAAACGCTGATGAGACTTTCTTCACTCTTCATTGCTTTCAATCTTTGAAAAAAGCAGCAAAAACGCTGAAAGAATTCATACACTGCTTCTTTTAAAAAAGCAGCAAAAACCAAGCTGTTTTCCATGTCAGACAGGTAAAAAAAAAGCAGACATGTCTGTGTGTGCAGATCAGTAGAATCTGATAGGCTTTGCTGGTACTATAAGGCCCTGTACCCACGCAGTAAAATTCGTCTGTTTGTGGTGCAGAAAGTTTTGCAGCAAAACTACATCCGTTTAATGCATTGCATTTTATGTGCTGCATGTTTGCAAGCATTGTACACTACAGTGACTGTGAATAAAGATAGGATAACCCAGGTGACCGGGCCGCATGTGGCCCCTGGGGCTTCACTGTGTGGCCCACGAAACTGTGGACAACTTCAACATGTCGGCAGTCAAGTGCAGGGGGGAGCCGTGGTCCCCGCTGTTTATGACTTCCGGCCGCAGGACTGACAAGCTCTGCCGCTCAGCAAGATCAATGCAATCTGTCAGCCAATGAGAGGCCCACAGCTGCTGTTGGCGAATGACGTCACCTGCAGGCCAGTCATTGGCTGGCAGCTTGCATTGATCTTTCTGAGCAGCAGAGCTTGTCAGTCCCGCCGCCGGAAGTCATAACACAGCGGGGACGGCAGTGGCCCCTGCACTCAGGGGTGAACCTAGCCTCTCTGCTGCCTGAGGCAAACTTTAAAATGGCGCCTCCCCCCCAAACACAAGGACGTCAGCACCATCACACGCACATGCAAGAATAACACTCTTGAAAAGATGAAGGAATGGAAAGTGTCAAAGAGTCATTTAGGATTGTAGGCAAGTGATGTGATAAGGGTGTTGAAGTAAGCTTGTTTGGAGAGATGAAGGGCGGTGTTGTATGTTTTCAGCATAACCTTAAAATGGATGAAATCTTTGGCCAGGTTGGATTTTCTCCAGAGACGTTCTGCACACCTGGAGCACCGCTGGAGAAACCGTGTTTGCAGTGTGTGCCAGGGTTTCCGCTGTTGGTGCCGAGTTGTTCTAAGTGTAGGAGGTGCAACTTCATCCAGGGCACTTTGCAGTGTTTCATTAGGGTACCGTCACACCTGGAGATATCGCCGGCGATTTCTACGGCGACGCACGTGCGCGCGCACGTTTTTGCGTGTCGCCCAACGTCGCCATCGCCTCTTTACACGGGGCAACAACTCTGGCGACGAATCGGCGATGAGCCGGGCCGGAACTTGCCTGAGCGCCGCCCAAGGCCCACGGGTGATCAAGTCAGTGGTGGACGCATCCGCGTCACACAGAGCAACCACATTAGCGATGTGGGCGTTGTTTTGTCCTGCGTCTCGGAAATAGGCGTTAACATTATGTTGTGTGATGCCTCGAAGAAGTGTGATTGGTTGCAAACAAACACCAATTACTGGGTCCTTGTTCGCAGCACCACATCGTAAAATGTAAGCATGCATGTGCGTATTGGCTCGGTGCTCAGTCGTGTGATGTGTCGCGGATTATTGCTATAGGCATTGGCGTGGGCAACAAGGCAAAACACGGCGCTTGTGTGTCGAGTAATTGTATAGTGAAGCCGTATGGTGCTTTTATGTAATGTGTTATGTGCTACTACGTTGGCTAATAAAATCACTCTTGTTGGTCAGGAGAATTTTGTGTTCAAATAATTTTTATTCGAGTTTCAATAAATCAAGTACAAAATATAATAATCAAATACAGTCGTACAGCAAACTGATAAGAAGTAGAGAAGTCAAAGGTATAATATGAAGAGATTACCTTATTACAATCAATTTCATCAAATACAGAACACCAAAAGAGAA